>OY829915.1:177232126-177881655 GCA_963691935.1 Nephrotoma guestfalica
TTTTGATAAAAAATTTGCACGATTTGCAATCGCTGTTCACGTGTGTAGCGAATACATTTCCATGATGAAATGTATACTAATGAAGTTTCCAAATGACAAAAGATTAATAAAAAATATGGCGTCGTTCGCCGTCCCTATCGGAAAAAAGTTGAAGCGCACCTGTTGAAACACCCGTTATATGACTGGCACCAGTGTTGTGTTTTTTACATGTACAAGACGTTATCTACATTTTTATGTAAATAACGTAAATTACATAAAAATTTGTGTAATTTACATAAAATATGTAAAAAACGTAAAAACTCTCAAAAATAACTGAAAATGTAACAAATGTTTGTTTTATAAGAATTATACGCATCATAAATATCAATCAAGCAGTTCATTTAGCCGGCCAATCATAATTATTTTAGACTTTTAGTTATCTACCATCACAAGAAGAAATTCATTTAAGTATCTACACTGCCATCTGTGTTTGCCTTAAACAAGCTCTAAAACGATTACTGACAACTTTAGGTTTAGTTTGCTACATATGAGAAAGATAATAATTTTTATAGTGTAGTACGAGCCATCTATTATCAAATTGTAGCATTTTACGCTGTTTCTTCGTAAATATCAAACAGTGGAGTAAATGTCATCAACATATCTTACGATTCCAGATAAAAATCTAGGCAATGAACTCGGTCTGTTAGAATTAAAATTTGTATTGCATGATCTCGTTTGTAAATTGGAATCATTTGTTTGCATTCGATCAGCTATACCGAGCACTATGCGCTTCAGTCATCGCTGCTATGAACGAGGAAATCCATTCCAATAATTCGGAACCGACCGAAAACATGCTCACATATACATTAAACTATATTAACAAAACGATATGTCGATGTTGGAACGTAATTTGAGACGAATCCCGGAGCGAACCAATGAGCTCCCAAACAATTTTCAACAAACAACTCGATATTTACACAATTTGTGCTGTTATTCAAAAGCTATTCAAAACGTTACAATCGTTACACAAATTCCATTTTTACGCCAAACTATTGAACTTCTGGTATTTAAAGTAAATGCGGCTTTGGCCCGAATATACGCACGACTGTTTTTTGGATGGGTAACTTAAACAAAAAAAACGAAAGATCTACAAGGTGATGAAATTTTATCCCAGGCTACTTGTATAACATCCCAAAACGAAGATGATGAGGGTGATGTACAGTTGCCAGACGAAGATGAGTACAATGAAGGTGAATTATTTGGCGCAGAGGATGATGGCGTAAGTAAAATATTTTAAAACGTTTGTATTTCTTATAAAGTAAGACATTTTTTAATAAATTTACATTAAATAACCAGAACTTATTCATTCTTTGGTGATTTAATTTATTACTTGGGCAAATATCATTATTTAAACAGGTATCGCACAATGGAAATCTAGATAGACATATGGTTTAAACCAACGAGCAGCGTATTAATTTCATCCCATAATTGAAAAGGTAAGCATTTTTCTAGTACTACCCTCGTCTGTTCAGATTCTTTGGTGGCCTTCTTATATCACCATCGTATTCAAATGCTTAGCTTTAGTATTATAAAATGAGACCGGTACTATTAGTTTCTCGAGTGTTTCAACATCAATTTCGATTAGGTGAATTGGTATTAATTCGTATTCGCGCAAACGTTGCATGGCCGCATGAGTGGTTGCATCCTTTGTTTAACCCGAAAGCATCAACGCGATCAAAACGTGATATTTTTTAATCGACATCATCGGAACATTTAGCACTATCGAAACCATCAACTGGCGCTTTTTGATTAGCACGCATCTTTCTTAAATTTTCTACAGTTTTGATCCAATTTTTATTTATTCATTTGACGAGTTTTGTGTTTGAGTTATTTTCGGTTTTAATTTTTTCAATTTTTCCAGGGGATTCTGGCATATTCGATATTATTTTTTCAGACAGTTTTAAATTTACTAAGTGCACCACTAGGTTTCGATTGTATTATGGTCGAGGGTTCTGGAATTATATCAATTTCCTGTTTAACCAATGCCTTCGTTCTTGAAACGACTAGCCTCCTAGAGTTGATTGCCAGTTTTTCGTGGAGAAAAATAAGGCGAGACAGTTGTATTTAATTCCTGCAAATAAAAATATTAATAATTAATATTAAACTGAATACGTTTTTAATTTTTTTAAGTTAGACATTTTACAAATTATTTTTTTAACCAAGCTCGTTTACAAATCCTCCGCCAGAATTCAAAGCTGCTCAAGAAACAAAATGTGTGGTGGCCCAGATTTTTTTTTGAATCTGTAAAATAACAATCATAAATACCGTATTTATATTTTTAGCAATTAAAAAAATTAACTTACTTTAGATGATATTTACGAACAATCTGTATATATTGTCCAGGATGAAGTATTCCCAAAAAGATCTTGTGTGAACAAACGCAACAAACTTATTTTTGTTCACCAGTTAATTATGGATCAAAATATTATTCGATTTGGATTATTTGGTTGCTCATCCAGAGTTTTAATTGTATCATCTAGAATAAAAGAATCTGGAATGTATCAAATTTAAAATACAGAATTGATACTGATAATATTACCAATGCTAATAGAGGGTTTTCCAATAAGAGTTATATGATTTCTTTAAAAAAAACACACTAATTGTTAATAAAATTGAAATGTTTTTTATTTAATGTGAAGTACAATCGATACAATTAAGTTATGAATAAAACGTCATTCAAATGGCCTCCACGACTTCTTCTAGACGAACGAATTCGATGAACCCAATTTTCGAGCACTTCTCCCACTAAATCAAGTCGTATGCCATGAATAGCACGTTCAATATTGACTTGTAAAGCTTGAAGGGAGTTTGGTTTATTGCTAAAGACCAATGACTTCAAATAACCCCACAAGAAATAGTCTAATGGTGTTAAATCACAACTTCTTGGAGGCCATTCGCCATATCACAATTTCTTGAAATAATCGAATCTCTAAACTTTTCTCGCAATAATTCAATTGTTGCACTTGCTGTGTGGCACGTAGCCCCCCCGTCTTGTTGGAACCAAATGTTTTCAAGATCAACTTCTTCCAATTTCGGCCATAAAAAGTTGGTTATCATCGATCTATACCGGTCTCCATTGACAGTAACGGTGTTGCCAGCTTCATTTCGAAAAAAATACGGATCGATGATTCCATCAGACTAAAAACCACACCAAACTGTCAATTTAGGTGAATGTAATGGTTTTTCATGAATAATTTGTGGATTTTCTTCGCACCAGAATCGACAGTTTTGTTTATTTACCGCACCACTAAAATGATGGTGAGCCTCATCGGAGAAGATGATTTTCTTAAAAAAATTGTTATCGTTTATAAGTTGTTCCAAGGCAAAATCAGCAAATTTCGGTGGTCCAATGGCTTCAGTTCTTGAGTGAGAACAATTTTATACGGATGCAAACCCAAATCCTTTCTCAAAATCCGCCAGGTTGTGGTTTGAGACAGTCCCAATTCTTGAGAACGTTTTGGAATCGACAAATTGCGGTCTTCAGCAACACTTGCCTGAACGACAGCAATATTTGCATTACTACGAGCGAATCTTTGTCTTATGGTCACTTCAACATTATGTAAAGAAAATGTACGCTCAAAATTTTCAACAATTCGACGAATAGCGAGCACACTTGGACGATTATTACGACTATAAAATGGCAAAAGCGCATGAAAAGTTGCAATTGGAGAACGATTGTTTTGATAATGAAACTGAATAATTTGTAAACAATGAAACAAAAAAATGACAGATCATGACATATTACAAATGGCCGAAACGTCACTTAAAATTCATATCATTCCTATTGGAAAACCCTATATAAGCTATGTAATTTACATGTAAATTATATGTAAATAACCGTGTACACTACATCGTGCAATTTACGCGTCCAACACTGACTGGCACAATACGATCGAATAAACCGAAATATTAGAGCTACGAAGGGTGGTGTTGATACGTTCGATCAAATGAACCGTGTCTACACATGTAAACGAAATACTAATCGTTGGCCCGTCACATTATTTTATAACATGTTGAATGTAGGTGCCCTTGTTGTCTCTCGCATATTTCGATTAAGTAATCCAACCTGAAATACGACATCAAAACGCGAAAATTATTTTTGAAACCGCTAGCCACAGAGTTGACAGACGCATATATTCAAAAGAGAATTTCAAAAGGTTGACTACACAAGTCAATCAAAAACTTTGCAGTTAATTGGTTATGAGTTTACAAACATTACAATACTCTCGAAAATTCTGAACAATAAAATAAGACAAAGATGTGAGGCCTGCAAACATAATCGAAAAGAGCAAAAGTTTGATACGAAAACCACTGCAGTTTGTGAAGACGTCACAAACCTTAAAGAATTAAGTGAATTGGCCCCAAAGGCACTTCCACGTGTAGCGCCATATTGCCAATCACAACATGCAAATTGTCTTGAAATTTTTTGTACAAATTTTAGGCACCATGCCAAGTTGGGAACACTAAATTCCACACTCGGCACTCATTGTTTCGATGATTTTTTGAAATATTAAACAATCAGAGAATTTGGCCAAAGACACTTCCACGTGCAGAGAAGGCCATATCGCCAATCACAACATGCAAATTGTCTTGAAATTTTTTGTACAAGTATCAGACACCATGCCAAGTTGAGAACAATAAATTCCACACTCGGCACTCATTGTTCCGATGATGTTTTGAAATATTAAACAATTAAGTGAATTTGGCCCCAAAGACACTTCCACGTATAGGGCCATACCACCAATCACAACATGCAAATTGTCTTGACATTTTTTGTACAATTTTCAGTCACCATGCCAAGTTGAGATTAATAAATTCCACATTCGGCACTCATTGTTCCGATGATTTTTTGAAATATTAAATAATTAAGTGAATTTGGCCCCAAAGGCACTTCCACGTGTAGAGAGGGCCATTTCGCCAATCACAACATGCAAATTGTCTTGACATTTTTTGTACAATTTTCAGTCACCATGCCAAGTTGAGAACAATAAATTCCACACTCGGCACTCATTGTTCCGACGATTTTCTGAATTAAAAAGACTTTAAAATTATTTTTTTTTATAAACTTATTACTGCGTACTGTGATTCTCAATATTTTTTGTTTGTTTTTAAGAATTTTAGTTAAAACGTATTTCGAGTTCCAAACTTTTTTCTTTTGCAGTTACACTTTTTAATAATTTGTGTATCTACACTTTTTGAGTCTATGCTTTTCGTTAAAATGTGTAGCTACACTTTTTATTAACGTTAAGTGCTTCACACCGTTCAAGCGCAGATCCAGTGGCTGATCACAAAGAAGACTGTAATTTGAATAACTTGTCTATTCAATCCACCTCCTCTAGGGTACCATTATCAAAGCGACCAAATGAATTCAAAATACCTAATCCAAGGCTGTTTTAGTTCCGAATAAAAAAATTCGTTGCTCTGTTCTACACAAAAATTTGTTGGATTTGATATTTTATTCTACTGGACATTCATATTCTATTAACAAATATTGGGGCATTGCGTACCCCTAAGTACGATAAAGCTAAGTAACTCATACGTACGGCTCTGGGGTTAACAGTAAACAAATGGCTTACAAGCTTTCGTGATGAGAATTTTAGTCTTGAGGACGATCCTCGCCCAGGTGCAGTAAAACAATTTGAAGGTAAAGAACTTAAAGTTTTACTTCATGAAATACCGTGCCAAACCCAAAAAGTGCTTGCAGAACAGTTAGGGGTTACTTACCAAAAAATATCACTTCGATTGCATGCACTGGGAAAAATACAGAAGGAAGGAAAATAGGTTCTTCATAAACTGACCGAAGAAAACTAAAACCGAAGAGTTGTAATTTGCATGAATTTGCTTCATCGGTACAAAAGAATGAATTTCTTGCACAAACTCATTACTTGTGATGCAAGGTGAATCTTGCATCACCCATAATGAGTTTGTGTAAGTTTCGAAAGGAGTCATTCAGGAAAAAAGACCATTTGCGAGTCAAGGAAGGCGGAAGGTGATATTGCTGCATGCAAAAGCTCATCCACATACATCAAAATCATCCCGAAAACTCATCTTATCCTTAACCTGGGAAGTTTTATAGCATGCGGCCTATTCTCCAGACTTGGCTCTCTCTGATTACCACTTATTCAGATCGATGTAATCATATTTGAAAGACCAGCATCAACAATCTGTAACAATTATATTTTCAGTAAAGTTGAATTTGAACAAAAAATGCAAACTTGCACACCTAATACACAAAGTAAAGAAATAAAGTTAATCTTGAAAGCATTGAGGACCTGTATCCAAATGGACAAATGGATCCCGATATAATCGCTGATTATACGAATACTGTAATGTATTCATTATACAGATTATCGGATACAAACTGTATACTATTCTGAGAAAATTGTAGTGTAAAAAATAGCGCCACCACCTGCTTGGAAAATGTATTTTTTTTGTAAACAAGGCGTCTCCGTCCGCCGATTTATAAATCAGCCAAGTAAAAATAAAATGAAAATTCCATACTCCTGGTGAGTGAGAAATATACAAATACAGAGAATTGCAATCCCCAATTTAATAATTGTGAAAAATTTTGTATATACAAGACGACTGCGACGACGAGTACATTAAAATTTCGAATGAAAATTTATAAAATTGAACCAAAAAAACAACTGTAATTTTCATATTCATATTTTTATGTGTGATGACATACAAAAACAACAAGTCAAACCCGAATACACAATTTAAGTAATATAATTTGAGATGAAAAGTGAAAAAAAAAACGAAAGAAAATCAGACATTTTCATGTAACAAATCATTGTATAGCTTCACAGATAAATATAAAAAGATTTATCTCGACATATGGAAAATCTTGTAAAAGAAAAAAGAAAAACAACTGAAGTTAAGTTTTTCGGTTTTAATTATACATAAAAATTGTTATACTACATATATATGTATATGTATATAGACAGTTGGAAAATTGGGGAAAATTTACCTTGACGAAATAATGATTAATTAATGACATGATGCAGAGGAAGTATTCTGTTTTGTTTTTTGTAAATTGAGAAGATTTTTATATATCGTCTGTAAAATGAAAAATCGTGATCAGTGTTGAGCACTACTTTAGTCTGTGTACGAAAAGCCGCGGTCGCGCTAACTAAAACCTCATGATTCTTTATTATTATATTCACAATGTTCGCGGTCCATTTTATCTTAAATCTGATTATATTTCATCAATTAGTATCCATCATCTAATTGATCTTGTATATATTTATATACGCCAAGTTGAAACAATTTGTTGTTGCTTATAACGTTTTCATATAGTTGTGCGTTTCCTTAATCTGGAATTAATTTTATATTCTAAATAATACTCTTTTTAAAATTTAATTAATTACAAAAGTCGCGTGCCATATGCGTTATAATTACTTCTATTGGAGTAAAGCAAACAAATTGTTGTTGGATTTTAAAGAATTCTTACAAAAAAAATTAATGGCACATGCTTACAATATGTAAAAATAAGAAATAAAAAGATTTTAATTTGGTTGGGAAAATTAAGAAAATCTGTTTGTAATGGAGAGACACGGAGATAGGAATTTCCATATAGACACATTCGTATCTATACTCATAATTACATGGATGATCCCCAAGAAGATATGCACTCAAAACATGTGTCATATGATGTGTGATCGATTACAATATTATTATCTCTTGGTGCTTGGTGTATATACGGCGCGGATAGGAAGCCCAACCCCTACCCTATAAATGCATAATATATAGTTACGACATTCATTAGTCCGTATTATATATGTACGTACATGTAGGGTGAACCAACTGTATATACTCGTACATATAGAAAGACAAACGACGAAAATCGATTAATTAATTAAAAATAGAAACCAAAATTACAACATGAAAATTTTATGCAATTTTCTTTACTATTTTGTTAGAAAACATTTTTAATGAAGCCACGTGTCGTAAGTTGCCACGTGACACACAGTAAATTATAATTCTTTCCCCGTCTTCTATTTTCGTATGTATATCTCGTTCATGTACCTCGTATACACAAATGCCTTACATATGGCCTTTTGAACATGGATTTATAAATATCTAATAGGGATCAATGGTAAATAGTAATTTTGGGTAATTGCGTACCGTGCGCCGTATATGAGTAATGAGGTGCGGTAATTACTTCCACGATGTATGCGGGAATCGTTTGAAGTTGCCTATCAATCGATTATGCCTATACCTACGAGCACAAACGAATAATTATTCGACTACTTAGTTTTCACTCGAATAACAATTGTTTTCAAATCAAATTCTTAAAATTCTTTTGTTTTCTTATTTACGGTTTCTAAAAAAAATAGAAAATTTAAATTCTTTTAATTTTATTTTCACTTAAGTTTTCGATAATCGATTGTTTATTTTAAATTTTCTTTATTGAAGTTTTCTTAATTGAAATATCATTGTGAACGATCTAATCGTTTTAATTCTATTCATTCCTATCAGTGCTGAGATATTATGCTCGTACATACCAGCGTTGTGCCTTAGTGTCTACACCGCGTATTTAATTAATGTTCTATATGTGTAGAGACGTATGTGAAGTTATCCCCGGATTTTATCCCCGAAATTAAAAATATTATCAGGCAACACTAACACAATTATATCCCTCTAACTCTTGTGTGAAGTTAGCCCCGAATTTTATTATATGAAAGATAAAAATGTTTATTAAAATTATTTTAATTCGCAAAACACACAAAATAAATGTAATAATTTAATAAAATGAAGTAAAATAATTTTTAAATTGGCAAGATTATGATAATTTGGTTATAGGACGAAAAAACACAAATCTCACATTTAGGAAAACACTAAAAAAATCGTACCATTGCGACCTAGCGAAATTAGGCTCCGAACAAAATATTTCCAGTTAATTCATTTTTGCTCAACATTTTCATTTTAATTTGACATGTAAACAGTATTAATTTACTATTTATGTTCTATTTATTCAGTTTTAATTATTTTCCGGCCTTCTGGAGTGTTGATTAAAGAATTTTTAAATTCACGTCGGAAATCAATGAATAATAATTTTTTAGTCCCACGCTCAGCTCTAACGACGTTGTAACAATATCTACTGCGACCTCAACTGATTTTATACCTTCTTCAAATCCGATGCCGCTGCCTGCACCTATCGCTCAACTGACACTGCCACTCTCAGATGAAACCAACACATTGTCTATTTATTATCACAACGATAGCGGAATACGAACAAAATCGCGTGAAATGTACCTATCAGTGTTGGAAAATGAATATGATGTCATCTGCATCACGGAAACATGGCTGACAAGCTCGCACAATTCTGCAGAGTACTTCCCTCCAGACTACTATGTTTTCAGACGCGATCGTTATACGGATCTTGAATCGACAGCGAGAGGTGGCGGAGTTCTGCTAGCGGTCACGAAAGATATACGTGCGGATATTATTGACCTTGGGAGTAACGAGTTGGAGATTTTGGCTGTTACACTTGCTTTCAATGGAATGCTGGTGTTGATAGTTGCTGTTTACATACCATACGGATCCTCAGTTAATATATATGGTGAGCTATCTTTATTTTTCTCAAACCAACTAGCAGCTGCAGCTCCTGATTTTGATTGAGTGATGATTTTGAGAGAACTTAACTTACCGAAAATAAAATGGCTTACAGTAGATGATGAACTTCTGCCATTCAATGGTGATCTAATTTCAGATCTGGTGATGGACTCAATCTGTTCACTCGGGCTAAGACAGATTAATAACATCGAGAACCAGTGCAGCAATATCCTCGATCTGGTGTTCGTTCCAGTAGAAGTACATGGCACAATCATTACTTGTAATGATCTCGGCGGTTCTTCAAGTATTTTTCACATACCACTACATATCCAATTAATATTTGAAAATTGTGTTAATGTTAACGTAAATTTTAATTCTAGTGAGTCTTTCAATTTTAATAAGGGAAATTATAATGCTTTAAATGAGTTTCTGGACAATATTAATTGGGATCAATATATAACGGGTAGTTTAGACGCTTATATTGATCAGTTTTATAAAATAATGAACTTGGCAATTGAACAATTTATTCCCCGTTCACCTGTAGTTTCGTCGATGCGCGAGCCATGGTTTAATAGTCGCCTCTCAGGATTAAAAAATCGGAAATCTAAAGCTCATAAAAAATATAAATTAAACCCATCCGCCGTAAATTATGAAATATTTAGCGCTCTCAGATCTCAATTTAAAATTTTAAATCGTTTCTTGTTTAATTTATATATTGTCGAGATCGAATCGAAACGGAATTGTAGAGGTATACCCTCGCAAATGTCTTTCAATTCTTTGACGGCTAGTGATCCACAAATTATCACTGACATGTTTGCAGCATTTTTTGAAAATGTGTATGTCCCGTCTTCGAGAGGGAATGACGAACTTGTTTTTAATAATAATCCAAACATTCAATTTCAATTTACTACCGATGACGTTCTGCACGCTCTTTTGAAAGTAAATGTGAATATGAGTTGTGGCCCGGACAAAATTCACCCGCTTGTGTTGAAAAAGTGTGCTTCGGTCTTAGTTCAGCCGCTGACGAACATCTTCAATTTGAGTGTGAAAAGTGGAGTTTTCCCTTCAATTTGGAAATCCAGTTTCATTAAACCAATTTTCAAGAGTGGACGGAGAACGGATATCGAAAATTACCGCGGTATTTCTATCTTATCGGCTATTCCTAAATTATTTGAATCGATGGTCAAGGACCGCATCTTTTTCTTAATTAAAAATTCCATCTCAGTAAACCAGCATAGGTTTTACCCCGGACGGTCAACTGTGACAAATCTTGCTTTGTTTACAAATTTTTTGACGCTAGCATTAGAAGGTGGTGATGGTGTTGAGGTAGTGTTTACTGATTTTAGCAAAGCTTTTGATAAAATTGATCATGTTTTATTGGTAAAGAAACTGGGACAGCTCAACAAGTCGCCGATGCCCTTCCTTTAAAGTGGATTTTTTCATATTTGACGAACAGAACTCAAAAACTTTTTTTAAATAATATTTTATCTAGAGACATCAATGTTTTGTCTGGCGTCCCACAAGGTAGCCACATTGGACCTCTATTATTTATTGCATTCATAGATGATGTGAAGCGGTGCTTCAAACATTGTAAGTTTCTGAATTACGCTGATGATGTAAAAATCTTTTGTAAGATTAGAAATGATCGCGATCTGCTAAATCTACAACAGGAATTAAACGTTTTCTGCGACTGGTGTAGCTTGAATAAGCTTTGCCTGAACGTTTCGAAATGTAAAGTTATGAACTTTTCTAGAAGGCGTTATGGACGTAATGGACATGATAATAGTTTATTCTTAAATGGCGTTATGATAGAGCGAGTTCATTCTTTTCTAGATTTAGGGGTTTTGTTTTCACGAGATTTATCGTTTAAGGACCATATTGACAGATGTATTAATAAGGCTAATTCAATGTTAGGGTTTTTAATCCGTTTCTCCAAAGACTTTCATGATCCATGTACTCTAAAAGTCCTCTTTGCTTCATTTGTTCGATCGCACTTGGAGTATGCGTCAATTGTCTGGAATCCGTACTATATCAATTCCTCTAACCGTATAGAATCAATCCAGAAGCGATTTATGCTGTTTGCCTTAAGGCGACTTCCTCGAGAGGTAAACGCTCCTAAGTATGTGCTTCCGCCGTATCTAGGCCGTTGTTTGATATTGAATATTGAACCATTGTTCGTTCGAAGACAAATTTCTTCCGCAATGTTTGTGCGCGACGTTATAATGGGCCGAATTGATTGTTCACAACTACTATCCTTGTTTTCAATACGTGCCCCAGTGAGATCACTCAGACACCGAGGCTTAGTGATTAATCTGCACTTCCATGGGTCTAATTTTGGTATGTCGGACCCGGTTTGTAATTCTAGCCGTGTATTTAATAATGTATCTACCGTGTTCGATTTTAATTTGTCCAGAGATGAATTTAAAAGAATTCTAAAAACTTTTTTTATTCAAATTTGATTTATATAAATAAACCTAATTTTAAAAATACCAGATGTAAATTAATACTGTTGGTAAAATAAATAAATAAATAAATAAATAAATTTTGTGGATCAGATCTACGTGGTTTTGATATAGCCAGACCTGTACATCGCTTTTGGCAAAATATGAACAAACACGTACCGTTGCAACCTAGTGAAATTAGGCTCAGAGCAAAATATTTCCATGTAATACATTTTTGACCAAAATTGACATTTTAATTTGACATGTAAAATACATTAATTAGTTGGATCAGAGCTGTATAGTTTTGAGGTAGACAGACTTATACGTCACTTTTCGCAAAATATGAACAAAATCTTACCGTTGCAACCTAGCGAAATTAGGCTCAAAAACTTCGATTTCGACATACTATATAAAACAGAACAAAATATAAAACAGCCAAGAAGCTTTCAATTGGTTCATGAAAATACTATTTTTAAAAACAATAATATCGAGTTTCAAAGACGAAAATACATCAAAATTACCGATTTTTCGAAATTAAATTGAGCTTTCTACTTCTGATTGCTATCTTTAAAAATATGTAAACTTTGATTAAGAAATGTTTACGCAATTTTACATTACTAATAACAAATTAACAAAGGATTCAATAGTAAACAAAAACATTTTTGGCTACGAAAAAACTATGACGTATGTCAAAATTTGATGATAAACGACTCATATATATACAAATCATATTAGAGAATGGCCTATATTCAGCCGCTTGAGATTTTCGGTGTTGGTCATCGGTCTCAATTTTCGTGAACTGCTGGTCCACCAAATATGATGACGTCGATTTGACTGAGAGGTTAAAGGGAGCCAAGTCTGGAGAATACACCGCATGTTGTAAAATTGTCCAACCTAAGTAAAAGATGAGTTCCCGGGTTGATTTTGCTGTATATGGACGAGCATTGTCATGCAGCAATATCACCTTAATTTGATCAATTGGGTCAGCCGTTAGAGTTTAACCATGTTCCAGAAGCTTGTAGTAAATGGCTCACTGAATATTCATTTTTCATACTTATGTTGGCGTCTAGGATTATCGTACAAAAACCACTTTTCATCACCAGTAATGATTTTGTGCAAAAAATTTTTCTTTTGTACGGAGAAAGCAAATTCATGCAGATGTCAACTCGTCGACTTTTCTTTTCTTCGGTCAATTTATGAGGAACATTTTCCTTCCTTCTGTATTTTTCCCCATTCCATGCAATTGAAGTGATATTGCTTGGTGAGTAACTCATAACTGTTCAGCAAGCTATTTTGAGTTGAGTTTGACGCGGATTTTCCACGAGTCCAGTAAAACTTTAAGTTCTTCGTCTTCAAATTGTTTTACTGCACCAGGACGTGGATCGTCCTCAAGGCTAAAATTGTCTTCACTAAATTTTGCAAACCACTTTCTTACTATTGGTTGACCCACAGAATGTTCTATCAATGTCGAATTAATCAATTCCATAGCTTGAGTAGCATTTTTCTCATTTGTAAACAGAGTAAAATGCAATAAAGTAACTGGTGCTTATCAAAAATATATAATGGCCCCATCACATTCTCTTAAAACTTCTTACTCGTAAAGACTAGAACCAGATCTGTCCAAAACCATAGTGAGACCGATAACCAACACCGAAAATCTCAACTTGCACAAAATATTATGGTTGTGCGTAAAGCGGCTGAATATAGGGGATTCTCGGTATGAGAGCCCCATCACAACGGACTTAAACTACAAAACTTCTACATTAAATCCGTCAATGCAGTTACAAAAGTTTATAAAATTGAGAGTAAATACGTTATTGTGGTTAATCATCAATCTAAATCTGATTGTAGTGATCTAATCTACGCTCTAGAAACTTTAACAGGTTACTTGCAACAACGTAAAGATGAGCCTTTCACAATAACTTTAGATGTTAACCACCATGTCAACAAACTGATGTCGGTGTTGGATTATATTACAAACTATCCATCTAACAACATCAAATGGATTTTAAACATTCCATTCAATATGTCAACCCAGAATGAAAGCTTTTTACAAAGTGTTATCCGCAGAGTCCAGCTATAAAAATTAGATCATGGAATTAATGTTTTACATTAAACACTCAGACAGCCTAATTAAAAGCCACTTAAAGGACCATTACATCAAGAACATTCATCTACTGCCTTTCTCTGCTTCTGCGTTACGACAATTGAACATATTTGTATTTGATAAGGTCGCCAAACAGTATCTTGAAGAACCGACCATAAAACATCACTTTGGTTTTGATGGGAATAATCTGGTGCAACTGTGTGAAGACAGATATATTTTTTGTTCATCGGGTACGGAAATTATGTTGGATCACCAGACATACAACTCGTTAAACAATATCTATGTTAAGGAAAACATAAAGATGCCGGATATTACAAATATTCAGGGTGTACCTGGAATCGGTAAATCAACCTGGATTATAAACAAGCATAAACTTGGCAGTGATATTGTTTTATGTGCTACAAAATAAGGAAGTAGAGTAGTAAATGTTCTAAAATATATCTTCTGGGTGATAAAAACCAAATACCATATATTGACAGATTAGATCATGTCAACATGCAATTTTCCGATGCAAGCGCATTCGTAACAAAGACGGAATACTTGAATATGACGTATAGATGCCCAGCTGATGTTACATCTGCTCTAACAGAATACTACCCTAACATCAGTAGTAAGAATACCGTGCAAATTTCAGCCAAATTTATAAACCTGCCGTCAACTTTGATGTCGATATCTCTGTTGGATAACACATTCTATCTAAGCTTTACCAAAGGTGATAAACAATTAATCTCCCAGCTTAAGATACCAGAATCTAGTAAAGTCATGACTATCCACGAAGCACAAGGATTAACCTCACCAAATGTGATATGTATGAGAATCAATTCTCAACCACTTGGGCTGTTCGATAGTGTACCCCATGCCATAGTTGCAATTTCAAGACACACCCAATCATTTAGATATTTTTCATCAGTGGCTAATGATAGACTACACTCGCTTTTAATGAGAGCTCGAGCCTACACTACTACTCTAAAAGTAAATCAATCCATAAAATTCAAGAAATGGTTGGTTTATGAGAAATATGCAATTTACTATCAAAACGTCAACAAAATGGCATCAAAAGCATCTAAGTTCTATAACTTCGTCTTAAAATCAAACTACCTACTCTATGTAATTTGTGAAACTTCATTAAAACCCGGCATAATGAGCAGTGAATTTTTTGAACATGATTACGTTGTCCACAGATGCGATCGGTCTTTCGAAACTAGCTCAAAGAAATCGGGTGGTGGCGTACTGATAGCAGTACATTCTATACTCTGGAATGCTCCAGTAACTTTAGCCTCATCGAGAGTCGAACAAATTGGTGTAAATATCAAAATTAACCAAACCTCAATCAAATGATGAAGTTATTAATACAGCAAACTCGTCAGATTTAGTTCTTATGCTTGGTGATTTTAACCTTCCAAATATAATATGGAATTTGGACCCGGAACTAAATTGTATTTTTCCAAACAATATAACAACAGATGCTGAATCTTTATTTGTGGACGCCATGCTTCGTTATAATTTGAACCAGATAAACACAATTACTAATAATCGTGATAGATTACTGGATCTTGTCTTCAGCAACGACATTGACACTTTCAAAATTTCAGAATCCATGTTACCTTTTGTACTAAATGATATCAATCACAAGTCTTTAGATATTGTATTTGACTCAACTAATTTAATGGCGAGTTCGGAACACCTTCAACCAACCAAATACATCTTCAAAAAAACAAATCATGCGGGGCTACAAAGTTACCTAGAATCCATCAACTGGCAAACAACTCTCAACTCCAATGATATAAACGAAAATATTGGTAAATTTAATGAGATTATGCAGCAAGGCTTCGAACTTTATGTACCTACGAGGGCGGATTGAAAATGAAGCTACCTAAGTAGGAAAACAAAATTTTTTTTTTGCCAAAAACCATTTATTTCTCAACATAGTCTCCATTTAGTTCGACATACTTAGTAAGACGATATTCCAACTTTTTTATACCATCTGAACAATACGATTTCGGGAACCCCTCAAAATACGCTTCCACCCATTGTTTCGATTGATTTTTGGTTTCAGGTGTGTAGTGGTGGACCCACGTTTCATCAACAGGATTACGCTTTATCATGTCCAAACACCGCTGTGAAGTGGTCTGTCGAACTCGTTTTTGTTCGACACTGAGCAAACGCGGCACCCATCTTGCCGATAGCTTTTTCATATGCAAATGTTCATGTTGAACACACGTTCATATGATATGTTTACCATTTCAACAATCTCACGCAACTTGACTCGGCGGTCATTCATAACGATACCTAGGATTTTCTTGATATTTTCTTCAGTAACCACCTCTGTTGGCCTTCCTGTTGATGGTATTGTTGCAGTGCTTCTTCGGCCGCGTTTAAATTCAGCAATCCAATATTTTACCATGTAATCTGACGGAGCAGACTCACCGTAATGTTTATCGAGCTTTTCTTTTGTCTCTTTTGCCGTTTTCCCTTTCAAATAATAGTGTTTAATCACTGCACGAAATTCGTTTTTTTCCATTTTTCAAGAAACACAAAAGTTGCTTACTTCAAACGAATACAACAAATAAACTAATCGATGAATTTGGGTGAAATTTTAACAGCTGACGTTTGACAGATCGCAATTTCTAAAAAACAAAATTTTTGTGTTTGTGCTGCCATCTAGCGCTAGGTAGTTTCATTTTCAATTCGCCCTCGTATGTGCTGTAAACCACAAAATGCTCACCCTCAGTGGTTCGATGATAGACTAGTTAACTTAAAAAATCGGAAGTCGAAAGCGTATGCCAAAATGTTGAAAAGCGGGTTAGAAGCCGACAAAACAATGTTTCTACAGCATAGTAACGAATTTGAAATTTACTTCAAATCAACATACAGGTCGTATCTCGATCAAATTCAAGGAAAAATCAAAGTAAATCTAAAACAATTTTGGAAATACTTTGGGAATAAACGCGAAATTGACGGATACCCTGCAAATATTACATATAACAATACCAGCTCCTCAAACTCCAAAGATATTGCTGACATGTTCGCGAAGTTTTCCAATCAGTCTATAAACCAAGTGTTACTAGTGGATTGTACGAACAACCCAGCAATACCAACGTAACAATAACTCGTTCTGTTATATATATATGAGGATAACATTTTATTCGGCTCTAGAGGGATTTGGAGACGGTTGTGGTCTTGACAATATTCCCTCTTCTATTCTGAAGGGGCACGCTGACATTTTAGCAATTACATTACGTTACCTATTCAACCATTCCTTAAACACCGGGGTGTTTCCCGAAAAATTTCAAAAATTACACCAATTTTTAAATCGGGCAAACGAGATGACGTTACATGCTACAGAGGAATATCAACTACATCATCAATTCCAAAATTGTTTGAATTAGTTTTATGCAACAACTTTAAATCCACAATTGCACGTCATATATCAACAAACCAGCATGGGTTTATGCCTGGCCGATCCACATCAACTAATCTGGTTGAATTCACCAGTAAAATAATTAATGAGATAGAAAACCATCATCAAGTTGATGTAGCGTACACGGATTTCAGTAAAGCAATTGATTCCATCTGCCATCAAAAAGCACTCCGCAGTTTATTCGCATTTGGGGTTTCACTCGATTACATAAATTGGTTCAAGTCCTATCTACCAAACCGGCGACAATTTGTAATAATGGGAAATGAGAAACCAAACGTTATTAAAGTTACGTCTGGTGTTCCCCAAGGATCTCACATCGGGCCGTGGATATTTATTGTTGTCATAGATCAAATAACCGAGACAATCAAAAACTCAAACGTGCTCATATTTGCTGATGACGTGAAAATTTTTCGAACTGTTAATGGAATGCTAGATACGAAGAAACTTCAAGAAGACATCGATAGATTAAGTGAATGGTGTGATCGAAACTCGCTTTACTTAAATATTAAGAAATGCAAGACCATGTCTTTCCATATTAAGAGAAATCCGCTAATTACTTCCTACAAAGTCAACAACGAAGTATTGCAAAGAGTTAATGAGATCATAGATCTAGGTGTTACATTTATCGAGAATGCTAGTTTCAATAAGCATATTGAAAATTGTATTGCGAGAGCTAATGCCATGTTTGGATTTGTTAAAAGGTGGACAGGTGAATTTAAAGATATTCAATCCTTATATTCACTCTATTTCGCTTGCGTTCGATCTCAACTGGAATACGCTGTACCGGTCTGGAATCCATACTATGCTGTACACATTAAAAGAATTGAAAGCATTCAAAAGAAGTTTCTGATTTTCTTGTTAAAAAAAAGTGACTGGGATTACGACCACAATTTACCATTCCATGAGAATGTGGCTCGGTTACCTCCATACTCAACAAGATGCACAGATTACAAAATATGCACGCTTGAAAATAGACGACTTCTCTTAGGTGCGGCTTTCATTGGTAACGTTTTGCTTGGTCACATTGATTCAGCATACATTTTGGAAAACATATCAATTCATGTGCCTTGCAGAACATTTCGAAACCATAAATTTTTAGCACTTGAACACCATTCCACACACTATGGAGAAAATAACCCCATTAATAGGTCAGGTCGTCTAAATCGTTCAACATCGTCGACGACCTATTTGACTTTAATTTATCAAAGGACAAGTTCAAAAATATACTTAAGAATTATTTTTTAAATTTTTAATTGTTAAATCAAGATTTGATTTATATATTTCTGTGTTTTAATTTTCATTATTTTTTTTTTTTTTTAATATTTTTGTTTTAAATTAAATTCTGAAATCATACATGTAAATCACAGAATAGATTTCTTTAAATAAATAAATAAAATAAAAATAAACAACCTCCTGAAATTTCTTACTCGTAAAGGCTAGAACCAGATCTGTCTAAAAATCATAGTAAGACTGATGACCAACACCGAAAATCTGAACTTCCAAAGCGGCTGAATATAGGCCATCCTCGGTATGAGAGCCCCATCACAACCTCCTGCAATTTCTTACTCGTAAAGGTTAGAACCAGATCTGTCCAAAAATCATAGTGAGACTGATGACCAACACCGAAAATCTCAACTTCCACTAACTATAATGGTTGTTCGTAATGCGGTTGAATATAGGCGATTCTCGGTATAAGAGCACCATCACAACCTTCTGAAATTTCTTACTCGTAAAGGCTAGAACCAGATCTGTCCAAAAATCATAGTGAGACCGATGACCAACACCAAAAATCTCAACTTCCACTAAATATTATGGTTGTTCGGAAAGCGGCTGAATATAGGCCATTCTCGGTATGATAGCCCCATCACAACCTCCTGCAATTTCTCTCTCGTAAAGGCTAGAACCAGATCTGTTCAAAAATTATAGTGAGACCGATGACCAACACCGAAAATCTCAACTTCCACTAACTATTATGGTTGTTCGTAAAGCGGCTGAATATAGGCCATTCTCGGTATGAGAGCCCCATCACAACCTCCTGCAATTTCTTACTCGTAAAGGCTAGAACCAGATCTGTTCAAAAATTATAGTGAGACCGATGACCAACACCGAAAATCTCAACTTCCACTAAATATTATGGTTGTTCGTACAGCGGCTGAATATGGGCCATTCTCGCTATGAAAGCCCCATCACAACCTTCTGAGGTTTCTTACTCGTAAAGACTTGAACCAGATCTGTCCAAAAATCGTAGTGAGACTGATGACCAACACTGAAAATCTCAACTTCCACTAACTATAATGGTTGTTCGTAAAGCGGCTGAATATAGGCAATTCTCGGTAAGAGAGTCCCATCCCAACCTCTTGAAATTTCTTACTCGTAAAGGCTAGAACCAGATCTGTCCAAAAATCGTAGTGAGACTGATGACCAACACTGAAAATCTCAACTTCCACTAACTATAATGGTTGTTCGTAAAGCGGCTGAATATAGGCCATTCTCGGTATGAGAGCCCCATCACAACCTCCTGCAATTTTTTACTCGTAAAGGCTAGAACCAGATCTGTCCAAAAATCGTTGTAAGACCGATGACCAACACCGAAAATCTCAACTTCCACTAACTATAATGGTTGTTCGTAAAGTGGCTGAATATAGGCGATTCTCGGTATGAGAGCCCCATCACAACCTCCTAAAATTTCTTACTCGTAAAGACTAGAACCAGATCTTTCCAAAAATCATAGTGAGACCGATGACCAACGCCGAAAATCTCAACTTCCATTAACTTCCACTAACTTTAATCTTCGAATTTATGTGAAATTCAATGTTTTTATAGTTTTCTGTCATGATAGTTATCAAAAAAGATGGCGGTATTGCCAGCGATAAAATTTATAATTTTTTGGGCCAGCATTTTGGGCCAACTTCACAAACGTACCGTGTTGTAGGAGGTTTTCCGCAATTTTTCAATCGTGTTAGAGCGAAACCGTGTTGTAGGGGGATTACCGGTACTCATTTTATAGCGCTTTAAAAAACAAACTTTTAAATGGTCCACCCATTATATACGATAAACTGTGCACACGATAAACTGTTGTACGATAAATTGCTTCCACGATAATTTGTTGGCGATAAATTGTTCACGATAAACTGAGTAATGTGTATAAAATGTGTGAATTTTCAAAGGTATAAACTTGGATGCTGCTCACAAAACCAAATTTGTTGCTTTTCCGATACCCAATTTGTGTCGTACGCCTTTATTGCACTAACATAAAAGTGATAAAAAGTGGGGAAATTATTCATCTACTTTACCATGATCGATGACCTCATCCCAAATGAGTGTAAACGTTACTGTATTAACAAACTGTTGAATTGATGATCATCGTGCACGTATAAGGTCGCTCGCATCTCAGTTTCTCTAGTATTGGAGTTATAAACCGATTACCATATTTTGTTATTAAATAAATTGTAATTGTCGAACAAATATAGTAATTCGAACATCAATTAATTAAATTGAAATTATTAAGACAGATGGTGGTATTAAAATGGTGGATACTCACCATATTTCGATATTTTCTAGCTGCGCTACACCATACGAGTATTCCCATTTACCATATTTCTACATTAATCTAATTAAATTGATAGAGATTACACGCCATAATGGAGTTTTTTGTATACAAAATATGTGATAATCAATATGGTCGGTTTGTTGTTACGGATATGGATTATTAAATATGTACGTAGGCATACGTAGTCACAGTACATACTGTACGAGTACGTGCTATATATATCTACATACATTTGTGACGAGTGACGGCGATAATAGTAAAAAATTAGACTCGCGGTAATAAAGTTTCATCTGAACATGTGTGTTAACCTCGAAATAAGTCATAAGCACTGTATACTCCATATTTTTTTAGTGCATCTTAAAGTATGTCATCTTCAGGCTAGTAATATTCTTTTGATTTAAATTATTTACGTTAATTAGCTTGTTTTGAATTTTTTAAACAAATAAATAAGTAAATTTACGACAAAACTATTGCACAAGTGTCATCCCACACGTACACGTACACGATATGTCTAACAATACATATATCTTCTATAAACGAGAAACTAAATTTAGCAATCCACTGTAATTAGACTTGCATCAGTGCGCATAACGTGCAATGCAGTCAATATATTACGGGGCATCAAAAGATTATAAATTAAGATAAAATCTAATCTCCCGATTAGCAACATTCTTTCCATACAACACAACTACTTGTACGTACCTGAAAATATCAATTTATAATGATTTTCTAATTACCTAACGAGTAATATTAGGTTTAGCAATAAAACAGGTGGATGATGCTGATGATGGTTCGATTGTTGGCTGCGGACATAAAATAAAATGGAAAAACGTACGCCTATTTTTTTTTATCGAAGCCCATAAACGATGGAACGTAATTCTATTGACCTGTTGTCAGACGATTTAATATTTTAAAGCCAAATGACAATGACCGATAAATAAATATTTTAAAAAAACATATTCAGATAAGAATTTATAAAGCCGTATACGAAAACACTTTTTAATGCCTTCACGGGTTAAAGATCAATAAATTCTTAATATGATGTAAGAGAGAATTTTTTTACGGTGGTGCGCAGTATTTTCGTAAAAAAAGAAGAACATTTGAAGGCGTTACCTTATCGTCTACTTCTCAGTTGGGGATGCAAATAAAAAGGATTTTGCCAATTAGGACAAAAAAAAAATTCAAAAATGGTGGATATCGATTTTGTCATGCGCCTTTATGGATACGGTTGTTATATAACCCTTATAATGGCGATCTCATCCCACGACATGTTATAAAATGTATCCGAGATGTTTTATAGAGTACGTAGCAATTTTTGTATTACTTTTGGGGGAGATCAAAATCTTATCAAAAATTCTGTATGTACATATTCTAACGGCAATTAGGACACGTGTTAGAGATACAAAATTTAATTGTAGTCGAGATAAGATAAAACATTTTTGTATCATATTTTTTGGTGCGGGATAACTACTGAGATAGAAGAAACGGTTAGTTATAATTTTACAGGGTGTTCAATGTTTATAATATAGAGCCTCAGAACAGAGTTTAATTCAAGTGAGCGCAATATTTGTCCCTTAATTTTAAATTGGACAAATTTTTGTATTAATTACAGAGCCAAGTAACTAATGTCAACTAAAAACGAATTCTACGAGCAATGCGTAGAAATCGTTTTAGTTGTATACCCAGAATTTTTTTTTTTTTTTTTTTTTTTTAAATTTTATTTACGATATTTTACAAAGTAACTAGTCATTTTTGACTAACAGCGTTTGACTCTGATAATATAATATAATAAAGTACTTCTATGTACGAGTATTCATTCCATGAAGTGTTGTTTTTGTTGTTTCTGCATTATGCGGTCTATTCGGGTAACTCAAAAGGTTTTAGTCTCTTGAGTCTTCTTATGATACCCTCTTGATGAAGTAGTCTAGCCGCTTCGTCGTTAGGGTGTAGATGGAGCCTCTCCTGATGTTTTTGAGCACACTTCTTTATTTCGGTTGCGACTGTGTCCATTCCGAGGTCTCTATGAAGATCACTATTACGAGTGTACCACGGGGCGTTTACGATCCCTCTGAGAACTTTATTTTGAAATCGTTGGACTATCTGTTGATTGCTGGTTTTGGTACATCCCCATAGTTGAATGCCATATGTCCAGACCGGCTTCAGAACTTGTTTATAAAGCATAAGTTTATTATGAATGGATAACTGAGAGTTTCTTCCAATTAACCAGTACATTTTTCTATATTTTAATTGAAGTTCATCTGCTTTCTTTTTCACGTGAACTTTCCACTTCAACTTTGCATCAAGATTCATTCCAAGGTATTTTGCTTGATTTGCATGTGGTACAGGAATATTATTGAGAGTCACCGGCAGTGGTTCTATTGATCTGTTAGTGAAGTTAATGTGAGTAGACTTTGATTCATTCACTTTAATTCTCCACTTAGTTAGCCAGCCTTGTATATTATTTATGGCTATTTGTAATTTGAATGTGACTTCACCGATTGTGTCACCAACAGCTAGAATTGCAGTGTCATCTGCAAACGTGGCGGTAGTTGTATTGTTAGTTTGCGGTAAGTCGCTTGTAAAAAGTAGGAAAAGGAATGGCCCTAGGACACTGCCCTGCGGCACTCCCGCTTTAGCTTCTTTAATGCTGGAATAAGCTCCTTCCTGTTTAACTCTAAAGTATCTTCTTTGCAAGTACGACTTTAGTAGTTCGCAATATTCAAATGGCAGAGTTTTTCTAATTTAAATATTAAACCATCTAGCCAGACTTTGTCAAATGCCTGCGCTATGTCCAAAAATATGGCTGAGCAAATCTTTTTTTCCTCTAAAGACTTTTCTATTAAATCTGTTATTCTATGGACTTGATCAATTGTGGAATGTTTCTCTCTAAAACCAAACTGATGGGAAGGAATAGCTCCTGATTTAACAATTTCAGGTTTAATTCGTTTTAATAATAGTCTCTCAAACAGTTTTGACATAATTGGAAGAAGTGATATTGGCCTGTACGATGTTAATTCACTTAGTGGCTTGCCTGGTTTAGGTATCATTATTACCTCCGCAAATTTCCAAGATAGAGGGACATAACAGAGTCTGAAGGAAGCATTAATTATGTCAGATATTTTCTTAATAGCTTTATTTGGTAGTTGTTTAAGAATCTCAGCAGTTATTAAGTCATACCCTGGTGATTTTCTAAGTACCATATGATTCTTTATTTCGTGTTTAACTTCTTTAGCATTGGTTAATGGAATTTCCTGTCTCAAGATGGTTGTAAGATTTACATTTAGTATATCGTGTTGATTCAGTGTCGTTAAATTGGGCTGAAAAGTACGCTCGAGTTGATCTGCGAAATTTTCTGCCTTTTCTTCTTTGGTTTTAGCCAGGCGACCATTATTGGTTTTTATTGGTGGTATGTGGGTAACTGGTCTTTTTAAATATTTGGTTGCTTTCCACAATGAGTAATCAGTATCTTTATGGTAGCTGAGAGATTCTAGGTATGAATTTATTGATTTGTTTTTGAATTCGCGTATTTCTCTGCGTATTCGTTGTGTTAGATTATTCAATCTATTTTTGACGACTGGGTCTCGCGTGCGTTGCCATTCCCTTCGGATAGTTCTTTTCTCTATGACTAGTGATTTAATTTCCATTGGGTAGCATTTGCCAGTTATTTTTTTGTTTGTTGGATTAGTGCTTTTCCACGCTGCCTCCTGTATATCTTTAACTAGTTTTTCCACCTCTTGTTCTAATGTCTCTTCTGACGAAAATTGCGTGTTTAAAATGATACTAGTGTTAAGTTCATTCCTAAATGTTTCCCAATCAGTGTATTTATTTGTTAGCATTGGCTGTTTATCATTTGTAATTATTGTTTCACTTATTGTCATTAAAATAGAGGAGTGGTCAGATGTGGAGTCAAATCCTTCCTGCACTTGTATATAATCAATCGGGACTTTTCTTGTTATAAAGAAGTCAATCAGGTCTGGTGTTTTATTTGGATCGCTGGGCCAATAAGTTGGTTTTCCTGTAGAGTGCCAGTTGCAGTTGTATTTTATTATTGCTTGATGGAGCTCTTTCCCTTTCGTTGTTGTTAGTCTTGATCCCCAGTCTGTATGCTTAGCGTTAAAGTCACCGCCGATTATGAATTTTTCACCTAGCTGCTTGAAGAGGTGAGTATAAGAATTCTCTTTGATGTTATATCTAGGTGGGCAATATATTGCGGCCACCACTAGTTTATGGTTTCGTGTATTAATGCTAACGCTAATTGCTTGTATTTCATCACTTTCAAATTTTTGTTGCAGATCGTATTTAATACATTTTTTAATAATCACGGCGCTGCCCCCTCGCGCATTATTATTAGGATGTACTGCAGAGTGAACTTCGTAGCCACGTATTTTTATATGACTTTGAGTAGTAAGGTGTGTTTCAGATAATAAGCATATGTCAATTTTTTCTAAATCAAGAAATAGTTGTATTTCATGTTGTCGTTGCAATATACCATTGCAGTTCCATGCAAGAATTTTTAGATTATTTGCCATCTTAAACTAACAAAGGGCGGCTAAATCCGAAGTTGTTCGACCTTTTTCGAGTAGGGTGAGCCTTTGCAAGATTGATATGAGGGCTCTTTCTTGCTTTTCTTCTTGTGAACTAAGTCTATTAAGAATATCTTGCAGTATTTTGTTGGTTTGGTTATTATTTGAATCATTGATTGAAGCAGAACAATTTTGTCTTCTCGAACTTCCAATAGTGGTTGCATCAGCATATGTTACATTTGGATTAGTTCTTGATGGCGTGTTTAATGTTTGGTGTGGCCTCAACTTAGAAGACTTACCCAGAAATGACATAAAAATTGTTCAAGATGATTTCAACGCGAAAATTGGAATCGATAACACGAGTATGACATCAATTATGGGTAAACACGCACTATAGATTCTGCAAGACACAACAATGGTGAAAACTCATCGATTATTACGATCCCACACAAGAATATACAAAAATTCACTTGGACATCACAAATTGATCATGTACTGATTAACAAGAAGTTCTTATCGTCCTTACAAGATGTCAGAGTAATGAGAGGACCAGACGTACACAGCGATCACCAACTGGTAATAGCAAATTCAAAATCAACCCAGCAACAGTGAAGCACCGAAAGATTAATCGGAGGAAATTCAATATTGAGAGATTGAAGAACACTGGCACGAAACACACATTCAAAGAAATGCTCCACCTCATTCTTGCAAGTAAAGAAACTAGCGATATCGATCAGAAAAAAGACCAAATAGCAGAAGACTTACAGCTGTCATGAAAATACGGCGGAAAATCATCATACCGCTAAACATCGGAGACATTCTAGAGACTGCAGAAATAGCAGCAGAAAATATTTAGTAATATGCGCATGCTACATCAATGTGTAAACCACCAATAAATGATTCTTCTGGGCAAGTCTTAACCACAGAAAACCTTGTAGCGGCTCAAAAATCCTTTTCACATCGTAGCACTCCTTGTACCAAAAACATAGTGAGTGCTAATCATTTAAATAATAAAACCCGGTACCACCGCTACCCCGAAATCAAACGTAAACCTGCAACAGATTGACTTACCAGACAAACAAGTAAAAACCGACCATTCATTCCCCTCAAAATGCGACGGACAATCTTCGATAGTCTACATGGCTTATCACATCCCGGCATCCGTGCTACGCGAAAACTGATTGCTTCAAAATACTTCTGGTCAAGAATGAATACTGATACAAGCAATTCGGCGAAATCTTATATCTCATGCCAAAAATCTAAAGTTCACCGCCACACGAAATCAAAGCTTGGTAAATTCGAGCTACCAAGCGGTAGGTTTGAACATATATCCACATGGAACTGGTTCGTCCACTGCCCAAATCGAATGGCTATCATTATATTTGAACGATAGTCGACCGATTTACCCGTTGGCCAGAAGCTTATCCAATCCGAGAAATGACCCAGTGTCCTGGGTCTTCTCATCACGACAGACCAAGGAACCCAATTTAAATCAACATTGTACATCGATCTCACGAACTCCTAGGTTCCCATCGCATTCGGACAACTGCATACAATCCGAACGCGAATGGTCTTGTCGAACGATTCCATAGGCAACTAAAAGCCGCGTTAACATATCGATGTAATACATTCCATTGGAGTTCAGAACTTCCAACGATCCTATTGGATATTCGAACCTCCGTGAATGATGATCTAGACTGCACACCAGCAGAGCTAGTAAAGAGTGATCCAATACGAAGTACTTTTTCCAATTAGGATTCTCATTGAGATTCATGCGTCACGACTGTCAAGTTCATATGACATTTGCGTTCAGTATTCATTGACATTTCACCATTTCACCGAGAACAATTTTTACAAATTGTGGAAATTTATTTCAAAAATCTGTGATCAGTGAAAAATTGTTTTGGTGTCTTCGACCATTTTATGGTGTTCATAATCGTCCAAGTGAACGTACTATTCGTGAAACAATCAATAAATTTCGAACCACTTTTTCATTATTGGATATTCTTCAACCGACTATTGCTGCTGTAGCTGAAAGTGTACTTGATGACCGCAATCAATCAATTTGTCGCCGTTCTCCATCTCTGGGTCTCTCGTATGACACATTGTGGCGTATTTTGAAGAGAGATCTTGGTTTGAAGGCATACAAAATACAGCTTGAACAATCAGAATTGACGCAGGTTGACCCTCCTTTGCGACATCGATTTGGTTTATGGACGTTGGAACAGCTCCAAATTGATCCGTTTTTTTATTGAAAAATTGTGTTCAGCGATGAAGCACATTTTTGACTGAATGGGTACGTCAACAAACAAAATTATCGTATTTGGGTTGATGAACGGCCAGACGAGATTCAAACGCTTCCAATGCCATATTTCTTTCAAATGCTGAAGGACAGCGTCTAAACGTCTATATGGCGCAAACTACAGAGCAATGATCAATGAATTTTTATTGCCAAAAATTGAAGATATTGGTGAAGCCGTCTTGTGGTTTCAACAGGATGGTGCAACGTGCCACACAGCAGTCCAAACCATCGATTTATTGAAAGAAAATTTTAATGAGAACATCATGTCAAGGAACGGACCCGTGAATTGGCCTCCAAGATCTTGTGATCTAACGCCGTTAGATTACTTTTTATGGGGGTATCTGAATTCACTTGTTTATGTCGATAAACCACAATCGATTCCTGCATTAGAAGCGAACATAACACGCGTAATTAAAGAAATATCGGCCGAAATAGAATGGATCATCTAAGAGTCAGTCGCGGACAACATTTAAAAGAAATTATTTTCAAACATTAAATGTCATAAACCGAGCTTAAGTCACACATACAATTTTTGATTATTAAATTGATTTTAATGCGTTTTATTACTAAAAGAACTTCCGGAAGCTCTTATTGGATCACCCTTTATATGGTCAACATATCAATGCTCCCGGTGAATTCTTCATCAACGATCAAAATTTCGAACCCAAACACTTATACTTCGAATTTCGTGAAGCAGCTTCGTACTACCATGAGAGCCTTAGTTCCAACGGACACAAGACATCCAACCGAACAGGCAACGTACATTCCCAAAATTCTGGAAACCTGTTCACATGTATTCGTACGTGTGGACAGAGTCAGAGGTCCTTTGAGTACATCCTATTCTGGACCACTGGACCGTATCCAGTGACCCGCAAATTGCGCAAATTCTTTGTTGTAGATATAGATGGAAAATCAACAACAATTGACATTGACAGGTTTAAGCCAGCATACGGTATACTTGTGATAAACCCAGTCGAAAAACGTAGCGTTCGAAATTCATTTACATTTAATTTAAAACACCACGGTTTCCAGGAGGGGAGTGATGTAGCCGCTCAAAAATTCTTTTCACTTTAAGTCTATTAAATAATAAAACCTGGTAACACCACTATAGCCTACAGCTAAGTAGATGGAAATAATTCTTCGAGGACAACGGAACATATAGCGAATAAAGTGATGAGCTCCCTGATGGCAACTATAACGAAACTATAAAAAACACCCATCCACCAACAAACGAGAAGTTAAAAGTGCTATTCAGAAGCTAAAGAACAACGAAACAGTCGGCATGGATAATATTCCAGCAGAATTACTAAATGACGACGCATCTGTAACGGCAGAAACTCTAACTCTACTATTAGCAGAAGCATGGAATACTGATAGAATTCCACAGAAATGGAAAGAGGGCTTGACTATAACAATTCCGAGGTAAGGCGACCTTAGAAAAAGCAAGAACTGAAGAGGCATCTGCCTCCTCAACAGTACAATGAAAGTGTTAGCAATGATCATTGTTGGGCGGATATCGGTCAACCAACATATCAATACCGGATGCTGTACAAATCACAACAACAAAATCCATATCATCGTTGTACAATCAAACGAATGGAACTCCCCACTATATCTACTCTTCGTGGACTTTGTACGCGCATTCGATTCCATCAGTAGATGCGGGATCTGGAAAGCACTCTGCGAAATGGACATTCCGAGAAAGTTAATTGAACTGATTAAGGAGATGTACAGGGATACCGGAAATAGAGTTCAGTACAAGCAGGAGCAGAGTAGTGTCAGAAACGAATGTGTTCTTTCTCCACTACAGTTCTAACTACTAGATAATGTAATGAAGACATTGGACAATACATTCCCAAATGGCATTCATTGGGGTCCAATAAATTTACTCAACGATGTGTTTGAGAAGCCCATTAATTGGCTGATTTCACACAGGAAGTCGGTCTCAAAATTAACATCAGAAAGACCAAGGATATGGAACTACATACGAACTTACATACACCCATTACCATCAACCAAGATGTCATCGAGGATGTTACGATACAATGTTAGGAGGTAGAATACAAGTTCGTATACCTTGGTTGTACTGTAGCAGTACATTTGAAAACAGGTGGAACTGAAGAGGATATCAACCAAGATCTGAAATCTGTTCGTCCTGTTATCAAATACAAAGCTTCGAATGTTCAATGCCTAGACGTCTAATGATATAACAAGAATGTCATTGGAATGGAGTCCGCAAGGGAAGACGAAAGTAGGAAGGCCAGCAATGACCTGGACAAGAACGGTGCTAGCCGGAGAACTGAGAGCAATAGCGCCGAATAGAGTAAGGTGGTGCATTTTAGTAAATGCCCTATGCTCCTAAATCATGTACAGAACCAGTAAAACTGTAGTGGTCGAAAACCTCTTTGTTTTCTTCGCACAAGTAACCTACTACTGGAACCAGCAACGTTGAAGTTCGGTGTCTGCTTTCGACGAATGACGGTTATTGTGCGGGATATTGCATCCTAGCAGAAGCGGGGTTTCTTTCACAGCAACCGTGTAAATTTAGCTGATTCGCCTCATCCAACCAAGTATAAAAAACGTTATATGCCTGTTTCAAAACCGCTATACAAATTGCTCTTTAGTCTTCGTAAGAGAGTCTTCTCCGTATCCAAAATAGCTCGATACATTATTGAGAATAGAATAAAACACTTGTTTTATAATTTGAAAAATGTTACAAAACATTTCTTTTTTTTATTACTTCTAAACTGATTGTCGATCGCTTGATCGTTTTCTTCAGAATGATTCAACATTTTTCTATTTTTTACCGGTATTATTGCAAAATTAATTTAGAATCCGTTAGTTTACAAACGTTGTTGTATTTTAGCTATCGCTTTCTGTGGAAAAACGAGAAAACCCTATGGAAGATGTCAATTCCGATGAACAGATTTCGACCAAACTTCACTGGAGCCTCTCAATTTGTGGGAAAAGCTTAGGTATAAAGTTTCATGCCGATCAATCGTTTTGTGTGGGCTACAGGGGCTAATTTTTTTTAAACGGTCTTATGTTAAAATTCGTCACTTCCCCTTAAATGATCGTAAACTAGAACTAGCGCTTTAAGTTGCAAATATTTGCAAAAAAAACGAAAAAGCTCTTATTGAAGCCTAATCTCCGAATTAATGAAGAAAGCTTACGTATGCAGTTTCATCTTGATCGGATAAACTGTCTGGGATTTAGAGAGAACACACACATTTAATCTGAACGGAACCACACGCGTATATATACACACACACTTAGATATTTTTAATAACCACTTTTTTCTACTTCGGCAATGTAGGATACCTTTTTCGCCGAATCAGAAAAAATTTCGAGGTCGAAATTGTTAATGCTTTCTATACTTTCTTTTACTATGTAACTTTTACTACGTAAAAGAAATTAAAAACAGTTTTTTGTCAAAAATCGACATTTCCACTTATATTTTGAAAAATTGATCTGAACTGATATTTACAAAAATCGGAAAAGCTAATATGAAAGCTACCAGAATTTTCACTCTAGTAACGAAATGATAGGTTATGTTTTCCGCATTTGGGTAAAATTTTAACGGATTTGAAAGGACAGATGAGCTCAGATTTCTCTATCGGCTTGTGGTAACTAACTATTCCGTCACTTATGATTACATGTATTTTATAGTTCTTTATATAATTCACATTGTTTATAATCTAAGAGAGACGATAAAAATGTATAAATAATGTAAATGTAATCTATATCGCCGAACTTAATAAAATGGTCTCTAAAGAACCACTTCTCTGTGTGGCTGTGTGTGCTGTCTAAATCTCTGTGCTCTCTCTACAGCACATATCATCATCACGCAAAAATATTTTTTCTAAGAACGAGAATGTCGAGTTTTGTGCCAAGCAAACAACATTTGCGGGACGTTTTGCTTTTCTGCTTTAACTTGAAAAAAAAATGCAGTTGAAACACGTCATTTGCTTGAGGGGGCCTACGACGAACATGCGCCATCGAAAACTACCTGTAAAGATTGGTTTAAACGCTTCAGAAGTGGCGATTTCGACATTGAAGACAAGGAGCGCTCCGGAAGACCAAAACATTTGAAGCGAGCTGTAAGCGTTATTGGATGAAGTTGATGCGCAAACTCAAGATCAACTTGCGGAGGCATTAAACACGACTCGCCAAGGTTTTAAACGCCAAACGTTTACATGCTATGGGAAAAAACAAGCAAAGAGCCACTTGCGAAATTTTGCTTTCACGGCACGAAAGAAAGAGCTTCCTGCATCGAATTGTTACGGGAGATGAGAAGTGGGTCTTTTTTAAGAATCCTAAACGCAAAAGTCGTGGCTTTCACTTGGCGAAGCATCAACATCGGCGGCACGGCCACATCTTAGGAAAGAAGACAATGCTCTGCGTTTGTTGGGACCAGAAAGGCATCATGTACTATGAGCTGCTGAAACAGGGCGAAACTGTCAATGGGTAATGCTATCGACAACAGCCCATCGAGACAGAAACAAGTGATATTGGAGCACGACAACGCTCACTAGCGTGAGTTACACTTGGCCAGTTTCGAAGAATTGGTTGGATGAATGGTTTCGATCCAAAGACGCGTCGTTTTATGGTCGTGGTATTCATGTATTGACAATACTTTGAATAAACCATTTTTTATATTTCTATAGAAATTTTCCATTTTTAATTTAAAAAAAAAACTCCCGAAATTTAGTTGTGTACCTAGTATTTTTGGCTGAAATCGGTCTACCCGAAGGAGTAGCCTCGATAGGAACTTTTTCGTTTTCAAAAGATTCTAAATTAAATTTGCTATAATATTGTTCCTCAAAATTAAAGCGGAAATGACGATTTTTGATAGAGAAACAGACTCCAGTCTTAACAAAAATGCGATCCCTGATGTCTAACTAATTGTTCGTGATAAAACTTCATATTTAAGCAATTTTCGTAAATTTGGATATCCTAGTGATTTTTGGCCGACATCAGTTGACCGGAAGTGACAGCGTCCATACGAGGTTTCACGTTTTTTGCAATTGCTTTGAAAAGTATAATTGTAAATTAAATTTGAAACGAAATTAGTTCAGATCACTTTTTAAATTTTACCGGAAATGACGAGTTTTGATAAAAAATTAGATTTCATCAAAATTTGGCATCTCTACAATCCAGGCGGATTGACTATTCGGAATAAATCTTCGTAACTGAACCTTTTCCATTAATTGAGAGTTCCGAAATTAGGTGGAAATCTGTGTACCGGAAGTTTAGCATTTCCAAAAACGACAAAGAATTACAAGATTTAGATAAATTTGAAGATCAAATTTTCCGGTTGATCGTACCAACCAAATAGCACAGTGGTTAAAGCTGTGGCATTTGGATCGGGAGGTATCGGGTTCAAATCTCGTTAGGGGTAGGATGCAAAAGGGAATTTTCATAAACAGATTACGATCTGTGATGATATGGAACACAACTATGAGCCCTTGTCGCAGTGCAAAAATCATGGGCATCTTCCATACCAGTGTAGGCTGGCAATGTGCAGATGGTACGTAAAAAGCGAACTGCGAAAGAGTTGACCTCAGATAGACAGTTTTAACAAAACTCCGGAAGGTTTAATTTCTCACTTAGCAAATCAAGTGTAGTGCATTCGAGATCTATGTATACATTCCTGGTACAATAATATCGGGTGTTGGCCACACCAGATTCACCCCGCCATTTTTTTTTCTGAAAGAGAGCGATTTTCTGTTATTTTCCATATTGCATCACGGTCTGATGTCATCGTGATCTGTATCAAGTCAATGATCGAACATTCTAATTATTGTCCCCACTACAGATCATAAATTTTCTCACCGATAAGATCGCACATTTTTGTACATGAAAACACGTGAATATGCACATTACCAACCTTTTCTTCTTGTACGTATAAATAAAAATGTAGATATTTTTTTTACTTTGTTCAAGACAGCAAAAAGAATCACGGTAAGAAGAAGGTTACAATAGAAAGTTTTTGTTGTGCTCAGATTTTATATTCATCACAAAAGAAGTAAAAAATAAGCTAATGACTTAAGTTACTTTATGTATGACTTAACGTTTTATTGACTTTATAAAATCCAAGTGTTTTAACATTTTTGAGTTAAAAAAATATTCTTGTAACTTTCTAATATATCGAAATGGGGGTGGGTGTACCTGTACATATTTACTAATGTACATAAAAATGTTTTTGTCTTTTAAATAGATTTTTTATGACTTGCAGGTGGTTTATCGTTTTACGATCGCAGACTGATGAACTTTTTTCAATAATTAAAACAGAAAATGAGTAATTTTCGCCCTAGGAGGTGCTTTAAGATCGCAATTGTTTTTATAGCATTCTGATGTATCATCGCGCAGGTTCATTATCATTTTTCTTGTTCACGCAATCTTTGTCGACGAAGACGTCGTTCTTATAATTATTTTATATACACTCAGTGTTTAACGGTATTTTATTTTTTAATTTAATGACAGAGGTTAAGATTTACATGTTTCTTCTTATATTTTCATTCATGATCGTATTTTTTTTTTTCGAAACGTGTAAAAACAAAAATTAGATTTTCTCCCACGGAAATTTTCCGTTTAATTTCAGACAAAAAGAATAATTTTTTGTAGTTTACTGAGAAGAAGACAGATCGGTCATTAATCAAAAATCATTATCAACTCAACATACAGTTGATTCTGGTCAAGAGAATTCGTTCTCTCGTGATCGTGTGTGATCGATTCAGTTTATGTGTAATGCGACAACCGAGATAGATGATAGATTAAATGAGGCATTTTAACTATGGTTATGAAAAATTTGTAATAATTTAATTTTTTATGTGCATATGAATAATGAGACAGATTTTTATTTTAATTTAGTTGGAAATTTATTTCATTTGGCACATGGACGGTACATGAATACGGTATGTCAAAATACGATATATTCACCCCTCCTGTATATGTACGTTTACGAACATCTTCATCAAAAATGATTCGATATCCCTTTTTTGTTATTTCTATCGGGAATTTTTATTACGCACAACTGTTCGAAAATATGTACAAAAATCCTTCCGTAATTGCTTATTAATAATTCATAATTCCCACTTGGATAACGGCATGGGGATAAAGTACGTGCAGTAATTGAGATCAAATTGAATTTGGATGTACACGAGGCCGACATATTAACTTCCTGTATTTATATGTACGCGTAATCACTTTGCACCCAAAAATACTAAATAACAAAATTATATTTGAGTACCTGCTACACCGATATCTATGTTGTGTACTTGTACTTAATTGATAAGAAATTTGAAATAGGTGTCATCGATAAGAAAATTTTCTAACGTAATTTTGTAATTAAAGCATATGAATTCCTTTGGGTTATTTTTTTTTGTTTTGTTTGTGAACACCTGCTATGCACTTAGTTTTCTAAGTACAATTACTCGTCTTATCTATATTGGTTTATGTGAGTACGAGTACACAGAATAATGAAACAATTGAATTAGTGCGCACCAGTTTAAGTTCCTCGGCACTTTTTGCTATGCGAGGTACTGTGTTTTCGCTAAAATTAGAAATCGGACAATTGGCGCCCTCCTCAATATTTTTAACGAGTTTAATCGTAGTTTGTCTGTGTAACGATTTCAAAATGCTAATCACGCGCACCTCTTTTTTTGATTGGAAGGAAATACAAATATTAAAATCACGTTTTATGGTTTGATTTTATGTTCATAAATTATTGTACGTAAATACTCGTACGTATGTATTATGAAGAACAACAATTAAAAATTTATAAACGATAACTACATAGTACCGAACGGAAATGATGAGACGCCTCAATATTTTAATTAAGAATAAGCAAAAAAATTAACAGTCATTGTTTGTAAATTTATTTTTAGAATCCAACATGTTGTTATATGTCTATGCGCATATTTTGCAGTTAAAATAGGAAATGGCTTCGTTTCTGATTAAAGGTGATTTTATCGCTTACTTCCTCTACTGGTTTGTATTTTAGTCACTTCACTTGGCTGAATACTTTACGAATACCGTACGTATTCGAAAAGAGAGTTCACTCTTTCTTTAACGTTAGTTTGGTTCTTAGATTATGATACCCGGTGGTTTATCATGTGTAGGTTAGGTTAGGTTAGGTTTCAGTGGTTGCTATCGCACACTAAGGCCAGTTTTGGCCCATTATGATACCACAGGATCTGACATCATTAAACTCCCTTTAAACCCATCTAGTGCTAGTCACATAGCGTAAAAGATCTCGCACATTGCAGCTTTCGATATCAAAGAAGCTGTCCTTAATGTATTTGCCCCCGTGATCATGACTTATTTCAGCTAGCGCAGGACATGAGCATAGGGAGTGAACAAAAGTTTCCTCCTTCTCCTCGTCTTTGCAGCTTTTGCAGAAGTAATTTGCATCCAGAACCAGCTTTCTGGCTGGTAAGTACCCTTACAATTCTACCTAAGTCACGCTATCTTAGTGTGATCAGGATCTTGGATCGCTTCAAGCTCAGCTCAGGCCATACTTACTTCGCTGCCCTGCCAGTCAAACTGTCGAGCCACCTAGCATTTGCTAAGGCAACTGATTTCCTATGACTCGCTACTTTCAGCACAGACATAGGCCTTCCCACACATCTCGTTAAGAGATGTGTGAAAATCCAACGCCACCCTAGACGCCAAGAAAACTGGTTGAACTGGTTCCATGAACCTCTTCAACCGCTACAACTTCAGCCTGGTACACGCTGCAGTAATCAGGTAGACGAAAAGATAGACTTACATTTAATTCGCCACAGAACACACCAGCTCCCATTCTACCATTGAGCTTGGAGCCATCGGTGAAAAATTTAACTCTCCCGGTCTCCATAATGAAACCATTCTTCCAATTCTCCCTAGAAGGGAGAATCACCTTAAAACGCTTATAAAAGCACAAAAGGGGTGTTATTTAACCCAAATTCACTAGGTCATCCCTCAGAGAATTGGCGACAGGTGAGTGCCCGAAATCACTGAGAGTGGGACGGCCGTATTGACCGCCATTGGTTTATCGAAAATATCCAACCGGGAAAGGTACAGCATGACCTCTAAGGAACTAGTGGGGGTCGTTTTCAACGCTCCACTAATGAGCAAGCAGACTGCCCTCTGCATCTTCGCCATCATGTTCCTGTATGATAATTTCTCCAGAGCTGGCCACCATACACTCACACCACACAGTAGTACGGACCTTACGCACCAGCTCCGGTTTCGGACCGCATTTCCTTCCGATGGCATTTTTGGCCACAGTGGCCTTCTTCACTCTTTCTATCGTGTTTGGTTTTCAACTGAGCTTACTGTCGAGAAGAATTCTCAGGAATCTCACCCTATCAGTAAGGGCCAGCATAGTACCATTTAAACTTGGTGGAACCATTACCAAAATTTTATATCTCCTAATGAAAAGGACCAGCTCTGTTTAAAATTGGTTAATTCCCAATCCACATCTGCTGACCCAACCCCCAGTAATTGATAACGCATTCTGTATCACATCTCTGATTGTACATAGGTGCTTCCCCGAGACAGTTATCTCTACGTCATCGGCATAAGCAGCCACACCTATTCCTTCCCTCTTCTGTCTCATTAGTAGTCCATTGATTACTACATTCCAAAGAAGGAGAGAGAGGACACCTCCTTGGGGTGTTCCCCGAACAACCCGTTTTCTAACGGAGACTTGCCTCATCTACGCTACAACCCTTTGGCAACAATCCTTCCCGAATTGCCTCGACCTTCACGTTGTTGAAAGCGCCCGCGATATCGAGAAACGCCACCAACGAGTATTCTTGAAAATCCAATGACTTCTCAATTTCCCGAACCAAGGTATGTAATGCCGTGTCCACAGACTTACTCTTATGGTACGCATGTTGAGACTGTACCCAGTTTCTGGGTATAATTCTCGAACGAATATGGACATCCAGCAACAGAGATATTGGTCTTAAGTCCTTAGGGTTGCTATGCGAGCTTCTACCTGCTTTCGAGTTGAAGATCACCCTAGCCTCCCTCCATTTCTTCGGGATGTATCCCAGCTTCAGACATCCTTTGAAGATAACCTCCAGTCAGGAAAGTAAGACCTACGAGTTCTTCTGAATTTCTGCTGGCACAATCTCATCCGGACCAGCTGACTTAAAGGGTATAACACTTTTAATAGGCCGTTTTATCTTCCGTGTACTCAGAATATCCTCTGTACACAACAATTGGACGCCACAGTCATACCTAGACCCCCATTCAACCAAAGGCCTCGCAATCGAAGCATCCACACTACCCGGGAAGTGAGTTTCCATCAAAAGCTCAAGAGTCTCTTTACTAGAAACCATCCATTCGCCATCCGGTTTTTCCAGATAGCCTGGAACAGCTGGACTAGTAGAGAGAATCTTTCTTAAGCGCGAGGTATCCGAGACCCCTTCCATTTTATCACAGAAGAGCCTCCACGAATTCCTTTGCGCCTTCCTTGTTTCCCTTTTATATTCTCTGAGGCATTCCATATACAAGTTACAGTCTTGACTTTCTCTCGATATTTTCGCTCTACTGAAAGCACACTCACAGACTATATTGCACTCTGCATGTGCCGAGTACCACCAAACAGATTTTCATTTTCCCCTCAGCTTTGTTAATGGGCAAGCTTTCCTCATAGAGGTATTGCAAGCCCTAGTAAGAGTATTCATCATTGAATCCAGATCACTACCCGTGTCGGGGAGCCCTGGGACTCTAGATGGAATCCTGCCCTCCAATACCTTCCTATATACGCGTCATACTGTTTTCCTGGGATTTCTGAAATCGTATTGATTTGTAATTTGAAGATTAAGCTTAAACGTTAGATACCGATGGTCAGAGAAGAAGTGCTCCTTCGCCACCCTCCATTCCCTGATAATAGGTGAAACAAATTCGGAGACCAGAGTAACATCCAGAACCTCCGGTATATTGCTAATAATAAAGGTCTTATATTACTAATAATGAGGTTAGTTCTTAAAAGAAATCCGAGAAGTAACTCATCCCTGTCATTGATGTCCAAGCTATCCCAGATGGTATGATGCGCGTTCGCGTCGCACCCTAGGATAACTAACTAGCACCCTAGGATAACTAACCAAGTTAATCTGGTGGCACTGCAAGCCAGAATCTCCTCTCCTCCGTCTCTATACAGACCGTCCTCATTGCAATACTGCGGAAGTAGAAAAATATTTATAATATTTTCCACAAGTATACATGATCTGTTCTTCTCCGTCCCACAAGCGTAAACAATGGTGTACTGCTTTGCTCACAGACCACAGATCTTGTTGATTTTGATCTAAGATTCTTGAATCAGAACTATCTCCTCCCATGACTTAGCAAGTCTGAGAAGTAGCGCCGCCGAAGCAGCAGTGATGTAGATTTATTTATACAAACCTGATCAATGGTAACAGTATTTGCTCACCTTATTGCGACAGCCGTGGTACGTCGGTTAATTGGACCCGACGGAGTCGACGGTGTCCTCCGTCTCACTCCCTCCGCAGTCTCTAAACTTAAAGAGGTCCACATCTTCCCTACAGAATTCGATGTGGCTCCTTTCCCCATGCCTAGAGCTAGTCTATCTCTAAGATCCCTAGTTAACCCTTCACTTGGGTTCGCCACTAGCTGCGATGTTTCCTCTGGAGATGTACCTACCTTGGGCTCCTCCTGCTTAACAATTTTCTAGTCCCTTGTAACGATTGAAAAAAAAAACCCCCTTCGAATTGAATACGCATCCCAATTTTGAGTACAATGAAATTATTTCGTGTACTGTTTATGGTTTTATGGTAGATCACATCGGGTACAACTTAAGCTGAGCTAAAAGCAACACAAAAAAAAAAAAATTATAGACGACGGGGAAATGACTTTAAATAAAAATGGGGGGAAAGAGGGTATAAAAGCGGTGAACAAGATGCGTATGAGGTCTCTGAATAATAAAAAGTTAGCGGATATTGATTGTGCGAAAAATAAAATATTAAATTAAACAATCGCAAAGAAAATTCAGAAAAAAAAAAAACCAGATAAAAAGATAGTTTATATGTGTGATAAAATGTTAGGTGCCTTGTATGTAAGGAATTAAAAGAATAAATTAATTAGTTCTTAAAATATATATATATATAAAAACAACAGAAAATTGAAAATTAAAACAAATAAATTATAAATTCATGGTTTTTTTTCGACAAGTGCACCGTTATACCAATATGGTAGATGTTTTTATTTTGTTGAAATCAATAGAAAAATTAAACAACTATGTAATTAAAAAAAAAAATATTTCAATTAACAACAACTAAATATTGTTCTTAAATTAAGAAAATTCCTAAACTTTATATAAAAATTGTTTTTTTAAATTAAATAAAATAAGAATCATAAATAGTGGGAAAAATTAAAAAAAAAAAAAAATCGTTTAAAATTGTTTGTGTGTGTGTAAATCGAGCTTTCCCTGGGAAGTTGTGTTCCTTCTCTACTACATAACATAAATGTGAATGGACAGACACATATAATAATAAAGTAATAAATAATATAAATAAATAATAATTTAGAAAAGCTGTGTGGTCAAATACTAATATACACCAAAATAATTAACCTAAGTGAATCAAGCTACGCAAAAGTTCCCGCAAATGCCGAAGTGTTACTACTAAATAGTGTTAGTGTACGAGAATGTGGAATAGAAAACTCAATCTAAAGTTTTATGTAAACTAACAACGATATTCCAAATAATCCGAAAAACAAAAAAGAAGCCGCTGGTTAAAACTAATATCCATCAAAATTAATAAAACAGTGGTGTGCTTCAAATTAACCCGGGGCATTCCAAGTCGGGTTATTACGTGCATAAACGACAAACAAGCATAAAGGTACCAGAAGCGGATAACGGATAGATGGGTAAAGGACACCATCACAACAACAAATTTTTTTTGGTGACGTAAACATTATTTTATTTAAATTTATTTTTACCTATATTTTCCACCTATATGTTCTTCTTCTTCTTATTATTATTATTATCATTGAACCTATATTAATATTATTATTTTGTCATTTTCTTCATACTTTTATTGTGAATGGATTTTTTTTTTCTGGATGTTATTCGAATTTAATCTTTCTAGCCGGTATCATGACTTCGTGTATCAAGACGTGTTTTTGTTCAGAGCTTTTTGAGTTAGCGCTAGTATGATGTTCATAGCTTAGAACCGTACTATTGTAGGGGATGATTGTAGTGGTAGCAGCGGTTGCTTTGATCTTGAAGTTCCTCCTTTTGTTAGCACACTTATGTAAATGATAATTTATCATTATTGTACCCTGGCTTCCCACCAGCACGGGTATCGTAAGAACCCACCCGAGCCACTGAACGCTACCCGCAGATGACAAGTGTGCCTCGTGTTGTTGGGCGGACCCAAAGCCAAACGGGACAATTGGCGCCGAAACAGGGACTGAAGTAGAAACGGGTCATTGAAAAAAAAATTTTTTTTAAATGTTATCAGGCCACATGTTTGATTAAGCAAAATACGGTAAATAATTTTTGTTGGCTGGTCGCTCTAACAAAGCATCCACATGGCTTCACCATGTAACTTTACAGTAATATTTTTTTTCCGCTTCAGTCGTACTTGCGGTAATTTACTACTTTTTAATTTTTATTTAATTATATTTTTTTTTGACAGTAACAACAGTCAAGTTACAGCATTAATTTTCAATCATCATTTTTTTTAAACAATTTATTCGCCATTATCTTATTAATTTTATCGGTAATAGAATATGCTAAAAATCGTGATTGATGACTCTCATTGTGATAATGTGATAGATGCTCCGTGAATCGGTTCCCTTACATTTCCACAACTGAGTTTCTCAAGGTTTATCATTATTTCTACTCAACAGTAAATTTCAAAATAAGTTTTATTTTTTTCAATCAGTCTGATTACATTTGGTTATTGACGATTGATATTGCATTTATTTCTTATGACGATAGATGGTTCGGTGAATCCGGATTCCTCGGATAGGATAAATTGACAATTGCTCATCAACCACCAAATAACATGTCATTTTGTTAATATTTTGATTTTGTATTTTTTCTCGAATAAATTCTGTAAATTCAAATTTAATCAGAGTTCATTAATAATTTTTAATCATTATTGTTCAAAAGGTGGAGCAAATTTTAAGATTAAATCATTGAAGTCTCGCGTCGCAAATGTAAAGCAATTATGGCGACTAATTAATACATGAAGCTACACACAATCATCCCCTTATTATGAAATAAAAAAAAATTAAAAAAAAATAACTATTTCGATATCATTTGTCATTTATAATTATTAATTTATACATTTATATTTTTGTTTTGTTTTTATCTTTTGTTCCTTATTGTGATCTATATACATATTACGATATATTTACTTATTATTGATTATATATTTGGATATAACTTCGAAAACTTATAAATTTTGCAAACGTTAGGTGTATAAAATTACCTGTAGTTGCATATATATTTTCCTTTGAGCACTAAACGTACTGTGGGGTGTTCCGATATATTTGACACCATTATCATTAGTGACTTCTGATCAGAATTATTTTTCTGTATCATATTCACCTAATTTAGTTATAACACGTGAGAGGTGCAAATTTACCAACGAATTTTTTCCGCTCTTTCCTTTTGTATTACAAACATTTAAGGTGATTATCAAAATGGAATTTAACATTATGTTTGAGGCTCTGAATTCAGAGGAAATAGCTGTTGAATATTCAGTGAGAGGATTAGTGTCAGGTTCAGCTGGAATTGAGAAAAAATTGGTGGAGACTATTCAGAAAGAACACCAAAACCCAAGTCTTAAGCCCAAACTATCTCATATTACGAATGAACCCGAAATTGAGTTAAATGCGATAAATCAGCAGGCTCTTGAACTAGACAATGCTCTAGATCAAGTAGAAAATAGTGTAGTGTCTGAGAAAAGGAAAGTATTGTACCGGATTATTCACTGGCGAGACAGAGCACAGCGCTTGATTAATAATTTTCCAAACTTATCGGGGACTTCCATCGTTAATAATTCTCTGGAAAGACTAGCTAGGTCTATTAGTCGAGACATTCGAAAGCAAGAAAGTGGTAGTGAATGGCAAAAGAAAGGTGGCCGATCTAAACCTTCATCCTCTAAAAAGCACGAAAATGGCGATTCCGGGCATGAAAACAAACGAACGGGGAATGAAGACCGAAAATCCGAAACTGACTTTGAGGAAATACTGGAAAGACGATTTTCAAAAAAATTAGATGAAATTGCCAAACAGTTCATGGAAAAAATGGCAACAGGTTCCCAAAGTAATCGCGAGAATAACAATCGAAGGAACAAATCACCTTCACCTAGACATGGAAATCGCAGGGAAAATGTATCAAGTAGCGATTCAGAAGGCAGCTCAAGCTTCCGACGAACCCGAAATTCTTCACGTTCTTTCAATTTTGTATATCGAAAACGCATTGATCCAACAAGATGGAAAATCTCCTTCTCAGGGCGTGAAAATAAGCGTGGCGATGAAAATGTCCAAGACTTCATCATGAGACTCGAAGAACACGCTCTCCAAGATGACGTTCCCAAACAAGAATTAGTGACATTGATGCGCAACTTCGTTACCGATAAGGCCGACAAATGGTATTACAACTACATTCGAAAAAACCAAAATTCAACTTGGAGGCAGATGAAAGAATCGTTGCTTGATCGCTTCAGTAGTTTGGAAGGTGATCGCGAAACACGAAAATATATTCGTAGTCGAGTGCAGTATCCAAAAGAAACTTTTAACGACTACCTTACGGAAATTGAAAATGCTAATTATCGGCTAAAAGATCCTTTGCCGAATGAAGAAATTTTGGATATCCTACTGGACAACATGAATCCTGCATTGAAGAATGCTACTAATAATATGCAAATTGCAACAACGGCTTCACTTCGGAAAATTTGCGATAATTTTGAAAAACTGTGGAATACGTCCGGTTTTGATCCACGGCGATTAATCGAATCACGTGCAAGACGCTCTCATGTAGCTGTTGCCCAAATTTCTGATCAATTCGAGTCTTCTGAAAACGCATACCACAACTCTAATTCTACAGATGAAAGTGACAAAAACAACGAAAGTCTAAAATCGGAAATCATTCAAGTAGATGCAGTCCATCGGCAAACTTTTGTAGTATGTTGGAACTGCAAAGATATTGGCCATCGGTTCTCATCTTGCCCACTTGAAAAAACCCATAATTTTTGCGAGGGCTGTGGACTGGCTGGCTTTAAAATAGAAGATTGTCTCAGATGCCAGAAGAGACGAGCCCAGGGAAATGCTGTGCCGAACGCAGTCAGAACTGGGGAAGCTCGTTCGGGAAAATTAACCAACCCCAGATTGTCAATGGTGCCAAAACAATCACCAACAAATTCGAAGTAATAAGTACCGACCCCTTAGATTCAGTTACTTTAATCAATGAGGCTATTCTCAATAATAAGCCCTCAATAAACAAAAGAATATTGCGAATACAAACCTATTGGAAATCGTTAAAACACTTTAAACGCGCGTGCTCGATATCATCAATTTCGAATTATGTAGACTACGACCCACGTCCATATGCTAGAGTAAATGTAAACGGTCAATATATTGTCGGACTGCTAGATAGTGGAGCTAGCGTTAGCATATTAGGTAAAAATTCGGAGGAATTTTTGAAATCTATGGCCATTCGTTTTAAACCTTTCAACTCATGTATACAAACTGCCGATGGAACTATGAATGCTGTTCGTGGCTATGTAAATCTTCCAGTAAAATATTTAAACAAAACTGAAATAATTAAATTTTGTATCGTTCCAACTCTTCAATCAGAGCTTTACCTTGGGATAGACTTTTGGCAAAAGTTCAACATTGCACCGGGAATAATAAGTGAATTGAAAGTTCAGCAAATGGATGATAATCAGCACCAACTAGATCCAGGCCAAAAACTTGAACTAAGCCAGATTATTAAACTCTTCCCCTCTTTTGCAACAAAAGGATTAGGAAAAACTAATCTTGCCGAACATACAATTGATGTTGGTGATGCCACCCCAATAAAGCAAAGACATTATTCAGTTTCTCCTATAACCCAACAGCTCATATACAATGAAATAGATCGAATGATTGAACTCGGCGTGATTGAGGAGAGTTATAGTCCATGGAGCTCACCTGTTGTATTAGTTAAAAAATCAAATGGTAAACACAGATTATGCCTAGACTCGAGAAAAATTAATATGGTGACCAAAAAGGATGCATATCCGCTCCCCATTATAAACGGTTTACTTGGAAGAATGAAGGAGACCAAATTCATTTCTAGTCTTGACCTTAAAGATGCCTTTTGGCAAATTCCTCTATCGAAGAAATCCCGAGAAATAACAGCTTTCACAGTTCCAGGCCGTCCTCTCTATCAGTTCTGTGTCATGCCGTTTGGGTTGTGTAATGCACCCCAAACCATGTGCAGACTGATGGATCGAGTAATACCCCACCAACTACACGAACATGTATTCGTGTACTTGGATGATTTACTGATCATATCAGCGGGGTTTGACGAGCACCTGGAACTGCTGAAAACGGTAGCGGAATTATTGTCAAGGGCCGGATTAACCCTTAACATTGAGAAGAGCCATTTTTTATTAAAAGAAACACGGTATTTGGGGTACATAATTGGAGAAAAGGGTTTGAGAACGGATCCGGCAAAAGTAGAGGCAATCAATAACTTTCCAGCTCCTAAAACTGTCAAACAAACACGACGATTATTGGGGATGGCGGGCTGGTACCGTCGGTTCATACCAAACTATGCCGACGTTACCGCCCCTATCACCAATTTATTACGTAAAGGAGTCAAATTTCGATGGACCGGTGAGGCAGAGTTGGCGTTTGGAAGGTTGAAAGAGCTTCTATGTCGGGCTCCCGTTCTTCACAACCCTGATTTCGGAAAACAGTTCTTTATCCGTTGTGATGCCAGTACTCAAGGTATTGGCGGTGTGCTCTTCCAATTGGATGACGATAGTGGTGAGAAACCTATATCCTTCGTATCGCAAAAACTAAATTCGGCACAGAGAAATTACACGGTCACAGAGCTAGAATGTCTGGCGGCTGTGATTAGTGTAAAACAGTTTCGGCCGTATATTGAAGGATATAGGTTTACCATCATTACCGATCACGCCAGCCTTAAGTGGTTAATGAATCAAAAAGACTTGAGTGGACGACTTGCACGATGGAGCCTCAAACTTCAGTCCTTTGACTTTACCATAATTCACCAGAAGGGCAAGGATAATGTGGTAGCTGATACCTTATCGCGAGTTTATTGTGACACTTTAGATGAAGTAAATACGAATGTAACTTTACACAACTTTAACCTGTTTGACGAAAATAAACTGAATGACGAAGAATTCGATTCACTACGGAAGCGCATAAAAGAAAGCCCGGAAAACCATCCGAATTTTTGCATTAAAAATGGGAAAATCTTTATTAGAGTTGAGCCTAAATTAGACATACAGTTGACTGATGTTCCTCTATGGAAAATGTGGATCCCATCCGTTAGTCGGAAGGATATTATCGAGCACGAACATAACTTACCGGAAGGCGCACATGGTGGAATCAAGAAAACGCTCGAGCGAATTCGCAGACTATATTATTGGCCGAGGATGGCATTAGATGTATACGAGTTTGTTACAAACTGTTTAATTTGCAAACAATCTAAGGCTACAAATCAATGCGCACGACCACCTATGGGGCAATTTGTAATGCCGGAAAGACCTTGGCAGAAAATATACATTGATTTGTTAGGACCCTATCCGCGATCGTCCACTGGAAAAACAACCATATTTATCGTGTTAGATCATCTAACTAAGTTTGTTTATTTAAAAACCTTGACGAAAGCGACGGCAGTGAGTATAGTCAATTGTTTGCGAGACGAAATATTTTCACTATTTAGTGTCCCACAAGTCATTCATTCAGACAATGGCGTACAATTCGTAGGAAAAGAGTTCCAAGCATTGATTAAAGAATATGGGATTCATCACATAAAATCTGCATATTATTCGCCTCAGAGCAATGCCTCTGAGAGAGTAAATAGGTCCATTATAGCTGCAATTCGGGCCTACTTGATCGGGAAGCATACAGCCTGGGATAAGCACATACCACAAATCGCAAGCGCACTTCGAAATTCTAATCATGAATCAACAGGGTTTTCGCCTCATTTCCTATTGTACGGCTACCATAAAATCGGACATGGGAATGAGTACAAAATACTCAAGGAACTGAATATGGTAGATGAAGCTAGATTAGACTGGATGAACGTTAGTGATAGACTTCAAATCGTCCACTCAGAAGTGAAAAAGAATCTTTTGTTAGCATATAATCGATATTCTGAGCGTTATAACCTAAGGACTCGCGACCGATCTCTGGACATTGGTCAGATAGTATTCGTCAAACAACATCCGATCAGCGATGCCACGAAAAAGTTTATTGGTAAATTTGTATTTCCGTTTATTAAAGCCGTCGTGAAAGAAAAGCGAGGAAATGTGAATTACGTCTTAGCGGATGAAACAGGTAAAATTTTAGGCACCTACCACCTTAAGGACATTAAACTTTAAAGTATAATTTATTCCCAAAAATTGTTTTTTTTCCTACTCAATTTCAGCTTCAAAATCTTCACTATTTATGGTGGATATTTTGAACCTGCCCTGTAACGATTGAAAAAAAAAACCCCCTTCGAATTGAATACGCATCCCAATTTTGAGTACAATGAAATTATTTCGTGTACTGTTTATGGTTTTATGGTAGATCACATCGGGTACAACTTAAGCTGAGCTAAAAGCAACACAAAAAAAAAAAAATTATAGACGACGGGGAAATGACTTTAAATAAAAATGGGGGGAAAGAGGGTATAAAAGCGGTGAACAAGATGCGTATGAGGTCTCTGAATAATAAAAAGTTAGCGGATATTGATTGTGCGAAAAATAAAATATTAAATTAAACAATCGCAAAGAAAATTCAGAAAAAAAAAAAACCAGATAAAAAGATAGTTTATATGTGTGATAAAATGTTAGGTGCCTTGTATGTAAGGAATTAAAAGAATAAATTAATTAGTTCTTAAAATATATATATATATAAAAACAACAGAAAATTGAAAATTAAAACAAATAAATTATAAATTCATGGTTTTTTTTCGACAAGTGCACCGTTATACCAATATGGTAGATGTTTTTATTTTGTTGAAATCAATAGAAAAATTAAACAACTATGTAATTAAAAAAAAAAATATTTCAATTAACAACAACTAAATATTGTTCTTAAATTAAGAAAATTCCTAAACTTTATATAAAAATTGTTTTTTTAAATTAAATAAAATAAGAATCATAAATAGTGGGAAAAATTAAAAAAAAAAAAAAATCGTTTAAAATTGTTTGTGTGTGTGTAAATCGAGCTTTCCCTGGGAAGTTGTGTTCCTTCTCTACTACATAACATAAATGTGAATGGACAGACACATATAATAATAAAGTAATAAATAATATAAATAAATAATAATTTAGAAAAGCTGTGTGGTCAAATACTAATATACACCAAAATAATTAACCTAAGTGAATCAAGCTACGCAAAAGTTCCCGCAAATGCCGAAGTGTTACTACTAAATAGTGTTAGTGTACGAGAATGTGGAATAGAAAACTCAATCTAAAGTTTTATGTAAACTAACAACGATATTCCAAATAATCCGAAAAACAAAAAAGAAGCCGCTGGTTAAAACTAATATCCATCAAAATTAATAAAACAGTGGTGTGCTTCAAATTAACCCGGGGCATTCCAAGTCGGGTTATTACGTGCATAAACGACAAACAAGCATAAAGGTACCAGAAGCGGATAACGGATAGATGGGTAAAGGACACCATCACAACAACAAATTTTTTTTGGTGACGTAAACATTATTTTATTTAAATTTATTTTTACCTATATTTTCCACCTATATGTTCTTCTTCTTCTTATTATTATTATTATCATTGAACCTATATTAATATTATTATTTTGTCATTTTCTTCATACTTTTATTGTGAATGGATTTTTTTTTTCTGGATGTTATTCGAATTTAATCTTTCTAGCCGGTATCATGACTTCGTGTATCAAGACGTGTTTTTGTTCAGAGCTTTTTGAGTTAGCGCTAGTATGATGTTCATAGCTTAGAACCGTACTATTGTAGGGGATGATTGTAGTGGTAGCAGCGGTTGCTTTGATCTTGAAGTTCCTCCTTTTGTTAGCACACTTATGTAAATGATAATTTATCATTATTGTACCCTGGCTTCCCACCAGCACGGGTATCGTAAGAACCCACCCGAGCCACTGAACGCTACCCGCAGATGACAAGTGTGCCTCGTGTTGTTGGGCGGACCCAAAGCCAAACGGGACACCCTGTCGGAAGATCCGGATTACAAATCTGGATAATCCCCAGATATTCATCCAGGTTAGCCGGCTCCATGGGAATCCAGACCAATGCCCTAGGTCTACTCGGTATCTTCCTCTTCGGAACTGCCCTGATCTTCGCTTCTGGCCATACCTCGCCTAAATCCTCAATCGCCTTCCTGTACAAGACGGCCGATCTTTGATCTGCACACGCGGTCAGTTTCAGCCATCGCCGATACCGTCCCTACAAATTTTCGGAGGTCCGGGATGTTGTCCAAGGACTTTCAGACAAACTAGGTTCAGAGCATTAAACACCAACCTTCATTTTTCTGAAGTGATACTCCTCTCTTCATGGCTCTCGTCCACGACGGCTAGCACCACTTCCCCTTCCTTTACAATGTCGCTGAAGAGCTTATGCCTCTTTGGCGACTGTCCTACATGGAGCTTGGCCGTTTCCTCTCATCCAGAACTCCATGCTCCACCTCAATTGACCTCTGTCTTTTAGATCCAAGGTGCTCCTTACGTGCATTGCTCTCTTCGGCTATGCAACTCTTTGTCCAATTAACAGATTTCCTCTGTTCTTCCGTCCATTGCTCCTCCGGAACTATAGCCAACCTGTCCAAGTCATGGAAGGCCGAATGCCTCGTCCTGTATCTCCGAACCGAAGGAGCAATAACTTTCTTCTTTTTTCCACTACCACTAGTTCCTCGGATCCAGTCTTAGCCACCCTGACGGCTGGAATCACAGACCAAAGTACTTGAAAAACAATTATCGAAAATATTAAACCGGTACTACGAAACATCGTCCCCAATCACCAATTTTACTTTATTTAGAAATTTACCAACTTATGAAGTCGTATTTGTCAAATCGCAGATATTATGTCAAACACAATACCTCTAAATCGGGCGAGAAAAATGTTCTGGCTGGAGTGCAACAAGGCATTGTGCTTCGATATATGTAATTTTCACGTCAGATCTACCAATGTCTTCGCAAATTATGACGTAACAGTCCGACGAAATGAAACGAGACCATTTCAAATTAAACGTGGATAAAATGCACTGGTTGATGGGGAAATATTCAACATAACACAATGATTAAACCAATTTGTTCGTATGGGTGTCAATTATGGGAATCAACCTCAAATTCGTATAATAACATTGTCAAACGAACATAGTCAAAAATTCTCAGAATGATTATAGGAGCACCCTGGTTCGTAAAAACAAAAATATACACAAGGATCTTACCATCCTAACTATCAAAGACGAATTACAAAAGAGGCGGATCAGCTATGTAGGGACACAATCATCTCATCCGTATTTGCTGGCGCGGAATCTGAAAGATGTACCTATGTCTTGACCATTAAAGAAAAAACGATGGCTGTGGCAACAACATAAATTATAAAATTTATTTATAAGAAGAAGATTCTGCTTCCGCCGATTTACAAATTACCTTAGTAATTAAGATTTGACATCTTATTGTTATTTTCGTGTTGAAAGATTCAATAAATAAACAAAAAAATTTAAAAAAATCAACAGGATATACTGATTGAAAACCATACAGCTATCTGGAGGCAAGAAATGCCATTAACTGATGCTAAAGAAGTAAAACAAGAAATATAGAACCGTGGTACCTAAAACGTCACCACGATATGACTTGATAACTGTAGAGATTCTTACGCAACTACCTAATAAAGCTATTAAGAGAATATAAGACATAATTAATGCTTCTTAAACCAGGTAAGCCGCCAAGTGAATAAACCCCGTATCGGCCAATATCACTTCTTCCAATTATGTCAAAATTGTTTGAGAGACTATTTTTAAAACGAATTAAACCTGAAATTGTAAAATCAGGAGCTGTTCCTTCCCATCAGCTTGGATTTAGAGAGAAACATTACACAATCGATCAAGTCAGGCGAATAATACAATGACCGCCACATTTGCAGGTGACTCTGTAATTCTAGCTGTTTGTGATACAATCGGTGAAGCCATATTCAAACTACAAATATCCATAAATAATATCCAAGATTGGCTGGCCAAGTGGATAATTAAAGTATATGAATCGAAGTCTACGCACGTTAACTTCACTAATAGATCAATAGAACCACTACCTGTAACTCTCAATAATATTTTTTAAGTTTAAACCAATGTTAATACTTAATATTAGTGCTCACAATTTAATTTGGATCCTACTTATAAGCGGTTCATTATTCCGAGTGGATCTGCTCTTCTCAGTCGTTTAAACACGCGGCTGTTGTAGTATATCCCGGGCCAATGCATTGGGATGTTCCTGAAGTTTTGAGTAGTATTTCGAACTGAATTCCTTAATTGTTTCTTTAACGGTACCAACATCGGAGTATTTTCGCTTGAGTTCGTTGCAGGAGTTCTCTTTTTGATCCACTGGTGGATCCCCATAACTCAATACCATATGTCCATATTGGTTTGGTTAACACCTTGTATAGTGAGACCTTATTGTCTAATGCTGACTTGGATTTTCTTCCTATCAGCCAATACATTTTGGAAAATGTTATTTTTATTTGGTTGCGCTTTGTTTCAATATGTTCTTTCCACGTTAGCCGTCTATCCAGGTGTAAGCCTACGTATTTGACGTGGTTTGTTGAGGAATATATACACCGTTTAATTGTATTGGTGAACAGGAGTGTTTGTTCAGCGTGAATGTGACATGAATTGGTGTTTTTTCGTTTACTTTTATTCACCAGATCTTGAGCCAATCCTCAATTTTGCTCAGATGACTTTGCACGTCTCTTGAGGCTGTTTGCGGGTTTTCGTGTGATACCAGGATGGCTGCATCATCAGCAAATGTTGATATTATTACATTGTCGGTAACAGGTAAGTCTGCCGTGTACAACAAGTATAAAATAGGTCCCAGGGCGCTTTCTTGTGGGACTCCTGCGCTTATATCATTTGGGGGAAGTTATTGCACAATTTTGTTGGACCATATGTATTGCCTTTGGAGGATATAGTTTTCCAGAACTGAGTGAATATTCTTCGGCAGACAAATGTCTGTCTGATTGCATTTACAATTCTATGCCCTTGCTCTATGGTACCATCTTGGTTTCGGAACCCAAATTGATGGTCTGAAATGATTTTCCTTTCTTCTAATACTGGTTTCAGTTTTGTTATTAACATTTTTTCAAACAGGTTTGAGATTGTGGGAAGTATGCTTATTGGACGATAAGACGAGATTTGAGTTTCGCTTGTCCCAGGCTTATGTATCATTGTGATCAAAGATATCTTCCACATTTGAAGAATATGACTAGTTCGCATGATCGCATTGAAAATGTAGGTTTTTAGTTTTATGCATTTGTCTGGTAAGTCCCTTATCATTTTGCCAGTAATAATGTCATATCCTGGCGCCTTTTTCGGGCTAATGCAAGTTTTGATTGCGTTCTTAACTTTCTTCCTTTCAAACTTTATAGGTTTAAAGGATAATTCATCATCCATCTGGTGAGACAACACGATAGTTCCTTCATATGGTGAAAACACCGCTTCTCGCCCAATTTCCAGTTGGTAGTCTAATCGGTGGATTCGTCTTTGTAGCCCTTTTTAGGTTTTTGTTGCCTTCCACAAAGAATAATCAGTCTTCTCTGTTGCCGAGAGTTCACTTAAATAATTCTGGACACATTGGTTTTCTTCTTCCTGCAGTGCAAATTTCGGTGTTTTGATAGCTCGATTTAATTTGCATTTCAGCAATGGTGATTTTGTTTGTTGCCATTGTCGTCGAATTTTCCGCTTTTTCTGGATTCGTGACTGGATATTATGTGATAATTTATTAATTTTTTCAGAATTGTTGATGATTGATGAAGCCTGATATTTCTAGTACCTCTGTTAGCTTTTTTGCAGCCACATCAATCTGCTAGTGTTTTTAGCGGGATATCAAGATGACAATTTTGTTCAACTAGTCTCCTATATTGATTCCAATCAGTTCGTTTGTTTGTCAGACGTTTCGGTGTTTCTGATTTTAAGACAACAGTACTCATTGCTACTATTATCGGTGAATGATCAGATGATAGATCATAGCAATCGGTGGCCTTAACATACGTACGCGCTAGGCCGGTTGCATTCCATACTGCTATTTTGAGGAGAGTCATTTTCGGTTTTTAACAACTATCTGCATCAGCGTGTTCTTATTCTGCATCGTTAGATCTATAGTTCTCTCCATCATCGCCATGAAGCTTTGCATCATACCAGATAGCTTGTTTAAAGCTGATGAGATGTTTCCTTCCTCACTTGCCTCCACTTTTGGAACGGCACCCTTAAGTACTCTTGCGTACGAAACTCCGTGATGCACACTACTGCTTACATTTATATTCTGGTTTCCATTTTGAAATTTAGCTTCTGAATGTAATTTAAGCAATCGTTGCTCAGCTAGCTGTCTAGGATTAATTCTCCTTTTCAATTTAATATAAACTGGGCAGCCTCTATATAATTCGCTGTGTGGTTTCCATCGCAGTTACTGCATTTTCTGACAGAAGCTTGAGTTTTATTTTTAGCGCATTTCGTTGAATTATGGAGATCACCACAGATTACACAAACATCGCTAAAAGTGCATTAAGCTTTAGTGTGGCCATATTATTGGCACTTAACACACTGTATCGGGCCAGTTTTTTTTCTGGGTTCTTCGGCAGTAATTCTTCTATGTAGAAGATATTTTAGATCATATATTTTATGCTTTCCTGTTTTTTCTATTATATGGTTCTAATTCCAGGCGGAATATTGGCTGTGGCATCTTTCCCTACTTATAATACTAGTTATAGATTTAATACGAAAGTTTTTTTCAGCAAAAGAAGCTTGTATCTCGTTTGGGTCAACGAAGCTCTCAATTCCTTTTAACATCACAACCAACTCTGGTTTTTTAGTTGATAAGTATGCCAAAATATTGAAAAGCGGGTTAGAAGCGGACAAAACTATGTTTCTACAACATAGTGACGAGTTTGAAATTTATTTCAAATCAAACTACAAAATCAGAAAGAATTTTGGAAATACTTTAGTAATAAACGCGAAATTGAAGGATACCCTGCTAATATGACCTACAACAATACCTGCTCTTGAAACGCGAAATTTGACCTGACATGTTCACATCGTTTTTTCAATCAGTCTATAGACCAAGCATTACTAGTTGATTGTATGAACAACTCAGCAATAACAACATATCAGTGACTCCTCCTGTTGTTTTTGAGGACCACAGTTTAGAGATGACTGTGGTCTCGACAATTCCATTATATTACCTATTCAATTACTCCTTAAGCACCGGCGTGTTTCCCGAAAAATGGAAAATTTCAAAAATTGCAAGTTTTAAATTGGGTAATCGAGATGATGTTACTTCTACTAAGTTTAGTGACGATCACTATACGCCTAGTCCAGTATCCTCGCCCGAACAGCTGACGTACATCACCACTTTTAGTCATCAACCTGGACTGTATCAAGAAAACAGAAAATCTCCGATTCACCAATTATTCAACCTCACATCCTACTATTCAGATTTTATGTCATACAGAAGTCTGGCAAGGAACATGGATCAACAATTTGCATGGAAACAGCTGAATTGGGGACAAGAACGCAATATTTCACTTCAGAGAAAGGAGAAGAAAACGAGTGATCCTAAATATCGTAGGCAATTTGCAAGTGACCTATTTTGAGTTCTAGATGACCTATTTTGGGACTTCTCAGTATCGAAAAGTACCACTTACTTTGGTCTTTTGAATATGGATATATCGATGATCTTTCTCAAAGGCCAGTTTGTTGGCGCTAAGTTATTGTCTTTTATTAAAGCAATGTCGTCTACTTTACCCATTGGATCTTTGCTGATCCATTTTGTTCTTGTTGTAGTTCGGTAAGGTAGTCATTTGACCAGCGTTTCCAAAAATCTTGAACCATTTTTTGTAGTAATCTCCACGGATGATTAACGTGAATATGTTCATTCAGCATGTTCGATTCTGGGATAGTAATTAATGAATCACCAACTAAAAAATGTGCCGGTGCTAATTATCAACGCATTTGGATCAGGTAAAACTGGCGTAAGTGGCCTTGAATTGAGGCATGCTTCTATACGATGCAACCGTTGCTAACTCTTCATATGTTAGGGCGGTATTTCCAATTACTCGCTTTAAGCGGAATTTTCGAGATTTCACTGCTGCTTCCCAAAGTGTGATGTAGACGGTGGTAAGAAGTGCCACTGAATCCCAATGTAAGCTAGAATTCGCTGGAGGTCAATATTTGCTTATTGTAGACCTTGTTGTTTATCCTTTTCTGGCAGTGCCCGGGTTCGAACAAAATTAGTTCCATTATCGCTGTAAATCCGTTGGCAAAGGTCTCTTCGAGCCATAAATGCCTTAAAGGCTGCGATAAAGGCTGCAGTGGTCATATCGCTGACAATCTCTATGTATATTGCTGTACAAATAGTGCTATGTATCCTGTGTATGACTTATTCCCACGTCCTTTGGAAACTCTTACTGAGATTGGTCCAGCGTAGTCAACTAACATAGGGGCAAATGGACGTGATGGCGTGACTTATTCTTTGGGTAAGTTTGCCATTAGTTGGTATCTTGTTGAAGCGTTGAATTGAATACACGTGCATATTCTGCGTCTGCTGTTCGTGATCCAATATTTGTTTCTAAGATGTGAAGGAGTTAACTGAATTCCCCATGCAATGTTTTTAAACGAGTATCTTTTTTTAGTAGGTTTGTGAATCTATGTTTTGGAGGCAGTGGTTTGGATGTCAGGTATTATAGTTCAGGTTACAATTATTTATTCTTCCTCTTATCTTAATATTTTATGTTCATTAATAAATGGATTAAGCGAGAGGAGATTGCTTTTCTTTATACTGAGCCTTCTTTGTTAATCTGCATGAGTTCATTCTGGAACTCCGCATTCTGAATTATTCTAATCAGCTCATAGTTGACGACCCCGTATCCCGTTTTTTTAATCACTTATTTATAAACCGTCGACAAAAGCCAACAACGCGAATTATTTTATTCATGTTTGAAAATCGTTCTATAATCTGTACACACGGATTGACTGTTGTTGATGTTGTAAGTGTAACCAATTGTTTAGTTCCCAAAGTAGTTTTCCCTTGAGCAGTAAGCGAAACCTGAATGCACCTAGAAAGCAGCGAGGGGATTATTTCGGATCACACGCCTGTTATTATGACAATCAGTGCAACGTTTGTGAAGAAAACTAGTCCGCCTTGGCTAACTAATAATAAAACCTGCTGGGAGAAATTCCAGAAACTAGTTGAGGATAATAGTAATCTTCATCACTCAAGTTCAAGGGTAATGCGCTGCAATGTGATTTATCCTCTGCAAGAAAGGTCTGGCAAAGAAGTCGAGCGCCGTAATAAACAACTCTAAATTTTTTGTCAAATAAACTAATAAATAAATCTAAAATCAATCCATTAATAAATACTGAAGTGGCCTTACTGGGGAAAAAGATATCTTTTTACCGAGTAAAAAGTTTAAAACAACCAAAACTTCAAGTTCCACCAGTTAACAATTAAGATGGAACATGGACTATAAGGGCAAAGGAAAAAGCTTCATTGTTTGCTCTCACCTCAAAAACACTTCCCAGCCTCTACCTAGATATACAGCAGATGACAGCATACTACCAGTAAATAAATATTCCTGCCACATTACAAGAATTAAAAGAGGAAATCAAACTTAACCTAAATACAACGAAATTTCCACAATTTGGCTGAATTACAGGACAAATAATGAAAGCTCTTGCTGAAAAAGAATTACATAAACTCCTTTAAATAATTAACGCAGTATTCAGAATTAAACAAGTTTCAAATCAATGAAAAGTCGCTGAAGTAATCATGATACCTAAATCCAACAAACAATTGTTGCTTCCAACAATTTCAAAAATATTCGAGGAAATACACCTCAAGAGACTCAAACCAATAATAAAAGAAAGAAATCGTATTCCTTCACATCAATTCAGAGAAAACCATTCTACAATAGAATAAGGACACCGGATTAGAAACATAATTGACATAAATTGTATGTTCAGGTATCTTCTTGGATGTAGCACAGGCCCTTAACAGAGTATGACATAAAGACTTGAAATATAAATTACAAAGAGACTTCTTTGGCAAATTTTATGAACTACTGAAATCTTACATGCCTAACAGACATTTTCGTGTTAAATTAGATGGTGGATATTGGTAAATTAGGAGAATATTAGCTTTAGTATCACAAGGTAGTGTTCTGGGACCACCTTTCTGTATACCTCGGACCTGCCAACAGTCCTGCCAACTCGGTCACATTTCCTAGGTTACACTCTAATAATCATCACTCTCTTCGTGTATCGTCTTTTTTTCGTCAAAACCAAACAAGAATCTCCTCTACACCAAAATTTCCAATCTTTATATAGCCAGCTGATTGCCCCTCCATTGAATATTTTTTTGTTTTCACTGTATTATCTACCATCAATTTCTCCTATAAACGATCAACTTTGACATGTCATCATCCTGATCTATATATTTACAGTGGAAGAAATATTTATTAAAATTAATATTTTATTCAGCGCGGTAAAGCTGAGATCACACCGGCGGTAAATATACGAAATAGTGTACAGTTCGTTACAGGGCAGGTTCAAAATTACACTTCACTCGTGGCAATTTTGAAGCTGAAGACGCACATATAAATGCTTAAGAGCAAGTGACTTGTTAAATCTTGATATCCTTTAAATGGTAAATGCCCTATGTTTTGTTATTTTGATCTACTAATATATAATTAAGATTCCCGCGTTTTCCAGTTACTACTGCTTTGATGAAAGGAAAAACGAACTTACCCAGGAATTTTTTTGTTGCATCGCTTACCGGGTGTTGTTTCACATATACAGTCTGTCCTATAATTAAAGTTCTCTCGCGGGCTAGTAATTATATCGATGAGAATTGTACGTATTGTACGCGGCGGCTAAATTTTTGTTTACTTCTGCGTGGATTATACTCAGTTTATCTGATATCTCAGTCCAGTCTAAACAACTTTCCACTATAACCATACATGAGAAAATGAGGTGAATATTCAGTTGACTCATGTATAGAGTTTCTAAGAGCTCTCGCAATTTGGGGAAGCTGCTTGTCCCAAGTCAAATATTTATTGTGTACAAAGCTCTGATTGCAGCAACGATTGATCTAATCACTCGCTCCGAAGCGTTGCTCTGAGGTAAAGGAAAATATCTCATCTTTTAGACAATTTACAATATTTGTGGCCGTCGCTTTTGACAGAGTTTGTATATAAATAAATTTAGTTAAATTATCAAGTACAAGCAAGATAGTAATTTTTCCCGTCGATGTACGCGGCCGCGGTGGCCTAGAATCAGTATTTGTCTCTTTACTTTGTAAACGCTTTGTAAACACAAATGTCGCATTCAATAATATAATTATGAACTTATTCAGTACAACCGACGAAGTCGATCTAAGGTTTTTTTTATTCCACCATGAACTCCATCAGGATTGTTGTTCTCTGTAAATTAGTAAACTAGATTGTGAAGCAGGTACCCACAATTTCCAAACGGGTAAGTCCGTTAGCGAGGTATCTCGCTTAGGCTCAATTCTGATTAATATTTTATTTTGTTTTACACAAAGGTTCGGATACTTTTCAGGACAGGCTTCGATTGGAGTTCGAAGTTGTTGGCATGCTTCGTCAATAATACCATTATTAAATTCATCGAAGTTTAGAAAATTGGTACCGACAATGAGTTCTGACACACTATCACAATGAATTCTGGATAATGCGTCTGCCACGACATTTTTGGTGAACAATCGTAAAATCAACGCCTGGAGTTTTAAACTCCACGTCGCAAGCCTCCCACTTAAATCCTTTTGGGACATTAACCACTTAAGACTGGCATGATCTCTGATAATGGTAAACCTATAACTTTCTATATATGGCCGAAATTGTTTTACACTAATAACTGCATTCTAGTTTAGTTATTATGTAGTTTCGTTGTGCCGCATTTAATTTCTGTGATATGAAGGCTATAGGTTTCTCACTACCATCGACATCCAATTGAAAAAGTACACTGCCAATCCCTTGGGACTTGCATTGCATCGAATGATGAATGGTCTATCGAATTCAGGATTATAAAGAGCAGGAGCACTGCTAAGTAGGTTTTTAAGATTCTCAAATGCGAGATTAGCTTCTTCATTCCACTTGAACTTTACGTAATAAATTGGTGATGGGGGCGGTGCCATCTGAGAAATTTTCAAAACACGCTTTCATTAAACCACACACAGAAGATGTGTACTATAGTGTAATAGATACAGGAATAACAGAAACAAAATAATTTCTATTACCGGTACTTCATATAGATTTACCGAAATTATTGAACCCTCATCGATCGAATCGTTCCAAATCTTGTAAAATAATAACAGTGCAAAGCGGTTCCTTCTTCACCAAATCAAGAGTAATTCGATGGGTAGTACCGGTCAGTAAATTATATTTTGTCGTTAGTTATCTTGTATGGATTTTCAACCATATTTAACAAATTTAAAAATATATTTTTTTGCCTTAATCTTATTTATTATGACCTTAACTCATAAGTGTATTGATATACGTATTATCTACTATCAAATGGAAAAACGTACAACCTTCAGTTAGTTTCGTCAACTTCTGTGGTTAATTTTGGACTTCACAAATCGTACAAAATTGATTAGCGAAGTATAAATTTTGGAGAGAACTAAGTCAAATTTATAATCTGTTTGTGAAATAAAAATTAACCCAGGGATCACGGTTGGATTTTTGCCGCACATACACACAACATTTTACTTATGTATAATTTTATTTGAATGTCACATTTGTGAAAGTGTTAAATATCGCATCCGTTCACATTCAGTGATCTTCGACATATTATTATGTCATGCAATTACGTCATAACCTATTATTTTTTTTACTTTGCTCTCACTTAATGTGAGTTGACATTTTGATTTAAAAAAATCAGAAAGTTCATTTCCGCTCCCATTTCGATACGCATCCGCGATCTGTCGATCGTGTCAAAAAATAAAAACAAATAAATTTATATTTTTAAAAATTAAATATTTTTTTTTCTTAATTTTTTATTATTTTATAAATGCCATTTTTTCTCTTTTGTAATTATGTATTTTTTTCGAATATTATTTTTTTTTTTTTGTAATTTTTTATATTTTTTTACACTTATTTTTGTTTATTAATATAATAATTAAAATTAAATTTTTGAAATTTTTAACAAAATTGGATATTTCTATAATTTTTTTCTTTTATGTTACAAAACAAAACTGAACTAGACTTGGAAAATCAAAAAAATTATTAATAATAAAAAAAAAACACTTTGTACAAATTAAAAAATAATCGTATTATTTAATTATTTTAATTAAATAATATTTTGTTTTTAATCATAATAAAATAATTCTACAATAAGATCACAGAAAAATAATAATAATAATAATAATAATAATTAATAATTCGTTAATTAGTTAGAATTTCTACAGTATTATAATATTTAGTTATAATAAAATTTATACACACTCCCGCACATTTTTAATTTTTGTTTGTTTTTTTTTAATTAAATCGGCTGGATTTTAACTTAAAGAAATTATATAAAGGAAGCTCTCGATGTCAGTAATTAATATTCTTTAAACAGATTTCTTTTTGTTTGTCTTTTAATGTCCATATTTTATTATTATTTTTGTTTAAATTAAAAATTAAATTAATTTATGTGTAATTTTTAAATAATCATATTTTAATTGTGCCTTAATTAATTACTTTATAATCGATCGGCCAGATGATTCGTTGTTGAGATTTTATCTGAAGTCTGTAAAGAGTAAAGAGAAAGAAAATTTTATTAATGATCATGAAAAAAATATAAAATAAAAACAAATGATTGTATTATTATTTTGTTGTTGTTGTTGTTTTTGTTCAATTTATTTATAATACGACGTCGACGATCGCATCAAAAATGAACACGTGCAAAATAAATGTGGGATTTTAGTATATTTTTTTGTTCAATAAAAGGAAATGATCAATTTTTTTTTCATATATACTCGTATGTATATTGTTTTAAATAAATTCTCAGGTGATCACATATATGTAAAATACTTAGCAACGAATTTAAATTGCGTAATAAAATCAATATGTACATGATCATAATATTTTATAATCATGATGACATCTGGTTGGATTCGCAAAACCAAAAAAACAAAATACGGTCGCGATCGAATTGAAAATATTTTTACATGTACATATTAGATTTTGGTTGTTGATCATTAACACATTTTATTGAGATCATGCAGGTGTTCAAATAACGAAAATATATTATGAGAAAGAGATACGATGATCGCGGTCAAATAATTTTGAAATATTGTATTTACTTAATCTTTAGACATTATATTATTGTATATAGGAAACTTACCGTAAGATTTGTTGTATATTCACTAATGTGTTCACTACTATTATTACTAATACTGTAATTTTGTTGACTATTTCTAACTCCTAATGGTTGTCTATTATTATTATTAATATTTTGTTGTTGTTGCTGTTGCTGCTGCTGCTGCTGTAGCCCATTCAAAACTGTTTGGGCATCAAATGAGTTGACCGCGGGATGAGATTCCAATGCCGTTTGCAAATCACATATGTAATCGATTACATTTAATATAACTTCTAACTTTGATAATTTTCTATTTTTTGGCATAAACGGTACTAAATCTTTTAGTTTTGATAAATACATTTGTATTTCAGCATTTTCACCACTATCACGTAAACTATGATTATTATGGTTACGATTTAGATGGGGCCGTTGTACACGACCATTTGCTATTGCTGGTACTGATGCGCCAGTTGCACATACTGCTGTGATTGCTTTCATTTTCGGTTTAATCCAAAATAGGTCAGTTTATTATAAGCACAATTAACTATGTTTTAGTCACTTTGTATCCAATTTGCAATTTGGCTAATCACTGTTTAATGATTTTTACGATTCACTTTTTACAGAAAAATAAATCACACACAAAACACAAGAAACCACAAAAAATTTATAATTCCACGTATATAACTTCCGAGAACTTACAAAATATTTTATTTTATTTTTTTTATTTATTATTTATAGAGAAATCGTACATGCGTCTTATCGCAACGAAATGAACGAAATGAGTGACAATTTATCCCCAGTTTCGTATTTATATGAATGTCAAAATAAGCCACGCCTCCTTATTATATTTATTCTCTCTCGGTAATCTTTTTGCGTTTTATCGATTTTTCTCTCGTATATTTCCCCTTCGCATATTCTTGTTGATTCGATTTGATTTTCTTTTGTTTCTTTGCATTCAGAAATCAGAAATGCACTGTGTACCGATTAAATGATGTGCCGCCGCCGATTACATTTTTGTTGTAATAGGGTGATAAAATACTTGAAAATCACACGAAATAACCGTTAGAATGTGACAATCGTATATTTTATGCGGGGCCATGGTTCCCAATTAATTTTGATTTGTTATTTAAAATGTCTATAACAAATTAATAATCAATCAATTGTAATTTCAACGATCAAGACCGTTTACTGTGTACGATCGCATTAGGAAATTGATCGACAACTACTACTGTTCATATTACAATAACTTATGTACAATATATTCAACTTTAACAAGTGTTTCAAATTGATCGTAAAAAACTAGAAAATCAATTAAAAATATTTTCTTGTCTTGTTTTTATGCTGCTGCTGCCTTAATGATTACAATCTATTAAGCTTAAGTTTTCCATGTTTCATGTTACATGCTGATTATCTCTTGCAAATTTATAGTTATAATTTTTTTTTTATATTATAAAGGTGAATGGCTTTTACTAATTATAAATTAATAATGGCTGCGGCGCGGCATCTTACTATTTTTAATAAATAATTTTTCTTATCGTCTAGGACAGGTAGAAATTATTTTTTCAGTCCGTCCATGTCCGCCTGTGTACATAGCAAAATACATATTCTAACATAAATCAATATTGGACTAAAATTAAGGTAAGGTATTTGATTTGTGATAAAGAAAACTTCGAGAAAATTTTATTATAAATTAGAAAGTAAATACAAGTGAATTTAGTCGAATAAGGGCTTGCGAGAAATAAATATTTTTAGTATATTATGTGGGTCAATTACGGGCCGCCGCACATACATATGTGATATATGTATACACAGATTTAGCCAAGCCTTTCACGAGTTTTGTTTTTTATGTTCCCACAGAAAAATGAACAGCTGACACGTATTAAATCATTATTGATAAAGAATTCGCTATATAACGTGTATAAAAAACACGTGTCCCACACACGATCAAATCAAAATATTAATTTATATACTCACCCTATTCCATTTTAATGTATGCGGTACAAATCAATTTTTTATTTATCCAACCCACCCCTACGATCATATCGATCTCATTGTATACAGAGTAAATTATAAAGGGCTACATGATTATATTAATAACAAAATATAAAATTTCCCACATTAAGATGAAATGGCGTGAGAATAGGTGACGACGACGATTGTCTTTTATTATTATTTTTTATGTATGTGCTTGTGTAAATTGTTTGATCTTATGATCTCGTTTGATGACTCATTGCAGTATATGCCATTACAATATATTGAACGAAAAAAAAAACGTGTCTTAAATAATAAGTATTTTTAGTTAGGTTATGTGTATGTACACGGACTGACCATGAGAAATGTAAATACAAAAATATGATCGCACCTTTTAAACAAACAATAATGATCGATAAAAGACAATATTAAGAAATACTTTTTTGTGCTTTTTTTTATTTAAAGGAAAACAGGTTACATATGTTTAAGTGTTTAGTTGTAACGTAAGTCGTAACAAATAAATTTTCCACTTGTGTATTAAAATGATCACTTACAAAGTTTAGTGACATTTATTTTTTTTTTGGTAAAAAAAACCGAAATAAAAATGGCGGCGCCATTTATTTAAATTTTATGTTTTTGAAATACGTAAATTAGGCGCCATTAATTTACTAAAGAAGCAGCAAAATCAAAATAACGCGATGTATTATAATTAACCGAAAAGCAAAAATAAATTTTGATGATCGTTCATGTCAACGATCACTTTTAAGGTGTAAAAATTTAAAACTGGTTTTCATCGCACATATATTCGACTCGTCGTATAAACAAAAAAAATTTTTGGTAGCTTTCTTGTTAAAAAATAAGAAACTATTTAGCAAGATCGATTGATCATTTAAAATAAAAAAAAAATTGTACCGCAATTAACATAAAATTCTTGTAAACTAGCAATCATAGTTTATTGTATAATAATTATATTTCTAATTATCCATGAAGGCGCCGTTTGTCTAATAAATTATATAACTTTTTTTTTTGTAATACTGCAATGTAATGAGAACGGAACTCAATTTGATGTTGGGTATGCACTTTGGTGTGTTGTATGACTATAAAAAAAGTATTTTGATATAATATTTACTACAGCACTTGCATCTGTGTTGAAGGTCACCGAGATTAATGTTTTCTTGCCAATTTTATATAAATTGCAGTTAAAATTAAAATGTAGGTATAGGTCATGTGCTGGTTTAAAAACGATCAATCCTAGCTTCCCCCTTGGAACGTAATCTTTATTCTACACTCGACTTTGAGAAAATCCTATTTTACATCTTGCATTTGGTGGGATCAAACCCAGTACCGCTACTCGACGCTTTGACCATTGCACTTCTGGATCGGTTTCACAATGAAAGTAAATTAAGTTTGATTTAATCACATGGTACAAAACTATATATTTGTATATCATATTGAGAGTCAAGCCGCAAGATTTCGCAAAAGTTCTTCTAAATTTTCCATTTATTGTCTAAAATTACACCAAGATGTTTTACTGTGTCAGATCTGGCGCTCGTCTCCCCAAAACGAGAAGGAGAAGACAGTTCGCCGATGTCACTACGTCTAGTAAAGACTAGCTGACATGTTTTGGATGCATTAACGTACAAGCCCTTCTTAAGGCACCATATTTTTACAACTTGAAGAGTGCATTGCATTAAGTCAGATATTACGTAAAGGTGTTTACCACTGTTTTACGCGTAAATTACACGATGTAATTTACATGGTTTTTGTTAACAGTGTACAAAACAAATAATGATGACAGTGTAAGCAAAGGAGACATATAGGGTGGGCTAAATATTTTTTTTTTAAATGCAATAAAACAAAAAGTTCTCAATATTTTTTCAAATTTATTTTTTCATTGTAAAGAACAATCCTTCCGATTAATTATGGAATACTATTATAAGCGGTATGCGGCATTATGTCTTCAATGGCAATGAGAATATTGTTCTTGAGAGCGTCAATCGTTGCTGGTTTATCGGCGTAACACTTATCTTTGACGGCACCCCAAAGATAATAGCCCAACGGCATCAAATCACAGCTCCTAAGCGACCAAATCACATCAACGTTTCGGCTGATAATTCGATCTTCGAAGTCAGTGCGCAAAAGATCAATTGAAACGTGTGCTGTCGGGTACGGAGCGCCGTCTTGTTGAAACCGAATGTTGCCTATGTCCTCCTCTTCAAGTGCCGGGAATAAAAAATCGTTTATCATGGCGCGGTAGCGCTCACCATTGACAACGGCGGCTCCTTGCACATTTTCAAAGAAAACTGGCCAATGATGCCAGCGGACCAAAATCCGCACCAAACAGTCACTCGTTGAGTATGCATCGGCTTCTTTACGATCACGTGCGGGTTCTCTGTGCCCCAAATGCGACAATTCTGCTTGTTTACATAGCCGCCAAGATGGAAATGCGCCTCATCCGAAAAGATGATTATTTTGACAAAATTTTCGAATTAATGTTTCAATATTTCCTAGCGTTGTTCAAGCGAATACACAACCATTTTCGTTCAGCGGAAGGATAAAACTAACTTTCTGTCAAATCAGAAGTGACATAACCCTTACCATACTCAAAAAAAACCGCTAGTTCAAAAAAAATATATTTGGCCCACCCTGTACTATTAAAACAATAGAATAAAACTTACTTCTGATTTGCTATTTGTGGGCAAAAAGTAGTAAGACATTTTAATTTAAATTTCGCGCGGCAAACCATTCGTCGAAATATTTTTTTTTCTATGTTGGTATGACTGTCAGTGACATCTGTGCCAAATGGCACACCAAAATAATCATTAGTGTTTAGTATACGTTTGTCTTTCGGAAGTACAAAAAGTGTATTCGGCGATCAGAATGTTGCAAAAGGCCTTCGGTGATAATTGTATGTCGCGAGCAAGTGTTTTTGATTGGTGCAAATTGTTCAAAGAGGGTCGAGAACGTGTTGACGACGAACCACGTCTAGGACGGCCATCAACATCGACTGATGTTCAATACGTTAATAAAATCAAGGAATTGGTGCTCGAGAATCGACGATTAACAGTCAGAGACCTTACTGGCAACGTTGAAATATCGGAAAGCAAAGTGATAGCACGATTGGTTCCAAAATCACTCAATTTTTTGGAAAAAAATTCTGTGAAAAAATGCTTTCCGACTACCAGGAAAATATCATGAAACGTATTATAACTGGCGATGAGTCATGGATCTATACTTACGACTCGGAAACAGACCATCATTCGGCCGAATATCGTGCCAAAGGTGAGCCGAAGCCGAAAAAACCACGTCAAAGCAAATCAAAAATCAAAGTGATGTTGACAGTTTTCTTCGATTATCGAGGTGTGATGCACTCGAAATTCCTGCCGACCGGTCAAATTGTCAACAAGGAATAATATTTGAGTGTTATACGTCGTTTGCGCATTGGTTTTACGTGATTTTTTCGCCAAAAATTCTACCCATATCGTTCCGCAACCTCCGTATTCGCCTGATTTAGCTCCGTGTGACTTCTGGCTGTTCAGCAAACTCAAACGACCGCTCCGGGGAAACCGTTTTGAGTCAATTGAAGACATTAAACCTGAATCGCTACGCTCATTGGAGGCTATTCCGGAAATTGACTTTAGCAACTGTTTCTAGGATTGGGAAAAACGTTGGCACAAGTTTATTGAGGCCGGGAGGATTACTTTGAGGGGGATGAAATAGATTTAGAGAAATAAATAGAGAATGAAGAACTTGTTCAATGGATTGAAAATGATGCTTCGGTGGTTAAAAATGCAGAAGGTGTAACTGAATTACAGAAAACAAAAATCAACAGAGAAGAAAAAGCATGTAAATCAATGATTGTGCGTCGTGTAGCCGATAGCCATTTAGAGTACATCAAAGATAAAGGAATGGCGAAACATTTCAACGGGCGAGTATAGCCAGTGAAATTGGCATTAGAAAAAGAACATTGTTGATGAAATGTGGCGTAGACGAAAGTTTACAAGAATATTTTCTTCGATTTGATAAGTGTTTACGGGAACTCAAATGATGTTGGCCGGCTAGTTTTTTCAAAAATGGTATCGGCACAATTTGAGCGAAAAATTTCACGTTTGCGATGTGATAATGGCGGTGAATACAAGTCTAACGAATTTAAACGATTTTGTGAAAATTCTGGAATACAAATCGAATATACAATTCCGTACAGTCCTGAATTGAATGGTGTGGCAGAAAGGATGAATCGAACATTATTCGAAAAGGCACGTTCGATGATTGCAGAGCTCAAATGGACAAGAAATTTTGGGGCGAGGCCGTATTGAGTGCAACATATGTCACAAATCGAAGCCAAACGCGGGCATTAAATGTCAATAAAACGCCAGCAGAAATTTGGTTTGGAAAAACACTAAATTTATTAAATGTTCGAATATTTGGATCAACGGCATAAGCACATATCCCTGATGCTTTGCGTACGAAATTGAACAACAAATCGAATCCAATGACCATGGTTGGAAATGCGAAAAATGGCTATCGTTTGTGGGATTCGGATGTTTCACGGATTGTTATTTGCCGTGATGTAAAATTTGATGATTCCATTGTTGAGGTCGAAAAATGTGAAGTTCAGGTGGAGTCTATGTCGGATGTTGATGTGGAAGGCACAAGCACTTATGAATCAGCAAGTGGTGACGACGAGGCGGAGATTGAAGATCAGATCGTGAGGGAAGCTGTTGATTTGAATCAACATGTTGCATCTTCATCACGGCTTCAAGAAGAGCGTCATCCACCAGCTCGTTATGATGATTATCTAAATGGATCAGCTATTGATCGTTTTCTGGATGAAGAAAATGAAGAAATGACCGTATTTGCATTGAATGCGATAGCATATGTTGATGTTGTGCCACAGAAGTTTTCGGACATTGAAGGAAGAGAAGATGCTGATGAATGGATGAAGGCTGTCAATACTGAAATTAATTCGTTGATGAAGAATCGAACATGGTCATTGGTGGAAGTACCATCGGGACGTTTAATTGTTAGTTCGAAATGGGTTTTCACCAGAAAACGTGATGAATTTGGGCGACCAACAAATTACAAAGCAAGATTGGTTGCGAGAGGGTTTACTCAAAAAACGGGAAGAATGGTCACCGTTCGTTTATTATGCTATGGCTATTGTGTATCACGTGTTTGGAATGAGAAATTTCAAAAATTCATAATTAGCATTGGTTTTACGCAATCAAAATTTGACCAATGTTTATTGAATGGGACAGATTCACAGTTGGAAGTTTTAGATGTACCTATAAAATTATAGGTTATAATATGTTAGAGAGCACTCTCTGCACAACAGTATGCCTCAATTTGTTGCTCATTTTAAAAGTAAAATTCAAACCAATCAAAACAATACATTTACGATTTTTACGAAAAAGTGAAATATAAAATCCAGAAGAGGCTCTGATGATTTGCAAGGCAACGGGTTTCAGGATATTGTAAGAATCATTCCTGAACGATTTCCCAGCCACAGAATCCATATATTATCAAATTCAAGCTGGAAATATCTTTCTATGAAACTGCAAAACATGGTAGCTTAACAAGGCACTAATGCCATTTATCTGTAGGATTGGTCCCACAGAAGTTGATTTTACTTTACACTACACTGACATGATGGCGCGTATCACCATTTAATATGAATAATTTTTCTCTTAAAGATATACTCGTAATACAAAGACATCGATTGAAATTGGAAAACTCCTTAAATAAAAATGAACTGCATTAGGGCTTTGAAAAAGGATTCAAAATTCTGATGGATATAGACATTAGACAAATCAATCATAAAAACATAGTAAAATTGATAATCATCTCGCAAAGCCTCGACTTATATTTCGGGGAAATCGAAAAAATTCATAAACTGATATCACATACTTCAGCAAATATTTGAAAATCGCCTTTCATATTCAATTCATATTCAATTCATATTCAATTCATATTCAATTCATATTCAATTCATATTCAATTCATATTCAATTCATATTCAATTCATATTCAATTCATATTCAATTCATATTCAATTCATATTCAATTCATATTCAATTCATATTCAATTCATATTCAATTCATATTCAATTCATATTCAATTCATATTCAATTCATATTCAATTCATATTCAATTCATATTCAATTCATATTCAATTCATATTCAATTCATATTCAATTCATATTCATTTCATATTCAATTCATATTCAATTCATATTCAATTCATATTTAATTCATATTCAATTCATATTCAATTCATATTCAATTCATATTCAATTCATATTCAATTCATATTCAATTCATATTCAATTCATATTCAATTCATATTCAATTCATATTCAATTCATATTCAATTCATATTCAATTCATATTCAATTCATATTCAATTCATATTCATTTCATAGTCAAGTCAAATTCAATTCATATTCAATTCAAATTCAATTCATATTCAATTCATATTTAATTCATATTCAATTCATATGCAATTCATAATCAATTCACATTCAATTCATATTCAATTCATATTAAACTCACATTCAATTAATATTCAGTATATCTTCATTCAATTCATATGCAATTCATATTCAATTCAAATTGAATTCGTATTCAATTCATATGAATTGAATATGAACAAAATATGAACTTGAATTGAATATGCAATTCAATATGAATTGAATGAAGATTAACTGAATATGAATTGAATATGAATTGAATACGAAATGAATTTGAATTGAATATGAATTGATTGAAGATGAACTGAATATGAATTGAAAAGGAAATGAATTTGAATTGAATATGACTTGATTGAAGATGAACTGAATATAAATTGAACATGAATTGAAATTGAAATGAATTTTAATTGAATATGAATTGATTGAAGATGAACTGAATATGAATTGAACATGAATTGGAAATGAAATGCATTTGATTTGAATGAATATGAATTGAATATGAACTGAATGAATATGAATTGAATATGAATTGAATATGAATTGAATATGAATTGAATATGGATTGAATATGAATTGAATATGAATTGAATATGAATTGAATATGAATTGAATATGAATTGAATATGAATTGAATATGAATTGAATATGAATTGAATATGAATTGAATATGAATTGAATATGAATTGAATATGAATTGAATATGAATTGAAAATGATTTGAATATGACTTGAATAAAAATCGAGTTCGAATTGAATTGAATATGAATTGAATATGATTTGACAATGAATTGAATATGAATTCAAAATAAATTGAATATGAATTGAATATGAACTGAATGAATATGAATTGAATATGAATTGAATATGAATTGAATATGAATTGAATATGAATTGAATATGAATTGAATATGAATTGAATATGAATTGAATATGAATTGAATATGAATTGAATATGAATTGAATATGAATTGAATATGAATTGAATATGAATTGAATATGAATTGAATATGAACTGAATATGAATTGAATATGAATTGAATATGGATTGAATATAAATTGAATATGAATTGAATATGAATTGAATATGAATTCAAAATAAATTGAATATGAATTGAATATGAACTGAATGAATATGAATTGAATATGAATTGAATATGAATTGAATATGAATTGAATATGAATTGAATGTGAATTGAATGTGAATTGAATATGAATTGAATATGAATTGAATATGAATTGAATATGAATTGAATATGAATTCAAAATAAATTGAATATGAATTGAATATGAACTGAATGAATATGAATTGAATATGAATTGAATATGAATTGAATATGAATTGAATATGAATTGAATATGAATTGAATATGAATTGAATATGAATTGAATATGAATTGAATATGAATTGAATATGAATTGAATATGAATTGAATATGAATTGAATATGAATTGAATATGAATTGAATATGAATTGAATATGAATTGAATATGAATTGAATATGAACTGAATATGAATTGAATATGAATTGAATATGGATTGAATATAAATTGAATATGAATTGAATATGAATTGAATATGAATTCAAAATAAATTGAATATGAATTGAATATGAACTGAATGAATATGAATTGAATATGAATTGAATATGAATTGAATATGAATTGAATATGAATTGAATATGAATTGAATATGAATTGAATATGAATTGAATATGAATTGAATATGAATTGAATATGAATTAAATTGAATATGAATTGAATATGAATTGAATATGAATTAAATTGAACATGAATTGAATATGAATTGAATATGAATTGAATATGAATTGAATATGAATTGAATATGAATTGAATATGAATTGAATATGAATTGAATATGAATTGAATATGAATTGAATATGAATTGAATACGAATTGAATATGAATTGAATATGAATTGAATATGAATTGAATATGAATTGAATATGAATTGAATATGAATTGAATATGAATTGAATATGAATTGAATATGAGTTGAATATGAATTGAATATGAATTGAATATGAATTGAATATGAATTGAATATGAATTGAATATGAATTGAATATGAATTGAATATGAATTGAATATGAATTGAATATGAATTGATAATGAATTGACAGTGAATTGAATATGAATTGAATGTGAATTGAACATGAATTTAGAATTTCGAATTAAATTTGAATTGAATATGAATTGAATATGAATTGAATATGAATTGAATATGAATTGAATATGAATTGAATATGAATTGAATATGAATTGAATATGAATTGAATATGAATTGAATATGAATTGAATATGAATTGAATATGAATTGAATATGAATTGAATATGAATTGAATATGAATTGAATATGAATTGAATATGAATTGAATATGAATTGAATATGAATTGAATATGAATTGAATATGAATTGAATATGAATTGAATATGAATTGAATATGAATTGAATATGAATTGAATATGAATTGAATATGAATTGAATATGAATTGTATATGAATTGAATATGAATTGAATATGAATTGAATATGAATTGAATATGAATTGAATATGAATTGAATATGAATTGAACATGAATTGATATGAATAACGTTGAATTCTGGCCTTCACCTTTCGTACCATTTCTGGCAATGTTGCTGTTTTTGGATGTCCACATCTATGGCGTTTTTTGATGATACCAGTATCATTGTAACGTGTAATGGTTCGATACACAAAAATTTTGTTCACATGTAAATGTCGTCGTTCATTAACAATGGCTGGTTACGATTTCGATAATTTTTTTTAACTGCGACATAAAACAATTTCCTTCCGTAGGCTTGTTAACAACATAACAAACTGACGCTTGTCAAAAAATGAGCGCGCTGTCATTAGTCGGGGTTGCTATACCAGCGTGAAGTTTGTAACACTTCGAGCGCCGTGTGAATTGAATTAAAGTACAAACGGGACTGAGGGGGAGGGGAAGGAGGGTTAAAGCCCTACATATATGTATATTTTGAAATGAAACGTGAATAGTGAAAAAAGCTATTTACTATACAATTGCCACCTTTAGTTAATTAAATTGCAATGTAATTAAACTTAGGACAGAAGGTAAAAGGCGAGGGTTACTCTGTAGACATCTCATTTCTGGCCAATATTTTTGATCTTCCCGACATATTGTTTTAAAGATCACGCATTGGTAAATTCTTGATTTAGTTATATTGTTTACTAAAATGGATTCAAAAGGCACAGCATGACATAAGATTAAGGCGCCACTTCAAACAAAACAAAATTTTTTTGCATTTTTACTGAGATGAACAAGGTCATCTAGATCATGTTGATGTGTTTGATACATATACGCGTATTTTCAAAATCAAACCCATAAAAAAATTTCATATTTCCGAACTGAGATGAATGAATTTTTGTGATCGTTTGGTCTAAATATACGTGCTCTATCTCAATGATACATATGGGGCTGTTGTTATTTTTGTATTATAGGATAATTTTAGAATGCAGATGTCAAAAATTATATACAATTTTTTTTTAATATGAAAATCTAAATAAACATTCAATGAGATCAAATGAAATAAAAAACCAGAAGGAAAAATCTGCTGTGCCTCTCTTCGTGTACCAGAAGAAAAATCGTGTGAGATTATATTCATTTGTTTTTTTGTGTATATGTACATATATACGATTATAAAGATAATGCGATCGCATGTGAAGCCAATCGATCACATGTTAATATATACGAGTATGTTTTTGTTGTGAAAATGATCGTCAATGGCCATATTGTGTATTTTTCCCCAATATATCTGTATAAATTGTTAAATGTCATTGTAATTAAGTCGAATAAATTAACCCTCATAAAATTGTATTTTAAATGAGATTAATTTATTTTTCGGGTACGAACGCATGTATCGTAAAACATAACTCACCCTGCTGCTTGCGCCTAAACTAAATGATTTTAATTAATTTTTAACAAGTTAACAGTTTGTTGGGATGTTCTGTGTCAAAAAGAAATCAAAGAAAGTAAAAAAAAGAGTCTGTTCTCGCGAACCGATGCATCTTGTATACGGCACAGAGAGATCAAATGAAATACCCGTATGTCTATTAATAAATATTGTTTTTGTTTCCATCCGGGATCCAGAGACGCAAACGATCGAGATTAATTGTGGTTGTGGAGTGGAATGTCTGTTTAATTTTTGTCATTTTCTTAAAGGTATTTGTGTATGTATATCTTCTGATGTTTACTTACATCCATAAATACCAATCGGATCGGATGGAAGGAAGTAAAATTTCTAATATACGTACACATACACTCGTACATACTATAAAAGGGTAAACGTTTAATGTTAATGCATATATACGATCGGCATATAAAGTTGTAATCTGGTTTGTATTACAACATCTGAACAAGTTCGTGTGTGCAACATTGAAATCAAACATCTCGCGAAATTTCTCACGGGGGAATTGTCAGCTGCGTATGTATATTTAATTGCGTCGAATTCGCTGTTCAACTTTCTCACCGGGTGCATTCACATTCTATTTCTACATACATACGTAACTGACATATGATTATAGATTTATACTATTTAACGGGAAACAAAAGGGGAAATTATGCTATTGTATAAATCAGCTTAGGGTATTTTATACACAACAAGAACAAGCCAAATGTCTATTTTCGGCAAACACATTTACAATAATTTAGCTGCTTTCTTGCCCCTTCATATATACTTTACACCACGACGTTTAAGACATATTTCTTTTGATAGAGTTACACCTTTTCCATTGGCAAGATGTTTGTTATTTTTCATCAAATTTTGTTTTATTTCCATTTGACGATCGGTTATTAATAAAATCGACGATCATCTGTCAAATTGTGTGTGGCGCACGCGTGGTTTTATTTTAATATTTGACCAACTCTATATATTTTATGCCAATTGCGGTGCACGGAACCGATCACCAAAATAATTATGACTGAATGTGAAGCGGGACTGAATGTCAAGATTGAAACGGTTTTAATTTAATAAAAGATAACTCGCACATTGAACAGCCGTTTGGATTAAGCTATATTTACAGAAACACAAATATAGGTTCACCCCATTATGTGATAGTTTTGAATTTTTTTTTTTTTTTGAAAATAGAATTGAACCACGTGTGCAACCATTTGTGTTTTATATGTCATACAACCAAATAGTTATAATAATGGTAATAGCAATAGTAATCATGATAATCGTATCAAGTCAAAATGGGAATAATACTCGAACAATATAAAATAATAACATAATTTGGTGTGTCTCTTTACTGTATTTGTCCATCTGGTTGCAGCATTACTGCTGTGTGTACGTCTGATGCGTCCACTGTATGTGCTCGTATGATCATCTGTGCTTATTTTTTCCGTCCTTGCTGAATGTTGGTTGGTGACGAAGTGAGAAACCAGATGGTTATGAATGGATGTTTCGTTTCCACATTTGTTTTCGATACTTTTCTACGAGGGAACATTTTAGTGATCGTGAGCCGAACACATCGAGGGTATTAATAAGTTTTTTAATTTAATTAATTCAATTTAAAGTTACTGCATTTGTGGCATTTGATGTACGTATAGAACAGCTGCCCTTCATGTCCAGGTTGATTATATTAATCCAGATAAACATGATTAAGTGACAAATAACTCCCTAACAACTCCCCAATATGCAATGTCGCCGGAATTCCGTTTACATTCGCGTGCCAAAATCATACTCTTTCTATGGAAAGAACTGAAAATTCCAGTGTGGGTGTGAATCTCGACTAAAAAGAGAAACAATCAAATTGGAAATTAAAAAGAATTTCGTCGGAAATTCAGGTTTATTCCATATACTTTTCCATACTACAGGGTGGGTCATCTAACTTTATTTTTTGAACTAGCGGTTATTTTGAGTATGGTAAGGGTTATGTCACTTCTGATTTGACAGAAAGTAAGTTTTATCCTTCCGCTGAACGAAAATTGTTGTGTCAAGCAAATGAACAACGCTGGGAAATATTGAAACATTACTTCGAAAATCATGGAAATGTTGCAGAATGTGTGCGAAAGTTGTGTGCGGTTTTCGGAAGAAACGAAGCGCCGGGAGCTCTATATGTAAGTTATTTTGTGAATAAAGTTAAAGAAACAGGCTTGCTAATTAATAAACAAACACGAACCAAGCAGCCAACCAAGCGTACACCCGAAAATGTTGATGCTGTAGCCGAGAATGTGCGTGAGTCGCCGGGAACGTCAACTCGTCATCGTGCTCTAGAATTGAGCATTTAACGCACAACATTGCGACGAATTCTGCATAAATACCTTGGTATGACACCGTATAAAGTTCAATTGGTTCAGGAATTGAAGCAAAGATACCACCCATTGCGTTTTCGGTTCGATGAGTGGGTTTGCAATCGACTTGAAGAATATGTCGATTTTGGCAAAAAAAAATCATCTTTTCGGATGAGGCGCCAATTGGCGTCTCTTCCAAACACATTTAACAGAAATAATTAGTCTGCAGAACCCAATACAGGGATCAGCCCAAATAGAAGGCGAACTAGATAAGCTCATCCATAGTCTCCAAAGTGCTGCGTGGGAAAGCACTCCTTATAACAGTAAGGAAATGAAGCGCAATGCTAGAGGAAGTGAGAGAACTTCTTAAAAATAAAAGAAAAGCGCGGAAGAAATTGGAAAACATCGAAACCCGGAAAATAAGAGGATATTTAACCATTTGTGCAACAAATTAAAATACCTAATAAATACCTCAGCACTCTAACTGGGCAAAAAGATACTGATTATTCATTATGGAGAGCAACTAAGAATCTTAAAAGACCCAAACTTCAGGTTCCTCCAATTAAAAATAAAAAAAATTGATCTCGAAATGCTAAACAGAAAGCAGATTTGTTTGCAAGTCACCTTGAAGAGACACTCCAACTTTACCCCGAACAAACGGAAGTGGAAAATATCACCCCGATAAACAAACAGGATGAAAAGAAAATTACACCTGTAACATTGAAAGAACCAAAATGAGAAATCAAGAATAATCTGAATGCGTATAAGGCTCCAGGATATGATCTTATACGGGTCAGATAATAAAAGTGTAACCGGTGAAAGCGCTGAGGAAACTAGTTCATATAATTAATGCAGCATTTCGACCAAGATATGTACCAAGACAATGGAAAGTTGCAGAAGTAATTATGATACTTAAGCCGAACAAACTCCGAATGATAAAGCTTCATATAGGCCAATTTAAATGCTACCAACATTATCGAAACTATTTGAAAAGGTTCTTCTTAAAAGACTAAAACCTATTATCGAAGAAAGGAATCTTATTCCCCCACATCAGTTTGGATTTAGGGAAAAACATTCTACGATAGAACAAGTACATCGAATTACTGATGTAATCGAGAAATCACTAGAAAGCAAACAAATATGCTCAACTATATCCCTTGATGTAGCGCAGGCATTCGACAAAGTATAGCACCTGGGATTAGAATTCAAACTTCATCGAGATCTTCCGGAGCAATTTTTTCAAATTCTAAAATCAAACATAGCAGAGAGGCACTTCCGAGTAAAGTATGATAATGAATACCCCCAACTAAAAGGATAACAGCCGGAGTACCACAAGGAAGTGTTCTTGGGACAATCCTTTATCTCCTATATACTAGAGATATACCAATTACAGAAGCAACAATGGCGACTTTTGCCGATGACACGGCAATACTTGCACCAGCAAAGAACATCAATGACTCCACTTGTAAATTACAGAAGGCTACTAACTTGATATGTAATTGGGCAAAGAAATGGCAAATTAAATTAAATGAAGCAAAATCAATCTTGAATCTAAAGTCAAGTTTAAACTTAGATGGCAGCACATAAAAAAGAAGAGAGAAGAACTAAACATAAAATTTAAAAAAATGTAATGGCTCTTATGGATACAATCAGGCCATGGTGGTGGACCGAAATGCACTGCAACATCGCCGGATATCATTCGGAAGGTGAAGGCCAAACTGGCTCGGAATCTGCGCCGTAGCGGCAGAAAAATGGCTCGTGAGGCGAACATTTCGCTCGAACGAATGCAGCACATATTGAAAGATCATTTTGGACTAAGGGCCTTGAAATTCCATAAAACGCATGGCCTCACCGATGCTCAAAAAAAAGTTAGAGTGGAAAGAGGAAAGGAGTTGTTACGCTTGCACGAAAGTGGCGATTGGGCGAATTTGGAATTTATCCGATGAGTCACCGTTCGTTATTGAGCAATATATGAACAAGCAAAATTACTGGATTTACTTGCCCGGCCGTTCTACTGAAAATTTGGACCAACGGATTGCCACTCGAAACCAAGCTCCGCCAATGGTGATGGTTTGGGCCGCCGTAACGGCCGAAAGCCGTTCACCGCTCGTTTTTATGGACTGTGGCATCAAGATAAATGCTCAAATTTGTCGGGATCATGTGTTGGAGGGAGCGTTGAAGCCTTGGACACAAAAACATTTCAGCCGCAGAGCCTGGACATTTCAACAGGTCTCGGCGCCGAGTCATAAAGCGCGCGTCGATCAAGATTGGCTGAGAAACAACGTTCCGCGGTTCATTTCCACTGCCCAATGGCCACCAAATTCACCGGATGCAAATCCGCTAGATTTCTCGGTTTGGGGTATTTTGAAATGTAAGGTTGGGACAAAAAATACCAAAGGTCGATCATCCCAAGCAACCGCTTCGCCGGGAATGAGCCAAAATACCGCAGAACCACTTTCGTGCTGCATGCAATAGCTTTGTCGGCCGTTTGAAGGCCATAATCGCGGCTAAGGGGGGCCAAATCGAAAACTGCTAATGAAATTCAAAAATTTTTAATATTTGTGAACATTTTTTACTTTGATTCAATAAAATTCATCAGAAAATAAAAATTCTGTGGCGTTTTGTTTTGGTAACACTTCGTGTCAGCCACAATAGATCTACTGGCCAAGGAGCGCCAAACTACGTACCTGCGTCGTGGTCAAGGAACAAAAGCAGAGATCCACCGATTAACACGGGCTGAGACGATCACTGTATGGCAGAGAAGATGGAGTCAGTCGACGAAAGATAGATGGACCCATCGCCTGATCCCTACATCGAGGCGTGGCTAAACAGGCGACACGGAAAAGTGGATTATAATCTTACACAGTTTCTGACGGGTCATGGTTGCTTTACATCATACCTGTTCAGATTCAAACACAAAGAGTCATCAGATTGCCCTTTATGCGTCAGAGTAACGGAGAATGTAGAGCACGTAGTATTCGAGTGTCCACGATTTACTGAGGAGAGATGCAGTATCTGTGCACGTGGGGTCGAACTAACACCGGAAAATATACTGTAGTTTATACTGGCATCCGAAGATGGGTGGAACGCCGTAAGCAGAGGTGTCTCACTGATAATGGGAGAGTTGAGACGCCTCGAGTGTTTTATATATGGGTTTATATGTGAATCCCTATAGAAGGTTCCTCTCCTCCGCCCTAACAAAAAAACACACATATACACACGCAGAGATTTTTTAAAAACTGATTGAAGGTATAACTAAAGGTAACACACTAGTCATTTTCGATAGTCTTAAAACTTGAATGTTGGCTTTGAATTAATTGGTGTAATTTGTAAGGTTACTATTTCCCATGATTTATATTCGGGCATGACGTTTTGTGTACTGTGGTCATTGAATGATGTTTCGATGAGGAACAGTGGCTTCGAGCACGTTTACCTGCGTTGTTGGCAAAATTGAGTAGAGGGCATCACTTTGTTAACACTGCATATGTACTGTTTCGGTTATATTAGTAGCGGTTATATTAGTAGCATCGATGTTTCGAATGACATTTAAAAACTGGATGTTTCACACTTAAACAGTTTTACCACCTCTCATTAGATTTAATCCATTCTGTGGGTTGATTAGCATCAAGCTGGACAAATTCCTTATACTGAAATACAAAATGCCCGTTGTTCTGGCACATATCACAATTTGGTTGAGTTTCCTTCAGCAATAGAGGAGCAGTAGCAATGTGACCTTTATAAATGTTTTGAAAATTTACGTCTTGGTTGGTTCATACCATTTCCACTTATTGTAACCGAAATCGCTACTCTAAAATCGAGATGTGGTCGTCTACTTGTTGAACGAATTTTAAGATGTTTTTGGTTAATTTTTCTTGGTTCATCGACCGTTGCTTATTCAACCTCAGCTTGAACTAATATAATACTTTTCCTCTATATTCCGAGCTTTCCACTGGTGGGGGGCTAATACCGAGATATTGAAATAAAAGCATGGATTAGAGTTTGATTCGAACTGAACTGTTATTTTATTTTTTGTCGGCAATATACAAATTTGATATTTACTTGTTGTTGTTGACCCTATTTTCTGGAACAACGTCTGCTAATGTTATTTGGTTTCCTGGTGTATTTGCGATTGGAGAAGGTGTCATACAGACAATTGGAAGGATGGATGATTGGTTCCGTTGGTTTCTTCGTATGTGACGAATTATGACAGTTATCCCCACCGCAACTGCTATCCATAGGATAAGATGTATTGCTGTATAATGATGAATATGATGAAAGTGCTCATTGGTTGTGTTCTCTTCTACCTCTTTCATAATAGAGTTTTATTCTTCCAAACCCCTTGTATCTGGAGTGGTTAAAAGCTCATTTAGTTTACATATCTCTATTTAACATCTCATCAGATTTAACATCTTTTAAGTGCATCCTCTTTAAGTATGGTGCAATTCCGACATTCTCTATGGTGGTGTCGAATCTATCAGAGGCCAGTATGCTTACGTGATTGTCTCTTAAGGCGCTTCCCGAATCTAGATTTATTATTTCCGACACTGATAATTGCTATTGGTTTATAACTGATCCACATACAACCGTCACAGTTGTTTCCCTTGTCATTACGACTACCCATTGATTTGGTGCGTATAGTTTTCTTCTTCCCTGACACCCAACAGTATCTCGCATAATAGATGATCATCATTAGATATATCTCTGGCTGTTAATCGCGTCAAACTGTTCATTTTGAAGATCAACGGCGATAAATTTAGTTGTTGGCACTAAATGTGCGCGCCTTTCACTTACTAATATATTAGGCACAGCTACTACTGAATAAATGATATAGGGCCAGACATATGATAAGGGAATTGAAATCTCGATTATCTCATATGCCTTCGTCACTCTAGTCCTGGTTGTCATACTTTTAAATAAGTAGTCTAATTTGCGCAATCCGTGACCCGGAATTGTAATGGAGACTGGTATTTGTTCTCTGATAGATGCTATCTGTTCTTCAAGTTAAGATGGGCTCAATAAAACTGGGTGTAAAATATTTAGATGTGCATTGTGAATAACCTCTGGCAATGCTTCCTGCACGCCCCGTGGCAACGATTAATTCAAGCGATGTCATCAAAATAGTTAATACTTGTTGTTCCGTTACACGTGTGTTATTTATGCTTTTGTCTAAGTGCTGCAACCTGCTCTGAATGTTATTAATTGCCTGTACTGTGGAATTTTGGCTGTGCTTGAAAAGTTTTACAGAGTGATCAATTATTGAGGTTTTATGATCTTCATTCGTTTCTATAGTTTGAAAATGCTCTTCAGATTGATCTGCTTCTCTCTGTGTTAATATTCTAAACATGTCACCTAACACTAGTCCTGTAGTGTGACCCATCCCCCGCTTCGTTCTTGTTACTTCTTTATTGAATGACATCAGTAATTGATTGCCTTCATCTATTCTATACATTTCAGATCGTAATTGCTGAATTACTAGTTGACAGTTAAACCTCTCCATATCTATTTAATAGTGAATGCATTTTGTTACACATAGTCGCAAGTTCATCTATTAAGAGGTATGCTTGAGTTGTTTTTTCCCAATACGTATTTAAATTATATCGCACAACCAAAGTTCATCTCATGACAACTAGCTGTATCTTACTGATTTCCTCAAGATATATGCCAGTAGAATGTTTGAAGTTCTCAATCTGCATCGATTCTTTAGCGCTGCTACTAGAAAGACAGATGCTCATCAAGGTCAAAAATACCAGATGGAGCTTGATCCCCTTGGTTGGCGTCTGACTGGGTGGTTCATGTTAGACGTTGTTAGTTTTGCACCTGGAGTTTCATTTGCGTTTATTATTTGTTGTAACCATGAATTGTCTTCTTCGTTTGGTAGCTTGCACAGTTGAGTTATAGGTCGTTTATAGATATTCTGGTTGCAATTTAAGGATGCAATACGAACCAAGCCATCTGAGCCAGTATGCACCTCTGCAGAACGACATCCCCTACAACTAAATTGGGCTGACGTTTCCTCCATTTAGTACGTTGTTGTAACTGCTGCAGGTAGTCTCTAGACCATCTTTTCGCAAGTATCATAATTAGTTTCTGGACCTACTTTTATTGGTCCGCCATGGTCGAGAGTTTAAGCATGCCTGTATTTGAGCCGTTATAGTTATTGCTTCTTCAAGTGTCAATGCGGTCTTGAATATGACTTTCTTCATGTGAGTCTTTACTGACTTTACATCTTAGATGTTCATGGCATTTTGCCGTATCCTAGAAGCCTAGATAACGGACGCGCTGCGTTTAGTTCCAGCTTTGGAACTGACAGTTTTGTTTTGATTGGAGCAACTCTGGCTTTTGCTACCAGCAAGCTGGTTGTAACTTGCTCGAATGTATTTGTGATTCTTAAATAGACCACCGCTGCATATGCTTGTTGCGAAGCATCTGCAAATCCATGTATCCTGCATCCTCCAGCTCTCCAGGTATCCTGCATTAATAGCCTTGGTGTTATCGTTATTGGTGATAACCAGCCGACAGGATCAAATAATTTTGAAGAGTCGGACAACAGTAGACGTTTCGTTGGTTCGCTCATTGAAAGAATTAGCCTGGTCAGGTCAAATTCAAATGTGTCATCTTCACGATTATAGAGAATCCCTAGTGATTTTATTATGTGGTTGATTTTTAAATTATTCATTCCTTTTGCTCGTGGATGCTCAAGAACGTTAGTCATGACTTTAGCTGAACTCGACACCCATTTGTGTAATGGAAATCCGCTCCATGCAAGTCTTGCCATTTGTTGTTCAATGCTTACAACCTCCTCGACGCTGTCATCCCCAGTCAGTAGATCATCCACGTAAAAATCTATTCCAATGATCCTTGCAGGTGTCATATTTTCATCTTCTGTCATTTGCATTAATGTTCTTAGAGCACGAAACTTCGCTGTAGTTGTTCCATTGGTAACCGTTTTTAGTTTGTATTTTCCTATTGGTTGTGATAGATATTTTCGCCACAATATGCGTTGTAAGTACTGGTAACCATGATGCATCCAGATTTGCCGGAACATTTTTTCCGCACGCCACCTCAAGATGATGTCAATTAGGTCACTCTGAATTTTGGAGCCGTTCATCATTATGCCATTCAACGATAGTCCTGAAGTGATTTTGCTCGATGCATCGAATACTACTCTTAGCTTCGTGGTAGTACTTTCGTGGTTGATCACTCCATGATGTGGTATATAGTATAATGGACTATCATTAAAGATGATCCACTAATTGCATATGTCCTTGCGGTCTACCATACATTCGTGATATAGTTTAGCAAATGGTTTATCTTTCAGAAATTTTCTTTCGATTTACAGTAATCGTGCTACTGCCTTTTTCTGGATTCTCCTAGCATAGATGGTTCTATTTCGAACCATCTAATGCATATAGTTTTTCTGGGATTGCTTCCTCCTGGGTATATGTGTTTTTTCTTGCGGAATGGCATCATTTTCTATTAATAAATCTAGTTGTTGCTTAATTGTTTTGGTGATGAAAATTGACAACATTTTATCTTCCTGATTATAGCTTCTGCTGCCCATTATGATCCCACCAAGTTTGGTTTCTTGGACAATTGGATCTTGTGGGTGCCCTCAAATGACGTTACTGTTTACAATCAGAGGATAGTAGTCAACTCCGATTATTACATCAATGCTATTGGACTTGTTGTATTGTGGATCTGCAAGTTGTAAATGCTGCAAATGTGCCCATTTGTTGGTATCAAAGTCGATGTCTGGAATATTATCAGTTATTTTTTTAAACACCATTGCTTCAAACTTAATTCCAAAGGAACTCTGAAGCCTTGGAGATAAAGTTAGTTCGACTTTGTGACTGCACACTCCGGCTTCCTTTCCCCAATCCTAATATTCTAGTGTTTTGTTTTTGCTCCGCCTTAAGAAGATTTGCTGCGTTTGTGGAAATGGATGACGCTTGAGAGCCTGGGTCAATTAATGTTCTGAAGAGCATGCATTTTCTTTCACTTGTTGTTAATGTGATTAGAGCTATAAGTAATATCGCAGGACTATACCCGCTCCATATCTGCGTTGGAATCGGTGTGAGTCGTATGTTATGCTCTCCATTGCAAATTGCGATGTTTCACAGGAATTTAATTTCCTAAATCCTCCACATTCATTAATTTTATGTCCCCCTCGGCAGTAGACACAGATGTTTCTTGTTGTTAAGAAGGTCCGTTTAATTATTTAACCTTTGTTCTCTCGTGAGGCGGTTGTTCCTTCCTTCCAAAAATTTTAAAAATTCCGTTGGATCTTCTAAGGAGATCTCATAGAGTCGCCTCGACCCATTGTCTAGTTTTTTAATTAAGGTGAATCAATGTTTACCCCTGCGTTACGTATTCCGTACAAACATTCAACTGTTGTATCGTGTAGATTTCGTGTAGATTACTTGACTGAGTAACGTATTTAAATATGTAGAAATCAGAATCTTCTGTTGGTATACCTGCTAATCAAAATTTCCCAGGTGGCTTTGTAATTTTCTTCTGGTCATTGGAGGTGGTTGATTAATTTGGCCGCTGCACCGTCCAACTGACCCTTTAAATAGTTAATTTTATGGATGAGTTTGGTGAATGTGTTATGAAATCCATCCACTTTTGGTAATCCTCAGCAAATATTGGGATTTGAATTCGTGGTAGCTGAGTGTCTTCTGTGAAGTACTTTGTACATTGTGCTTCTTTATCAGAAACGAGCATGCCAATTTCCTCATGTAGTTGAGCTATTTGCTTTTTTGCATCTCTTCTAGTGACAGTTGTATTGCCGGTTTTGATCCAGTCAAGACAAGGTCTTCGGCCTCATCAATCTTTCTGTAGAGACTCTTCATCCGAATGGACTGTCGTTTTATTAATTCATGTGTCATCGTTTGAGTGTTCTCAATGTTTATTGGTTTTGAAGATAATGTCTCTGGTTGGTTTATACTGCGATGATCTGGGACCGGTGTAAGTGGTGGACCGTTGTTTAATTTTGCACGCATTATAGCAATAAATTCATTATATTTTTCCACTACACGTGTTACATTTTAGAGTACGGGTGATCTGAGTTGACATCTTGCAGTTCTATTATTTGTCTAAAGCTCTTTTAATTCTTGTATTCGGTTGGCCAGGTAGGTTTTTGTTTTTCTCTCTGGGCCATCCTTCTTATAATTATTACATATTTTAGCAATCTGAGCCACAAGATCTTCTTGGTTGAATGCAAGCATTTCCACTTAATATATCACTCTTATTTGGAAGTAACGTACGTCGTAACAAATAATGCAACAGCCCGAACGTGAATATATACTTGAAGGTTTTTCTCAGATTTATACTTGTTTTAATTTAACCGCCAAATTTTCCTTGTGGTATTGATCTAAGGTGAGCATGAATCGCTCAGGATTTAGTCCACGTTGGTTTCGATTCTGCTGATTGAATTTTTGTGATTCACCGGTCGAGTATACTCTCATTAAACTAAGATTACAGTTACTGCTTCAAATAAAAATTGTTTTGAGCAAATAAAAAAAACTCTTCATTTTCATATTTTCGTGGAACAACTTTTCGATTTCACAAACTTTCCATACCATTTCGGGCTTTGATTTGTTCTCACATACATATTAGCTGGTTCCTCTTCACCGCCTCAAAGTTAATATACTTCGCACCGTTCTCACAATGCACGAATAAACAAGCATATTTCCTTCCTCCGTAACGATCGATCGATGGTCACCGGATAGATCGCAGGTGAAATTTATAATTATGAAATCAAAGTCCATCTGTTTGGTAAAGAACAAAAACAAAAAAAATTGAACTAAACCCTAGAGATATTTTTCTATTCCCCTGTATTTCAATTGCACTATTTGCAGATGTAAACTAGAAAAAATAAAATATTTTTTTCTATTTTAATTGTCTTGCTCGATCAAAAGGCAAGGTGTTTTCCTTTTCGTTGTATATTTTTGAAGTTTTGTATTTTATTTTTGGTTTCGATTCAATTCAGCGAATCGCGACGATTATTTAATAATTTCCCAGGGTTTGTTTTTGGGTTGTGTTATACGTCTTTAAGTAGCGCTTGCTGTTAAATATTTAATAAAAAAAAAAATAAAGTTAAGAAAATATAAAAGGGGCCAATTGAAAAGATGTTTAGTTATTTTGATTATTATGTAACAGAACAATTTTGAGTGAACATCAGGACCAGGTGTAAAAATGAGACGGGGAATATGTTAGTTGTACGTATTTATGTATATGGAACTATTATGCGGTACACAGAATTTTTCCAACTGCGGGATATATTATCGAACCGGTGTTGATAAAATTACAACAATTAAATTGATTTAGTCGCATCTGTAACGAACATCACAAAAACTACAAAACCATCTAATCGAAATGAAAGGGTAATTTTGTGTTGTTGACTTTTAGGACGATATGATCATTCGCGATCACACGAGAAATCAAAACATATCTAGACGCTAAGCCAAAATTAAATAATGAAAAAAATTTGTTTATCGCAGGTGTGATAATTCACATATATTTTATATTTTGAATATTGATCCCGTCTATATTCTCACAGGACTATATTCCATATGCGCGTATACAAATACCATAAAGGGGATGTGTACGTTATAAAGTCATCGGGTGCGTTTATTATGACAGATGGTTTGCAAATCAGTACGTTTTCAAATATTATACATCTGCAACAGATTTCTATTGTATATATGGCAGCTCACTCGCCATATCCGAGTATATATGGACCATACTAATTTATCAACGGCTAATAGTTTTTACCTTGGAACATTTAAAATGAAATACATCGCCAACCAAGACCCACATAATTATTTATCGTGACCATAAAACAATTGACATTCATAAGTTAAAAAATTTCTGTAAACTGTAACCACCTGGGACAATATGATCTAATAGTGAGACAATTTCAATGTAAAGAACTTTCATTTTGTATACGCAAATCGAATAAATTCTATTAAATTTACATAAACGCTATGAACAATATAATATGAACGTGAGTGTACCGCAGCAACGAGATCGATTCGAGTATGACGTATATAAAACGGAACTATGTATTTCCTTCCGTTTTAATACTGAAACATAATAACGAACATCTTTAAGGAAACCTAATTATATAATATTATATCACGATCACCTGTCCCCGAGTACGATGGAATCAAATTTCCTTTGACTTTAGGCCCGAAATGACCGGTAAATTTCTAATCGTATACCACGGTTACAGCAAGTGTATATCATTATGTTTTATTATAATTGAACCTGTCGCATCACATAGTTTTAGTGGGGTGGTTATAATTCCGTAACGCCTAGGTATGCATCCATGACCTTAAGCTCATGTATATGAGAAAATAAACGCACAAAGATAATATTCATGATGGTTTGTAACATCGATCGCCATTTGGTTAACAAATTTTTTGGATTTTGCCTTATCAAATTCCACTTAAAGTCGAACCAAAATAAACCGAACCCTATATACATACATAGAAGGAAATTATTTACAAGTAAACCATATGCAATCAAAATCGTTATCGGTTTGACAATGTGCAATCCAAATGTTTCCAGTTTTCAAATAATATTTTAGCCGTATACTGGAGATTAGAAATTGGGACACATGGAACACGATCGAGGACTTTATTAAATAATTATAGGGTTGTATATTATAGGTCTCTTCTGCACAGATGCCCTCTTTAAAGCAAACAAAAGCAAAAATATTTACTGAAGGTCAACATGCACTCACACACATACAATAAAAAGTCAATTAGATTTTCCTTAAATAAATGTGTGCCTCACCAATCCGCATATTGATCGTGTTGATGTGATCTTTCCTAACATAATTCACACGATCACTTTCTATACAGCAGATGTCAATATAAATTGCATAATGTGGACCATATTACACACAATGTATAATGTAAACAATAAATACATGAATGTGTACTTTCCTTGCGGAAAATAACAAAAGAAGTATTTGTTAGCAAGAAACCAAGAAGAAACACAAAAATAAACAAAAGATTTTGATCGTTGATCGTTTTTTTTTTCTCTACAAAAAACAAAAAACAAAAAACGGAAGGAAGGAAATAAGATCAAAACAAAAGAAAATAAGAAAGGGGAAAATACATTTTTTTTTTGTTTTGTTTATTTTACTTTCGTTTTTTTTGTTTAATTTGAAATCCTATAAGAATTAATTAAGATCGCGCATTGTATGATCGATGGATCGTAGATTGCTGTATTGTATATGTATTTAGTAGATAAACTAAACCTACAAATTATGATTAGATTAATACTTATTGGAGAGATCACTTAAATGTCGATAATTTTTATAAATTTGGTTCGTTTTAACATCTGGGTTAGTAAAGCGGTTGTATATTTAAATGTTTGTCTAAACATGTGGAAAGATAAGAGGCAGATCCATGAATGTTGATGGTGATCATATATACTGGAAACCAGATGGGTTTCAAAATGTTCTGTTTTCTGTATACGAGTATAATATAAATACAAATTGTTTTTTTTATTGGCATTTGGTTGCAATCGATCGTTGGTTTTTTGTGGGTTTTTTTTCCAAAATGTGCGGCTGTTCAATGTGGCATAGTTATGGTGGAAATTTTAGTTGTATGGAAATTTTACTCATGTTTGCCGTATGCGGTCTTAAGTGACCGGCCAAATGTTTTTATTTTTTTATGCGGTAGTATTATTATTAAATTTAAACGAAGAAAATGTTTTGTTCGTCAATACGCTATATGTCGTCTAACTAAAGTAGATGTAATTAGCGCCGTGAACGTGTATAAAAGCTGTCAAAATAATGAAATTACTACGCAAAAAAGAGTGTGGCTACAATTTAATTTAATTAAAATTTTGACGTATTCAGAAAGTTTTCGAAGGCGAGTTTTCGAAGTTTCATTAGTTCGAAACCAAACTTCCAACGTCTTGGTAACCTCGCCTAGATGTAAAAACAATATCTAGCTATCACCCAGAATAACCAAAATTTCATATAGAAATTGCATGTATGCGTCAAATTCAATATAATTCGAGGTTACGAAGGAGTTGACAATTTTTCTAATTACATTTTTTAAGTTTTAACCAACGTTAATACTTATTATTAGTGTTCACAATTTAATTTGGATCCTACTTATAAGCGGTTCAATAGTCCGAGTTGATCTGCTCTTTTCACTCGTTTAAACACGCGGCTGTTTTAGTATATCGCGGGCCAATTCGTGGGGATGTCCCTGAAGTTTTGAGTAGTATTTCGAACTGAATTCCAACATCGGAGTATTTTCGCTTGAGTTCGTTGCAGGAGTTCTCTTTTTGATCCACTGGTGGATCCCCATAACTCAATACCATATGTCTATATTGGTTTGATCAACACCTTGTATAGTAAGACCTTATTGTCTAATGATAACTTGGATTTTCTTCCTATCAGCCAATACATTTTGGAAAATGTTATTTTTATTTGGTTGCGCTTTGCTTCAATATGATATTTCCACGTTAGCCGTCTATCCGGTTTAAGCCTAGGTATTTGACCATGGTTTGTTGAGAAATATATATGCCGTTTAATTGTACTGGTGAGCACGAGCGTTTGTTCAGCGTGAATGTGAAATGAATTGATTTTTTTCCGTTTACTTTTATTCTCCAGATCTTGAGCCAAACCTCAATTTTGCTCAGATGACTTTGCACTTTTCTTGAGGCTGTTTGCGGATTTTCGTGTGATACCAGAATGGCTGTATTATCAGCAAATGTTGATATTATTACATTGTCGGTAACATGTAAGTCTGCCGTGTACAACAAGTATAAAATAGGTCCCAGAACGCTTCCTTGTGGGACTCCTGCGCTTATATCATTTGGGGAAGTTATTGCACAATATATTGCCTCTGGCATAGATAGTTTGCCAGAACTGAGTGAATATTCTTCGGCAGGAGCGCTTTAAGTTTATATATTAGTCCATCGTGCCAAACTTTGTCAAATGCTTGTGCTATATCCATGAAGAGTATCCAGTATTGCTGTACCTCAAAGGTCAGTGGTACCTAGTTGGTTTTGGAACCCAAATTGATAGTCTGGAATGATTTGCCTTTCTTCTAATACTGGTTTCACTTTTGTTATTAAAATTTTTTCAAACAGGTTTGAGATTGTGGGAAGCATGCTTATTGGACGATAAGACGAGGTTTGAGTTTCGTTTTTCTCATTTTTATGTATCATTGTGATCAAAGATATCTTCCACATTTGAGGAATATGACTAGTTCGCATGATTGAATTTAAAATGTAGGTTATTAGTTTTATGCATTTGTCTGGTAATTCCCTTATCATTTTGCCAGTAATAAGTTCATATCCTGGTGCGTTTTTCGGACTAATGCAACTTTTGATTGCAAGTGTTCTTAACTTTCTTCCATTCAAACTTTATAGGTTTAAAGGATGAATCATCTATCTGGTGAGGCAGCACGATATGATGCAGCTAAAGCATTGGCTTCATCGCTTCTCGCCCAATTTCTAGAAGTTAGCCTAATAGGTGGATTCGACTTTGTCGGCCTTATTAGGTTTTAGTTTCCATCCACAAAGAATAATCAGTCTTCTTTGTTGCCGAGAGTTCACTTAAATATTTCTGGACACATTGGTTTTCTTCTTCCTGCAGTGCCAATTTCAGGGTTTTGATAGCTCTAACAATGGTGATTTTGTTTGTTGCCATTGTCGTCGAATTTTCCGCTTTTCCTGGATTCGTGACTGGATATTATGTGATAACTTATTAATTTTTTCAGAATTGTTGATGATTGATGAAGCCTTTTCAGCTGATATTTCTAGTACCTCTGTTAGCTTTTCTGCAGCCACATCAATATCTGCTTATTTTCAATTTTAGCGGGATATCAAGATGACAATTTTGTTCGACTAGTCTCCTATATTGATTCCAATCAGTTCGTTTGTTTGTCAGACGTTTCGGTGTTTCTGATTTTAAGACAACAGTACTCATTGTTACTATATCGGTGAATGATCAGATGACAGATCATAGCAATCGGTGGCCTTAACATACGTACGCGCAATGCCTTTGGTTACGCAGAAATCAATTAGATCAGATACTTTCTTCTTATCCGTAGGCCAGTAAGTAGGAGGACCGGTAGATAAAAAATCCAGGGACTGTTCCTCTATAGCTTCATAAAGTTGTTTGGCTTTAGGCGTTGTTAGTCTTGAACCCCATTGAGTATGTATGGCGTTGAAAACACACCGCGCGAATTTTATTACGCAGCTGACCAAAATAATCAATAAACTACATCTTTTTATAGCGTGCTTTGGAGGGCAGTACACAATTGCGTAGCGAAACATAATACTTCGCTAAATCATTGCGATTATACTTTGTATGTAGGTGCAAAATATTTTTATATGATTCTAGTTTGGTCACTGCAGTCTCGCTATCAATAGTTCATGCTGAAGGGGTCCAAATTTTATTCATTATGAATTAATATTGGATCCCGATGCAACCATGTAAAACAACATTGGTCTGATAGCTCGAAGTCAAATGAGAACGTTGCATACATTGCCTCACAGGGTTCAACCCCTTCAGCTTTCGGTAACAATAATTTATGATACATCTGAGCCCCAGATTTTATTCATAATGAATTAGTGTTGGATTTCGACAGACAACATTTGTCTGTCTAAAATGCTGATTAAACTATTACACTTTGTTGGGTCAGAGGGGAGCCAAGCCGAAGCAAATTTGAAATGTTAATAAAATAGAACGCATTGTCGCATATTGTAAGAGATTTATATACCACAAAACGCTTACAACAAACAACACAGCAACACCGTCGAATAGAGAAGTCTAAGATTCAGAAACGACATTTATCAACATCATCAAAATCCTCAATGCGATTAGATAAAAAAGCAACTCGAGTCTTACAATCCGGTCTTAGATAACAATGGAATACGAAGAATGGAAGGTTGGCTACAAAATTCAAATCTTACGCCTGCCAGCCGAAATCCAATATAATCTTGGACAAACACAATAAAATAACGGTGTGAATCATTGAAGAAGCACGCCATAGCACGTTGTACGGTGGCATTCAATTGATCTTAGCACATTTAAGGAACATAAGGAACACATACTGGATTATTGATGGTATAAGCAGGCAGTACGTAACGTTATAAAACATGTTTAAACATGTAAATGTAAAAACAACAAATGGAAGAACAGCTAATGGGAACATTGCCAGCTGCCAGAGTACAACCAGAGAGGGCATTTACCAAACCGAGGACGACTTTGTAGGACTTATCCAATAGAGAACAACTAACTAAAGAAACACGCGGTTTACAAAGGATATACAGCTCTACTCGTGGTAACCTAGGCGATCCATATAGAAATATTAAACCGACCTACAACGGAATTTTTCTTTGCTGCATACAAACGATTCGTTTCGAGGCGAGGATTATATACCGATACTGAAACTGACGTTATCGAAGAAAACCCAGCACCAAAACAAAACCACATAGACAAGAAAAACTTGTAGGGAGCTGCCCGGTTTAAATTGTAATGTCATTGTACAGCAACTGCAAATGGCAATACAAATATTTAATAGCAGACAACGAGCTATTATTCAAAAGCAACAATGATTGTAAAACAGCTAAACGAGGTTGTGGAGGCACAGTGGACCTTATCTTAGGGGAAATGTTCGGAGTCCTCATCCAACGAGAGTCTGAAAAATTTGAATCCCTATCTTTTGGCTCTGAAAAATCGAACAACTGTAGTCGATAACACCATCAATTTAGTAAAACATAACACAAACCTTATCAAGGCACCGATAAACAACTTAATCAAGGGTCAACATCGTCTACGGCAGAAAATACTGCAATTAAAAGAATGTAGAACGTGCGAAGACTAAAGAGCCTCCAAAATACGCAACAAGGCGCAACGTGCTCTATCCCATCACGAAATATTGTATCCATTCCTTGAGACGCAGGAAAATAAACACAAACTAAAACTACAAATATTTATTTTTGAAACAAGTTGGGTATTTTATATTGATATCTCTCACACTTTGCCTCACAACAGCGATATTATCTGGTGTGCAAACAGTTTTTGGCCTGCCAGTCATTGGTACATCCACTCCAGGATCCGTAGCCTCGAATTTACACACCAAACGACCGATGGTTGTTTTGGACGGTTATGACGACTAAATTATTCACGAATTGTGCGAGCCGAGTTTTTACTTTTTCACCATTATTGTAGTGCTCTTGAATAACTTTAACACTGTCTTCAATCGAATACGACTCCATAGCGATAAATGGCAAACAATCATCTGACAAAATGACATGAAATAACAGAAAAATGCATGGCGTCTTTGCAAAACGATTTTTTCTTTTCCTACGTCTCATTCTGATTTGGACAACCCTATAGAAGAGTTACACTTTATTCAACAATACATGCCTGTAACCACTACTTTACCTGGACATTAACAGCCTCAGCCGAATAACTCAGAAAAATGTAATAATCGAAATTATCTTACCGCTTTCGTTCATATGGGACTGTACATTTATATCTGTAGTTCCAATTATATTGATTATCAATCATGGAAGAACGCACCACACATAGTTAGTTCCACTGATTACATATCAATGGACAATCGGCGTGAACGCTCTGCATTATTAACAAGAGAAAATGTGAATTGATGTCAGGTATTCCATCCTGTAGACTTCTTATGCGAAAAATCACAATTATCAATCAAAAGTAAAGCGAGGTGATGATCCAACTACGCAAGGATGGGCTAAATACCGAACGCAAGACTCAGACAATAAAAACTAGTAACCACTTAATAGATCAAACTTTACACTACCGACCAACGTATATATGTGGAACCCAACGTAACTACAGATATACTGTGGTTCAACGTCCAGTCTTAAACCATATTGCTCCAGTATAGTAGAAATCGAGGCCGGCCGCTTATTTAGAGACTCTGGAGATAAAATAATTGCTATAGACACAACCCATCACAATATCAACAAATCTTCTCGCCATTCTACTCATCTAATGTATCGTGTCAACAACTTATGGGAATTTAGTGCGTTTATCAAGAGTAAAACGAAAGGATATAATGAATTAAACTTACTAATCACACCAGAAACAACAAAATTTGATAAACAGATAGAGACATTGAAAGATGACGAAGAAGTTTTTCTCCATCACCAGATCGTTTATCATATCCACTATTATGCGATGATCAACCTTTTATTTTCGAGAGCTGTAGCTATAGGAGTCATCTGGTTTATAAACAAATTTAGGGGGCAATGTGTCCCAAACCAGAGACCCCTTCTCCACTAATACGACCAAAAGAAAGCATCGTTTAGCAATAAAAAGTTTTTATTATTTTATATATTATGCTCAGAGGGTATAGTATAGTTCTCTAAATCTTTGGAGCTGACCCCAGCAGTAATCCAAATAATCATACAACAAAAGCTCTGATTTTTCATTTACTCTGAAATGAATGACAGTGTATTACAACCTTTGCTCGGTGTTCAGTACTCAGGTAGCCCTACTTGCTCGGGTTGAATTAAAAAATAGACCCATGATTCTCTGCCAAACAAGACCATCATGCACTGCATTGTGGCACTCCAACATGAACAATAGATGTATACATCCCTGTTCTCCGGACCAAAAATGAATTTCATTCGTAGATACTCATTGCTCAATGCGCAATTTTAGATAAATCTTAGCACACGGATAGTTCAAAGTTTCTATCTCGATTTAAGTGTAGCACTAGTGGTCTCCGAATCTACACTCGTGTGTCACCTAACGCACAATTTGGTCACAAATGTGTCCGTCAACGTTCGTACTTTTTGTGTCATTATCCTAAAGAGACAAGGCCCTAGTCCCTCGTCTTCCTTGAACTGCGTTAAACAATATAAAATACTACCGCATGCTCTGTTCGAATATTGCAAATTATTGCTTCTACGGGTACTTATGAAAATTTGATACTTTCTTATGGCCAACAGTTAGTTCTAAGGATTAAACAGCAGTTTTTCTCCGCTTCTGAATAGGAATTGACTATAAAAACCAGCAATGGACTCTTTGGTGCCTTGCTTTTGTACAATATTTCTGCGTTACTTACTAGTATCTTTATCTTAAATAAATATTCCTTATGTCTGCGAGCGAGTACATTTAAGAGGTTGTGTACTTCTTAGAACATGGGTAAGGTGGCACAACTAGTCACTTATAAGAATTTAATTTGAGAAAATTTGTTACCTCGTGAATATTACTTGGTTTCGACCAATCGGTTAACGCTGCTAAATTCTATATATCAGTTTTACGATCTTTTACAATTTGTAACGTGCTCAACGTATAGTTACTGTAAATAAAGACCGTTTCCAGTTTCCCACCACAGAAAATGTATTTTTTCTCTGTTGTCAAGATTTCTCTGTTATCCACATTTAAGGTACAATGTATATTGACGATTTTCTTCTAACTAAAGATACCATTACTGAGTGGGGTACCGGATAACTATGTATATCTTAGGTATTACATCGTTTTAGGTAGTCGCCACAGATTTTTGTCATGCCATCCAATTTCTACACTAATTTAAAATTCTTCTTCTATTCTCTAAACTCTTTCATTTTCGCTCGAAGTTCTGTCAATTGAGCACACTCCAGATCAAATCTAGCGTAAAGAGGCAACATCATTCTTCATCATTTCTCCTTTCGCTTTGGTTAGTTCTTGTTTTTAGGAAGTAGGTAGCTCAACTGAAATGATGACCTGGTATTGTGAGTTGCCGATTCAGAGGCCTCACATTTTTTACCTGTGGATAGGCTGAACTTTTAGTTCTTCAGATGAGACCTGATTGTTCCTAATGAATAAAACGTTCCTCCTGATTGATATATTGAGTATTGAGTGACTTGACCTTTGAGCCTCCTTATTAATAGATATTTCAGTTATAGCTCCGAAAACTGGTGATTTTGGTTTGCATAATTTAGAAAATTTTCCGAGTTCTCATGTAATCTCGAAAGAGAATGAGAATTTTATCGTAAGTTAAGTGTATACAACACTCACTATATGAAAGTCTTTAAAACGGTACCACACAAATACAACACAAATTACGAGTAGGATTCTCAATAATTCTTTAAGAGTACGATGAGAAACGACGCAACATGTTTCATTCCCTTTACAGGCTTTACGGCATAGAATACTATCCCGATTTCGTTAACGCCCGCAATGCATTTAAGACCCTTAATTGGTTCCTTTTCAATAATTACGTAGTGCAAATCGAACAAGTTTTGACGCCCAATCCCAAAAAAGTTTGGAACTTCATTAACAGATTTGCAATTTGTTGGCCAAATTCTTTGCATCGGTTTACAAGCCACTTCGGTCAACAGACACCGGGTCTCCTACTACTTCCATTGTACTCGATCATTTCAAACTTCAAGGGTTATGACGGTCTTCCACCGATCCTATACAAACGTTGTGCCGTAGGTCTGGCCCCTGCAGTTACCTTTTTGTTTAACGAAAGCCTTCGTCGTGATATTTTTGCAGATCCCTGGAAAATATCATGCGTTCATCCAATTTTCAAGGCGGGTAATAGAAGTGAGGTGAGTAATTATCGTGGGATTGCCATTCTGTCTGTTTTACCAAAACTGTTTGAGTCCATGGTTCACACAGTATTGCACTTCCATACCAAGAGACTTATTTCTCCTTTTCGGCATGGATTTTATCCCGGTAGGTCTACCGTGTCTAACTTGTCCTCATTTTGTGGTCATATATTTGACAGTCTAAGCTCCAAGCAGCAGCGTCACGTTGTCTACACAGACTCCGCAAAGGCTTTCGATGTGATTGAAGTTGGAGAGTCTCGACTGAGATTTCATTCCCATCGACTGGTTGCGTTCTTATCTCTCAGATCGTTGGCAATCTGTTAGGATTCTGGATTATTTGGCACAATCTGGCGTGCCTCAAGGTAGCCATATCGGCCCACTGTTATTTTCATTATTTATTAACGACGTTGTAAAATGTTAGTTTGCCAACTGCCTTCTCTTGGCAGATGACATGAAGGTTTTTGTCTGGGTCTCTAGCGTGTTAGACTGTAAAATGTTACAAGACGACTTAAACAGCTTTTGCAGCTGGTCAATTAACAACTTACTGGCTTTAAACGTGAGTAAATGCAAAACTATTTCTTTCTTCCGTATCCGCTCGCCTGTTTTTTATCAATATCAACTGTACAACGAAACCATTGATCGGGTTGAGTTCATTTCGGATCTTGGTGTTATCTTTGAACCTGACGCTACATTTACCAGACATGTTAACGCCATTATTTCAAAGTCGTATACATTATGCTTGGCTACCTTAAACGAAAATGCAAGGACTGACCCGTTAACTTTGACATCATTATACGTATGCTATGTTTGGTCCATTTTGGAGTATGCATCTCCTATTGGTCACCCGCCTACCACTGTCATACTGAGACGATTGAGAGTATCCAAAAACAGTTTATTTTGTTCGCGCTATGACGTTTACCATCCAGTCGTGCTGTGGACTACGTTCTTCCGCCTTATCAGAATCGATGTAATCTTTTGAAACTGCAACGTCTAGACAATCGCAGAAACGTACCTTCCACGCTGTTTGTGCGTAATATCATCAATTCCCGTGTCGATTGTATCGAGTTACTAGCACGTATCAACTTGTACGCTCCCGAGCGGCAACAAACGACGGTCTTTCTGATCCAATTCCGAGGATATCGCGGGTGTTCAACAAGGTCTACGGAGCTCTCGATTATCACGTGTCGAGAAATACATTCAAGAAAGCTTTATATAATATTTTGTAGTCGAGCTCATGCTCTGTAATTTCTTTTTTGTTCACCAATAGTTTTGTTGTGCCGATTTTAGTTACTGTAGGCATCATTTATAAATAAATAAATAAACAAATATTCAATTAAGGATTTTTCCAGTACTTGATCTTGCAATTACTTACTACACCATTCACAGAATTACCTTTCGAGGAATTCCGTACCCTGGTAATAAACTGTAAAATTCATTGAGTAAAAAAAAATTGTAAAGCAAAAATAAAAACTATTTTTTACGTGAGATCATCACGATCATAAAAATCCCAGAGGATTATATAACTCAACCAAAACTTAAGAAACAGATATCCTTTAACAACATTTTACAAAAAAAACCATCAATGAACGAACGATCAACACAATATACAATGCAAACCAAATTCCATGTGAGTATTATTTGATATATGGTATGGTATTTGTTCGATGCAGGTGTCCGGTCTAAGAAGAACATCTTACATATAGTTATGTGATGACGATGATGAAAAATCTAAGAAAAATAATAAGATTTTGTTTTTTTTGTATTTTCATCGCTCTCCTCTCGCCTCAAAAGATGATCGTTTAATAGTATACGATCACGTTTTTTTTGGGTGAAGAATTTCTTGGTAAAAAAAAACATCACAAAATAGAAATGCCGCATTTCATGTATGGGAATTGAAAAAAAAAATTTGGTTTTGTTTCGTACACAAATTATTTCTGAGGATCACAGTCTCTTGTACTCATACTCGTATGTATAAAGATCACGTGTGTGCAGCATTTCTTTTAAATCGAGCTGAAAAAAAAAATTATAAATACGATCAAGTGTTACCATAATCATAAAAGTTTACCATAAACTGCAACATTTCTAGATATGTAAACGTACATACACGAGACATATATGTGTATAATGATCGTGATCATTACCAATTATGGTGGTTAAATTTTTCTCATTTTTTTAAAATTCTTATTATGGTTATCGTTATTTTAACACACAATTATCTTAATTTATCGACTCAGATGTCGCTATTAATCCATATAATAACAGCAGAGGCAAAAAAAATCAATTCTAATCGACTTTCACAATCATGAAATGGATTAATGTTGTTCAAGCGGTGGTTACACGATCGCCAATTTATTTGCATTTTGGTAAATTAAATTCCAGTTGATTTGTGTAAAGTGGAGATAAAACGGGTAAACAGGTAAATAAAAAATAAATAAATACTATTTGTTGAAACAATTGGATTTGTTTTGAATGCCTAAAAGGGTGATTGGTTCATCATAGGAGATCAACCGAATTCCTCACATTATTGAAGAAATCATTTTGAGAGGTTTGAGTGTGTTTGAAACACGAGACGAGTGGGTCATCTTTTTGTTGTTGAAAAAGTGGGACGAAGAAACTCAAATGGTTTAAACATTAAAGGTAGTTGATAAACAGTGCTAATGATTTACGTATTTACAAAATTTCGCAATAATCTCATAACACGGTGGAACGTGCCGAACTAGTACGAAAACATGCCGCAAGATTCTAACTTACACATATCCATGTAAACAATCATTCTAGATTTTTTGAATGTCAAATACAACATATTATATATCAGAGATGAACACTTAAGTGCCACTCGCTCAATTCCCAAAAATAGCGATGCCCCGTAAATTGTATAAATGATAGATGGCTTGGGGCAAACGTAACAATTTTCTGTCAACATCAAATATGGTGATCATCATTGCTCATTTTGACGAAACATTTTATATTCACTAACATTCGAATTGTGAAACTATATAAGGTTTTTATGACTGAACATATAATAAAATGTACCGTCAGCTATGAATATAATGACCCTAATGCTGCACCAGCACTTGTAGCACAATCCAATGAAAATGGTGCTAGAATTTTTTACAAATTAATTACAAATTTGTTACACAGTTAGAGAAATTTTTACAAGTCCTGTAAAAAAAAAGTTGTACAAGTCAGACCACACCCATAAAAGTCGAACAAAATGTATCGAACTTCCTTCCTATGCAAGTATTAGGTATCCCTGAATTTATTACAACAGCCCACACCCATAAAAGTCGATCAAAATGTATCGAACTTTCTTCCTATGCAAAAATTAGGTATCCCTGAATTTACGACAACAGCCTTACCCGTAAAAATCGATCAAAATGCATCGAACTTCCTTCCAAATGTTAGAATTAGGTATCCCTGATTTTATTACAATAGCCCACACCCACGAAAATCGATCAAAATGTTTGTAAGTTGGATGCATTTTGAGCAATTTTTGTGGGTGTGGGCAGATTTTTGAATAAAATCAGGGGTATCTATTTTTAGCATTGGAAGTAAGTTCGATACATTATTTTCGACTTTTACGGGTGTGGGCTGTTGTAATAAATTCAGGGATACCTATTTCTGGCATAGGAAGTAAGTTCGATACATTTTGATCGATATTTGTGGATGTGGGCTGTTGTAATAAATTCAGGGATACCTAATTTTTGCATAGGAATGAAGTTCGATACATTTTGATCGATTTTCGTGGGTGTGGGCTATTGTAATAAATTCGAAGGTGCCTATTTCTTGCATAGAAAAGAAGTTCGATACATTTCGATCGATTTTTATGGGTGTGGGCTTTTGTGATAAATTTAAGAGGTATGACCTTTACAGAGAAACTTTATTTTAAAGAGCTTCACTTTTTAGAGGCAGATTCTGGCAATTGAACTATTCCACTATATTGTAATTTATTTTGTAAAAACTTCTAGTATCACTCTCAGTACGATACAATGATGTTAAACGGTTGCTCCCATTCGGGGTAGTTTTCTAGGGGATTAATTATGCCAGTTTATTGTAATTAATTTGTAAAAAAAATTCTAGTACCATCCCTATACAACAAAAATTCACAGAAATACAGAAAGCGTGGTGTGATGAAAAATATATTTTTTGAAAAATTACACCCCTTAGGGGTAATTTTTGGGGGTTGAGCTATGCCAATATGTTGTAATTAATTTGAAAAAAATTTTAGTACCACCCCCAGCACAATACAATAAATATTAACAAAAATACGAAAAGTGTCGTGTAGCTTTGTCTAATGCCAGCCCACACACGAATTGCAGGATAACGGGACTTGTACAAAATTTTCTAACTGTGTAACAAATTTGTAATTAATTTGTAAAAAATGTCAGTACCATTTTCATTGGATTGTGCTACAAGTGCTGGTGCAGCATTATGATCAGTGAATATAAAATGTTTCGAAAGGGTCTGTCATGAACGTGCAAGACATGTCTTCATATAGCAAAAACTATGTAGACTGGACAAAATCATTGAACGTCTATTTTCGTTAAGTCGCTACTCGAGCATCAAGCATCACAATTAATGTCGTGGCTAAGATGGGAGTGGTCTTATATACATCAAAAGATAATCCCACAATTACATTGCAGGTGGAAAAGTATCAACTCAACCACCAAGGCAAGGATCAGAATTCTACCAAAATCAAAATCGAAAAATTTCATAAAAGCAGGCTATCTTGATACCATCAGTGGATCATAAAATTCGCTCATCACAATTGTTAAACCGAGACGGTTTACTGTTTGACAGCAGATTACATAAATCAGTAACCGGTGAAACTATGCAAAATTATGTGACGAACATCTTCCACTAACCGTCAGCTTAATACATCACTCTCCGTTTATAATTAGTATTCCGACTGACGACTTCGAGCGAACCTTAAATCCAATGCTCTAGAGATGACCAATTTCTCGGATTCCGGACATATACGACAATTAATACCAGATACGGAATTTCACGTCCCTAAAGCTAATAATAGACAAATCAAATGCTTCATTAAAAATTTTAAAGTTTTATCCTTTCAAACTAAAATGCGAGTTCTTCTAGCTCTAGAAAAAGTAGCAGAACAAACATCAAATATGATTTAAGAATAATTGGAAAATAAATGGCTAATTTTAGGCCATTATTAAATGCCCAATTAAATTTTTTTTTACTCCGTTCGTTGTAGAAAAAGCATTAGGCTTTTCTAATCACAACTAGCAGAACCCAAATCGAAGATTGGCCCTAAACCGAAATTAGAATCAAACCAAGATTAATTAACATACAAATAATTTTAGGCTCAAGACTCTAAGGTCTTAAATTTTCGTGATCCGTTCCAGCGATGCCTCACTGATGTTATAGTTAAAGATGACTTGGATTTATTAACATTTAATTTGGACTGATTAGAATTATACCATTTGCAGATTAGGTTTAAATCTTCGGTTAAGTTGCTAATTCCACGAAAAATTTTCAGACCACCTGCGAAAATATAAGTACAGATGAATATTGAATTGAAGTTGTTCTATCATCGACAAGAAATAGCAAAAGGCAGTGGACAATTTAAAATCCCTAAGGAGCTCTAGATGTTACAAAGATGGTTTTCAAGCACTTAGCATTGCAAGATGGTTGGTTCAAATAGAGATAGTAATCTGGTATATTTATTAATTAAAAAAATCGATGCAAATAAATTGACTTTTTCCTTTGGTTAGATGAAGGACGATTCTTCAAAATACATGTAGAAGGGTACCCATTAGTTTTCCTTCTATATCACTAAAAAGTTTCCAGAAATATTTGGGGTTACTTTTGATGTCATTTCGATCTTCTGTTATGCAGTCCTTGAGGATGTCATCATACCAAGGCAGATAGGTGTTTCGTGTAGTTTTAATTAGTGCGACGCATAGGTTGAAGCCTTGAAATACTTTATCCGACTTGCCCCATACATCTTTCCAATTGATATTCATAGTGTGCACGGTAACCTTCTGATTGGTTGCTGGAGAACGATCACATCTGTTTCAACATACTTGCTTGTGAAAAAAATCCACACTTTGAATAATTTTGATAAAGTTGATTTCCAGAATTACCAATATGTATTGAGGACAGTGTTTTTTGAATAAAGTTTGAAAATTGAAACGAGGGTTCTGCTAGATTAAGAAACCTATAGAAAAAATTATTCAAAAATAATTGGAACATTAAAGACCAATTTTAGGCTAATTAAATGCCCCATTAAAACTTTCTTTGGTCCGTTCGTTCTACAAAAAGCATTAGGGGTTTTCACTTCGAAGGTAGCTGGACCAAATCGAAAATCAGACCAAAACCGAAATTGGATAACTTTAGACTCATTATGGCCTAAGCAAATGTGGTCCATTAAAACTTGTAGGCTCTAGTCGTTCATTACCAAGCTTTAGGTAATTTTGAAATTACTCGAACCGAAATTAGTTTTGGACCGAATTTCGATTTGGGTTCTTCCAGCTTTAATTTAAATGAATTAAAGCTGGGTCAAGAACAAGTAGAGCCCAAAAATTTGTAATGGGGCATTTGATTAGGCCATAATGTGCCTACAAATTGATTTTTCGGGTTTGGTCTGATTTTTGATTTGGGTTTTGCTAGCTCTAAGTTAAATGACCTATAGCTAGGTCAAGAAAGTGTTGAGCCTAAATTTGTTTTAATACGGCATTTGATTAGGCGATAATGAACCAACAATTATTTGGATGCTAATAGTTCTTGTTTCGAGTTCTAATTTCGGTTTTGGTCCGAATTTTGAATTGAATTCTGTTAGCTATAAATTAATTGAATTAAAGCTGGGTCAGGGAGAGTGGAACCTAAAATTTTTAATACTGCATTAACTTAACATAGTCCGATGTTAATTGATCTTGTTTTACGTTCGTATTATGGTTTTGATTTGATTTTTGATTTGGGTTCTGCTAGCTTTAAATTAAGTAATCTTAAACTTGGTCAAGTACGAGTGGAGTCCAAAATTTCTTAATACGGCATTTGATAGAAGCAGGTTTCCCCTTCCAGTATGCAAATTGGGATTTCGATAGCCTATTTGGCTCAAACCAACTCCTAATGTGGACTTCAGTTTGTCCAAAATTTTTATTTGGCAGCCCATAAAAATAACTTCTCAGGATGACTCCAATTTTTTGTTTTTGAGCTTAATATAGATGGGATACCTTTTCCATCATATGGAAAGTAAGCTGAATTTAGCAAGAGATTTCGACCGTACATCTTAATTCTTGTTGTGACCACATCTGAATTATTTTGCAATCTAATAACAAATTAAAAATAATAAGCAGGAACGAATTTTCCTACCTTCTTCACGTATATCAGTTTATATTTCGGAGTTTTAAGTCCAAGTATCCGGTCACCATTAACCCAAGGTTCGTGGACTACGATAATGTCTAACTCCTCTGATCTTAGTTTGAGTATAAGCGTAGCCGATGCTGGCTTAGAGTAATGGGGATTAATTTGCAGGAAACTTAGCATTAGGTTTACGTTTTTACTTTCACCCCCATCACAGTTGCATTGGTCACTCTTTAGTCGGCAGTCGGCAATTCAGGATTGCTAATTTTAGCACCTAGAGCGAGCGACCTTAGACTTTTTCAGCCTTTTTGACGTTAGTTGGCACAACACTCATAGTTTTTAGGAAATTGACGGAGGAAGCCTTCTCTACCTTGTTCCAATTGCTGGACGATTTATGAGGGTGGATTGATAAATCTTTAGAATGTAGCAGTAAACATAATTTTTTAAATTAAAATTAACTTTAATTTTTAAGATTGTCTTGTTTTAGCTCGATACACGTATTCCGAAGTTGTTCCAATTTCATTAAACCTTTTTTAACATATGATTTATCAAACTCCTGAACAGAAACGTTCGTTTTAGCTGTTATTTCATCATTTGACGCAAATCTTTTTCCACCTAGCCATTTCTTTATGTTTGGAAATAGGAAAAAGTCACAAGGAAGTGCATGTCGTGAATAGGGAGCAATTTGAAGCCCAATTCATCCTTCAAATGAGGCCATTTTTTTAATTTTTTTCATTCAAAGTTCTTAACAATGATGCATAATATTCACCTTTGATGGTTTTACCATTCTCAAAATAGTCATTGAATATTAAGCCTAGCGCATCCCAAAAGACAGTGGCCATAAAATTAAAAGCTAATGCAACTAACTTTGCTTGTTTTGGGGGCATTTTAACCAGCTTCTACCCATTGTTTTGACTTTTTTTGATTCTGGCGTGTTGTGATATGGATCCATGTTTTATTAACCAATACGAAACAAGGCAAAAATTAAGTTGGATTACGCTGAAACATCTTAAAACATTACTTAGAAATGGTCATTCGGTCTATATCATTTTTTATCGTTTGCTGGTTTACTTGGTTTAAGACTCATAATTACTTCAGTCACCTTCCATTGACGTGGAACATATATCAATCTGAAGGCTGCGTTAACTATTTGAACTAATTTACGAAAACCTTTCTCGGGAATGGCTTTCCCAATTTACCCAGTAATTAAGTCATGTCCTGGAGCTTTTCTGATACTTAAGTTATTATTGATTTCAGTTTTAAGCTTTAATAAGGTCACGAGTCTTATGTTGAGGGCATCTACTTTGTTTACGACCGTTGTATTTTCATTTACTGTTTGTCTCGGCAACGGTTGAAAAGTATCTTCTAAATAATCAGCAAATAGAGAAACTTTCTGTTTGTTACTTTTAGCCCAAGAACCATCATCATTTTTGATAGGTGGCGCATGCATTTTGGTTCTTCGTTGTTTTTCCGAGCAAGTAATCGTCACCCTTTAGTTCAGAGAGACGTCGCTTATATATGCTTTCGTTCTTTATTTCCTTTCATGTTCCTTCCATATTTTTGTGTTGCAGATCAGGAATTTGCTGCCAAATTCTACGAGCTTTTCGTATCTCTTTAACTAGTTCTCTGGCCTGAAGCGGATAATTGTGTTTCCTTGTGGTGTTGGTCTGAAAAATCAGAGAACTTTCCCAAGCACTTTGTTGGATATTATTATTAAATGCTTCTAGTTCATCTTTCACCTGCACCTGTTCTAATTGGCTCGCTGAGATTTGTTCGTTCTTCCACTAATCTCTTGAATAGATCCAAATTTAGGTGAATTATCTTTTATTAGTAACATTGTACTCAGACTCATGATCACAGGTGAGTGGTCTGATGATAGTCCTTCACTATTTTCAATGCACGTGTAGTCCTCTAAAACTCCTTTTGTTACAAAGAAGTCAAGAATGGCCAATATGTTGGTTTATCGCCAAAGATAAATTGACAATTGTTATCTCGAGCTGAATTGAATAACTTTTTTCCTTTACAGGTTGTAAATCTAGATCCCCAATAGGTATTCTTTGCATTAAAATCACGATGCTGATCATCATATGCTGATTTAAAAAGTCCGTTGTAATCTTCTTTTTTAACTGATGGCGTGAGGGACGGTACATAGAGAAGATACTGAGAACCTTATTATTGATTGATTCAACTTTTATGGTTTTAACTTGCATAATTTCTTCTTCAATACCAGGCACTTCATAATGTTTTTTTTTTTTAATAATTACAGTAGATCCACCTCTAGCGTTTCCTTCTGGATGAATAGTGTGGTAGCATTCATAGTCACATATTTTAATAAAACTCATTTAGAGTTTCCGATACAAGACAAATATCTATTTTTCTAGGTTTAGAAAAATTTCTAGCTCTGGAACATGCTGTGTTAATCCATTCGCGTTCCAAATAACAATTCTAAGTGTTCTATTCATTTGTGGTATAGCATTGATGTAAGCTCATTCGTAGCTTCTTGTCTATCCAGCCGCTTATATATAGCTTCTAGATCACGTTCTTGTTTTGCCAGGAGTGCATTTATCGATTCTATACTTCAGAATATTCTTTCCAAATAATTTTCTTTAGTAGTATTAGGTAACTGCTGCGTTATCTGCGAGTAGGATCTCCTCTCTGGTCCTATGGCCTCTGGTTGTGTTCGCGTTGTGTCTGCCGGCACATTTTACGCACCTAACGTCTCGTCCGCAATATCTTTTGGTGTGGTTATTACGATGGCAATTCTTACATTGAGGTATTAATCTCCTGTTCTTTTTCAGTGGTTCTATTTTAACCCTCATATTGAGTATTGCTTTGATACTAAATATATTTTGAATGTTTTCGCTTTTATTGAAGATGAGCATGAATAGTGGGAGCCCTCTTTTAATCATCTTGGTCCCTTGACTATTTTCAACTTTCTATCGTTTAGGGATGTTTACTGCGTCTTCAAATTGCGGTTCTTTCATTTTGAGGTTCTCTTGCAGGTGGAAATACCTCTGGCCATAATCTTAATTTCTCTGTTATTTTTGTCTTTATACGAGTAGATATACCACTTTGACCAGTGAGCTTTGGTGGCTAAAGCTCTGTATGTATCGGGTTGCACTGGTTTGATAGTTTCATTAACTTTTGCTTGCGAGTGGTCTCAACTTCTGGCGACAATTCTGCTAACGTTTTGTCCTTAGTCTTTTATTTCGCTTATGCATTCAATCAGTTTCTCTTGCAAGTTCCTTATCATCTGTATGGAGCTTAGTGTTAGCACCTCTTAGTTGGTAAGAAGAGTTTCCAGAACTTCATTCAGTCTGGTCTTCTTCAGCTCCTCCTTTTTTTCTTTAACTTAGCGATTTTATTGCTAAGTTGTGATGCCACTTTTTCTATTGAACTAAGTCTGCTGCGTAGTTCAACATTTTCAATTTTCTGCTGAGTCGCGAACTGTATTTGCCTAGGTGGTGATCTAGATATGTTTGAACTTCGATCGTATGGGCATTGCAATGTTTCGCTCACCCCAGAATTCTTTGAGCCGGCGTCGTTAGAGGGTGAATTAACCACCTGAGCAGTTGGAGTACCACCCGGAGTAAAAATTCCTTTATGTTGTAAACTAGTTGCATTAAGCACTGGTTATTGAAGCAGCTACCAATCTAATCAGTGAAATTGGTAGGGAGTCAATAGAGAGAATATCATTTGCTAGGTTATCTCGCCGTTTCTCGGTCGCCAGAGCCTCGTTGGTTAATTATCAGGGAGCACCGCGTGTAGATGAGGTTGACATTTGGGCTGGTATCCGCGGCTCCCATTTTGTTGACAGTTTTTTTATACGCAACATTAATGTCAGTTATCTCGCACTTTTTTATACGACGGTAATCCATAACGATTTGAAAGACTTTTTCGACCATTTCTAGTATTGTATCTCTTACGGCTTTTTGGACATTCAGCATAACTTGTGCTTGTGCAGCCACGTTTAAATACATTTCCTATTATAAACGGTTTCATTTGATGGTGAATGTTGATCTAACACTGTTTTTATCTCATTGATGATTTCTTTTGGATTTCAACCTTTTAATGATAATATTTAACCACTGCACGACATTAATTTTTTCCATATTTAAAAAAAGTTATAAGTGACTTTACAAAAACGTCTTTAACTAAGAAATGTCAAAAAATTTTGATAGTTTTCGTTATAATTAACGAAACCTTGTTATACTGCGTCACTCATAGATGGCGTTATTCTAAACATTTATCAATCCATCCCCGTATATCAATCAGTCTTTCCGAAATCTGTCTATGAATGCCACCACAAAGTGCTATTTTAGCACCTCTTTAAAAGGCCTTGTTACAGTTTCGTGCATTCTAGACATCTTTACATTTTCCTGTGATTCCTCCTTCGATCTCTTCCTATTGGGTAGAGAACTTTCAGACAAACCATCCACAAACCAGCTGCATTTCGATAATCTTTTTAGCCCATGAGATTGTTTCCAAATTCATGTTCGTTCCCTCCGTCAACGGAATTTTATTGAGCTTTGATACAGCTTTCCAGCCTCTTTTCCGAATTTTGTGAGTTGATACGAGGAGACCATCCTTGCTTCTGCTTATGTCTCTGGAGGTTAAATTCGTGGAACCAGCCTTGCTCGTACTTGTGTCCCATTTGATTTGAGGGCTGGGCGTTTCCTTTTATAAACAATTTACCTAATTTACCCATTTAAAAATTCAGAAAGCGTACCCCAACTGAATACCCATACTTAATGTTCAATTTTTAAAGACGCTGAGTAAGGTTTGGAATAACTTTTGAACTATGGATTTTATAAACCAAAACTGAAATATTAAATTCCCATATTTCTTCTTATCTATAGCAAAACTCTCATCCAAACAATTGTTGTTCTGCATATGATTTTTGGTTTCATTAACAAAAATTAAACTGATCGTGTTTGTATAACACTGATATATGATAAGACATACACTAATGTTCGATTATACAAGTGGGGTTATCGCAGTATCTATATTTAGAATTGTGGCGAAGTCAGCTTTTAATATTTTTTGGGTAAAATTGTCAGTAATTACACAGATCTTCGTATAAATAAGTCGACTAAAATGTGGCTAACCCAAATTACATCGATAATACTTACTGTATTATGTGTGGTAAATGGTAATCTTCTACCGCAAGAAGTAACCAACTCAACCGAGTTTACTTTCGATTTTTACCGATCATATCACAATTTCGATGAAAGCCAAGTACTATCGCCGACATCGTTGCGCATCATGTTATCGATTTTGTATCAAAGCGCCCAATTTCAAACTAAATCTCAATTAGCGGAATTGGCATATTTTTCCGACGATGCGCTAGAAAGTGGTCAAATTGTCGCACTGAATTATAATGAAAATTTGGCAAAATCACAAAATATTACAATTTTAAATAAAATATTTATAAGTGAAGCGCGCACCCTGCGCCCCGAGTTTCTGAATTCGGTATCCTCATATCAGTGTCAAGTGGAACGGGTAAATTTCGAAGATCGTGCCGCAACCACAAATAAAATAAATCAATGGGTCGAAGATGAAACCAATGGATTAATCAAAGATATAATTAGTGAACGACTTATAAGTGCACGTACAGTGCTATTCCTGTTTAATACAATTTATTTTAAGGCTCATTGGGCAGCTACATTTAATAAAAACACGAATACCGACACTTTTTATGGTTTAAACAATCGCGAATACCAAATTCAATTTATGTCATCGGCCGAATATCGAAAATACACCCATAATAATTTCTTGCGTGCAGATATTTTGCAAATCGACTATGAAAATGGCGTCGGCTACAAATTTTGGATTATACAACCAACAGTGGAGACAACTCTCCCTGCCGTATTGAATTTGCTTCGTGCAGAAGTTATACAAGATATTGCAAATAATTTACGAATTTCAAATTTTAAATTTTCGGTGCCAAAATTCGAAATTGAATCGGAAATGGATGCAAAAGAGGAGCTCAGCAATTATGGTATTGAACACTTATTTAAAGAATACCATTTGGTTATGACGGGTGGACCCCCGTTGAAAGTTGATGCAGCCGGACAAAAAACTAAAATAATTGTTGATACAGATGGCACCGAGGCGGCAACCGCTTCATGTAAGTATACAAGTATGTTAATATATGTGGTACATTTTTTAATCTGTTATGTTTAGATTCCAGAGCGAGTTCACGCATGTTGAGACAAAACTTCATCTTCAATCGAGCGTTCATATTTCTAATCTTAACTGAGTCGACAAATGAACCGATTTTTGTAGGTCATTATGTCAAACCATGATAGTAAAAATATTTTGTAATCGTAAACCTAAAGCGTTTTATTTATTTGTTTGCATTTACATAGTGTCCAATGAAGATTGGTTCTTTGTGATCTTCGGTTAGTACGGCGAATAAGAATGGACGGTCAGCAGAAAATTGTTTAGCCTTTCCAACGTAGGCCGTATCGGGAACAATCTTAAAATCTACAAATAAACAATATTTAGTTTATGCATCGGTGTTAAATATTTGAAAAATACCTACATGTTGACGAAGCTGCCTCCGTTCCAAATGTATTTACAGTGATTTTTGTTTTCTGTTTGATTTCATCGACCTTAAGAGGTCTCGAGTTTTCCAACACGTTCAATTCAGCCTTCTCAAAAAGAGCTTTCGATATGTTTCTACCATCCGCACCCGATTCAATTGTAAACGTTGGAAATTTAATTTGGCTATAGGCCCAGTTAAACGATGAGCTTATTTTGTGGATGAAGTCAGGATTTAATTTTGATTTAATTTCACACAAGCAAGATCCGATGCGTGGCACTATAATCCAAAATATAAAGTTACTTCTTTCTTCATAATTCAATTGGAGTACGTCGACTTTTAATTCGTCGCTACTAGCAATGTTGTAGTCATCTTCGTCGACAATAAATTCGATTAGAGATTTACTTCCATCGACGTTGTTAAATGTTTCATTGGATAACGAGTGTTGCGTGTATGGTGAACGCCAGTGTGCTTTAAAGTATAGTGTGTTGATGAGGAAAAGTGCCGTATCTGGTGTCACACTATCAGCATTAATTACATTTTTAATTAAACGATTAGTTTTCTGTTCTATCCATTGATTCATTTTGTTGGCGATGTCATCCTTTTTACTAAAATTAACTTGTTCCACATCGGATTTGTATTGGGTTACAATCAAGTTGAAATCGTGATTTATTGCGGCTCCCTCGGCAAGATACACTTTATTGGCTAATTTAACCGTGGTGCTATTCAGAATGCGATCAAGTGTTTTCGATTGAGTTGATAGGATATGTTTTTTACACACATTATGTGTATTAGTAAACAGCTGATGTTGCAGTTCATTTTGCGATTCACCAAAAGACACTTGGTACAAAATTGAATAGAGTACACGGAACGATAGTGGCGAGAACACTAAATTTTCACTCGTGTTGGAAATTTTCTGTGCATTAAAATAATCAAATTAGTTTGCATACCAACAAAAAATATTCCAATTGCAACTTACTCTATAAATTTCAAAACCATGATATGCGACATTATCGCTTTCATCTTCACTTGTAAAGTCACAATGGGCGACTCCCACAAAAAACACATAGACACAAAGTAATTTCATTACAATATAGAACGAAGAATTTCGATTCACTTGAGTTGTGCACTGGTTGGCTTCTACGCTTTGACTTAACATTAAAATTCATTTTGTTTGTACTTTATATTAATCCAAACTAATCAAATTACATTTTATTTCTACTTTGTCCGTTTCGTTAGTTTTTTTGCATTTTGTGTGTGATGACGTCGAGCAAGACGTTCCTATTAAGCCAGTACTCTTAAGTAAACAATTTTAAGTCAATCACACCGTAAATAATTCAAACAAATAAGCATTCAACAATTCCAGTTTACACTTAACATGCGTATAAGAACATTGTTTACAACAACATGACTCAAAGTATATTTCCAAGATCTTATCTAAAAAATTATTTTCGAGATGTGACCTCTAATGTCATGAAGAGCGGTTTAAAATAATAGCTGTATGTAAAGTTATATTGAAGGCCCAACTATAAATTTTATTAATGTACTGATATATCGGGCGTGAACTGTTGTTTGTAATGGTAGATAAGTAGATATAACCGGGGAAAATGATAAGAGTTTGATTCATGAGGATCGATTTATTTATATAGATAAGGCACACAGCATACGGTCTTATATTTATTGTGAGTAACTAAACTAATAGTGAAATAGTGTGACCTGACCGGTGTGAAGTTTCTAACGTTCATAAAACGTGTAGCTACACAAATTAACAAAAAAGTGTAGCGTACACAAAAAACATTTTTAAAAGTGTATGAAAATAATCTATATTTAAAATACAATTAATTTATACGAAAAAAAACGTTAACTAATATTCAGTTAATATTTCTAACTAAAACCAAACAAAAAATATATTGATATGCAAATCTTAATGTTTCCAAAGATTTATCTATTTACCGATGGAGTTTCCGCAATATAGCCACTACTATTATCGAATAGTAGGCGTTCGAGTCTATTCAAATTAGTATAGCCCGTATATATAAAAAGGGTTGGCCTCCTCTGACATTATATTATGTATGATCAGCTCTCATATCATATTTTTGTCAACATATCAAATTTTGTCAGAGGAGTCCAACCCTTGTTATAACGGGCTATACTAATTTGAATAGGTTCGAATGTCTAATATTTTGACTGAATGAACATAATGATATAATGGTTCTTGGGGAAGCTTGGGCTACGAGTAATGACATAAATTCATGTCATGCAAATAATTTTCAAGGTATTTTCTCTTGTCGTGATGATAGAATAGGAGGTGGATTGACAGTTTTTATTAGAAATAGCTTAAAATTTAACATTTTAAAGTGCGATGATGGCCGTTTTCCATTTCATTTCATATGTATTGAGATTCCCGGGTATAGTTGTACTAAGCTTTGGACCTTCTATAGACCGCCTAATTGTGATGTTGAAATGTTTTTAAGCTTTTTTTTGGTCAGCATGAATGTAAATAGGACAGATACAATCATTGTCGGAGATCTAAATATTCCCGTAAATAAGTGGCAATTGATTGATCATGTTGTATGTAGTTTCACAAACATTAAAGCTGTTCATAATTCAACAATTTTTTCGTCGATTTTCTTCAAAGCTAAATTTTCCGGCACAAATTAGAACAAACAATTATTGATTTTGATAAAGTTGATTTTTATTTTGATGATTTTCTCACTAAAACAAATTTTGATACTGCTGACCCAGAAACTACTATTAAGCAAATTACTGAGACATACAATGATTTAATTGTAAAATTTTCAGTAATTAACAGTGTTGTTGCAAAACTGAAAAATAATTCTTGTCCCTGGATGACTTTTAATTTGTGGAAGCTCATTGGGAAACGTAGTCGAATTTTAAAAAAGTACAAACTAGATCCAAACATAGAAAATCGAAATCAACTTCACACTGTTAATAAGAAAATATCCACTGAGAAGTATTTTGCGAAGAAACGATATTATGAAAATATGTTTTCCAATGTGAGTCAGAAAAATTTATGGAAAAATATCAATCAGTTTTTGATGTTGTATAAGATAGCGGAAATTTCTCAGCGAAAAATAAGAGATTTCGCTACTCGCCGCAAGTGGCAGCACAGTCACAAAAGAGAATTTATTTTGTTATATAATTACCAGCGGAAATTTATTATTCATTTTGTTTCTTTTTTCACTAAATAAAACATCCCAGCGGAATAAAATATTAAAAGTGATCCTTAAAATGACAAATTGATTGATCTCCGAAGTAAAGGAACTCGGTAAATGAAATCTTGAAATTTAACAATATTCCGTCTTTCCGCCATACTAAATGAATGACGATGAAATTTGGATAAAAGTATTGATCAGGAGTCCAAAACTTAGGAAAAATTCTAGGATCTGTTCATACTGGACTAAACTAGGCCATTTCATAACCAATCCTTTTGAAAATTTAAATTTTTTATCAATTTATTATCAGTTGTTGGTCAATATCTCAAAAACTTCTACTAGTAACCAATACTTTCGGTTGTTTTTCTAATAGCTTAGGTCATACTGAGACTACGAGGAAAATTTGGGGAAAATTGATGGATTAGAATTTTCACTATAATTTTTTGATTTTCTGCGACCATATAAGTTATTTTCAGTTTTTGGTCGATATTTAAAAAACTTCCACTAGTAACCAATACTTTCGGTTGTTTTTCTAATGCGGCCATATAAGTTATTTTCAGTTTTTAAGAAAATCAAAAAATTATAGTGAAAATTCTAATCCATCAATTTTCCCCAAATTTTCCTGGGAGTCTCAGTATGACCTAAGCTATTAGAAAAACAACCGAAAGTATTGGTTACTAGTGGAAGTTTTTGAGATATCGGCCAAAAACTGAAAATAACTTATATGGCCGCATTAGAAAAACAACCGAAAGTATTGGTTACTAGTGGAAGTTTTTTAAATATCGACCAAAAACTGAAAATAACTTATATGGTCGCAGAAAATCAACAAATTGTAGTGAAAATTCTAATCCATCAATTTTCCCCAAATTTACCTGGGAGTCTCAGTATGACCTAAACTATTAGAAAAACAACCGAAAGTATTGGTTACTAGTGGAAGTTTTTGAGATATTGACCAACAACTGATAATAAATTGATAAAAAATTTAAATTTTCAAAAGGATTGGTTATGAAATGGCCTAGTTTAGTCCAGTATGAACAGATCCTAGAATTTTTCCTAAGTTTTGGACTCCTGATCAATACTTTTATCCAAATTTCATCGTCATTCATTTAGTATGGCGGAAAGACGGAATATTGTTAAATTTCAAGATTTCATTTACCGAGTTCCTTTACTTCGGAGATCAATCAATTTGTCATTTTAAGGATCACTTTTAATATTTTATTCCGCTGGGGTGTTTTATTTAGTGAAAAAAAGAAACAAAATGAATAATAAATTTCCGCTGGTAATTATATAACAAAATAAATTCTCTTTTGTGATTGTGCTGCTACTTGCGGCGAGTAGCGAAATCTCTTATTTTCCGCTGAGAAATTTCCGCTATCTTATACAGCATCAGTTTTTGAACAGAAACAACTCCAAATCTAGTATTGAAGCTATTGATATTAATGGCCAGGCAATTGGAAGTGATAGACACATTTATAAGTTCAATACATTGCGCTCGTATGTAGATTCGATATTTTTGTCATCAACTACTCCTCTGGCAGTATACACAATTATTTCCATGTTAAATAATAGTAAAGGTGGTGGGTCAGATAGTATACGTAATCTAGTTTTAAAGCGTAATGCTTCCCATTTCTCAGAAATTCTTGCCAAATTAATTAATACAATTTTTGAAACTGGACAATTTCCCAATCATCTCAAAATTGCTAAAGTTGTGCCAGTTTTTAAAAGTGGTGATAAGACTGTAATTTCTAATTATAGACCCATTTCAACCTTGTCCGTATTTGATAAAATCATAGAAAAAATCATAAACACGCGTTTTAGGGACTTCTTAAACAAATCTGAATTTTTCTATGCATATCAGTATGGTTTTAGGGAAAGAGCGGGTACTGAAATGGCGCTTGTGGAGATGACTAATCTAATTTATAATGTTTTTGATAGGAAGGCTTATGTTAGAGCTCTATTTCTTGATCTCAAGAAAGCATTCGACACGATTGATCATAAATTACTTCTTAATAAATTATATTAATTAATCGACTACAGTACGTAATGATTGATGGGATCAGGAGTCATGTACGCGATGTTAATTGTGGTGTTCCCCAAGGTAGTGTGCTAGGGCCGTTATTGTTCTTAATATTCATTAATGGTATTTTATTTTTGCCATTGATCGCCATCTACGAAACTAAGGATCCTTCTGTTATAATTAATAATATGGAACATGACATGAATATTTTACTTGAATATTTCAAGTCTAACATGATTTCATTGAATCTAGCAAAAACGAAATTTCTGATTTTTCATTCGTCACATAAACCAACATTTAGCGTAACATCATTTAAATTAAATGACGTCGTGGTTGATCGAGTTGAAAATTTCAAATACCTCGGAGTAATGTTTGATTCCCGTATAGCATGGGATATCAAACATTACTCCGAGGTATTTGAAATTTTGAACATGTTGCCACAACTTGTAATAAAATGGCTCCTTTGGTGGGGCTTGTGAGAAGACTCTATTATTATGTGCCTAAATATGTTCTGAGATTAATGTACTTTGCGTTTATTCATCCCAGAATTCTGTACTACCTGCACGATTTCCTACGTTAAGTTTGTTTGAAACTGAAGCCAACGGTCTTTTGACCAAGTATCATTATATATGTTTAAGACATTGAATGTATCTTCCGTTCTCTCTAATTTAGAATTTTATCGTTACAATAATAATTATCACACCAGATTTGCAAATAATATATCTTGCGGGTTTATAACTAATGAATTTGGTCTGGCCCTTCGTTATACAACAAACTTACAGAATTTATAAAAGGACCAGTGAATATCCATCAGTTTAAGAAAAGCTTGAAGCTATATTATCAAACACTTATAAATAATAATATACGTTGCATTTTAATTTTGCCTAATGCGAATTAATTATTGTTTAATTCGATATTACAGAATATACAGGGTGGCTGACACGAAGTGTCACCAAAAGAAAACGCCACAGAATTTTTATTTTTTGATGAATTTTATTGAATCAATGTAAAAAATGTTCACAAATATTCAAATTTTCGAATTGCATGGAAAGGCCAGCACGAAAGTGACTCTGCGGTATTTTGGCCCATTCCCGGTGAAGCGCTTGCTTGAGATGATCGACACTTTGGTATTTTTTTGTCCCAACCTTGCTCTTCAAAATACCCCAAACCGAGAAATCTAGCGGATTTGCATCCGGTGAATTTGGTGGCCATTGGGCAGTGGAAATGAACCACGGAACGTTGTTTCTCAGCCAATCTTGATTGACGCACGCTTTACGACTCGGCGCCGAGTGCTGTTGAAATGTCCAGGCTTTGCGGCCGAAATGTTTTGTGCCCAAGGCTTCAACGCTCCCTCCAACATATGATCCCGATAAATTTGAGCATTTATCTTGATGCCACAGTCCAAAAAAACAAGCGGTGAACGGCTTTCGGCCGTTACGGCGGCCCAAACCATCACCATCGGCGGCGCTTGAATTCGAGTGGCAATCCGTTAGCCCACATTTTCAGTAGAACGGCCAGGCAAGTAAATCCAGTAATTTTGCTTGTTCACATATTGCTCAATAACGAACGGTGACTCATCGGAGAAAACCAAATTCGCCAAATCGCCACTTTCGTGCAAGCGTAACAACTCCTTTGCTCTTTCCACTCTAACTTTTTTTGAGCATCGGTGAGACCATGCGTTTTATGGAATTTGAAAGTCTTTAGTCCACAACATGAGCTTTCAATATGTGCTGCATCCGTTCGAGCGAAATGTTTGCCTAACGAGCCATTTTTCTGCTGCTACGGCGCGGATTCCGAGCCAGTTTGGCCTTCACCGTCCGAATGATATCCGGCGATGTTGCAGTGCGTTTCGGTCCACCACCATGGCGTTCTGCAATGCTGCCAGTATCGTTATAACAGATGTTTTAACTGGTTAACAATCTGCGGCTGTGGTTTTCCAGCCAAATATAGAACAATCACACTATTACGCTTGAATTCCATTGCGGATAAATTTTTTTCTGAATATTTCCCACTAAAATGTTGTAGGCTTGTAAACAATGGAATGAACTATCGTTAGTGTAAATTTGAGCGCCCTGTCATCACTGGTTTGACAGCAATGATAGTCTGAAGTTGGTAACACTTCGTGTCAGTCACCCGGTATAATTGTGTAATTGAATTATTTAAAATTGAAAATACATATATGTACGTATATTGCTAATGTATCTTCATTTATAAAGTTGAATTCCCTTAAAAGGACACGAAATCTATTGGGAACAATTTTGTAAATAAATAAATGAAATAAACGAAATAAACGAAAAAAAAATATTCAATAATAGTAGTGGCTATATTGCAGAAACTCTAGGATGGACTGTTAATTGGGTGTGTATGATCAGCTCTCATATCATATTTCTGTCAACATATCAAATTTTGTCAGAGGAGTCTCACCCTTTTTATATGTAGGGGCTATACTAATTTGAATAGGCTCGAATGTCTTCTATTCGATAATAGTATTGGGTATATTGCGGAAAGTCTAGGATGGACTGTTAATTGGGTATGGTCAGCTCTCATTAATATTTGCATATCAGTATATTTTCTTGTTTGGTTTTAAATAACTGAATGTTAGTTAACGTTTTTTTTCGTATAAATTAATTGTATTTTAAATATAGAATATTTTCATACACATTTAAAAATGTTTTTTGTGTGCGCTACACTTTTTTGTTAATTTGTGTAGCTACACTTTTTATTAACGTTAGAAACTTCACACCGGTTGTGACCTGCATAAGCAACTTTTTGCTAGGTAACTGTAATTTGTTTGTAATTATTACAATGTAGAGCTAGAGATCTGCTGTTATAGATATGAGGAAATTAAAATAAATTGGCCATGAAGCTATATAAGTAATAAATCTATTCAATTTTAATAACTACGGATCAAACCAATAAAATATCAGGGGAATCCCTGTAATGCAGAGTTTCATAATTACTCGGTAAACATTTTATTACCTTACCTTGGCCTATATATTTCATCGTGTAGTGTGGTATTGTATGTTCTTTATGATAAAAAATGAAATTACTGGCAGGGTTATTATTAGGAACGTGTGAGTATGAAGAAGCATATCGTCGGTCCAAAAACTTAGTTTTTCTCGAAACCCTTAAAACGTGATTTAACTTAAATTAAAGTGTAACAATAATTATTTTTGCTTGAATTACTTAAAAAAAGTCATTTACTTATCTATTTCCCTTATTTTGCGAAAATTTTCAAAACGAAATCTACAGAGGGCATACCTATATTTGAGGGAGTTAAACAACTTGCATACTTATTTTATTATTCAAGATTATTTGAACAATAAATTTATTTCAGGTAAAATAACTTTAATTAATTCAATAAATAAAATTCAAAACAATTTCATAAAAATTAAAAAAACAATACAAATTTATATCTATGTTCAGGTTAGTTGGTTTATTCATGAGGAAGTTCGTCGTAAAATCTATGGTAATCGCTGGGCATAGTGTTTTTTAATATCTGTAAATGATTATACTTCTTTTTTTATTTTTTATTTTCAAATGTAAAGTCGTGGAACGTCTAAAGTGGGGTAATTCCTCCCAATGATCATCGAAATTTAATTTACGAGTATATTGAGTTGTTTGTTGTGTCTCGTTCGGTTCTCCAGATTTTTTTCCTGGTCTTATCGAACTGTAATAGTTAACGCTGTAATTAAAGTTCTTAAAAATGTGTGGTCCAACGTTGATTGTTCTTTCTTTAATCTTCTTTTCGATTGTAGAATGCATCGAGTCAGCTTCTATTTGTGTAATTATTTTATTCTCTTGAACCGCATTTATTTAACAGGGCATTTGAAAGTGTACAATTGCGATTTTGGTAAGTACATCCCGTCGTTATATAATACAATTTCGGTGTCGCTATTCCATAAATTGGGTATAACATTATTGATACAAAATTACTAATAATTGAAAAAAATTCATTTGAGCCTGGTCCTCCCTCAGCCGCATGCCATAAAAACAATCTTAAGGTTTTAGCTTGTATTATAGTAAAATTATGTACGATTAGTTGTGTTTTGTAGTATAATGAAGAAACGTTCGATGTTGGACTAAATAAAATCAATTGGAAGTCCATTGTAAACACATGTTGATTGTCCTTCTCCTTGTCCGTTTGCTTCTCTAATCGGGCGAGATTTTTCGTTTTTAAATGGTAATATGTTTTCACACATCACGCTCGTCTTTTTTAGGTTAGAACAAAGCCAATTGCATTTCCTCAAATGTGTTGCAAAATGTTGTTATTGAAACCGGAGTAACATTTTTTTCAAAACAACATTTATTTTTACATTCTGTGAACAATTCACATTTTGAGTGCCAATTCGATTCTAAATAAAGTTTGCTCGTCAAAACCCGGCAGTAATGGGAATCCATTCTTGCTAGTTCTGCAAAAAATTGTTTCAAATTCTGCAAATTTTGACTTTTAAAGGTTCTTTTATTCGGAGCTATGAGATCAGCTGATATAGTGATCAGCTGGTTTGTTTTTAGGCTCTTTGAGCCAATTTAAAATTGTACTTTGTCTGAGATTTAAAGTGTTTTCGAAAATCTTCTTACTTACTCTTATAGGTATAGTTGATACCTTCAAAAAATATTTGATGTTATTAAATCGGCTTGATGCATCGGAAGATTCAATTCTCTCAGTTCCTTTGTTTATCGGAAACTAGCGTGTTGCACTTTACGAAAACAAATTTTTTAGCCCAAGACAAAGACCAGAAATATTTGAAAATGTTACTACTCAGTCGCATTTTATTACGGTCGATTTTCTGGACAATACGCAATTGCAGCGGAGTTTCATTTGTTTTTGGAATTATCATAAACCCATTTGTCACCTACTAACTTTTTACCTAAGTATTCCTCGACAGGCTATCTTTTAGCGGCGCGCAACTTAGCTTTCTATTCTTGTTTTTTACAAAGCGTCGTTTAGAACGCTACTTTGAAATTGGGTTTGATAGGGGTTCTTGAGCACGAATATCGTCTAATCCCTTAATTTCAAATATACCTTCTTCTAATGCTTGTTCGGTGCCGCAAGAGTAAAGATCATCAATCGTTTCATTTCAAGATGCTGTATAAGATTTCAGCAGAAAATTTCCAGCAGAAAAAATGTGTTTTGCTATTCATCGCTAGAGGCATCACTATCACAAAAAGGAAATTTATATTACATATATTTTGAAACCAGCAGAAATTTTTTGAAATTTTTTATCAAATCAATAATTCTCAGCAGAAAGTTTTATGAAACAGAAAGGGAAAAAGGGAAATTTTCTTTAGAAAAAAGAAAGGCTCTCAAAATATACTAAAATCATCATAATCATCATAATGCAAATACATGTTGATAGCACTCTGGGTATATGTTTTTATGGTAGCTGAAATCATAATCTACATGCATGAGCAACATAAGAATCACAACTGGCGTCAGTAGCATTCCATAAATTTTTGAAGTCGTTTTAATGTGAAATGGATTGAATTTTTTGTACTTATCCTTGAGGTGCTAATTTTTATCGAATGCTCATGAGAAACGACACAATATCAGTTCGGTTTTATAGCGGAGATCTCGACTAGACATACACACGCTATCCATATTTTCGTAATCCGGATAAAAATTGAGCGCCTCAACTGTCATTTTCTATTATGAATTCGTCATAGTGAAATAAACCAGTGATATTTCAGTTTAACATATTCACTCTAGGTAATTCGTTCAGTATGCTGGATGTAACGTAATTACTCCCTCCTCATTGTTATTAGTCAGCTAGCTATCTGGACTGACAACGAACGGCCAAGCAATTACGAATAAAATTACAAATTTCTATGTATCGAAAGCAACAGTACAGAATAAATTGTGCAACTAGTTGGCATAACGACATTAAAATATTACCGACAGTTCTATAATGTATTTACCGCCATAACCGTATTAGCCTCGAACTCTAGAGTTATATGGTTAATCCGCTAAAGCAGTGGTCTGGTCATCAATTGCTCCGGGCACCAAATTATATTCTCATTGTGTATAAAAGAATGCGATTTTACAACAATCTCCGATAAACGTGACGTTAAAATGAGTACATCTCCATATGGATAACATCCTCATCGTACCTTCAACCACATTGCAGCCTTGATCAGCGATGAAAATGAATTCATAACATTTCCAGTCGGCCTAAATGGAGATGTTATGCGTTTTCTACTAATTCTTACGTGATCTCGTCGACTACTCGCACGTTAGTAGTGATTGATTGATCTACATATATTAAAAATTAATATCAAAAAATTAAAATTCTCTGGCCGAAAAAAATTACGGATGTGAATTTTGTCCTAACTTGTCCCAAAACCAACAACGTTTATATTTAAATTTGACAGTATATTTTGAATAACTGAAAATCTCATTAAGTGCTTTGAAAATGGGTGTTTTCACTAAACCCAATCCAATTAAAGAACATGAATTTTCCGGAAAATATAGGGGAGCACAGGGTGTACTATTCAAAAGTTTTATACCACAATATAGCATTAAAAGTTTGTTAGTGAAATTTGACCTAAATCTGTCCTAAAAAGCAACAATAACAAACAATGTGTTTGTAGAATGTTTCGATATAATGAATTTTAAGACGAGCAAATTTGTATTGATCTTCTATAAAAGACATGTATGGTTTCCTAAATTTCCCAGAAAAATACTATGATTATTTTAATTTAGAGATACTTCTAGATCCTGTATAAGAGATAAACACGTTTATTTTGATCAAATTTGGAATTCAGGGTGTAAAGGATAGCCAAATTTGAATTGATCCTCCATAAATCACATGTACGGTTTTCCAAAAATTCCCGGGAAAATACTATAATCCGCGTCTGTAATTGGCGTGTAGTTAGAGATACTTCTAGGTCCTATACAAAAGATTAACATGCTTATTTTGGCCAAATTGGGAATTCAGGTTGTTTAGGACAGCCCAATTTGTATTGATCTACAAGTTTATTTTTAGTCACTTTGCATGCTGGTTTATATGAGATTTCCGGAAAGACTCAGAAATTATACGTTCGACTTGTAGTACTCCAAGGCAAATTTGGCTGATCTGACACAAAAACTTTAATTTTGTCTTAATTAAACTGGGATTAAATATTATTAACATAATAAATATTTCATTAATATTTATTTAATTTTTGTGGCCATTTTATATTTATTTCCCAGAATATTGGGTATTTTCAAATTTGTAGCAAGTTCAATCTACATTAGTACGTAAAAACGAATCAATGAATGGTTTAATCGGTTTATCCGAATTTAGCATATTATATTTACCAACACATTTAAATGTTTTAGGATTTAGGACAAACTTCTCTATTTTGTACAGTATAGTGAAACTTGTCTTAAAAGATTCAACTTTTTTTAGAACAGTTTAGGACACACTTCACGCGAATACAAAATTACCCATTTCTCCGCAGTAATGCATGTAAGTGGCACTTGAGTTTGTTAATTTTTTTTTTTTTTTTTTTTTTTTTTATTTAAATTTTATTTACGATAGCAATAAAATATTTTACAAAGTAACTAGTCATTTTTGACTAACAGCGTTTGACTCTGATAATATAATATAATAAAGTACTTCTATGTACGAGTATTCATTCCATGAAGTGTTGTTTTTGTTGTTTCTGCATTATGCGGTCTATTCGGGTAACTCAAAAGGTTTTAGTCTCTTGAGTCTTCTTATGATACCCTCTTGATGAAGTAGTCTAGCCGCTTCGTCGTTAGGGTGTAGATGGAGCCTCTCCTGATGTTTTTGAGCACACTTCTTTATTTCGGTTGCGACTGTGTCCATTCCGAGGTCTCTATGAAGATCACTATTACGAGTGTACCACGGGGCGTTTACGATCCCTCTGAGAACTTTATTTTGAAATCGTTGGACTATCTGTTGATTGCTGGTTTTGGTACATCCCCATAGTTGAATGCCATATGTCCAGACCGGCTTCAGAACTTGTTTATAACGCATAAGTTTATTATGAATGGATAACTGAGAGTTTCTTCCAATTAACCAGTACATTTTTCTATATTTTAATTGAAGTTCATCTGCTTTCTTTTTCACGTGAACTTTCCACTTCAACTTTGCATCAAGATTCATTCCAAGGTATTTTGCTTGATTTGCATGTGGTACAGGAATATTATTGAGAGTCACCGGCAGTGGTTCTATTGATCTGTTAGTGAAGTTAATGTGAGTAGACTTTGATTCATTCACTTTAATTCTCCACTTAGTTAGCCAGTCTTGTATATTATTTATGGCTATTTGTAATTTGAATGTGACTTCACCGATTGTGTCACCAACAGCTAGAATTGCAGTGTCATCTGCAAACGTGGCGGTAGTTGTATTGTTAGTTTGCGGTAAGTCGCTTGTAAAAAGTAGGAAAAGGAATGGCCCTAGGACACTGCCCTGCGGCACTCCCGCTTTAGCTTCTTTAATGCTGGAATAAGCTCCTTCCTGTTTAATTCTAAAGTATCTTCTTTGCAAGTACGACTTTAGTAGTTCGCAATATTCAAATGGCAGAGTTTTTTCTAATTTAAATATTAAACCATCTAGCCAGACTTTGTCAAATGCCTGCGCTATGTCCAAAAATATGGCTGAGCAAATCTTTTTTTCCTCTAAAGACTTTTCTATTAAATCTGTTATTCTATGGACTTGATCAATTGTGGAATGTTTCTCTCTAAAACCAAACTGATGGGAAGGAATAGCTCCTGATTTAACAATTTCAGGTTTAATTCGTTTTAATAATAGTCTCTCAAACAGTTTTGACATAATTGGAAGAAGTGATATTGGCCTGTACGATGTTAATTCACTTAGTGGCTTGCCTGGTTTAGGTATCATTATTACCTCCGCAAATTTCCAAGATAGAGGGACATAACAGAGTCTGAAGGAAGCATTAATTATGTCAGATATTTTCTTTATAGCTTTATTTGGTAGTTGTTTAAGAATCTCAGCAGTTATTAAGTCATACCCTGGTGATTTTCTAAGTACCATATGATTCTTTATTTCGTGTTTAACTTCTTTAGCATTGGTTAATGGAATTTCCTGTCTCAAGATGGTTGTAAGATTTACATTTAGTGAGTTTGTTAATGAAAAAAACATATGGCATTGCACATAAAAAATTTGAAAATTAATTGTTATATCTTGAATTGCTTTAGCCACATACTAATCTCATTTATTTGTTTTGTAAATAATGAATTATAACTTTCAAAATATTGGAAATTTTGACCTGGAAAACTTTGAAATGGCAACATCGTGAAATACAATGGATAATACAACAAAAATGCAATAATCTATTTGGTCTACGAATATTCTACATACTCGACGAATTGTCGATATTATCTACGCCAACATAAATTGCCTACGTTATTTTCGACACCAACATGTCGACAATTCCGAATTACACGTAGACGCACAACACTGGTCAACATACGGGGTGGTCAACTTACTAAGAAGAATTATGATAAAAGCACTCGTAAATTTAACATCAACAACAATATCTTGGATGTGTAGCTAACACCTGCTTGCTAATCCGCGCAGTTCTACTCTGTAAGTTGCTGCACCATAACTTGCTGGCAGGGAGAAAACTAGGTACGAATTCTTAAATACTTCCGTAACAATGCCATTTTGTTATTGGTAGTGGAATCGTATTATTTTTGGGAAAGGAAAATGTTGCATTAGAAAAATAAGAAATTTGCAAATCCACTGTTAGTTATTTGCAATATTGCCAAATTGATCTGCAAGATGTGATGTGAAAATATTACTTAGCACGAGCAGATTCACACTACATATTTTGCAATCCCAACTTTCATTCTCAAGATTATTTAAACGCTGTACAAAAACAAAAAGAAAATATCAAATTGTGTCGTGTTTTTCCATTGCGATAAGTCTATTTCATAAGAGATGGCGCGCAAAGTAAATAATATGTTAAACTATATTTATCAGAGATAATAGCCGTGTTTTTTTTAACGCCCGATAGCTGTATGTAATTTATTTAATTCTAAACTAAGATTTTTCATTCAACTTTTTAGTTAAAAATCGATAAAAAAAATATCTTGCTCTCCCTATTTATCCAAAACCATTTTGATGTCACTCAATTGTACCGAAGCTATATCTTCAATGTCAGGCTCTACGAATTTATTTTTATTAATTCCAGACAATCGGAAAAATTTAATCATGGCTTCTTTATCGTCTAGTTTAAATATATTTCCAACATAAAATAGGTTTTTTTTCCTGACCCAAAACTGCACCAATACGTAATTGTTTATAACGGGACTTCTGGTAACTGAATCAAAAAAAGTTGGACTTTCCTTCAATTCCATATCGACATTGTCGCCTGGATCTTCTAATACTACTTCCATATTATCCTGGGAGTCATCCGTTTCAAAATTAATCAGCTTAGTTACATTTTTCCGTCCTTTCTTTTATTCGTGACTTTGGATGGTTTTGTTTTCTGCCTTTCCTGAATTGCATTTTTCTCAGGAGTGTCAGTTGCAATGATACTTTTGCCCCGTCGACAAGATTTATAACTTGGCTTCCTTTCTGCAGCTTTTGGATATTTTTTATATACTTCCGGTGAAATGAAAATATGTTTGGAGACTGCATTAATGTGTGGTGGTATCTCAGAACGTCTGTTAACATTTCCGACCGGTGATAATTCGGTGGAAGTGATTGCAATATTTCGGATTGGTGAGTGTTCTGTACTAAGGTCTAGAATAAAGGTTGTGAGTTATAATTACAAATAATTTGTTAATTTGTGATGTTCCCACCTTGATCTATAGGTAATTTTCCTCACTCAATGTATTGACATCTCGGTCTGTTACATCACTTGGCATAAAATCGGTTTGTGTGAAAACGTTTTCGTCGAAATGATAAATTCCAGTGTGTTTCAATGATGAGATGATATTAGAAGGTGTCATTGAATTTTCGAAAGCATTCTCAACGCTGGCTGCAACATTGTATATTTAAAATGTTTCCCCAGGATTCTACATCATCCACGAATCAACAGTCGAATTGTACGCAGTTTTGAAAGGTTTAAAACAACCAACGTTGAATGGCGGCAATTTATTTGAAGAATACGGCAGAATGGTCAGAATAGTTACACCATTTTCTTTCGCTAAATTTAGAGCCTCAATGCTTAAGTGGCTCTCATGATTATCAAATATCAAAAGCGACGGATTTACTTTAGAACTTGATGTATATTTACAAAAATGTTGTATTACTTCTATGAAAAGTTGTGAGTTCATCCATCCTGATGGTGTAGCTAACTCTAAGATTCCAGCAGGTTTGATTGGCACTCAGCATGTGATCTTTAAAACTGGTTCTAGGAAAAACCATTACGGGTGACCAAAGTCCTCGCTCTGCACTAGTCATCTTGCTTACTTGCTTGGCACATGTTTCTGCCAAAACTTTTTGCGGTTTTTGCACGGTCATGGTGCTGGTTTCATCCAAATTATATATACGACTTCCGCTCATAAAACATGTTTCAGATGAAAACAATTTTACGTTATGCTTATTAAGAGACGTGGCGCGACTTAAGCTACACCCAACTCCGGCTACTTTATTGTTGGTCCCGTTTTTGGGTACACGCTTCTTGTTTATCACTGTGGTTTCGTAAGCTAATTTGCGGAAGTCCATTACAAACCGTAAAACATTTTTGAGCAATTAACTATATAATCCACAAGCATTTCCTCTTCTTCAGAAGTAAATATTTTGTTTACCGAATAATTTGGTATCAGTTTCGCTTCTTTATGCGTTGAATACTTTTGTAATGTACCGTGATAAGGTTTTAAATGCCAAACCTTTTTGAGAGCTGCTTTGCGAATACTTAATCAATTTTGAACCAAAATTATTGCTTCCATTACAGCATGTGCGGTAAATTTTCCAAAGGGAAAGCGATCAGTAATCTGTTAAAATGTAAGTTTTACGGTAACAATAATATTAAACTTTGCTTCTTAATCACATGCACAAACAGTGACACATATGTTAAACAGTGACACACTGTGCCACAGTTTAACAATCAGATTTGGGTCACTGTTTGACATGCACAATGGACTACTACTTTATTATATAGGTTAATTACTGTTAGTACAACCAAAAAATTAACACACACTTTCGAAATATCACTTAATGTACTATTAGAGAAATGTAATGCATTTATACTTATGTGGTTTCTTCGATCTAATACACAAAAATCCGTTAAGCAATCAAAATGGGTATTAAAATTTCACGTGCATATGTCTAACACGTCTTGCGTCCATTAAAACCACAAACAAACTGAAATAGATTCAAGAGAAAGACAAAACAAGTACATTAATTGTAATAAAAAGGTAACGTGGAAAGTGAAATTTTGATTGTGTCACAGTTCAACATGTTCCCCTACGCCCTCTGTAGCGAGCTTAATTTTTTCCACTGATGGCATTTATTATACTTTCGCTAGTCTCATGTGGGTCCTAACATCAAAATAAATGTTATTTCGCAATTATAATTAATGCATTCTTGCATCACAATATTAATATTCTCGACCGCATGTTCATTTCAATCACCAACATCATTTTAAAAGTAGTGTTTAGCGATCCACCAGTTTTTGTTTGGGAAGCATTGTAATTTTGACTGTTTAGTACCCCCTGGTGTTATTATTGAAAAAGTTGCAAGAAAAGCATTGAAACTGCGCCAATCGTAACACTCGATTTTACTTGAGGTATTACTGCAATTTTTTAATTGGATGAGTTTGCTGTTTTAGATCGGCTCCTTCTAATTTCTTTATGTTAAATTTCTTATCGTAATCTCAGCAATTATTATTAGTAATCCTTGGAAATTGGGACTGTAAAACGTGGCTTTAAGTAAAGCGACATCTAAGAAATTATTGGATCATCGCCTTGCACACTCAATTCAACTGTAAGTACGATAATTTTTATGTACGTTATCATTTCAAAATCAATTTCATACGTCGAATCCCCGCTGGCTCTGTCTGAGCGGTTTAGCTTAGCATGATTAACTTAATATCAAATTATAAATTAACTGCCGTAATAAAATAACCCTTCTTCTTAGACCGTAATCCTCAAATTCCAAACCACTATACTGCTGTACAAATTTTGGTTCCTTGCATTCAAAATTAATTAAGCAAATGCCTTAGAGCCGGTTATTCTCTGTGTCTGAAAATTATTACTCGGCTATCGCAACTAACGATTGGGCTTGAAAAATCTCGCGTCTCGTAAAATTTTTCGATGTTTTGAATTTTCCGAGACATTTTAATATAACGTTAAATCTAAAAACTGCTTTTAAAATAATGCAATCATGTTAAAAATGTCTGTTTGTTTAGAGATTACTAAAACGAGGAGACGTTTTGTGATCTTATGTAATCATACTATGCTAGGAGCCAAAATACCTAACCTTTTAAACAGAAAACTTTGGTTGGAGCAGACTCTTTTAGAGTGCCTCCTTGTTCCGACAGTTTCTAAATTTAGTGATTGCTTAGACCAAATTACTAGTCTTCGCCTTCAATTCAATAGACCCAAATTTGAATGTAAGTATCTCCATAAAAAGGATGATTATACGAGGGTTTTCACCATTTTCGATTGGCACAGTATATGCCGCCCTATTTCCATCTACAATTAAACATTTCATTCTTTATGATTAGGTACTTTATTGTAGTATTTTGACAAATGTCGCCCCTTTCTTTAAACGAAATGGGATTAAACTAATCGAGATCACATAAGGCCAGATATAACGGGATATGTTATTTGCTTGACAAGGCCATCAACAATACACACCCGGAAGGCCATTACCATACGATGGGGATAAGGGTCATATACAAGCCATTTGCTATCCAATGATTTTCACTGTGTGATGTATGCAAACGGCCATGTTTTACCTCGTTGTTATATCTGTAAACCTCTGTGAACAGAGATACACATGGTCAAACATGAAGGTTTTTTTCTTATTTTGGAGTTTATTATAACAATATTGAATTTGTATTGACCTACCACATACTTAGTTTGAAAATTATAAGATCAAACTTTTGAGATCCTGAGAAAAATTTTATATATATTTTTTCGGGATGGATTTTCATTTTCTGTTATTTTGAATTATTTTTCGGGCTGAAAGGCTTTTTTTAATTAAGCGAGGACGCAAACATTTTTAGTAAAAGGCCTTTTTCGGGATGGTTGTCGGGCATATATGCAAGATTGTTATAAAGTTGACTGAATTATTAAATGTCTTGCTTTGCTGTTTTTACTTGGTATTTCATATTTGCAATCATATTCATTTTTGCTATACAATTGATTGACTATTTGATTTGATATTTTAGAATTACGAATTAGCTTGAGCTCCAGAAAACCTTTTACCAAAGCTGATATTCTTGAGATAGTTGCGGGTTGGTCAAACAGGGAGGATGAATGTGACTACGATCAAAATAATAATGATCTTAATAGCGGTGCTATAATTGACGATGATGTAGATTTTGTGGTTCAAACGTCTAAGTATGAAGTTCAAAGGATAGACGAGGAAGAGGAATGTGTCAGTGAGGATGCTGAGCAAGAAAAACTGTTTCATATAGAAAATATGACAATTGATTTTATCGATTCTATCGACAATTAGTCAAACAACAGTAGCTCCTAAGAAAAAATAGTTTTTCGAGGTGATGAATCTCTACCGGATAAGTTCCCCGATCTATCTACACCGTATGCGTGTTTCAAATATTTTTTTGATGATGATTTACTAAGCTTGATAGTGAGAGAATCACGTTTTCACGCTTGCCAGAGGAGCTACCCAAATTTTTAGGAATTTGTATACTCATGTCTGTGATACAAATTTCTAATTATCGCCGCTACTGGGCTCCAATTGCAGGTAACCAATTAATCCAAGAGACGATGTCGTTACCGAATTTTGAAAAGGTTAAATCAATGTTGCATTTCAATGATAATGCTACCAACCAACCATCCAAATTTTGACCGAGTACATAAAATTCGACCAGACCGATCGAGTCACTCCAGAAACATTTCCGTGAAATGCCGTTAGAATCTGCCCTATTAGAATATGCCCTAAGTAAACAGTATTTGCCGAACAAACCTCATAAATGGGGATTTAAACTTCTTGTTATGTGTTATCAGGCATAGCTGGCTTATCATATAATTTTGAGGTTTATACAGGGCAAGAAAATGATCCTCGTAAACGATTGTCGTCAGAAAAAGATTTGGGAGCCAGTGCTTACGTCGTAATGCGAATGTTAAGATGTGTACCAAGAAATTTAAATTATCGAGTATACTTGGACAATTACAATTCTTCGGTGCTGTTGTTAGTATAATTGTCGAAAGAAGGAATATTGTGCTTAGGGACTATTCGTAGAAATCGAATTCCCAACTGCAAGCTGCCCATGGAGAAGGAGTTGAAAAATAATAAAAGAGGAACTTCAGTTGAACACACCGCTGAAGTCGAAGATATCAAGTTAACGACAGTCGTTTGGAAAGATAACCATTTCGTAACTCTAATGTCAAATTTCATTGGTCGCAATCCTGTACAGGTTTCCGACAGATTTGAAAAAAAAAAATAAGTCACGAATAGAAATAGAATGTCCTAATGTTATAACGGAATATAATAAATTCATGGGCGGCGTGGACATGCTTGATAGTTTTATCGGAAGATATAAAGTATTACTCAGGTCCAAAAAGAGGTGCATGCGAATATTTTTTCATTTATTAGACATGCCTACGGTTAATTCTTGGTTACTGTATAAAAGAATACAAGCAAAGCTGAACGCTGATCCAAAACAAATTTTAAGCCTAGCTGATTTTCGGTTATAACTAGGTGAGGTTTTATGTAAATGTGGCTAAGAGGCTCGAGCGGAAATGAAAAAAGGCAACGAGTTCTCCTATTCCCTATAAGGAAATAAGAACCGACAGTGTCGGTCATTGGCCCTGTTGGCAAGAGAAGCATCTGCAGTGTAAATTACCCAATTGTAAGGGATACACTTATTTAAGGTGTGAAAAATGTGGGACCGCACTTTGCCTTAATAAGGACCGAAACTGTTTTAAACAGTTCCATTCGTAAATTAAAGTCTGAATTGAATGTGATAACAAATTTCTGAGTTAAATCTTAATGTATCTGAGATGAATTTTATAATTATAGTTTTTATTTATAATTTTTATTTTTTTATATATAATTTTTAATTTAATTTTAAGTATTAAACGCTCTTTTATTTAAATAAATGAAATATTTTAATTGTATTACTAAGCGTTTTTCTTCTCTCGAAGTAATCAAAAGTATGAAAAAAATTACATTAAGATCTTCATATTGCAGATATGCAAGCACCGAAAATATTGAATTTCCCGGGAAATGACATAATTTGCAGGTAAAACGATGCTAATTTTATCATAAGAAAAACATTGCACAATTGAAAATAATTTTTTAGTTAAAAAAAATTTAATAAACGAAGAGATATTATATTTGTTTAGTTTGGCCAAATGTCAATAGATGTCAGCATACTATGTTTGGTTCGAATTTGTTACCATTGTTAAAGAGATGGCATTGTGAATATTCCTAAATAATTGTTAATTTATTTTTAAGTCACACGCCTTAAGGATTACAATTGCAAAATATTTTTTATTTTCACGGTTTCACAAAATGACCCACAAAAATTGGTTCATTCGTTGACTCGGTCAAGATTAGAAATATGAACGCTCGATTGAACATGAACTCTGGACTAAACATGCGTAAACTCTCTTTGGAAGCTATGCACATGGATAAGAGACGAAATATTATAAACTTATATTGAATAAATTAATGTGTTTGTACTTACACGTTGTGGTAGACACTTCAGTACCATCTGTATTAACAATTATTTTAGTTTTTTGTGTGGCCTCGTCAACTTTCAGGAAGGACTCACCCGTCATAAATAAATCGTATTTATTAAATAAGTGTTTAATGCCATAATTACTGAGCTTCTCTTTTGCATCCATTTGCGATTCAATTTCGAATTTTGGTACCGAAAATCGAGTAATTGAACTATTTAAATTATTTGCAATATCTTGTATAACCTCTGCACTAAGTAAATCCAATACGTTAGACAGGGTTGTGTGCACCGTCGGTTGTATAATCCAAAATTTATAACCGGCACCAGTTTTATAATCGATTTGCAAAATATCTGCACGCAAGAAACTATTATGTGTATATTTTCGCTTTTCAGGTGAAGTCATAAATTGAACTTGATGCGCTCGATTGTTTAAATCATAAAATGTGCCATTGTACGTGTCCTTATTAAATTTAGCTGCCCATTGGGCCTTAAAATAAATTGTATTAAACAGGAATAGCACTGTACGTTGGTCTATAAGACATTCACTAATTATATCTTTGATTAATCCATGCGTTTTTTCTTCCACCCATTGATTCATTTTATTTGCGGTTGCGGTACGATCATCAAAATTTACACGTTCCACTTGACACTGATATGAGGATATCGAATTGATAAACTCGGAACGCAAAGTGTAGTTTTCACTTATAAATATTTTATTTAAAATTGAAATATTTTGTGATTTTGCCAAATTTTCATTATAATTCAGTGCGACAATTTGACCAGTTTGTAACTTATCGTCGGAGAAATACGCCATTTCAGCTAACTGAGATTTAGTTTTGCTTCGGGCGCTTTGATACAGGATCGATAACATGATGCGTAACGATGTCGGAGATAGAATTTGATTTTCATTGAAATTGTGATATGATCGGTAAAAATTAAGAGTAAACTTGGTTGAATTTGTTACTTCTTGTGGCAGAAGATTACCATTTACCATAAATATTGCTACAAATAGTAACGATGTTCGTTGGGCTAGCCACATTTTAATTGACTTGCTTATACAGCGTTCTGGTAATTACTGACAATTTCATCCAAAATATAATGAAAAAGTTTATTTTAAAAATAATTTTAAATATCGGTATTACGTGAAAACCACAGATAACTGCGCCAATTAGTGTATATATGGTTTATCGTGCATTGAGTAAAGAAACCCAAAAATTATGCCAAACGACAATAATTATTTAAATGGGAATTTCATTAATGATAAGAACAAAGTGGGAAATTACTAGTGAAGTTGAGCTAACTATTATTAGTTCAGTTAAATTAAAAAAGGTCTTTTTTTGTTAAGCGTAACCATTTCTAACTACCTATGCTTTATGATATTAAGACCCTGAATAAGCAAAAATTGATTTTGCAACCCACATAAATTGACATGTATCATAGATACGAGCTTCTATTATTATTATTCAGTCATAACCTTCCGGCTCTCATTGGTTTCAACAGAAGACGGTTCACATTTTTTTAAAACCCTCTATCTTGCTAACAATAGCACCTGTAAACAATTAAGTCTATTTGCACGCTAGTAAACTCTGGTTGGTGACTTATTAGCTTATCTTGAAAGGGGTTTCCCGCACGACCAAATCACAGTTTTGCTGGTTAAATCTGCAACATAGCTATTTCCTTCGATGTTACGGTAATGCTCGCATAACAGAGCAGCGTCCACCATTGGTTCTCGCACAGATTCTAGTAAAACGTTTTGCTTATTCTTCAATCAGTTGTCTAAATGTTGTTGTTGTTTTTCATTGTAGTACGAGGACGCCATCTTACCACTATGTTTTTATGTTAGATCTATAAAATGTTCATATCCATGATAATTTTTGGAATTTTGTCATAGTTGTGGAATGGCCAAACATCTCCCAGAAACATGTAACTAATGCTGTAAGAGTTTTGAGGAGTTCAACGGAATACTAGTCGAAATTTTGCTAAATGATCATCGATCTCATAACATTTTTGTGTTAGATCTATCAAATGCCCCTATCCATGATGATTTTCAGAATTTTGTCATAGTTGTGGAAAGGCCAAACAAGGCCCAGAAGCATATAACTACTGCTGTAAGAGTTTTGTGGAATTCAACGGAATATAGTAAAGATTTTGCTAGATGATCATCAATTTCACGATATTTTTATGTTAGATCTATCAAGTGCCCATATCTATGACAATTTTCAGAATTTTGTCATACTCGTAGTTCTAAAATGGCAAAACATGGCCCAGAAGCGTATAACTACTGCTGTAAGAGTTTTTGCGAATTCAACGGAATAAGATCGATGATCACCTCGCCAGTAATAGTAGTATTCCGATGAATTCGCGAAAACTGTTTAAACCATATTTTTATTTTAAGTTTAATTTTATCACGTACATTGAATTTACTTTATATTATCAATTTATTATTTATTAATTAATTTATTTATAGATTAATAATTTATAACAAATGTTTTTAATTATTTTATGTTTTAAATGTAGTTTCGCCTAAATGTTTTTCTACTGTATATCACTAATCCAAACACACAATTTTTACTTAGGAATGTTTTAGGAAATATTTCACTTCGGTATAACCACAGCCCTGATATTATCCTTTCAGCAAAATTTGCCTGTAATTTCGGTATTGTTTTTTTCGACCTCTCCTTAAATTGTTCAGGTTATAATAGTGTGGTGCTAGTACTTTCAGAATTCTTTCAACATTTGTTTCTGCTCATTGATTGAGCACTTTCAGAAAATTTAAATGATCACCGTTAGTTAAAGAGTTACCGAGTGAATTGGGAGCATCGAGTTCGCTTTCGTGAACGTTTCTTCACAATAATTGTATTTTTCACTAGCCAGGGGGAAAATTCGTGTTCATTGAAAATATGAAAAGAAACATGAAAAAGAAGAAACTTTTATTTCACACAGTGGATGTGAAAACTAAATACGAATACTATTTGATTGGTAGTGAAAAAAAAAATTCACTATCATTATTTCATGATACATTTGAGTATATGGTCCTTCAATTCATGTTTATAAGCAAATAAAGTAGTAGTAGTAAAGAGTGGTTAAATTTTAAGAGCCGATGTTGATTTTGAATAGAACAAATGGCCGCCGCGACCTCGGCGGCACACCTCCACCCGATGGTCCAAATTTTTGATGACGCTTAGGCATAATTGAGGTTCTATGCCGTTTATGTGCCGAATTATCTCATCCTTTAGCTCTTGAATTGTTGCTAGCTTATCGACGTACACCTTTTCTTTCAAATAACTCCAAAGAAAGAAGTCCAACGGTGTCAAATCACATGATCTTGGCGGCCAATTGACATCGCCACCACGTGAGATAACACGGCCATTGAATTTGTCGCGCAAAACAGCCATTGTTTCGTTAGCTGTGTGGCAAGTGGCACCGTCCTGTTGAAACCACATATCGTCCACATCCATATCATCCAATTCGGGCCATAAAAAATTCGTTATCATCTCACGATAGCGAACCCCATTCACAGTAACTGCCGGACCGGCCTCATTTTGGAAAAAATACGGCCCGATGATGCTGCCAGCCCATAAACCGCACCAAACATTCACCCTTTGTGGGTGCATTGGTTTTTCGACAATCACGTTCGTTTTTTGACGAATCCACTGAGGTGAAAATGTGCCTCGTCACTGAAGATGATTTTCTTCGAAAATTAATCATCCACTGTTGCCATTTCTTGCCACCATTCTGACCATTGACGACGTTTGGAATGGTCAAGAGGCTCTAGTTCTTGAGTCGATTGCACCTTATAAGCGTGTAAATGCAAGTCTTTATGCATAATGTTCATCAACGACGAGAGGTGCAATTGTTGGGCATGACGACGAGTTGAGGTGGACGACTCTTCAGCCACACTATCGCGAACAGCAGCAATATTTTCTGCTGTACGAGCTGTACGAGCATGCACTGGTGTTTTAAAATCTCCTACAGACCCGGTTTGCTCAAATTGTTGCACGATTTTTCCGATTGTACGCACATTTAGACGATTAAATTGACCGAAAAAATCACGAAGTGCACGATATGCATTTTGATTTGAACGCTTATTTTCATAATATTCCGGAATAACTTTAACGCGTTGCTCGATTGTGTATCTTTCCATGGTTCAAATTGAGTTAGTCTGAAATTGAAAAATGTCAAATTAAATGCAGAAAAAAACTTGACGTTTAGGTGTGGTTCACATTCAACGTCGGCCCTTAAAATTTAACCACCCTTTAGTAGTAAATACAGCCCACATAAATTATATTTTCATTAGTTAGTATATTGTTCTAGCCATATTTGAGCTACGAATAGCATGAGCTTGTGCGCACTGGGTGGAGTGGGTGTTGAAAATTATTTCTCGCGTATCACTCGGTAAATTAGAGTAAGCTGGCAGCTCATATAACTTTGATCCCTGTTTAATACAAAGCTTCAAGAGTCGATATAATACACTTCGGAATCCACTTCCATTTCAGTCGATGTATAGAAATTAATCTTTTCAGTTCTTAACAAAATTAAATTACATCTTTGCAATGTGCCAAACATCACGTACACCTTCGAAAAGAATACGGTATACAACATGTTCATTGCCAAGCTTAAAGTCGGTTTTTTGGGAAACACGGGCGGCATTCAGATGTGGCAACCACACAACAATATATGTACAACTACATGATTATTTTTCCCGTTATAAATCAAGCTTGATATAAATATTAAGTAAAGGTGTGATTTACCAACTTTAAACTTAGAATTATGTGTTAGATTGGGATTCATGTTTCCGTGAAGAGTAAAATTTTTTGTAATCAATTTTTTTCTGATCAACTGACCAGACCCTTTGCTGACTTCGATTAAAAGGTTGGTTTTCCTGTTTTTTTTTCAGTCTACATTTATATTGGCAGAAATACCAATCAAGCTCTCAATACAACTTTCGCATTTAGTAGGATTATGGTCCGATGACCTGGCATGATCATTATGTGTTTACTTGCCAGATAACCTTTTTGTCCTTCAACAGTTTATTGCCTGCGTTTGTTGTAAAAATTAAACTGTTTGCAAAACTATATTCTTACACATTTATCCGTCGTTTATTTTTTCGGTACTAGAAAGCATCTAAAACATAATAAAATTTAAACTCGTTTTCCGAGCATCTAGACACATTTTATATACATAATGTATAACAATCGTAACTTTTATCAAATAAATTCTGAACAAAATAAATAAATTCTGCTAATTGCTTATAATTTTTTATTATCCAACCATAAACAATATTTCAAGCCTAAAATTCCAACCTAAACTTTAAAAATTTCAATAATCCAAATAGGAATTTTAACAACTTCGAACCATCAACTAACACATATATGTCAACTCTACAAAGAAAACCTGTCAATATGAAACATGAGACAGCCAAAGAATGTATCATCTTGAAACACTGGAAGAAGAAGAACAATTATACGAATACAACCAAACAATGAATGAGAATTTAGAAATCAAAGCATCCGACTATGCACAGGTGGAAGTAAACTCCGACCAAAATTATATGATGGACTCTCTCACGTACAACACCTACAGTATATAAAAGAAACTCAAACAACACGCTCAGGTTTCTCATTAATCCTGCAGCTAATAATAATTTTTATAGAACCAAACTAGGCTGTCAACTCAATTCCCGATAGAGCCAAAGAAACAAAACCTTCAAAGTGTATTGTCAAATTCAAAAATAGCTACGGAGGACCCCATTTAGATGGATATTAAGCTCTTTTGTTTAGGATATTAAGCTCTTTTGTTTAATCAGCAGGTTCGGAACCGGTTTTTTGATAGGTCTTATTTCAAATTTAAATTGGAGATAAAAATAATCAGAAAAGGAATCTGAAGTTGGGATCGCTCGACACCTTCCAATATACTAAACTATCCTTGATGTTGTGTGAGATAAGTTTAATGTCTAGTTCTCTTTGTTTATTTCTCGTTTACGCAGCTAATATTGCATATACATAGGTACGTACTAAGAATAAAATGAAGGAGTAATCCACCTCCTTCATTCGTAGCAGTGCTTCTCCAAATTGTGTGATGTGCATTTGCATCACATCACAGGATGATTTCAATTTTTTGTTTTTGAGCCTCTGGTTCCTAGAATGAAAGGTAGGATATCTTTTTAATCTTGCAGAAGGTAAGCTGATAATAGCCAGAGATTTGACTATCCATTTAAATACTTGTTGAACCCACATCCGAATTAATGTGATTTGATAGCGAAAATATATTCAGATTATTTTTAGCAAGGATGCAGGAATAACTTTTACCGACTTCCTCTACTTCTAGGATTACTCTTTTTCTTCAACCTATATATATCATAGTTGCATTAGGGTTTTATTCTCACTATGATTCCTTTAGGGATCCCAAAGTGATCCCACCGAAGTGGACATTTCTTTGTTTGCAGAGTTTATTTCTACATCCTCACTCATATCCTTGATGTTCTGGTTGTCAGCTGGGGCCTATAGTGGGATCGGTGCCCTCCAGATGTCATCCTTTATCTTGAGTGTGACTGCACTTAAACCGTTGTAACCTTCAGATGTTCCAGCAGGCTAATAATACGGTCGTGAATGCTATGTTTGGTTAGTATTTTTGTTGCTTCGTCTGTTTCCTCGCTCATATGATCGTAGAAAAGGACTCAATCTATCGCCCTTAAGTTGATAATTTTTGGTATAATTGCGTAATTTGAATATCCTAAGATAGATGGTGATGATCTTGAAAAAGAACGAAAATATTAAAACAAAAATCAAAAGAAGGAAGCGCATAAAATTAATTTCCAATAATTTGCAGCATATCCAGTTTTTCGTGGTTGGTCACAAGAACTACGCCCTCCGCCTTTGCTCTAGCCGACAAATGTGCTGCAAGTCACCGATGTGTAGAACCACGGAGAAATTCTGTAATAATTCATTATTATTGTCAGAAATTGTTGAATTGTCTGCAAGATATTCGGACAGAACAAACGGTATCGGATACTATGGACCACTCTATCAAGCAAATTTTTGAAGGGATTATAATGATCCAACACTCCAACAAGAAGCCGCGACGAATACAGATCCAGAACTATACCGCTATATTGTAAAGAGGGATTCCAATCAAAAGAGAGAATAATAACTCAGACTTCCCAAGATAAATCAACCCAAACACAAATAATTAAGCAACCAAGACTTGATCGTGCAATAAAGTACTTAAGTTCAGAATATTAGTTCAAAGGATGGTAAACGAGACAGTCATTAACACAATTTATCAGAGGCCTTATGTTACAGTGCACCATACATCGGCCTGTTGAACAGCGGAGCGAGCGTATCGGTCTTAGGATGTTGCTCCGAGGAATTCCAGGCCAAACAGCATATAAAAAAATACATACCATCTACATTATGGACAGCGAGTGGTCAAATGCAACGCGCGATAGGGCACATCATGACAAAAGGCTCATATGGTGGAAAAACTAGGACCTTACGAATCCACATAGAACCCGGCTTAATCCAACCACTATATTTGGATATTGACTTTTGGGATGAATTTTGGTTAGCTCCTATGATGGCTCCACGAATTGAGTAGCCATCAACAAGCCATTTTAACAAACTCAATTGACCTTTTTCCCTTTCCCCTTCTTCCCTCATAAGATTGATGTTGGAACGGCACAGCCAATTAAACAGCGGTACTGATGTTGTGTCACCAGGCAAACAAGTAGAATTGTGTAAGGACTGAACAGAATGCTAACATTGGGTGTAATTGAAGAAAGTCAAAGTTCTTGGTCCCCAGTGGGCATCGTAAAAAAGGCTAACGATAAGGTTCGGCTCTGTCTGGATGCTCGCAAGGTAAATGCGATTACGGTGACATCTGTTAAGGCTTAGCAACCCATCGATCAAAGGTAAAGGATAAGCAGCATCTGCTTATCCTTTACCTTTGATCGATGGGTTGCTAAGCCGATTGGATCAAACAAGATTCATAAGGTTGGGCTGTGCAATGCAGCTCAAACGATGTGTCGACTTATGCATACGGTTATCCCTCACCAATTACAAGACCTGGTTTTCGTTTATCTAGATGATCTTCTCGTTGTTTCAGCTACGTTTGAAGATCAGTTTCGATTGCTCTCTAAAGTAGCGAAATTGTTGCGGGAACAAATCTCACTATAAATGTAAAGAAAAGCAAATTCATTCTCAGAGAGACGAAGTAACGGGTTATCCAATTCGAGGTTGATAAAGTAGAAATCTGTATACCGACATCTGTCAAAGATAAACGTCAAGTACGCTGTCATTTATTTAGTTGACATTCTGCCATTTAAGAATATGGAGCATTTAACAATCGACCAACGCGTTAAAATTATTAAATCTTATTATAAAAATAGTGATTCTGCCGTATCCACATTTCGCGCTTTACGAGCAGATTATGGTCGTCATAATCGTCCTACAAAGCAAACCATATTGAATACAGTGAATATACAGTGAATAAATTTGAACAAACTGGATCTGTTACTGATATTGTAAGGTCTGTGCATCATCGAAACATTCGCAATGCTGAAAATATCGCTTCTGTAGCTGAAAGTGTGGAAGAAGATCCAAATTTGTCAATTCCTCGTCGAGCTCAACATTCAGGCCTATCTTATGGCTCATTATGGCGCATTTTGCATCTGGATTTGCATCTTCATCCGTATAAAGTCCATTTGACACAAGAGCTAAAGCCTGCTGACCATGGACAACGAAGAACATACGCAAATTGGTTGTTGGAAAAACAGGCCGTCGATGCTGATTTTTCGAACAAAATTTTCTTCAGTGATGAAGCTCATTTTTCGTTTGGTGGATACGTTAATAAGCAAAACTGTAGAATTTGGGACTCAGAAAATCCACAATTGATTGTAGAGAAGCCATTACACCCGCAAAAAGTCACTGTTTGGTGCGCATTGTGGTCTGGTGGTGTGATTGGGCCGTATTTTTTTGAGAACAACCATGGACGAACCGTTACCGTCAATTCTGAGCGCTATGGCCGCATGTTAACCGATTATTTTTTTACGAAAATCGACGATTATGATCTTGACGATATGTGGTTCCAGCAGGATGGAGCAACCAGTCACGTAACACGAGCAAATCGAGATCTTTTGCAAGAGAAATTTCCTGGACGTTTGATTTCGCGATTGGCTGATGTCAATTGGCCTCCAAGATCCTGTGATTTAACGCCTTTGGATTTCTTTTTGTGGGGCTACGCGAAAGATCGTGTTTACGCAAACAATCCTCAAACTCTTGACGAATTGAAAACTAATATTCGTAAGGTAATGGCCGAGATACCGCCCGAAATGTGCCGAAAAGTCATTGAAAATTACCGCAAAAGAATCAAGGCCAGTAAGAAGTCCCGTGGAGGACATTTGAATGATATCTTGTTTAACTAAAAATGGCAAGGATCAATCAGTAAAATGAAATAAAAATTACAATACATTCCGAATATTTTGTGTGTTTTTTTTAAGTTTACTTTATCAAGCTTGAATTGGATAACCTTGTATCTTGATTAAGTGATTGGTGAGGGATTCCTCAGAGTGGACGCATCGAATGCTTAATACCCCGTACCTCGCACGACCCAACAGATCCGAAGGTTCTTGGGGATGACTGGATGGTATAGAAGTTGTATCCCCAATTATTCTGTTATAGCGGCTCTAATTACGGATTTGTTAAAAAAAGGTTGTGAAACCAAAATGGAACCAACAAGCACAAGACGCACTCGATCTATTGAAGCAATTTTTAATTTCCGCACCAGTATTAGTAAATCCTGATTTTAGTAAACACTTTTATATTCAGTGTGACGCAAGTACCACCGGCATTGGCAGTGTGCTGTTCAAGAAATAAAACCCATTGCCTACATGTCTGCGAAGTTGAATAAAGCGCAGCGGAATTATACGATCACTGAGTTGGAGTGCTTGACTACAGTGATGAGTGTAAAATAATTTACGCCAAAAAGAAAATAATGGACGAAAAAAACCTCTCTGGCCGTTTAGCCCGTTGGGCTTTAAAACTGCAGTCTCATTGGTTCACTATAGAATACAGAAAGGGTACACAAAACATCGTACTCGATAGTCTATCTAGAGTGAATGTGGACAAGATAACGGTGACGACGGATTGATCTAGAATCTCCAGCTTTTCGGGACCCCGAATATCTTGATAAGATGAATACTTTAGCCGAGAACCCACATGCAAGTACCAACTTCAAAGTTGGTGACGGGAAATTACTCATAAACCTAGACGACGCAACTCCTACAGAAACTGACATCTTACCTTGGAAGTTGGTGGTTCCGTAGTCTCTCACGCAAGACCTGATCGAAAGGGCACACAACTTACAATCTGCAGCCCACCAAGGGATTGCCAAGACGCTGGAATTACTACGTCGCAAATTTTATTGGTCATCAATGGCAACTCAGGTAAAAGATTTTATTAACCGTTGTGGCCAGAGATGGGAAAATTTATTTCATCAGTACGACCATTCCAAAGGCTATATGTCGATTTTATGGGCCCCTACCCACGTACTATCAATAGTTTTTCATATATCCTTATTATTTTGGACCATTTCTCAAGGTTTCCGGTTTTACAGCCCGTAAGCACTGCGTCCACTGCCAAAGTATGTGAAATTTTAGAAAAGAAAGTCTTTCAAATGTTTGTTGTACCGAAAGTTCTATTCTCAGACTGTTTTACTAAACAAATTACTACAAAAATATGGAGTACATCATGAACTTACTGCTATATACGCACCTGGCGGCAGTCCGATCTTATATAAAAGATGACCACAAAAGCTGCTATCAACTTGTAGACAAGATAGCCGGAGCTCTGAGGAATGTAGTTCACTGTTCCACTGGATTATCTCCACATTATTTGGTGTTTGGCCATCACAAAGTCAACCATGGGTCAATATACCAATTGCTCCGTAAAATAAACTCGTTGGATGATAGACCCGTTCAAATTCTCTCTCCGGCTGACAAATTAACAATTTCCCAAAGTGTTATCATACGAAATTTAAAAGCAGCATATGATCGACATTCCATCAGCTATAATTTGCGCAGCCGACCACGAACATTTCTTACGGGTCAAACGGCGTATGTGCGCAATTTTATTCAAAGCTGTGCCCAGAAAAATTTTATAAGCAAAAGAGGACAAAACTGGGAGAAGTATGGGAATGTATCACGCAAAAGACATCAGATGATTTTCTATTTAGTTGTGGTAATTTGGATTAACAAGCCCGGCTTTAAGAGACTATCTCATGGGTGTGTTGCTGCCCCACGAATGTAACATTCAGATGTTCCAGCAGGCTAATAATAAGATCGAGAATGCAATGTTTGGTTAGTATTTTTGTTGCTTCGTCTGTTTCCTCGCTCATATGATCGTAGAAAAGGACTCAATCTATCGCCCTTAAGTTGATAATTTTTGGTATAATTGCGTAATTTGAATATCCTAAGGTAGATGGTGATGATCTTGAAAAAAATCAAAAGAAGGAAGCTCATAAAATTAATTTCCAATAATTTGCAGCATATCCAGTTTTTCGTGGTTGGTGACAAGAACTACGCCCATCGTCTTTGCTCTAGTCGGCAAATGTGCTGCAAGTCACCAATGTGTAGAAATTCTGTAAATGAAGTGATAAATATCTGACTAAGTTATTGGATTACATTCGCACCTTGGTTTGCACCCAGTCGCTTCATTACACCGTAGCTAATTAAAACGTAAATGGCGCAGCCAACGAGAATTTGGTTCTTCCAACTTGGCCACTCCCCAGTCGGTGGTCGACAGTTTAGGATTGCAGAATTGTAACATTTCAAATATCGAGTTGCAGGGTTCCGCTGGGATCAAAGCTCTCGCTCTAGGTTTGCAGGAGATATCCTCCGTAGTGACGACTTCTAGTCTAGTATCAGTCCTGATTTCACCTAGGCTCTCTATAGCCTCTTTGTCCATCTTGGTAAGCCAGAGCGGTCCAGGGTTTACTTTTATAATTTTATGGGAAGTGGGGACGAGGCCCTTCTTCACCTTCCTCTAATTGCTGGATGATATATATCCGTCTTCGTGGGTTCTCTCAATGACAGCCATGTGCTCTTAAATACCTCATTGAAAGGCCTAATTACAGCTTCCTGTATTCTAGTCCTTTCTGCACTCTTCGGTGCTTCTTCCTCCGATCTTTGACTTTTGGGTACAGAATCTTCAGAGGTACTGTCCTGCTTCATTTGAATAATTTTTTTAGCCCATGAGAGCGTTTCCATATTTCTGTCCGCTCTGGCCATCAACGGATTCTTATTGAGCTTTGCTAGAGGTTTACACCCACTTCTCCTGGTTTTACATGAGTAGACCATCCTAGCTTGTGCTCATGTCCCTAGGGATTGCATTCTAAGAACAATCCTCGTGCGTGCTTCCGCAGATCTAAGGATCTAGGTTGATCCCGTTTTCTTATCCAAAGTGAGCTGACCCTAAAGGTCAAAATCCCATCAACATTAGTTAGTTTCCGGGTTTTTAAGAGCGCCGCACTCTTCTTTTTTGTATTGTAGTTTTGTTCGCAATTTCCTCAATGTTTTGTTTCTTCAGTAGTGGAGAAAGAAATGTCCGTTTGTGAACTGCGGAGGATTTCAGGTATTCCTATACTTCGTCAGATACTAAACTTTTTTTGTACTGGTTCCTAGACTGGCCGGATATCAGCACAGTACGATTAACACCTAAATCAGGTCCGGTTCACGCCATGTTTTTCTCTAACACACGACAAATACCGTAGCGAGCTAGTTGCCCGGTTATAACGGAGAGGAGGAAACACGAACAGATTCAGCAGATGAAAAAAGGATTCTTGCCATTCGGGAAATAAAGGGCCCTAAAAACCTAAAGAAGGTGCTGGCGTTTGATAATAGGCTACGCCAAAATAGCAAAACTATTATCGAATCTCACTATAGAGAATAAAATAATCAACTTAAAGCCAACTAGCCAAAATGGGTCAAAATCATTTTGATCGGAAGAAGTTCGTTTATTTCAACAAATGAACGATTTATTGCCATCAACGGAAAATGGGTGCAGTAATTATATAGAACGAACTTGGCAGAGATAAACCAATAACATTCATCTCCCGGTCGTTAAACAAAACAGAAGAATATTATGCTGTCAATGAGGGCGTGATTGGTGTCACCTGGGCTTTGTACAACTCATGGAATTACAACAACGCAAGTAACTAGCTACCTTAACCTTAACGATAAAACAGTTCAAGCCTACTCAGCTTGGAGTGCAAATTTTACATCTGGATAGGAACAAAGCACATATTTTATCGATAAACAATTTCAACGACAATTTCATTAAGCAAAGGCTGCCTATCGAGTTTAAGAGTCGATAATCGAACTGAATGATTAACAATATTGAGACATTGAGTAAGCACGATATTATCTAGACACGGATTTTTCATCGAAATGTTGAATCTTCGCGTTCGTTTCCGTATAGAACAACCCTATATAAGGACTACCTGATCATTCAAGGGAGCTGATTCAATAATTCCTAATGCTAACTGCTGCTTTTATCATTATAAAATAGTTTCATTTATTTATTTGCATTTACATAATGACCAACGAATATTGGTTCCTTTTTGTCTTCGGTTAAAACAGCGAATACAAATGGACGATCAGCAATAAATTTCCTGGTTTCCCCAATATACAATGATGTTGCAACAGCCTTTATATCTATAAACCACAAAGAACAGACAACATTGTAATAAATTTATATCAAACGGATATTAATGCTTAAATATGACTTACATGTAGCCGAAGCTGCTTCAGTTCCATCTGTGTTTACGATGATTTTAGTTTTTTGCTTGATTTCATCGACCTTCAACGGATCTTGGCCTTCAAGCATATTTAATTCAGCCTTCTCGAAAATAACCTTTGATAGCTTCTTTCCATCTACGCCCGATTCGATTGTAAACGTTGGAAATTTAATTGAGCTGCGTGCTCTAGTGAGCGTAGCATTTATTTTGTGCACAAAATCGGGATTCAATTTTGATCGAAGTTCATCCAAATTCGATCCATCGCGTGGCACTATAATCCAAAATACAAAGTTACTATTTTCTTCGTAGGGCAATTCGAGTACATCGACTTTTAAATCATCGCTGTTTACAATATTATATCTGTCCTCATCATAAATAAATTCGATTTCCGATTTACTTCCATCGATGTTGTTAAATGTTGCGTTGCGTAATGAGTATTGCGTGTATGGTGAACGCCATTTAGATTTAAAGTATAGTGTATTGATTAGAAATAATGCCGAATCTGGTGTTACACTATCGCTATTAATCAAATTTTTAATTAAATTGTTTGTTTTCTCTTCGACCCATTGATTCATTTTATTTGCAATCTCAGCACTCTTACTAAAATCAACTTGTTCCACTTCAGAATTGTATTCGGTTACAAGAGATTTAAAATCTTGGCGCAATGTGGTTCCCTCAGCTAGATACAATTTATTGGCCAATTTTACTTTATCGCTCGATAGAATGCGATTTAGGGCAGTCGATTGTGTGGATTGTATTGATTTTTTATCCGAATCACGAGTATTCGCAAATAGTTGGGAACGGAGTTCATTTTCGGAATCGCCAAACGAGACTTGATATAAGATTGAATAGATTACACGGAACGAGAGCGGTGAATATACTAAATTTTCACTTGCATCGTATATTTTCTAAAACATAAATCGATAAAGTTAGATTACGGAAAAATTAGAAAATTTAAATGATAACTCACTCTATAGATATCGAAACCGTGATAAGCGATATCATCACTTTCATCGTCAGTTGTAAAATCACAATGGGCCACTCCCACAAGCAACATACAAAATAAATACAATTTCATGATGATGAACACTGGTTGAATTCTAAGCTCAGACTGAACATAAACGAGCGGTAGCATGTCATTTTATAGAAATCGTTTACCGGTATATTTTGTTTCTGTGTGTCATTTGTTTACTATTTTTTGTTTTGCAGTGCTAGTTTACTGGGAGTTTGAACGAGAAACCGACTATCGCAATATTCATAAGACAATAATTTTCGAGTGGATGCTACAGAAATATATTGGTATGAAGTAAAAATAAACATTCAAGAATTTCCAGTTTCGTGCATAACATCTTAAGAGACAACATCTTGTTGACAACCGTGTGGATCACATGCTCTTATCTAAACATGATTGTCGAGAAATGACCTCTAGTCATTAATTGTTTAAGATTAATAGTTTATATTTAGTATGAAGGGTCGGCATTATATTTCGAAAATTTCTGGGCACATAAATGTTATAAATAATCTAATATTATTAATATTGATAGTGGAGAAAACTGATAACAAGATCAAACGGTCAACAGAGTACGTAAAGTTTTATTTGAAGCAGTTTTGTATTATGGAACGGTTAAAAGGTGTTGTATAACGCTGATTGCAATTACAATCAAGATTTTTAAAAGCACCCAGAACCGATATTCTTTGTAATGGGCAATAATATTTTCAGGTGGGCAACGCAACGCAATCAATAATTTATTACAACCCAGCTGTACCCTACACGTATTAATAATATGATATACAACATTGCACAATCAATCTTCATCGCACATAAACACAAACAACAAGGTAAGCGATAGTAAGACAAAAGCGATTTCGGAGCCTATGTTGAAATATCTGTCAAGTATATTGAAAAATCAGGGCTCTGCTCTGATTTTGGTTATTACTGATTATTTAAATTATCATTGTTTGCGTCAGTACCATTTCGGCCATATTCAACCAACAAGGCGAAGTGCCATAAATTATTACACGTCAAATAACACCGGTAATCAACAAGTAATGAACAATAATTTCAGTCTAACTTGGATTTATTACCATAACGCATCCAGTATAAGAGGTAAAGCAAAAAGTTTTGGTCTTGGGTTACTCGACAATAATTATCACATAATAGGTTAAGTTAGGTTAGGTTAGAGTGGCTAGAGAGGTTAGAGTGGCTAGAGTGGCCAATAGTTGTCCAATGTGATACCACCCTCTGTCTCTTCCACCACTTCGTCCATACAACTTCTATAAAAGTCATTCGTCTGTAGACCCAGTCTTCTCGCATGTTCCCCAAAAGGGCAGTGTCCTGTCAGTATCCCTACGACCAATCCTACCTCTCGTTTTCTCAAGGAGACTAGTGCCATGGTGTGCCACAGTCCAGTTTTGGCCAAACCTGTTTTGCTACCCTGCACATGAGAGTGTTGGTCCATCTCTCATTTGTCGAGTCAATTGCCTTTTTACTGAGCGCCAATTTGAGTGCTGCTATAGGTCTCCCCAGACCTGCCCTTTCCGGCTGCATCTGGAGAGTCGTACCATACCGAGCTAGTTCGTCTGCCCTGCAGTTTCCCGTGACGTCCGAGTGACCAGGGACCCAGCATATCTGGATTTTAAAATACACATAAACAGGATTCTCTGGAAGGACAGATGATTCGGGAACCTTTATCGAAGCACAACTTTGGTTTAATATAATCTGGGTAGATTCGCCAGTTCCTCCCTTATCGATCTAACTATCGTCGAGTGCCCCGCCTGAAGACACTTCCACTTCCACATTGGCTGCCATCTGCTTACCAAAAAAATCAATTGGAATAAGGTGGAACATAACCCCTAAAACGCGTGTAGATGTTGTCCTAAGCGCCCCGCTTATAAACATGCAGGCCGTTCTTTGCACCTTCTCCATCATTCCTATATATGTTACCTTGACCAGAGCTGGCCACCACATGCCCACTCCGTACATCAGCACAGCTCTTACCACTGCGGCAAAGAGCCAGTGTACCAGCTCTGGTTTCAAACCCCATCTCTTACCTATGGCGTTCTTACACGAGTAAATGGCTACATTAGCCTTATTCATGCTTTCCATAATGTGAGGCTTCTAGCTGAGTCTGTCCAAGATTATGCCTAAAAATCTCGCTCTGTCAGCAAAATCCAGTCTAATGCCGTTCTTGGTAGGAGGGCTAACTACCGGAATTTTATATTTCTTAGTAAATAGTACTAGCTCTGTCTTGAAAGCGTTGACCCCTAATCCACATTTGCTGGCCCATTTCGTAACCATCAGGAGTGCATTCTGCATAGCATCCCTAATCGTACCCAGATATTTGGCTGGACGGCTATCGCTACATCATCTGCATACGTTACCACTCCAGTCCCTTCTTTCTCCAGTTCCAACAGCAATCCATTCATCACTACACTTCAAAGAAAGGGGATATTATACCTCCCTGCGGGGTCTCTCTAACCACTCTTCTTCTAATTGTGGACTTCCCCAGTTCCGAGGTAAAATTCCTGCTTACCAGCATCTGGTTTATCAACCTACTTATAGGGTAGTCCACCCTCAAAAATGACAATCCTCCAATGATCGCCTCTCTTTTAACATTATTAAAGGCACCCTCAATGTCCCGAAATGCTACCATACAAAACTCTTGCGAGTAAATTAACTTCTCAATCGTGCGTACTAGATTGTCCAATCTAGAAATTGTCCAATTTCTTAGCTCAATTTTTGTTCGAATAACTACGTCTACCAGCATTTCCAAGGTTTTCAACAGAAAGGATGATAGAGTTAAAGGCCTCAGGTCCATTAGACAAGCATGTGAGTTCTTTTCCGATTTCGAGATAAAAATTACTCTGACCTCCTTCCATTTCTTAGGAATATAAACCAGTTTCAATCATGCCCGAAGAAAACCTCCAGCCAAGGGAAGATGACTGCTGAGTTCCTTTGGATCTCTGCTGGTATAATCCGATCTGGGCTCTCCGATTTATAAGGCTTAAAACCGTTCAGCGCCCACAGAATTCGTTCCCGGTCCATGATGCCCTCCATATCTATTGAAGGTGTTCCTCGATGGGCTCCAGGCTCCACAGTGTCATCAAAGCTTCCCGGAAAATGGGTTTCCATGAGAAGCTCAAATGATTCCGCACTTGAAGCTGTCCATGATCCGTCCGGTCTAATTAAATAACTAGGACTGGCTGGGTTAGTAGATAGAATTTTCCTAATGCGAGAAGTTACAGAGATCTCCTCCACTCTACAACAGAAGAGTCTCCAAGACCTCATCTATGCCTTCCCCAGCTCTATTTTCTACTTTTTATAGCCCTTCTTATAGGAGTCCCAATCCCGAACCTCCCTTGTATACTTGGCTTTGTTACAGACTTTCCTACACATCAAGCTCAGAAAAAACAATTTTTTGTTTATTCGAGATAGGTATCATTGGAGTTTATGAGGTATCCTTAACAAAAACGTTACTAAAGTAATCGGCAAAGAAATTGCAAATTGTTAATGGACTCCTTTATATCGACGACCTTTTGATTGTAAATGATGATAATAAATTTAAATAAATGTAAGTTGGCAAAATACGATTAATCATTCAAATCTCATCTCAAGGCATGCCAAATCATTCAAGATTAGGCATAACCAACTACAACCAATGGACTTCTTAGATTTCTGCGAATGAACTAAAATTATAGAATTTTTATACCAGATGCAGCAAGTGATCAAACACAATTGTATGATTTTCTTAAAGGTCCGAAAAAGAGACGCAAGTCGATATTTGAATGGAGCGGTGAAACAATTAAAGCATTTGAATTATGCAAAGTTAAATTAGTCAATTGTATACAACTGGCGTGCCAAATTCCGAACGCTAAATTTGCAATATTTGTCGATGTGTCAAATACATCGGTAGAGCTGTAGTACAACAATTAACAGAAACAGGTTGACAAGCTCTGTTTTCCTTTTTACAGACTACGACGTCACTTAGATTTTATAGCACACTTTACTTCAGACATTCGGCATATTGCGGGAAGTGTTAACATTGTAGCTGATACGCTCTTACGTATCGAACAAATGGACTTAGACGCGTGAACTTAGAACTGGTGAATCAAGCGAATCAAACTTAAATTTAATTTTTGCAAAAATTCCCAAAACTTAGAACTCATAAACACATTTTATGTGATATCTCAACTGGCAATCAACGTCCATTTATACCGAAGCCATTGCGTCGATAAACTTTCGAAGCATATCATAATATTTCACAACTCGGTATTACAACAACTGCAAAACAAAAAAGGGAAAATGTTTATTTGGTCATTAAGCGCAAAACTGGTACATATGAGGCAACCAATAAACGAGTCGACGAACTTCATATTGATATTTTACGACCTTTACCATCACCAGGCCACAAAATTTATTGTTTAACAATGATCGATTGGGGTGTGTAAAGAAATCCCGGATCTGTATAAAAAAAATCCCGATTTTTAGGAAAACCCGGTTTGAATTTTTAAAAATTGACATGTGGGAAAATGGGACACTTAAATTATTTCTTGGCAAAATTCAAAAATGAGTTTGCGATAAGGTTCTAGAAAATGGCTAATAGGGATGGAATTTGGCCATTTCTTAACATATTTTGTTGAAATTCGATACGTGCGCTGGAAATGGGATTCTAACATGATTTTCGATAAATCGGTCAATAGATATGGAACTAGGCCATTTCTAAACCGTTTTTGTTGAAATTCGATACGTGCGACGGAAATGAATTTCTAAAATGATTTTTTGATAAAGTTCTGAAATATGGCCATCGCTATGGAACTAGGCCATTTTTTAACCGATTTAGTTGAAATTCGACATGTAGGTCTTAAATGGGACTCAAAAAATGCGTTTTTGATAAAGTTCTGGAATAAAGCAGATAGGGGTGCAACCTGGCCATTTCCTAACCGATTATGTCGAAAATCTGACATTGGGATCTACGAACTACAATTATTGCATTTCAAAATGTTGCATCAACAAAATATTGCTTTAAATATAATATTGTAAAATATTAAAGTTGAAATTCGAACAAAAATTCGATTAATCGAAAATCGTTGTAATTTGATAAAAAAATGGGAGTTCAGTTTTTTCCGCCTCCGGTAAAATAGCACCGACCCCACGAAACCGACTCCCGCTTCTGACTTCACAGCCTTGATTTTTTCTAGTAAATTTTTGGCTTTTCTAGTAAAGTCCGGCTGGCCCGAATTATTAAAAAATATTTTTTTCAAAATCAACACTTTAAAACTAAAAGAAAAGAAAACTGGGATTTTGAAAACCGGAATTTTGAAAACCAGGATTTTGAAAACTGGGATTTTGAAAACCGGGATTTTGTAGTACACCCGATCGATTGATATAGACGTTGGCCAGTCGCAAAACCAATTTCTATAATTAAAAATTGGATAAGCCGAACTGGTGTATCTTAAAGCATTGTGGCCGATAGAGGTCCACAGTGTGAATTCGTACTTTATTTCGAGCTTTCCAAAACACTAGAATTTCAGCATAGGGGCACTACGGCATATAATTCAGTACGCAATGTTTTAATTGATGAATAAGAAACATAGAAACATGTACTTGCATAATATTTTCATTTCGAATTCAGAGGATCACCCTGTTATCGATAAAGCAATTCTAAAACAATAACATTGCCTAGAACTGCAATGAATTTTCTATGAATATAAGTCTAATTGGCTTACTTATTTTATTGTTTTTCTTGAGAATTAAAAAAATGTTGTCTATTTGATTTTGAGGCGTAAACAACGTATATGAAGTTATCTCAGCATTCTATCCAAGAAAAAAAAATTTAATCAGGCAATACTAAAAGATCAAAAATCAATTCGCTCTTGCGTAAAGTTATCACAGACCAGGTCTCGATTAATTTTTTTTAGTCTAGAAGAAGATGCCCAACGATATTTTGAGTTCACGGCGGAAAGACGCCAAACATTTACGGTTACGGGTGGCCAACAACGTGGCTATTCTCATTTTTTGGTTTACGGCGGGAAGACGCCCAATGAATATTTACGCGGCGGAAAGACGCCCAAGATTTACGGTTACGGGAGGCCAAACTCGTGGCTATTTGTAATTTTTATTAACGGTGAAAAAACTTTGCAACCCATTTCAGCGGGACCTAACCGGAAGGTCAAAGGTACCAAATTTTTATTTTATTTTATTTTTATTTCTTTTCTTGAGTCAAAATTTTAAGTTTTTTCAATTTCCATTTTAAATTTCAGATTTTATTTTTATTTTCAATTTTCAATTTTTTAAATTTTTATTCAATATATTTTGGTGTAATCGAGTGCCATAGCCGTTGCTTGGCACACGTTCGACCTTTTTGGTTTTAATTTTTTTGTTTTTTATTCCCCTTTCGTCTCTGCATATGAATTATTAAATTTTTTGTATGATGAGAGCGGAAGACTCATTTCGGGTTGGTTCCATAGTTGCAGGCTGAGCTTGCCACTCCACTTCATTCCCTTGGCAGGACATCTACAAGGTCGGAGTGGTGAGTCCAGCATATGTGTCGTCGATTCGGGGGCGATCGTAAAATCTACACGGTCTCCCCGAGGCATTGCGGTAGTCTAAAGCTGTTGAAGTGTGTAATGTGGGAGATTACCTGGAGGTCTCTCCGGGTGAAAAGAGCCTTTGTCTGTTGGAGAGACGTCCCTACCCTCTAATGCTGCGTCGTTGTGGCTAGGCATCGGCCTCTAGGGGTCGATGGATCATTCGGGTGGGTCTCGTCAGCAGACATTATACGTGTTATTCGGGGAGATCCGGTCGTTCCTGAGTGGGCACACCAGGTTATTATTGTATTTATCCCATTGTTCCTCAAGCGTAAGTTTTTTTTAGTTTACTCTTATTTTTGTTCTGTTCCACGGTGCAGGCCAAGAATATGCAAGCCTCAACTTCCCCACGACCCAAAACCCTGAGATCTAGTCGGCAAAATCACCGTGAAAGAGGCCTCTGCATATTTATATGAATCTGCGGGTTGGCTTCAAGCCATCCCGTAACAATTTATATTTGTGAAATTACCTCAGCCCAGAATTTTTTTCAAAATTAATGAAAATATTAAAAAAATGTAAGATTCTGAAATGCAAATAGTAACGGAAAATTATAGGCTAAATGAAAATCGGAAAATGAACTCTGGGCTAGGAATTTCATTGATTTTTATTTAAATTTTCGTTCCGCTCAATAAATCTAAAATTATTTCGCAAACATTTTCTCGGATCTAACTCCTAGCAGAGTTCATTTTCGGGAATTTGCCACTGAACCGATTTTCTTCTAATTTGCCTTAAAGTTAGCCACTAGTGACTAAGAACCCAGAGTTCAGATTCCTACCACAGAATTCCTAGTTCAGAGTTCAGCCCAGATTCCTAGCCCAGAGTTCATTTTCGGGAACTTACCACGAGACGAATTTTTCTAACTTCGTCTATAGTTTTTCATGACTATGGCCGTATAGAATGCGGGAATAACTTTATATACGTGCGTAAGCAGAGGCTTAAAACTCCCACCCCATATAAAGTTATTTGTCACTCGCGAAAGACAAACGCCAATCTATCTCGATTGATAAATTTAATCCGGCCACGAAAATTGAAGACTTATGCGCTCGTCAATCAAACAGAAAAGGATTTGTAAAATTTTTTATTTTATCTTCGTTCCGGATTTGATAAAAACCCGGGATATGGAAGTGAAAATACTTCACACGATATGAAATGAATGTGAAGTTGTAATTTTGGCTTTTATTCGCTGGCCAATCTGAGATTCCAAATTATTTTAATTGTAATACGCTACAAAGCTGTAACACGTACAAAAGACGAAGTTTGAAATATATGTGCCAACTGGTACTCAAGATCCCTTTAGAGTAAAACTCGTGTCAACACAAATCTGATATCATTAGTCTGAAATAAATATTTTTTAGGAGGCACGTGTGAAAATGTTTACGCATAACTAGTGAAAGCGTGTGCTAAAATAATAAATTATTCAGTCTTTTGGTAGTCCTTGCCTCTAAAAATTACACAGAAGCATTAATCTCCAGCGACTATAAGCTTAACAATTAATTTAAACCGTCAACACATTAGAGAGGTTATTTTACAAAAAAATGTATTCGATAAGAACACACTAAACTTGTAGGTAAACACATATACACTCTTAACTACACCAGCCTAAGCCGGGTTCTTCACACGTTAAGCTTGAAACTGGATTTTCTTGATTATTGTTTGTTTCATTGATTGCCAATTTAAAGTTGTTTGCATATTATTACGAAAAGAAAGTTCTTGCCTAACGCCCAAGAATTTGTATACAAAACGAATGAATATTAGCAAAGCAAAAAACAAATAAATTTGTCTGGCTTTGGATTTGTATAAATTGACTTAAAATTATCTGGCTTATGTTGAGTCTGTGCTTAGAAACCAACCAGTGTACAGGTCGAGCGAATTAAAATTAATCGAATAATAATGAAATTTATTTTATTGCTGTGTGTGATCGTGGGGTTGGCCCAATGTGAATTTACCATTGAAAATGAGACTGATGATATCGCTTATCATGCCTTCGAAATTTATAGAGTAACTTGTGTTTTGAAATATCCATAATATTGTATAAATTTTAATTTTTATTTTTTATTTATAGAAAATCTACGATGCCAGTGAAAATTTAGTTTATTCACCTCTCTCGTTCCGTGTTTTGTATTCTATTCTGTATCAAACATCGTTTGGCGATTCTGAAAATGAACTGCGTTCTCAACTATTCTCTAACACCAACGATGCGGACAAAAAATCGATTCAATCAACACAATCGACGGCGCTTGAGCGAATTCTATCGAGCGATAATGTAAAGTTAGCCAATAAATTATACCTTGCTAAAGGAGCTGAACTAAGTAAAGATTTTAAAGCAGTCGTGGCTCAATACAAATCTGAACAGGAACAAGTGGATTTCAGTACAAACACGGTTGAAATCGCAAATAAAATGAACCAATGGGTCGAAGAGCAAACAAACAGCCTAATTAAAAATTTAATTGCAACCGATAGTGTAACAGCTGATACAGCACTATTTCTAATCAACACACTGTACTTTAAGGCACAATGGCGTTCCCCATTTTCAGAATACTCCGTATCCAATCTTACATTTAACAATATCGATGGCAGTAAATCCCAAATCGAATTTATTCGCGACGTTGATCGTTACAATGTTGCCAGTAATGATGATTTAAAGGTCGATGTACTTCAGTTACCATATCAAGAGAATAGCAACTTTGTATTTTGGATTATAGTGCCACGCGAAGATTCTACTTTAGACGAGCTTAAACCAAAATTAAACGCCGATTTTATACATAAAATAAATGGTTCATTGACATGGGCCCGTACCTCGATTAGATTCCCAACGTTTACAATTGAATCGGGTGTGGATGGTAAGCAAATTTCAAAAGTTATTTTCGATAAGGCTGAATTAAATATGTTTGAAAATTCGAGGCCCCTTAAGGTCGATGAAATCAAGCAAAAAACTAAAATTATTGTAAATACGGATGGAACTGAAGCTGCTTCCTCTACATGTAAGTGATACTTTGTAATATTTTGAGATTCAAATATACAATTTTTTATGAATTTATAGATGTCAAGGCAGTTAAGCAATCAGCATCCATTGGAGATACTAGACAATTCAAAGCTGATCGCCCATTCCTATTCGCTGTGTTAACCGACGATCACAAAGAACCAATATTCATTGGGCATTATGTAACCGGAAATAAATAAATTTATTGATATACCTAAGTACGTCACGAATACACAAATTTTTGTTTTAATTCAGTTCAGTCAGGTCATCAGTACCGCAAATTTCAACATCGCCGCTTGTTCGAGATTGCCACGCCCTTTAGAATTCACTGACATGCATGGTCCTTTCCCCGATTAACAGTTGAACATTCTTAGCTTGGAAAGGTTTCTATTTAGATTAAATGCGGATACTGCAGAAAGAAGGATTTTATTGGATGGAGTTCTGTTTGACAGACAGTAATTTAATGAGGTGATACTTTCGCACAATAATATAAACCCAAAAATAATTTGTTGGCTTCCAGAGAACGGCCCCAAAAAGGAAGTTTTGAATTTCACAGAAGATGGTTGTGCAAAGCAACCATCAGAATTCTGAAAAAAGTTCAAATCATGATTCTTGAAATCGTGTCGTGTGACACAATTAGAGAAGGCTAAGATAATTCAATTTGAGTCAGTGATCAGAATCAACAGATATCAAATACTTAACAAAAGGTTAAGGGATTAATCGTATCGTTCAGGTACAGACCGGTAATCAGCCCACGCCGAGAGCTCAGTATAAAAAAAGCTCAAAAGCTGTATCCGGATACCTGGCACCCTCTGGATCAAACTACCTCATCTGAGTACTGGGAATCCCTGCACAGATCAACATTTTGTTCTCGGCTACTCGTGGGACAAAACATGTATAAAACTACGAGAAAAGAAAAGGCTGACACTCTTAAAAAGCCGAAAACTAATGTTGATAGGATTTTGGGCTTTAAGCCTGATATCCAAATCATTGATCACCAACGTAGGACTTTGTTTATTAGATCTGGTCCGAAAGAAGTACGATGAAAAAGGGAACAATGTAGGACTTTGGTTGTTAGTTCTAGCCCTTAAGGTGTAGGCTGGTTCGTCGATCTCTAAGGATACAACTTCAAGCTACGATAGTCCCCTCGTCCTTACAAAACTAGAAAAAACACCTAGGAAGCTTCAGCAAAGCTCAATAAGATTCCGCTGACGGAAAGATCGAACAGACACTAGTATATGGAAAAGTCCATGTGAGGCTAAACATATTATTGAAATAAGGGTTCGTCTAAAGGTTCCCTACCCAAAGGCAGAGTTCAGCGAATGAAGCGGCAGCTGGAGAGTGGCCAAGTTAAAAAACCAAAGACCGATTATAGGTCAGTTTTTATGATATTAAATAGAGTCCCTGACTGCGCTGGTGAGAAGAAATGATTTAATTAGCTATGGTTTCAGTCAAGATTTATAAAAAAACTGAATGTGCCATCTTGAGGCCACCAAATGGGCGATCGACCAACTTTACCTTACCCTAGCTGGAAGTTATCTTAAATGTAATATTTATACCTAAGGCGGGAAAAGCTCTCATTGCAGTATCAAAACCTATAAATTTAGCCTCTTCCTTACTAAATTTTTTGAAAAGGCGGTTGGAAGCCCACCTTAGGAGTACGAATGAGCCAAATATCCCTTCAATATAAAGAATACTCCATGACAATGAGGACATAGAGGGCACATTTAACCTCGTCAGACCATATAGGCGATCTCGCAGGGTCCTTCCTCTAAGCTTGAATAAGTCACTCAGGGGCTGGGTAGGTCAAAGGCTTAGAAGCGGGGTTGTGGCGACCAGCCTGAGTGGGTTCTCTAATAGCTGATTTGTGAGTAGATGTACACCGAAAGGAGGTATTATCTCCTCTTCTTCACATCTTGGTTATAAATGCTCTATTTTTAAACCTGGAAGAGCGTGACCTTAAGGTGGTTGTTTATGATGATGTTGCGACTGTGGTCTTCGGTATATATCCTTGCATCTAAAGAGCATGTTTGCGAAGTGCGCTTGCCTTTCTCTCCAATTGGACTCACAGTTGAATGTGAATCCACATTAAGATGGATTAGTTCTTTTCCTCAGCAAATATAAACTTCGCAGATCGATTATCCTAGCTTAAGTTGTATAAGAATGACCTTCATTGATATAGCGAAGTTTCAAGTCTCATTCTGGATGGCAAACTAAGCGGGAAATTTTACCAAATTAGAAAGAGTAAGGAAAACTACAATAGCGCTTTACTGTTGTAAAAATGTCATTGGGTAAAAAAGGGTCGGGAGGCCCAGATTATATTGGGTGTATGAATATGAGTCCGCCTGTTCCCAATAGGTGTCGTTACTAGTACTGGTTACGTTTACTATAAATGGGCACTACTTGTATTCTATAGTACTTGATGTCAGCTATCAAACGCAATATGCGACACTTGGTTGCAATATAAACAACTAGTGTTTTTAACTCCTTGAAAATGTCGAGTTTTATTCCAAATAAACATCATTTGCGGGAAGTTCTTTACATTATTTTAATGCAAAGAAAAGTGCAGCGGAAACTTATCGTTTGCTTGTGGAAATTTACGGTGAGCATGCTCCATCGAATACAACGTGCAAAGAATGGTATATCGACGATATAAAAATGACGAGTTTGACATCGAAGATAAAGTGCATGGAAAACCACCCAATCAATTTGTAGATGCTGAATTGGGAACATCATTGGCTGAAGATTTTTCTCAAACAAGCAAAATTGACTGTAGCATTAAATGTTGATCAAACAAATGTTCCAAATAATCGGAATGGTTCATAAAGCTGACGTCGAAAACCTTTTGTGAAATATTGCTTCAAAGACAACAAAGAAAAGGTTTCTTGCATCGAATAGTTACTGAAGATGAAAAATGGATTTATTATGACAATCCCAAATGCAAAAAATCTTGGACGAAGACTCATAAAGCTGGCCCATACCAACAAAAGCGAGTTATTCATTGCAATAAGGTATAATATCTGGTAGGATCAGAAATGTGTGGTGTATTATGAACTGCTAGAATCAGGTGAAGCTATCAATGGCGATGTCTACCAACGACAACTATAGAAGAAAAATGACCAGGATGGAGAACGACAATGCCTAACTACACGTTGCAAACTTTTTGAAAAATTATTTAAAAGAGCAGGACTGAGAAGTTCTAGTCTACTGAGCGTATTTACCAGACAAAGCTCCTTCAGATTACTACTTATTCCGGTCAATGCACTCGTCGCTTTCGGAACAGCGGTTCAGTTCTCGCGCAGAGATCGAATTCGGCTTATTGATTGGATCGCCCCCAAATACCAGGATTACTTCAGAGCGGGAATTCGTAAATTGCCTGAAAGATGGAGGAAAATTATAGCTGCAGGTGCAGCATACTTTCAACAAATGATTTTTCATTTTCTAAACAAGCAAACGTGTTTTATTTGAATAAAAAAGGGCGGAGTCATATTCACGCGTCTAATACATTGCCTCTATATATTTCTACTATTAGGCCCATTTGATTATATGGGGTTATTGTTTGGTGGTCAGCTTTAAATATTCTGACCAACCTAAAATCCTTGGTAAAAGTACAGCGAACAGCTGCCTAACATAACTCTCAACCCATCTCCATGTGAAACTGTAACAATACAGAACACTCATCTATTCTAAGTAACAGGAACATCCCAAATACTATCCCATCACCAGCTTTTGATCAGAGGTTTAGAACTGGTATTCTCACCAGAAAGGACTAGTTGAGAGAAACAGTACTGAAGGTGTTAATTTCTTCACTGATGGTTTTCTGCGAAGAATTAAATATGAGCCTCTGTTTTCGTCTCCTGGATTATAGCAGGGATTTTCAAGCTGAACTAATAAGAGAAGATAAGGGAAGCCATTGACTTATTGAGGAATAATGTAATATCTTTAAGTGATATTCGCATTGGCTTAAATCATATTTCCTTATGCCGAAAGTACCCCAGAATTGTCTTTCATCTCTTAACGAGATGGCAGATCAGTTCAACATCCACCGGAAATGAAAAGACGGATAAACTCGCTCGACAAGGCACAATCTGCCTTATTTTTCCAAGTAAAGAGGATGTTGTTATACAGCTCACTGCTTTCACGTTACTGTTTCAAGAGGAAGCTAGAAGAATAACGAACGTCAGATTGTATAATAATACATTATGCGTAATACCTAGACAGATCTGCCCACAACTATACCTGTGCGTGCTATTACGGGACAACGTCTCATGGGAAATCATGCGAGCAGGATGCGAGTCTCCTCACATGATTACTGTCATAGTTGCGAAGATGAAGAGGAGAAAGAAATTGTTCTCCATTTCCTTTGCACCTGTCCTTGTCAGAGAAAAACTGTAAATGGCGGAAATTACGAAAGCCGGAATCCCATCATACACGGAACATAAAAATTTAGGTTCTATTTGTAATATAATGTCAACCTCCTTACGCGGAAAACTGTGAGACGTGGTCGGAAACCTTTTTTTCGTAATTTTTAATGTAAATTTAATGAACTTTAATTTGTCAAAGACGGAAAGTACGATTTATGTATTGTTTATTTGCTTGTTATATTTTTAAACGCGGAAACTGTCACGAAAAATCAACCTTATGGTATAGAGGGTTGGATTTTAAAAACTTGTTTGTTCGATTTTTTGCTTGTCAAAGTTTGAGGTTATGAATTTAGTGTACAAAAGATTTTCAAATGATAAGTTGTGTAGAACGAAAGACAGGTATGTAATTTTAAAATTTGTTGAGTTTGCTAATACATATTTTGAGTTTATTGCAGAAAAATGAGTAAACGGCCGCATTGCGTAGTTAAAGGAAAAATACGAAGTAATTAGACTCATAGATTCCGAAAAAAAAGTTTCAAATATGTTACCGAGAAATTTAAATGCGGTAAAACGCGAATTTATAACATCTTGGAAAATGAAAAGGAATTAAAGAAAAAATATTTATGTTCAACGGAAAGTGAAAAAGACGCTAAAAAGTCAAGATCATGTACGTACGAAACATTAAACATGTTAACATTCGAGTGGTTCTGCAAAGCGCGCGCAAAAAATATACCAATTTCTGGACCAATTGTACAAGAAGCAGCCTTAAACATTAGACGAGAATAGAAAATTGAAGAGTTTAAGGCGTCGAATGGTTATCTAGTTTTCGGTCGAGGTATAACATTGCAGTCAACATTGCGTGTGGAGAATCAAACGAAGTAAATAGCCAATGCTGATGAAACAGTCCTGTTCTATTAAGCTTTGCCTAATAGATGTATAAGAAGTTGGCCCGAAATTTCCATCCCGAAAAGGTTTTTTTTCATAAAGTGTGTGTGTTAGCTAAATTACATAAAATAATTCCATCCCGAAAATTTTATTGTTAAATTAATGAAAAAAAAAATCAGAACGAGAAAATTATCGAATTATACAACAGTTTGCATTAAAAAAGATTCATTTCAATATATTAATAAATTTAATCTATATGAAATATCAATGAAAAATTAAAGATAAATTATTAATCATCCCGTAAACAATTTTCTATACATTCTTCCGATGAAAATTTGTTCATTACCAAATTTCCTTGTGGCGAACTCAGAGATGACCCCTCCCTTGGCATATGAAGTTAGGTGTGCCAATCTGCATAGAACACATATTCAGATGCCCGTTCGAAAATCACGAGGATTAATGGTGAATATTGATCAATCCCGTAAACAATTTTCTATACATTCTTCCGATGAAAATTTGTTCATTGCCAAAATTCTTTGTGGCGAACTCAGAGATGACCCCCTCTCTTGGCATATGAAGTTAGGTGTGCCAATCTGCATAGAACACATATTCAGATGCCCGTTCGAAAATCACGAGGATTAATGGTGAATAGTAATCAATCCCGTAAACAGTTTTCTATACATTCTTCCGATGAAAATTTGTTCATTACCAAATTTCCTTGTGGCGAACTCAGAGATGACCCCCTCTCTTGGCATATAAAGTTAGGTGTGCCAATCAATTAAAACCGTTTATTTAATTGGCCTTAACTACAACATGCCAAGGGATGGGGTCATCTCTGAGTTTGCCACAAGGAAATTTGGTAATGAACAAATTTTCATCGGAAGAATGTATAGAAAACTGTTTACGGGATTGATTACTATTCACCATTAATCCTCGTGATTTTCGAACGGGCATCTAAATATATGTGCTATGCAGATTGGCACACCTAACTTCATATGCCAAGAGAGGGGGTCATCTCTGAGTTCGCCACAAAGAATTTTGGCAATGAACAAATTTTCATCGGAAGAATGTATAGAAAATTGTTTACGGGATTGATCAATATTCACCATTAATCCTCGTGATTTTCGAACGGGCATCTGAATATATGTTCTATGCAGATTGCCATACCTAACTTCATATGCCAAGGGAGGGGGTCATCTCTGAGTTCGCCACAAGGAATTTTGGTAATGAACAAATTTTCATCGGAAGAATGTATAGAAAATTGTTTACGGGATTGATCAATATTCACCATTAATCCTCGTGATTTTCGAACGGGCATCTGAATATATGTTCTATGCAGATTGCCATACCTAACTTCATATGCCAAGGGAGGGGGTCATCTCTGAGTTCGCCACAAGGAATTTTGGTAATGAACAAATTTTCATCGGAAGAATGTATAGAAAATTGTTTACGGGATTGATCAATATTCACCATTAATCCTCGTGATTTTCGAACGGGCATCTGAATATCTGTTCTATGCAGATTGGCACACCTAACTTCATATGCCAAGAGACGGGGTCATCTCTGAGTTCGCCACAAGGAATTTTGGCAATGAACAAATTTTCATCGGAAGAATGTATAGAAAATTGTTTACGGGATTGATCAATATTCACCATTAATCCTCGTGATTTTCGAACGGGCATCTGAATATATGTTCTATGCAGATTGGCATACCTAACTTCATATGCCAAGGGAGGGGGTCATCTCTGAGTTCGCCACAAGGAATTTTGGCAATGAACAAATTTTCATCGGAAGAATGTATAGAAAATTGTTTACGGGATTGATCAATATTCACCATTAATCCTCGTGATTTTCGAACGGGCATCTGAATATGTGTTCTATGCAGATTGGCACACCTAACTTCATATGCCAAGGGAGGGGTCATCTCTGAGTTCGCCACAAGGAAATTTGGTAATGAACAAATTTTCATCGGAAGAATGTATAGAAAATTGTTTACGGGATGATTAATAATTTATCTTTAATTTTTCATTGATATTTCATATAGATTAAATTTATTAATATATTGAAATGAATCTTTTTTAATGCAAACTGTTGTATAATTCGATAATTTTCTCGTTCTGATTTTTTTTTTCATTAATTTAACAATAAAATTTTCGGGATGGAATTATTTTATGTAATTTAGCTAACACACACACTTTATGAAAAAAAACCTTTTCGGGATGGAAATTTCGGGCCAACTTCTTATACATCTATTAGGCAAAGCTTAATAGAACAGGACTGTTTCATCAGCATTGGCTATTTACTTCGTTTGATTCTCCACACGCAATGTTGACTGCAATGTTATACCTCGACCGAAAACTAGATAACCATTCGACGCCTTAAACTCTTCAATTTTCTATTCTCGTCTAATGTTTAAGGCTGCTTCTTGTACAATTGGTCCAGAAATTGGTATATTTTTTGCGCGCGCTTTGCAGAACCACTCGAATGTTAACATGTTTAATGTTTCGTACGTACATGATCTTGACTTTTTAGCGTCTTTTTCACTTTCCGTTGAACATAAATATTTTTTCTTTAATTCCTTTTCATTTTCCAAGATGTTATAAATTCGCGTTTTACCGCATTTAAATTTCTCGGTAACATATTTGAAACTTTTTTTTCGGAATCTATGAGTCTAATTACTTCGTATTTTTCCTTTAACTACGCAATGCGGCCGTTTACTCATTTTTCTGCAATAAACTCAAAATATGTATTAGCAAACTCAACAAATTTTAAAATTACATACCTGTCTTTCGTTCTACACAACTTATCATTTGAAAATCTTTTGTACACTAAATTCATAACCTCAAACTTTGACAAGCAAAAAATCGAACAAACAAGTTTTTAAAATCCAACCCTCTATACCATAAGGTTGATTTTTCGTGACAGTTTCCGCGTTTAAAAATATAACAAGCAAATAAAAAAATACATAAATCTTACCTTCCGTCATTGACAAATTAAAGTTCATTAAATTTACATTAAAAATACGAAAAAAAGGTTTCCGACCACGTCTCACAGTTTTCTGCGTAAGGAGGTTGATATTATATTACAAATAGAACCTAAATTTTTATGTTCCGTGTATGATGGGATTCCGGCTTTCATAATTTCCGCCATTTACAGTTTTTACTGTATTCACCGTTCAGACTTCTGCTATTGGCGTTATATCTGAGATGGATGGACCTAACTTTTGAGCAAATAACCTCGAGAGGGATTTCTCCTGGATTCCCGGGCTTGAGCTATTAACGTTAAATGTGACATGGATGGAGGGGGATATCTCCTGGATTCCAGCAATTAAATTTTTAATTTAACCGATTTTTCATATAAAATGGAAAAGTTCAATACAACCATAGTAACACATGGATAAAGATAAGGCTCCAATATTGAATATTTGGAAATGGACCACTTTTATTTTGAACACAAAGTATGGTAACTTTTACGCTCAAACTCCCGATGGATGTTTATATGGTTTTTGTAAACGTGCTGATATGTAATCGCTATATGCAACTAATGCGATTTTCCGCCATGATGTAACACAATTTTTTTTAATATCTCAATTGTTATCTGTATAATATCGCATTACCAACCATACAATTATGATTTTTCGGGATGGTATTGAAATTAGCAAAGAAACACGCCTAAATTGAAAAGGTGTTTTTAGGGCTGGTTTTTCGGGCCAACTTCACTTACATCCTCTAAATTACTTACCTTACACTTCGTTGAGAGTTCAAAATGAATCGACGGGTAGCTGTGGAGAGAAAGTTATGTGGCAGGAGACCTAATTGTGTCTATGCAAGTTCTTTAGGAAAACATAGACAACATTTAGGAGAAAATTGAGAAAATCTTGGAATTGTAAAATCTGTAAATCTGTAAAATCATCTCGTGATAGAAAATGGATTTTTGATCCTTGACAAATCTTTGTTCAATCGAATGGAATCTAGAAACTGCTTGATGAACTAGGATCTAAACCAAGATCATCTACAAATTCTTGTTGCGATTCTGAACACGGTCGTTTTAAAAAACATCTTAATCGTATGCAGCTAACTTCAAATGCCTGCTGTGACTATACTATTTAGAAGAGACCGATAATGTCATTTACAACAAATTTTACTCAAACTCTATTCTGATGAGAATCAACGGACTTTTACACCTTGAGGGCCCGTTAGAGGAATTGAGTGCCGATTTTAAACTTCTAACGTGCTGATCGATTATCGATTTGACTCGGTAGTGCTGTGAGTAAAGTTTATTCAATTATATGAATAATTTGATAATTTGTTGATGATTATTGACAAACAGATAAACAACAATTGGGGAAAATTTACCCAAATGCATTCTGTAGTTGCGACACGAAGCCCCAAATTATTTTATAATGATGATTATAACTTATGATAGGCGTATGATAGGCGGGCGAATGCATTTGAGTGACAAACCAGATTTAAGTTCATTGATAATCTCTGAAAATATTTATTTTTGAAAAACAAATAAAATATTCACCAAAACAATGTTGTTTACTTATTTTACAGATAAGCAATTATTATCTGTGTAGTTGTTTTAAATACAAAGCTTATTTGCCAAACTAATCGATCCCCATGAATCACCTTTTATCAACATTCCATATCTAAACAATATTAATGTTATTGTTCTTGATTTGTGTGTATTGTTAGTAATATTACTAGTTCATTCCCCACAAATATTAGTGCTTTGGCCAAAATGCTATTGTCGGTAAAACTACATATCGCATTTTTCAAAAACCAACCAAGAGGCAAAGCACAAACACTATAGCTTAGCATACTTGAATTGAGTAGAAATATAAATAAATGAAGGAAAACTACCAATCTAATTGTAGTATGCGCTTAGAATCTAAACAGCGTAGAAGCGGGAGATTGATTTTACACTTTTTTGACTTCGGCGATGTATAGCAAATGGCAAATCTGTAAATATTTTGAGAAAAGTAAAAGAACGTACAGTAAAATAGAGTCAGATTATGAGAGCCCTTAATTACAGGAAAGTGCCTTGCACTGTATTTTGTTACACGATGTTTTCACACTCCAATTCTCCGAGAATATCCCAATTGTCACACTCTTTAAGCACTCTTTTTGCTTATGCAAAGATTTTGTAGACATAACTCAATAGTGGTTACAATTTCAATAATGGGCGTTCAAATCGATGCCGCAACTAGCAGAACTCTCTCTCAAATAATGCCGGACATTAGCCGACCAAGGGTAACGAATACCATTGGAGTTGTTACTTCTATAATTCTTGTTGATTCTCCTATCTGGGCCCAAGCAATGTAACGTCAAAAATTTTACGATAATACTCATGCAGAAACACTACAAACACCAATGGCACAAGTTAATAATACAAGAATATACAGAGGCGATTTTCTGTTCGAATGGCAACAGCGATAGAACCGATTAGAGGAGAGCCAATAAACTAGGCGATGTGTTCCAGAAATATTCGTCTGAATAAACCGCAAGCATAGATGTGTCGATTTTTTATCTTTATCGCAAATTATGCAGCATAAACGATTAAGGAGTTGCGACGTTTGGAACTCCAACGTCGCGATAAGTGATAATTTGGATCCAGCAGTTGTGTACGAGATGTGATAGTACACGTTAGTACAGAGACCTTCCTTCCAAGGTAATACGTAATGGTTGTTCCCGTGGACAAAGATGGAGATGTTGGTTTTAGTAAGTATGAATCTCACATCGGTGAGTTTTTCTCTTAAATTATTTTTTATGCTTTACTATTCAAAATATTTGACAAAAATCTTCTATGAAAGCTAACAATTCCGCTGGACCGATTTTGGCGAAAGATCACTGGGACTCGCTAATTTTTGGATAAAACTAAAGTATGAAGTTTTATTCCGGCACAACCTGCCTGATCTGTGCAGAGGCCGAATTTTAATTGATAACTGTTTGCCGTGATTCGGGGTGTCCGATTTAATTTTGAAAGACTGATGTGTACCGACCTTGTTGAAAATTTTATCAGTAAAGTTTTACTTTATGACCGTTTTCCTCTAATAAAATTATTTGCAAAAACTAAAATGTGCTGTAGAGAGAATGCAGACATTTAGTCTGCACTGCATTCCACATAGACACACAGGCACACACACACACACACACACACACACACACACACACACACACACACACACACACACACACACACACACACACACACACACACACACACACACACACACACACACACACACACACACACACATACACACACTTACAGACCGACGAATGGGATATGCTGCGATTATATCTGGTACTTTCATTACTACACGTAGCCTCTCCATCCCTACTCCGCTTCACTAGGTCCACGCTCGTGTCGGTGGTAACTCGGTTCTAGGAAACTAGGCCGAGGCAGAAGCCAAAGGGGGGTCACTTGCAAATGATGCGTTTAAGAGTTATGTGACTTATATCCTGGAGCGTCTGTCTCAAATTGAGCGGCTTCCAGGTCAGCGACGGTACCCCAGGAGGGGCGGCTGTGTTCCTACTTGGCAGAAAGTATAAAATTCCAGGGGCTGCACCTCGAAAAAGAATCCATCATGAATTCAGTTAAGGAGACTTTGCTTACGGTACAGGGAGTAGGAAATCCAGTACCGGCTGAAGGGAGTGAGCAAGCAGGCTCCCAACAGTCGAGATCCAGCGACTGCAATGTTACAACGGTGGCGACCTTGGCCGATGTAACAGATATTTCGACAAGCGAAGAGAGAGGAAGCACTACATCCGTGCATGTGAATAGAACCCCTGGTAAACCGTTTGGTAAGAGTGCGTTAATGCAGAGGTCCCCTAAGAAGGGAGCGATGACCAGTATATTGGAGAGATGTTTTTCATCGCCTTCTTTGGGAGTTACAAGGAGGAACCTCAAAAAATAAGGCTAGCCAGGCTTGGGGAAAAAATTGCGGAACTGGTGGAGTTCGTAAGACCTCGAAATAATGTTCATAGCGAGATTAAAAAGATAATAAGCACCATTAGCACGCTTTATGGCTCAGCTATAGCTAAGAGGAGTGCTTCGGAACAGCAGTGCCAAACTTTACCGATCAATAATGACGGGAACGAGAATTTAGGTCGTCTACGAACTGTGAGTAGGAAAGAGGAGCTGAAGGCGGCGACTATCGAAGATATCCACTTGTGAAGCCCAATAAGAGGAAGTTGTCCCCGCCACCTAAGAGTGATGAAAGAAGGCAAAGAAAGAGAAGAACCACAGCATCTATGTCGGATAATGGATATATAAACACTGCGAGCTCAAATCAATTGAAAGATACGATAGTTGGCTCAGAACAAGAATGGCACAAAGTGAAGGGAAAAAGAACGCCAAAAAGACGATCACGTCCGCGAAGGAAAAGGGCTCCCCCGGATGTGCTGCTAATAAAGACGAGTGACGAAATCTCATCTGCCGATCTGCTGCAGAAAGTTAAGGTGAACCCGACGCTAAATACTCTGGGTGAAAGAAGAACTTATAGTGGAAACCAGTCTTCTGGTGGAACGACGAGATTTCTAAATTGAGTAAAAGGTGCCTGAACGCAAGAAGGCGATACCAGTGTTCTAGACACGTCGATAACTCTCCCCTTCGACAACAATACTGTAAAGCTCGATCAGAGCTTAAGCATGCCATTAAAGCAAGTAAACTCAGAAGCAAGTAAAAAACTCAGAAGCAATTACGCCACTGCTCCCACATGCCCGGTAATGCTGTCCGTTCCCGCAGCAACCCGATTGTGTGTTACAAGTATTAGGCAACGAGGAGGATGATAGACTACCAGTTACTGAGGAAGAGGTTCTGAAGGCTTGTGGCAAAGTGGGTAACAATCAAGCTCCTTGCCCGGATAACATTCCGAATGTTGCATTGAAGTCGGCGGTTAAAGCATACCCACACTTATTCACTGAAGTATATACTGTATGCTTAGTTGAGGGGGTATTCCCTAGTAAATGGAAGGAACAGAGACTAGTATTGTTGCCAAAAGGAGGCAAACCACCAGGTGAGCCATCGTCCTGGCGTCCAGTCTGTTGGATACCGCAGGCAAATCCCTAGAGAGAGTTGTATGTGACCGGTTACAAGAAGCTATAGTTAGAGCAGGAAACCTGGCAGAGCAGCAGATGGCTTTCGAAAGGCGCGCTCAACAGTAAATGCGATTAAAGAGGTTGTAGATACGGCACACCAAGCGATATTCGGTTCTCGATGGCTACGTGGTAGTAAAAAATACTGTCCCTGCGAATTGGAGCTGCATATTTAACACACTGACGCGGATGAACGTACCGAAGTACCTGCTGAGACGATCTTGATGTATGATACGGAGGAAGGAAAGAAAACTTACGAGGTGACTGGTGGAGTTCCTCAAGGATCAGTGTTAGGTCCTACACACTGGAATGTGATGTATGATGGTGTACTTCGACTGCCCATACCAAGTGATGCACAGGTGATTGGATTTGCGGACGACATCGCGATTGTAGTTGTCGCAAAACACAGAGAGGAGATTGTGGACATCTGTAATAGGACGGTCAGACTTATTCAACAGTGGTTAACATCTGCTGGGCTGCAACTAGCAGAACATAAAACAGAAGCTGTCCTTATTACTAGCCGAAAAGTAATGGAGAACGTAACCTTAGAGATTGGAGCCCAACAAATTGTTAGTCAACCATTCATCAGGTACCTAGGAGTAATGATCGATGCCAAATTGTTATATAAGACACATCTCATTACTACAAGCGAGCGAGCAAGAAGAGTTAATGCGGCACTAGCACGAATAATGCCGAATACGAGAGGGGCGCGGATGATCGGCAGAGTTCTGGAGGAAGGAAAGAAAACTTACGAGGTGACTGGTGGAGTTCCTCAAAGATCAGTGTTAGGTCCTACACACTGGAATGTGATGTACGATGGTGTACTTCGACTGCCCATACCAAGTGATGTACAGGTGATTGGATTTGCGGACGACATCGCGATTGTAGTTGTCGAAAAACACAGAGAGGAGATTGTGGAGGTGCTGAGACGAACTGTATGGCAGAGAAGATGGAGTGAGTCGACGAATGGTAGATGGAACCATCGTCTGATCCCCTATATCGAGGCGTGGCTAAACAGACCAAACACGAAGTCACCAGATTGCCCTTTATGCATCGGAGTAACGGAGAATGTAGAGCACGTATTATTCGAGTGTCCACGATGTGCTGAGGAGAGAAGGAGTATCTGTATACATGGGGTCCAACGAACGCCGGAAAATATAGTGGAGTTTATGCTGGCATCTCAAGAAGGGTGGAACACCGTAAGCGGAAGTGTCTCACGGATAATAAGAGAGTTGAGATGCCTCAAAAGAAGCAGAAGCAGAAGCAGCGAAAGCTGAACCTGCCTCGCGAAGTAATACCTAACGGTAGTTCCACGGGGCCGAACGGCATTTTATCGGGGGTGGTGGTTTGGTCGGTAAGAATCCGACACTGTCACGAGTTTGATATATGGATTCACGCGTTTTCGGTGATATAGCGGATGGTAAATCTGCAAAATTTTTGGGGTCTAAAATTTTCATGATTACTGTACTTTATTTTACTATGTAAAAGAAAGTAAAAATGACAGAGCAGACATTGTCCATCATATTGCTTAATGAAGTTTGCTTAAATTTTAATCTGATATAACGAAAAACCGTAGGCCAAAATTCGTACTGTTTTATTGAAGCTGAAGCTCTACTCGATCAGGTCCGTCTATTAAATGCTGATAGATTTGTGTGCAATGAATGACAATGCATTTCTACCATTGTATTCGAATGTTTAGTTTTATAGGCCAATTCTTTGAGTCTCCCAAATATTTAAACCCGTTCCACCATAAAGTTATAGTACCTGTTCGTATCCTGTAACTCTAGATGACGTCTCTGTGTCCAGTTCATATCCGTGAGTATTTCTCCAGTTTTACTGCCGACAAAGGTGATCCATTTGGTCGGTTCTTATGGGTCTTGTTGCATCTTCTTTTCCAGTATACTGGAAATCATCATCAATTTATTTAAATTTTAATTAGTAACTGGGAGATTCAGCCAAATAGGTGAAAAAGTTGACTCGTGTCTGATAAGATTCCTTGTTTTGTTAAGGTTGGCGGATTTTTTAAATATACTTTGAACTCTAAACAGTCTTTCGTTGATTTCAATAGAATTCCGTTGACGTAACAGAATCTGATACCTCTATCTCTATAATGTCTAATAGTCCGTCGATTTTATAGGGTTGGTAAATATTGTTTTCACATTGTTTAGCCATTTTCTCAGTTGAGAATCTTCAGTGGAGATTTATTCAATCTTCCTTTTAATTAGCTCCGGTCATCAGGTCATGTTATTTTAATATGGCTCTGTGGATTTTTTTAGTGTTTGGGTTGCCATATTGTGTGTGATAATTTATCGATAAATCTGATCCAGATCAGAAGGTTGCGTGTTCAAATCACGTGGGGGTCACCACATATTGTCTGTGATAATTTACCGATATAATGTTTCGCCGATATAACGTGCCGATACGAAATAATGTTCGGTTGCTATTTATTATCAGTTTGCGATATTAAAGATACTTTTCTTGTACCACATTATAATGTTATTTATTTATTCAAAATTTATTAAGTTTATTTATATAAAAAACGATTTCATAGCCTGCACTGCATCATATTACGTTATGAAAAGGAAAAACGTGACTGAAAAAATGTTTTCTTCGACAATTTCAGTTTCCTTGACATATTTCGTTTGTTTGTATACTCGGTACACCAAGCGCTATGAGAATCGGTTTTGGTGCGTTTATGTCATCGCTTGTATATGCGCACGGCCATCGTTTAATTTGCACACGGTTATTTTGATTTGAGTTTTAATTTCGATTTTTGAAAAAATGAAATTTAGAAATTGTTAGTTAAATCATTTGACTGCTACAAACTCATTAGCACTAAATGGCACATTGAGTGAAGTTGACATTCGTTGAAATTTGGTATCATCCTGAGTAATTCAAACTTTTCGAAACATTTTCTGGACATCAGCGATGATCGTCACTTTGAACTTGATAAAACGGTCTTCCAATAAAATTTTTTTACCTCGTGTTCATTTAGTAAAATAAATTATATTTCGCTTCAAAATAGTAGTAAATTAATTAAAATCGATTATGAATATGGAGGATCTGTAAAAACAACATTTCGTTAAGGTCGCGTACGAATTCGCCCATCTGATCCCTCTATTATCAATTTAGTACGAAAATTTGAGTCCATACTAGCTTAGTAGTAAATATATCGACAACAACACGTGCTCGTGGAAGACGTTAAACTGAAAATATTGCTACAGAAAGAGAAAGTGTTGTAGGGAACCCACTTTTATCGAGTTCACGGCTACAGAGACACGATAGCGATTTTTTTACGGCCAATATTTGAAATAAAGGTGGATTTACATTTGTGACGTGTGACGTGTGACGGGAGCTGGTAGCCAATCAGAGACGAATATTTTTACATTCGTCACGCTCGCACGAGAACATACAAATTTGTATGTACAAACGACGTAGTTTTAATACACACCACAAAAAATATTTAAAGTGTGCGTGGCGGCATTCGTCGCAAATGTAAATTGTTGTCATGAAAGCGTCACGTTTATTTCAATCTGTCACACATCACACGTCGCGAATGTAAATCCACCTTGATAATGAAATTAACAATTTGTGGTTTGAACAGGGTGGCGCTACATGTCATGCAGAAAATTATTAATTTTGTGAAGAAGGGACGTCAGTTGCCCACTAAAAACGTGCGATGAACTTCTGCAAACGTGCTCGTTATGGACATTTGTCAGCTATTATTTTTTTACCCATAAATAATCAAGTGTCTACACAAACTTTCAATTAAGAATGACATATATTATTAACAAAACGTGTGTTTAATTTCAAATATAAAAAAATCTTTTTATTCGAAGACGCTGTAAGTATACGGTATCTGTTCAAAGAATTTTTTAGAGAGATAGAGATATCTTGAATGGAAGGCGTAAATGAAATGTACCTCTGCTATCTGCCGTCTAAGTTTTTTCGAAGTGCGGTTCACAAAAAGTTTTGGTTAATTCGGGTTTCCTTGCTTCTATTTCTTCCATTTCCCAGAATATTCCTAGTGCAATGTCAACTTTCCCCCTGGTTGGCATACTGCGACCGTGGAACCCCTAAAATATTTTGTGGAACACATAAATGGTTCTAAGTTGTTGATTTTCCAACTCCCATGCCAGATATGCCAATTGCGGCATTAAACCGAGTGCACTCGTGTAAGATGCCGGCAAAAAATTTGGAGCTGTATGAACTAGTTAAGAGTTGCTAGTTTCATCGTCACACAAGAACTGTAGAAGCTGTCGCAATTTGAAGAGACTAGGCAGAGATACCACTGAATACCACTGAACCTAAACAAATATTCAAGGGCGCTGTCATTTCGAAAATAAGAGAGAGTAGAGTAATATTCTACAATGTTAGGAGCAAAATAGGCCATCCTAGCACGGGTAGAAATGCTAAAGGACCTGATTTCAAACCAATGAAACCTCAGAACTGGAGCCAGTTTCGGCTGATTATGAAGAAAAGGCATGAGAACATCTGGTTGACACCGAAGAACAAGGTGTCCAAGCACATAAATTAGGAGGCATTGGAAGAATTGACACAGAATAAGTGACATCAAGGAAATACAACCATCGCGGTCATAGTGAAAGTGTATTCAATGAGAATTTGGGAAAATGGAAATTATTCAAAGCACTGATGTGCTGTAAAAAATTGGTACTGAAAATGAGAGTTCTCTAAGATAGCGCTGCGCATATATCCATTAGCCTATAGCAAGTGGACAATATCCATCGCGAACCTTAGTTTAGAGAATATAACGCCAACGTACATCAACAAGATAACATTACTACCAAAGCAATCGGAAATTGTTGTGAGATACAGTATTGATGTTGTAGAAGGCTTCCAATTACTGATACCATAAGGCGTTTTCCATAGAGCACAAGCAATATGATATTTTAATAGCGTGAAGTTGATAATGGTGACATAAAAACCGTAGAAATATTAAGAAAAATTAGACAAAATTTTATTTTATTTATTTGCATTTACATAATGCCCAACAAATATTGGCTCTTTGTAATCTTCGGTTAGTACAGCGAATAGGAAAGGACGATCAGCTGTGAATTGCTTGCTTTCTCCTATCTGCGCCGCAAACGGCACAACCTTTGCGTCTAAAACGAAAAAAATTAAGGAAAATTTATTTAAACCTTGAGAATTGCCAGTAAATAAAGTTTGGCTTACATATCGATGTGGCAGCTTCGGTTCCATCCGTATTTACAATAATTTTAGTTTTTTGTTTGATTTCGTCAACCCTAAGTGGATTGCTGTTTTCCAACAAATTTAATTCAGCCTTCTTGAAAAGTGCTTGTGAAACTTGTTTTCCATCTACACCCGATTCAATTGTAAATGTTGGGAATTTTATATCGCATTGGTTATATGCGAGCGATGCATTAATTTTGTGCATGAAATCAGTGTTTAATTTTGATTTAAGTTCATCTAAGCTGGATCCATCCCGTGGCACTATCATCCAAAATACAAAATTGCTGTGTTTCTCATATGGCAATTCAAGAACATCAACCTGTAATTCTTCGTTGTTCACAACCTTATAGACATCGTCATCATAAATAAATTCAATTTCGGTTTTACTGCCATCAATATTGTTAAACGTTTTATTGTGTAAGGCAAATTTCGTGTACGGTGTACGCCACTGCGCTTTGAAATAAAGTGTATTAATTAGGAAAAGCGCAGTATCGGGCGTTACACTATCTGGTTCGATTAAATTTTTAATTAAATGGTTTGTTTGCTCTTCGACCCACTGATTCATTTTATCCGCGATTTGAACATTTGTACTAAAATCAACTTGTTCCACTTCCGATTTGTATTGTGCGATGAGTGTGTTAAAATCTTGACGTAGTTCGGACCCCTTAGCAAGATACACTTTATTAGCGAGTTTCACTTTATCACTTGATAAAATACGATTCAATGCAGCCGATTGTGATGCTTGGATAGTTTTTTTGTCTGCCTGATCGGCATTACTGAATAATTGAGACCGAAGCTCATTTTCTGAGTCACCGAAAGACACTTGATACAGAATGGAATATAATACACGAAATGAGAACGGGGAATATACTAAATTTTGACTAGAGTCGTATATTTTCTATAATTAGACAAAATCGATAATTAAAATGCGAATTAAATAAAATTTGTAAATAGAACTTACTCTATAAATTTCGAATGCATGATGTACGATGTCTTCACTTTCATTTTCACTTGTAAATTCACAATGGGCTAACCCCACAAACAATAAGCAAACTAAACTTAATTTCATTTTATTAAGCTTTGGTTCACAAGACTCTTACACCGGTTGAAGTGTGAGCGCAGACTGAACACTATCTGACGCCTTTATATCATTTTATATAAATTGAGGCTACCCGGTGTAGGTTTATTCTATTTTGCTTCTGTGTTTCGTTTTCGTATTTTGGATTTATATTCGCAAGAGTTTGATGCTATATGCAAATTACTTGAAGTGACTCCAACTAGTATAAATAATTAATAATCAAGAAATTCAAGTTTCGTGTGTAACGTCTGAAGAACAATATTTTTTCAAATTCATGTGATTACAAGTATTATACATGCGTACCTCTAAGGTCTAAGGTTGTAGACGTGAAGATTAATTATTATCTAATGTATTGGGCACACGTAAGATTTATGAATATGATGCCGGTTAAAATGTTAATGCTGATAAAATCATAATGCAAACATAAAAGTGAACAATACAACAAAAGAGGTTGCATTGTCATTGACATTTGCATTTTGGTTGAAAAACATGCGATGATGCATCGGATTGATCTCTTTATTTTTAAAATATAAATTTGCTTTAATTAAAGTTTCGCAGAGGCGTCACCCATGAATTTTGGTGTAGGGCTAAAATGTATGGTTTAATGGTACAAAATTTCAGGAGGGATTCTGGAGGAATTTTGCATATTTTTCGCCACTATGTTCGTCCATATTCACTGTATAAAATGCTGCCTAGCAGTGTCCGCAACCAAATGGCTTAAATCGGAGTCATCATTTATAAAATTGGATTCCATAATACAAGAAATTGAAACTTCTATTAATCATATACGAGTAATTCATCTATTAATCTGCCTGGGAACCAAACACAAATTTTAATGAATAAAATATAAATATAAATGTTTGCAAAATTTAAAATCATTGACTGGTTATTTCAGAAGTAATAGCAGAAAAGGAATAAGGGGAGCAAGTAATCATCGCTCTCGATGCCCACACAGAGCAAGTAATTTTCAATATAGCGAATGGGGAACCTTGAAGAGTATTTAAAAATTTCATTTGTCATTTCTTAAGTGTATTGGATAACGGCAGCTCTGTTGGCCTTCTTAATGTCCAAACTTGGATGACCCTGTTTTGGGGAATTTAACGAATCTAGAAGAGAAACCCTTTTTAATACAAATGTCGATCCAAGGTGAAACACGTTGGCCGATAGATTAATGAACAAGAGACAACTTTAGTCGCTAGCATGGAACTCCTGGAAACTTGGAGCCCCTGGTTTCAAGTAGCCTTACTTCAGATAGATGCTCTGCTGTAGCGGACCTTCCCTTATTGTCTAGAATCAAGAGTTGCCAAATCTCTCCACCTCGGCAGCCAATTAATAATGCGTTCGTCACAAGCGTGATGAACGATATTTTTTGCCTTTCTGTCCGGAGGACTGCCAATGGGGAAAACACGACAATTCATGGTTTGTTCCACACACTTGCAACGATTGGCCTTGCGATTTATTAATCGTCATTGCGAGTGCAACGCGAACCGGAAACTGAACACGCTTAAATTGAAACGGCAAATCGGTTGGAATCGGTGGAATTCTTGGAATCAGAACATTCCCGCCTTTGAACTTTCCTGTGATTAGCGGGTCTTGTTCCATTGCTTAGTTTTGGTTGGTTCACGTTGTGTAACGTGATTATCACCGAATCGACCATGAGCTGCAAATTGTGCAGCGGCATTCCTGGAAAATACAATGAATTCAGGAATTTATTTGGATAATTGACGATCTGGATTTGTCATAGAATCGATACACTTAAATGAATTCCATTTGTCTACGTCTTATTTTTCGCTGCCAAAATGGCTCGTTCGCTCAGTCAAACATGGTTTTTGTAATTTGCACCAATATCCGGGAACAATTTGGTGATCGATTCTTCTTTAAAGGTTGTGAATTGACAAAAATTGCCTGAATTTTTCCATTGCCAATGTCTAATAATTTCTTGGAAAACACGTCCGTCGATTCGTCATTTTGTAACGCGATTCACATATTCGTTGTTAACTTGGGAGTTTTCACGTATCTCCGCAAAGTCGATGACTTCAAGCAAGCGTTCATTTCATCAGTAGCTGTAGTAGATCTTGGAATGACTGTCAGAGTTTGGCGAAAATCGCTGGCCAGCAGAAACAACGTATTTCCAAAGAAATCTTGATTATAGCGCAAATCTTTCAACGTTCGATCGAGTGCCTTCAATGCTCATTTGTGCGCCATCGTACACTCATCCCAAATGATTATTTTGTAATTCTGTGGTACTTTCGCCATTGCTGAATTTTTGTGTACGAATCGAAGCTAAAATCAATAAAATTGGGAACTTTTTGCCAGTTCCGCGTTAAATTGAAGTTCGGGATCCGCTTTTGTTGTACTCACTTCATGCAAAATGTCTTTAGCCATATTGTCTTTGTATGTGTTCCACAAATGAAGTGTGTGGGAAAACACGTTGAAATGATGATGGCAAAAAGTGATCGAATTTGATACGTAGACGAGCAAATGTAAACACCGACAGGCTTTTCGATATGTTGCGCACACCTCACCATTAACAACTCAGGTAAAAACATTCGTCATTGCTCGAATGAACTGTGTAATTGCTCTCCAGTGTATCGGTTGAATATACATTCACGTATCCAGAAACAGGCTGTCCGTGATTTTCGACGTTGGAATTTTTTTGATGATGCGTTCCATGTCAAATATCTCGACGTCCCCGAGTAAAGCAGTGTTCTTGCAAATGAATCATTCAGAACGTGGTCGTTCAGCTCTCTGCGGGGCGTTTTCTGCCGTGAAATAAACTCAAAATGGACTACAGTGGGATGACGTTCATGTCAGATCTTCCATGACATATCTTCCCAGATCTTCCCATCTGCAATACCAAATACAGCCAAGTCGCTTTTATCCGAGACGTACTTTCAAACGTATTTGACCTACTTAACAGAATTGCAGTACTCAACATTACAATGCGCTTTGAATGTTTTGGTATGCAGTGACGAATACGGAACATTCCAGCTGTTTTCGACTAACACGTCCTTATTTTTGACTTTCAACGTTATCGTTCTGCCGTTATCCTCTGCAGAGCGACAACGATACAAGGAGTAACCGTCATTGCCAGTGATTGTGTCAATAAAGCAAATGTCAATTTCATCCGGTCTTATCTTCTCGACCCACAGAGAATAAGGGCATGAAGTAGTCCTCTTTTCTGCCACTCCACAGAGTACATCCAAGATCGGATGTGTCCGAAGATACGATACTTCACAATGAAGCTAGTGGCTATCGCTGGGTGATTGACTGGGTAATAACAGCTGCATGATTTCGATCCATTTTGGGTTGCAAGTCAAATGATGAATAAGTCTGGTCGACCGTATGCCATCGCGAAGATGAATTTATTGCACAGCTAAGAGACAACGAATGGGTTGTGATGCGATGTAATCTCATAGTTTAGACTACTAGACTTAGCCTCTCTATCTCTACAGTAGGAAACCCGTAACTGCAATGTTACAACGGTGGCGAATTTGGTTGTTGTGACATATATCTTTCCAAGCGAGGAGAAACGTAGCGGTAAATCACTGCATGGAAATACCCAACCACCTAAACGTTTAAAACGAGTGCCATGATTCGAAGATCTCCAAAAAATGGACCGTTGACTTGTGGAGAATGTAAAACTTACCCGCAAAACGGCGAAGAGAGATGTTTTATTAGAGCTGCAAGATGCCGGCACCCAAAAAATGATCTTGAAGCTTAAGACTATCATTGATCAGGAAGCTAATAGAAGGCCGCTAACGCATGATGCTCTTGTCGAGGTATATGACCTTGATGTAGTTATTATGATGGAAGAATAGCGGGTCATCCTAGAAAGAAGGTTCGAGGACTCTAAGTGAACGTTCGAAGTGAAGAAAATTGCAGCCGGACACCGTTGAAACAAAGTAGCTTTAGTCAACCTTCACATTTGTCTAGTGGGAAAAGTTGTGCAGTGGTGCATGCACATGTAAAGAAGAGCCGGGTTGCATGATATGTCTTATGGGAAAGGGACAACGGTGCAAATACAACCATTTGACGGATGGTGTGAAATGTACGAAATACCAGGAAGCGTCAAAAATAGCAAATATATTATGATTTTGCTACGGCTAAATCTTAATTATTGCGAAGCGGCAAAGATCTGTTTGACCGGACTGTGTGTGAAATAATTGGAGACACCACCATTATACATGGTGGCTGACAGGAAGTGTTACCAAAACAAAACGCCACAGAATTTTTATTTTTTGCTGAATTTTGTTGAATCAAAGTAAAAAAGGTTCACAAATATTTAAATTTTCGAATTGCAGTTGGCCATTCTTAGCCGCGATTATGGCCGACAAAGCTATTGCATGCAGCACGAAAGTGGCTCTACGGCATTTTGGCTCATTCCCGGCGAAGCGCTTGCTTGAGATGATCGACACTTTGGTATTTTTTTGTCCCAGCCTTGCTCTTTAAAATACCCCAAACCGAGAAATCTAGCGGATTTGTATCCGGTGAATTTGTTGGCCATTGGGCAGTGGAAATGAACCGCGGAACGTTGTTTCTCAGCCAATCTTCTCGGCTCTCCTCTCTCATATCGGCGCCGAGTCCTGTCGAAATGTCCAGGCTATGCGGCCGAAATGTTGTTGTGCCCAAGGCTCAACGCTCCCTCCAACACATGATCCCGATAAATTTGAGCATTTATCTTGATGCCACGGTCCAAAAAAACGAGCGGTGAACGGCTTTCGGCCGTTAAAGCGGCCCAAACCATCACCATTGGTGGCGCTTGGTTTCGAGTGGCAATCCGTTGGTCCAAATTTTCAGTAGAACGGCTCAATAATGAACGGTGACTCATCGGAGAAAACCAAATTCGGCAAATCGTCACTTTCGTGCAAGCGTAACAACTCCTTTGCTCTTTCCACTCTTAGCTTTTTTTTTGAGCATCGGTGAGACCATGCGTTTTATGGAATTTTAAGGCCTTTAGTCCTAGATGATCTTTCAATATGTGCTGCATCCGTTCGAACGAAATGTTCGCCTCACGAGTCATTTTTCTGCCGCTACGGCGCGGATGCCGAGCCAATTGGGCCTTCACCTTCCGAATGATATCCGGCGATGTTGCAGTGCGTTTCGGTCCACCACCATGGCGTTTTGCAATGCTGCCAGTATCGTTATAACGATTTATGGTGCGATACACAAACATTTTATTCACATGCAGATGTTTTAACTGGTTAACAATCTGCGGCTGTGGTTTTCCAGCCAAATATAGAGCAATCACACTATTACGCTTGAATTTCATTGCGGATAACTTTTTTCTGAATATTTCCCACTAAAATGCTTTTGTACGCTTGTAAACAATGGAATGAACTGTCATTAGTGTAAATTTGAGCGCTCTGTCATCACTGGTTTGACAGCAATGCCAGTCTGAAGTTGGTAACACTTCGTGTCAGTCACCCGGTATAATAACAATATAGAATTAACTGTGAGAAAGCAATATTGACACACGACGTATGTGGTAGAGCTGCCATTTGAGCTTGCAGTAAACGGGCATTCTAATTGAAGGGAGCATGGCTGCGGAAAAGGAAAAAATCGACGATATTTATATGTACAGTTCTTACGCTCAGGCGAAAGCGTCATTGGCGGAGTTTTAAAGTTTCTTAGATCGACTGGTGAAAGATGCTCGAGATCGACATTCTATGCTGGTTTACGAAATAGGACAGCAGAGTATCTAAAGATTATTGTGTCGCTTTATTACAAGATTTTGTCCGACTGCTGATTGTTCTGTGAAATACGGACAACACACTAACAAAGGTAACGTCACATCAATATTTTATCTTACGCGGATTAGTTGCAGCATTTTTAGTTTCGTGGAACACGTGTACGAAGTTATCCCGACATTCTATCTCAGCAAATAAAAAGTTTTAATCAGGCAACACTAGCTTAGCAATAACGAATTTGCTGGTGTTTGAAGTTAGCTCAGTCCAGATTTCGATTCTTTTCATACAAATATAGTAAATTTATAAAGTTAGGCAGCCCAATTTTTTTTTATTGAAATCTAAATAAAACTGTTTGAATAATAGTAAATATTAAAGCATCAAAATACTGTCAGATTCAAAGATGCATATAATAACGGTAAAATTATAACCAATTAAGAAAAATTGTTCCGTGGTAAGTTCTCGAAAATGAACTATGGGCTAGTTTCATTGATTTTATTTAAATTTTCGTTCTTCGCGATAAATCTAAAATTATTTCGCCAAAGCCAAGATTGCCTCTACATGATTTTGGGAAGTATTTTTGGCCTAAAATTAGCTACTAGTATATTTATTTCAAAATCATGGAGTTTAGCATACAATTATCGATTGATCGGATGGGACAAAACTTAAAATACAACTCAATGAAATTCCTAGTCCAGAATTCCTTTTCGGGAACTTACCACGGAACGATATTTTTCTTACGTCGTCTACGATTTACCGTTATTATAAGCATCTCTGAATCTGACAGTATTTTGATGCTTTATTATTCAAACCAGAGCCAATTGGTTATTGATATGTTAATGTGCCTAATTAACAATTTTTATTTTCTGGGATAGAATGTTGTGATAACTGCATATACGTCTTCGGAAATGCTGAAAATAGGGCTACGCAATATGAAAGCAATTACAAATGCCTGTGATTGATATTGATATTGATATTGATATTGATATTGATATTGATATTGATATTGATATTGATATTGATATTGATATTGATATTGATATTGATATTGATATTGATATTGATATTGATATTGATATTGATATTGATATTGATATTGATATTGATATTGATACTGATACATCAGTATCAGTTGACACTGATACATTAATTGATATTAATATTGATATTGATATTGATATTGATATTGATATTGATATTGATATTGATATTGATATTGATATTGATATAGATATTGATATTGATATTGATATTGATATTGATTTTGAAATTGATATTGATATTGATATTGATATTGATATTGATATTGATATTGATATTGATATTGATATTGATATTGATATTGATATTGATATTGATATTGATACATTAATTGATATTAATATTGATATTGATATTGATATTGATATTGATATTGATATTGATATTGATATTGATATTGATATTGATATTGATATTGATATTGATATTGATATTGATATTGATATTGATATTGATATTGATATTGATATTGATATTGATATTGATATTGATATTGATATTGATATTGATATTGATATTGATATTGATATTGATATTGATATTGATATTGATATTGATATTGATATTGATATTGATATTGATATTGATACTGATATTGATATTGATATTGATATTGATATTGACATTGATATTGATATTGATAATATTGATATTGATTTTGATATTGAAATTGATATTGATATTGATATTGATATTGATATTGATATTGATATTGATATTGATATTGATTTTGATATTGATATTGATATTGATATTGATATTGATATTGATATTGATATTGATATTGATATTGATATTGATATTGATATTGATATTGATATTGATATTGATATTGATATTGATATTGATATTGATATTGATATTGATATTGATATTGATATTGATATTGATATTGATATTGATATTGATATTGATATTGATATTGATATTGATATTGATATTGATATTGATATTGATATTGATATTGATATTGATATTGATATTGATATTGATATTGATATTGATATTGATATTGATATTGATATTGATATTGATATTGATATTGATATTGATATTGATATTGACATTGATACTGATACATCAGCATCAGTTGACACTGATACTGATACATTAATTGATATTAATATTGATATTGATATTGATATTGATATTGATATTGATATTGATATTGATATTGATATTGATATGGATATTGATATTGATATTGATATTGATACTAGACTGGTGTTTAAAATAAGATCAAGAAAGTGATTAGGACTCAACGCACACGATACTCATGATTGACATTCATGATGACTTTATAATATATTTAGAGTTTCACATTTCTTTTTAAAGTTCTTCTCCACTGTGTCTGCATAATTACTAGTATAGTAGTCTAACGTGAAACCTTTGCAAATTAAGCAATTGTAGCTCCATTTGACATTAGTTAGATTATCTAAAACAAAGTTTTTCAACTTTTGTGCTATTGTAAGTTCCTAAACTATTCAAAAGTATTAAAATCTTAGATCACATTTGTTTTGTATTATTGACGGCAGTTTATTGCATATATTTTATTCATTGACGCCATAATTACGTTTCACATTCGCATAAAATAAATCTTTGAGAAATTTGAATTTTTTATAAATAATAGAAAGTCAAATTTCTAGATTATTGAGCACGTGAGCTTAAAATACTCTATACTACATAATCGAAGAATTGATAACAATTGGGAACTTACGTGTCTGTCTACGTGTTATAATGATTATTAATGACTGTTAATTTTATTATCACCTCCGACAGAATGCACGAGCAGAAGAAAGATTTTCTATAAAACAAAAAATAAGCCAAACAAATTATCATAGGTGATTAAATGGTTGAAAAACAAGTTTTAATTTTAAAATATTGTTGACATCCCAGTCTGGTGCTCCATTCCAGTAATTTTTGCATAAATATTTAGAATTATCCTGAAATATTTTTTTAACGATAAAAATATTTTCTATATAAAGTGTAAAGTTGATAATTTCCGTTCAGTTCAATATATTTGTTATAACGATGAAGATCATATTTTTGGTATGTTGTATCGGAGCGTTAGCGCTTTGCCATGGTGTAGATTTACAGTTGGACCTTACATATTCATCGGCGAATGAAGTAGAAAATTTTAATTTTTACACATTCGAGGCATATCGGGTAAGTCAATATAAACCAATAAGTTTTGTTAAAATTATTAATTTTTTCTATTTAATCTACAGAAAGTATTCGATCAAAGCAAAAATTTTGTTTTTTCACCACTATCACTCCGTGTTATATACAATATGCTGTTCCAAAGTGCAACTGGAGAAACAGAAAAATCATTAAAGTCTCTGTTGTTCCACGAATCAAATTTTGATTTAAAACAAAAAATTATCGACGGGCAAAGTGACAATTTGAATGCTATCTGGAATAGTCCAAATGTACAATTGGCAAATAAATTATATTTGCGCGATGGTGCCGAACTAAGCGAAAGCTTTAGTGCGCTTGTCACTAAATATAAATCCGAATTTGAAACTGTTGATTTTAGCAAAGGTGCAGAAATTTCCACACTTATGAATAACTGGGTGGAAAATAAAACGAACGGCCTCATCCAGAACTTAGTGGGAGCGGACTCCATAGACGAGGCAGCTCAATTATTTGCTATAAATACGCTTTATTTTAAAGCCGATTGGAGTGTTCCGTACGATAAAAATCATGTTAAAACGGATGTGTTCCACTGTGCCGATGGTACAAACAGTGACATTGAATTCATACATCAAACCGATTTTTATTCGTTTGCGCAATTCGATGATCTTAAAGTGGATGTTTTGGAAATACCGTATGAGCTAGAAAGTGGTTTTGTGTTTTGGATTATTCTGCCACGGCAAGACTCTAATCTAGTAGCACTGTCGGGTCAACTAAATAACGTTTTCTTCGAAAATGTTGGAAAAACTTTAAGTCAAGCGTACGTACAGATTAAATTCCCGACATTCTCAATCGACTCAGAAGTTGATGGTAAAAAAATTTCACCCGACGTTTTCGGCAAATCCGAATTCCAAATTTTAAAGGATGCAGGCACTTTAGCGGTCGACGAAATCAAACAAAAAGCTAAAATTATTGTTAATACAAAAGGAACTGAAGCCAGTGCTGCAACATGTAAGTATTTTATTTTTAACAATGTTTTATATAACATTTTAAATTAATACTTTCCATTTTAGATACCAAATTAGTGTTACTATCGGCTGTTACAGTAAGTGAGACTAAAGAATTTATAGCTGATCGTCCGTTCGTATTTGCCGTTGTTGCAAAATCGTTAAATCAACCGATTTTTGTTGGACACTACGTCAAACCGTAATTAATCCTCAGTCTGAATTCAATCCTAAATTGAAATAAATTAATTAAATCAACACTTGGGGCATTAACTATAAATTAATTTCCCACATTACATTCGTTCAATTTAAATCGATTAAAATATCAATACAGCAATAAATTTATGTTTTAATGTACAAACCACCCGTAGTTTTGTTTTTAATTTTTATATTTTTGTAAGTTTATTGATTTTGTTGTTTGAAATACTTATGCCACAATATATAATTACATTGAATTGTTGAAACTGGTATCTAAATATATTATAATAGTTTTTAGGAATTAGATTTTATCTCGCTGACACGTTGAACACGAAACAAAAATTAGAAAAATATAATTTAATTGAATTCTTTGGTGACAGATGAAACTACCAACTGTAATAGTGATAAATTATCGCATCCGAAATACTTGAGCGAATAAATTAATCAACAATCAATGATATTAGTTTATTGTTCTGTTGACAATTTTGAAATTGGGAGTCACGATTCATTACCTTATTATTTTTCAACGATAGGCCAACACATGAACCTGACTGAGGTGTGTGATGGGATTTAATGTGAATGTTTGAAGTTTAATATTTCGTTTTGAGTCCGCTTGAATTATTAATTCAATTTCAAATCAACAAACTTTACACAAACGATAAATCTCATAAAAACAAACTACAAGCAAACAAGATTTCAAATCGTTTGGTTATTTGCCGTAGAGTCGCTAGATGAGAACGGTTTCAATAAAATTATAGACTCCGACTAGCATCGAATCCGCAACAAATTGGATAATAACACTTAGTGGTGTGCACCTTAACCACTCGATCACCAAGTGATATATTTGTGTAAAGCAGGATATGTCAGAATATGCTTTACCAACAACCAATCGAGACATGCATACACACTCCAACGTCTCTTGCAATTTGAAAAAAGTTACAGAGCATCGAAATTTTCGGACGCTGCGCATAAAGTTCAAACCACTAACATCTATTAATTTTCATTCATTCGAGTGGTGTTCGACGATTCAATGTTGCTCCAATCGCCAGATTGGAATTCAAAAAAACATCAAACCATCATCTGGAGAGAAAATGAGCATAAGCCCTTAAAAAGCTACAAACTAACCACGGTAATTTATGGAACATTGGCAGCGCCTTATCTCGTCATTTGGATGAATTAATTTAACTCACTGAGGACCAATTCACATCATTCCCTACGGCAAGCTATATTCGTAAACGGAATTTTAATGAACACGGCGTCCTAACCGGTGCTGACTTATTGAGGAAGCCCAACAGTTCTCAACTCGTTGAACTATTTCAAATAAGAAACATTTGTTTGGGTAAGTGGTGTAGCAATTATCCAGCTCTATTAACAGATCTCCGACAGATTTAAATTCACTGTTGAATTGACAATATTCCCCCTGAAGATCAGTTTCGTCTTATTTTAGTACAATATATAAGCATTGTAGAGTAGACTCCCTCTTAGATGGCAGTAAGTCTTGTGATCTTGTATACGTTGTTCCATTCGTCTACCCGTGTGCCCTCCATGATAGAGAGTCGGTGGTGTTTTTAATGTTGCCACTTTATTCATTCTGTAAGTAGTTTAGGATTCGGAATCTTCTGTTTGTGGATTTTTGGTATCCTAGACAAGGGCTAGGAATGTCGTCCATCTTTGCATGGTAGACCGTGACACTGATTTAGATCGTTATGTTGATTTTATAAGTGTGAGTAGCAATTATGTCCCGATGGTGTACAACGTATGTGTGACATAATGATGGTGTGCACAAAGTTCGCTTGTCCACCGTATTTATTAGTTTTACTACGAAATCGTCATTATCATAAAGGTTATCAAGAGTTTTAAAGCCCTACTTGCTCGTCTGTGGACCCTTTCCAACATCATGACAAAGAATGACCACCAAAACAGTAAGGTCTTTGGATTGAGCAAGGCACCAATCGATCAGTTAAACAATAAACATTATTCATTACAAACCCTGATTTAAATAACCGCCCACAAATAAAGATGGCTCACGAAATAGCGAGAATCAACAAAACAAGAAGACTGGGAGCTCTATCAGGTTCAGTCTAAACAAGCAGCATTCATGGAAGAGTATGTAGATGAAAGCAATATATTACGGGTAGGTGGTAGGGTGAAAAATTTACAGCTTTCGTACAAATAAAGTGCCATCGGGAAAGATAACACGAAATTAATTGACTGACGTTGGCACATATTCTCAAAAGATATTTGGCAGTTCCCCTATTTGGTATATAGCTCGTTAAGTTCCACATACTGGAGCAGATTATGTCGGACCCATCAACATACGGATAAGCAAGGGCAATGGAAATAAATATTACAAAGGATATCATCTGTATATTCATTTTCCTTACTACCAAGACCATTCACATCGATACAGCATCCAACTTGACAACAGATGGGTTCAGAATTTTATTCGATTTACTGCCCGGAGTGGCAACTTCGCCAATGTACAGAGACCATGAAATCAATCTTGTTCGAGCCAGAAAACTATTGAATGAAAACAATAAATTTGCACTTCACTCCACCTTCATCATCCTCCAGCAGCTCTTGAAACTGGTTAGCATTCAATGTACCAATGTACTATTAATTCGAATATCATTTGATTAAATATAGCTTCGACAACGAGGGATCCAAATCCCTACATGAGATATAGTCCAACAAATAAAAAAACAACGTTCCAAATAATATGTGGCTCAGCGAGATCGAGAGTGATGCTTGAAAACAACGGCATCTTAAAATTTAGGGCAAGGTGTGCTCCCAGCAATAATGGTGTACAATCATCTTCCACTATACTACATGCTTGTCTCGTGTGTTGTAAACAAATTGTGAAACTACCACACACCATCTCCACATCAACATTACCGCGCCAGAAAATAAGCAGCTGAGATAGCAATTACGTAACCAACAATTTGACGAGTCACCATCGTTCATTAGTTCAGCCAGATGTCGGGACCGAGGAGCAGGTTTCTGTAGCAACCAACAATTACACTTGACTCTGACTGATGTTATTTGTGACTTTACCAGTACCAGCATTTCCGCTGATGTTTGAAACGTATGATACCGAATCTTATCAGCATGACCGTGATGACAAATCATCATCTATATCCAAATAAAGTAAACGTCATGTCTATTTCTCACATTTATTTTTGTGTTGTACAGATTAAGTGTCAATTATTTAATTCATGTTAGAATTATTAATAGTAACCTACATTTGTATAAGCATATATGTACTGTAGTAATTCCATAAACCTTGAAGATAGCATCTTCATTAATTTCCATATTTGTCCTAAACTGAATTACTCAAAAGTACAGTAAACCCTCGATTTCACGGACCCCGATTTAACGGACGCTCGATTTAACGGAACTCGATTTAATGGACAATTTTTAATTTTCCATCTTCCGGTTACCGATTATGATGGGATTGGGTATGTTGGATGAAAATGAGATTCTTAAATGATTTTGGGGAAAAGTTCTGGATATGGCCACAAAACTCGGTATTAAGCAGGCGTTTTCTTGAAGCAAGCGGCTCGTTCTGCTAACAAGTTTCTGGTAATACCGAACATCTATCACCAGTACGTAACCACTCGAACACTCACCACTCATGGAATTGGTTGTGCGGCAGGCCAACTTCATACTCTCACATAAAATTACGTTATGAACCCTACACAAAGGGATCGGATAAATGTATAGTATTCTTATCAATAACGACCTCGAAAACTGTTCACGGGAACATGGAATATCATGCCTTCTAAGACCATGAAATCTTCAGAAGCTTTCGAACTAAGCGGAAATTTACACCTTTGAGGTACTTGCAATACAAGAACTTAATCCATATAGCCATATTCCAGAACTTTTTCCAAAAATTATTTAGTAATCTCATTTCACCCGCAATGTCCAATTTCTGTCCTAGTTTATCATATTCCAGAACTTCTTCGAAAAAACATTTAAAAATCTCATTTCCATCCAGTATACCCAATTCCATCATAATTGGTTAAGAAATGGCTGAGTTCCATCCCAGGTGGCCATACTTCAGAATTTCTTCCCAAAATCGTTTAAGAATCTCACTCCCATCCAACATACCCAATCCCATCATAATCGGTTAAGAAATGCCTGACATCCGACCCAGATTAAATTCGATCGAATCGATTAAATTAAAAAACAGTCGGATTTAACGGACACCCCCAATTAGTCCTTTAAATCGAGGTTTTACTGTATTTAATTTTTCTTGTTGTTTTTACGTGGTTTGCGTAACCCAATTCTCTTTTCCGTATGCATATTAAGTGCAAATAAATCCCTCCTATGTAGCATGGGTAACATGCTACATAATAAACGGAAAAGTGAAGGGTTGCAATTGTGGTTGCACCAAATTCTATGTGAAAACTTATACCAATTCGGTTGTACTTCTTGCTGACGCCGAAAGAATATGGTTAGTTGACTGTGAGAATATTTTAATTTAACTTTTTATTGTCTCTTCCCTCCCCCCCCATTCCCTCTCACCCACTCAATTAATTTGGTATAAAAACTGACAAAAGCAGTGGAAGGGGTATTTAATTTTGGGTGTACTATCCGTGCAGTAACTCAGCTCGGCGGATAGCCCACTAAATTAAGAAATTAGCGGGGCCATAAAAATAAATTTGGTAAGTATAATATTCAACATGCTGTCCCACGGGACGGAACTGTTGTTGCTTAAGCACTCCTTTCCTTCTGCCAGAACCGCTCTGGGACATAAAAATACTTACTAACACCTCCATAGGCCTGAGAGCACTATTTGACAACTGCCTCACTACTTCGGGGTCCGATACCCCTTGTTTTCTTTTCCTTTCCTATTTTGTTTTTGTTTTTCGATGAGGTTATCAAGGCCGTTACTTGTGCATCCCCATCCTCACGACCAAGTACTAACCTCTCCCGACTGAGCTACGGGTTAATGCCGCGGGGGGATGTAATACAGGTAAAGGCAAATTTTTTCTATGAAACTGGGTTAGCCCTAGCTTTCCACAATAGTGGAGTGTTATAACAAATTCCAGAGAGGTTAGTTATTACATGTACAGGAAAAGAAATCTTTGCATTTAATCAATTTTAGGTTTAGAGACTGTGAGCTCATGAGATGTTGTAATTAATTATAAAGTGATAATTACGTGTACAGACTGATAAACCGATTGATTGAATAAATTCAAGGTTGGTTTCAAGCAATTTCGATGCACTAAAATCAATTTTTACTCATTTTAAAATAGTTTGCACCGATTTTTGCTGAAATAATATAGTCAGTTTAAGGGATGCTAATCTTGAATATAATTTCGATTTAAAAGAAGATCGAAATGCCTTGTACTGAATTCTGACAAAAAATTAAAGCCGATAATTCTGATAATATTGTGGTGGCAAAGAAAAATCACGTCCCTAAAGTTAGCAGAACCCATCCAGCAGATCATTGAGAAATTATATTCGTTCTAGAGAAAGTATTAGGCTGTCCCAAAACAAAGCTAGCAGAACCCAAAACGAAAATTGAATCGCAGTCGAAATTTGAACTCGAAACAAGATCTATTCCCAATTCAAAAAAGGACGAAAACCGGAATAAGAACGCAAAACAAGATATGCTGACATTCAAATAATTTTAGGATCACTTTGGCCTAATCAAAAGCCAAATTAAAAATTTTTGGGCTCCATTCGTTCTTGATAGAGCCTTAGGATATTTAATTTATAATGAGCCTAAAATTAACTGTAGGTCAAAAATTTCGGTTTTGGTCCGATTTTCGATATGGATTCGCGGGCTTTGAAGTGGAAACGTCTTATCAGTTTTATCGAATGAGCGGACATAAAAACAACTTTATTAGACATTCAGCCTAAAAGTAGCCTTTAATTTTCCAACTGTTTTTAAAACATTTTTTGAAATGGGTTCTGCTAACTAATTCTAAAGCTAGCAGAACCCATCGTTTTAGTTGGAAGAGATGAAGCCCAATTAATCATCATCCTCATTTAATTATCCATCGATTGTCTTGTAATGTTCTGCTGGACGGGTCCTGTTAGCTTGCGAGACGTTCAAATTACCTTTTTTGCCTTATCTTGTACACTGTATGTCTTATTTTTAAGCAATTAATTGGAATTTTAAAAAATTTATTTAAATTTGCTACATCAAAATTCATTAATTTAATTATTTAAACTGGATTGATGTAGTGACCCAGGAAAACAGGCTCAAGTTCATCGGCGGTTAAAACTCCAAAAATAAATGGACGGTTTGCAAAGAATTTTGGAAATCTTGCCATGGGTACTGCTTTAAGAACTGTAAATTAGAAATTAAATATTAATTAAAATATCTTGGAAGCCTACAATTAATATAATTTTTTCTTACATGAAGATGTTGCAGCCTCAGTTCCATCTGTATTTACAATAATTTTAGTTTTTTGTCTCACATCATCCGCTTTCAGTGGATCTTCGTTCTCCAACAAATCCAGTTCACCATTTTTGAAAAGGCTTCCTATACCAAATTTGGTTAATAAATCTTTCCCATCGACTCCCGTTTCAATTTCAAATTGTGGGAATAAAATATCATAGCGTCGTTTCACAAATGTATTATTGATGCGATGAATTACTTCATGGTTCAAACTATTCGCTACTTGCTGTATGTTGCCGGATTCGTGTGGCAAAATAATCCAAAACACAAAATTACTATCAGCTTGATAGGAGATTTCCAGTACATCCGCATCTAAGTTTGATCGTCCCCGTGCAACTTTATACTGGTCCAAATCTGTTATGAAACTTATCTCTTTAGTGTGATCACGTCCCCTAAATTCTCGATTAACAACCGACAATGGATCGTATGGTTCAATCCATTTCGCTTTAAAGTAGATCGTATTCAATAAAAATAATGCTGTGTCTGCGGTAACCACAGACGGTGTAACGAGATCACGAATTAATCCGTTTGTTTTCTCTTCTACCCAACCATTTATATTGGCCGCTACTACATCCGCCTGCGTGAAATCAACTTGCTCGATATCCGAATTAAAACCATTCACTGCCGTTAGAAAACCTGGATTTAGTGTAGCCCCCTCGCGTAAATAAATTTTATTCGCAAGTTTTATATTTGAGCTTGAAAAAATTCGCTCGAAATTTTCCGTTTGTACACGATACGTTTCACTTTTATCATCACTTAAATATAACTTTACGCGTATGTCGTCGGACGTTTCATGAATCGCGCCTTGATACACCAGTGAGAGTAGGACCCGGAATGATAACGGTGAGAAAACTGTATTTTCGTGCTCGAATAGTTTCTGTATAAAAATTTTTTTAGTGGTTAGCAGCTAGCAATATTTATGAATGTAATCGTACCTGATACAGTTCGAAACTGAAATTAATCGAATTACTAATTTCCTTGCGGATCGAATAATTTCCGTATCCTAATTCGAATAAAGCTAACACGGTTAATCCGATTAATAATATTCTCATTTTAATCGCGCGTCTAGTTACGACAAGCTACTGTAAATTATGAATTACGTACAAATAATTACGATTTGATTATTGAAATGTCGCAATGGTTCTTGAAATTTTGTTTGATAAGACTTTACAAAATGCCACCAAAGGTCGGCGAACAATACGATGAAATTAAAGATTTTTGATAAAAATATATTCTGTATAGTCCCCGATCTGTAAAATTGAACATGCATATGACGGCATCTATTTACAATGCGCTCTCTTATCGGTGACCCCAATTTAATTCGCCGTACAGTAATCTATATTGAAACTTTGAATTGAAAATAAGAATTCTTCCCTAGTGCCTTACTCCGATGGAGACAAAATACATCATTTTTTTGCTAGTAGCGGCCTTAAGCTGCGCAAAGTGTGCCGAACTGAAAAGCGAATTTTACAATTCGACACAATTTTCTGTGGAATTTTATAAATCTTTCGCGAACGTGCTAGAAAATCAAGTACTATCACCATTTGCATTTCGTATTTTATTAGCGATCGTCTACCAACGGGCTTATGGTGAATTGGAAAATGAGTTACGTGACCACTTGTATTTCAGTGACAAGAGAACTACAGCGACGGTAATTTCGAAATCCTATGTCAAAAATAAAGTTGCAATATATGCCATTTTTAAAGAAAATATTAATCGATTCCATTCCAAATACAAAAATGGTGATTTTGCCGATAAATTCGGAACAGCTGATAAGATTAATATTTTGATAAAAGGTGTATCACATGGCCTAATACACAATTTAATGTCGCCTGAAATTCTTTATCCGCAAACCGTCCGATTATTAGCGAACTCACTATATTTCAAGGCACAATGGGATGAACCGTTCAGTGATGATACCGTTAGGGGTGATTTTACCACTATAATTGGTGATGTCGTTACAATTAATTTTATGAGTGGACGAGTACGCGGTAATTCCGCTCATTTATCGAATGCACTTGTGCTTGAACTAAAGTATAAACCAAATATAGATTTCGTATTCTGGATCTTCCTTCCGAATGAACAAACTACTCTATTCGATTTTATAGAGTCATTTAACGTGACCACATTCGCAGACACAAAAAATTCATTTCAACAGGACGAGCTTGACGTTTACATTCCAGTATTTGAAATTGAAACGCTTATCGATGGTGTGGAGGAATTTACAAAGTATGGCGTTTCTAAAATATTTGAAACTTCCGAATTTAATATTCTCGAACGTGGTTCTGGCTTAAGAATTGATCAATTAACACAAAAAACATTAATTCGTGTCAATACAAATGGTACAGAAGCGTGCTCGGTTTCATGTAAGTAAACAAGTGCAGTATAATTAAAATTATCTTCTTCATTTTTATTTTTTTTCTTGTAGATGCACAAATTCAAGCAACAACCAATGCTCCGTTGTTTAATGCAAATCGGCCTTTCGTTTATGCAATTGTTCGACAGGACACAGCTGAGCCAATTTTTATAGGACATTACTCAAATCCAAGAGCCTAAAATATAATTACATTACATCGGGCATACATAAACACAACTAATGTAATTTTGAGAACCGATACAAATAAAAGTTGCCATTTAAAAAATAAATTAACCTTAAAATATTCATTAAATTTAAAATTTCTCTAAATTACACAGCACTAAAGTAGTTAGGAATCCGTGACTGTTTGTGAAAAATTTATTATTCAAAACTTAGTTCAACATTACATATCGTCGGCTTACTAGAAGAGTGACATATCTCAAAAAATTAAAATTTTGAGTTATCTGTAAGAAAATACTTAAAAAGTGTTCTACTTTTATCTGAAATACCGTCGTTTCTAAATTATACATAGACGCCACTAATTTTCAAGAACAACGTCACAACTCAAGAAGAGCCTGTTTTAAACATCTAAGTTATAAACAGGCAGAGAAAATTTCAAATTTTTTGCTAAGTTTTTAAAACTCAAAAACTATTCACCAAAAAAATATGTCATTTGAAATTGATTTTAGTAGTTAGTGGATTTAAACTTGATAATATCCTAAAAAAACTTCAATTCGTTTTCTGCGAAACTTACCTTTTTTAGTTGTGTCACTCTTCTAGCAAACCGACGATATGTAGACAATTTTAAAAAATGGCGTCGACAATGTAGGGATTGCATGCATATGTAGACAGTATCGAAAATAATCGTTTCTATTTCAAAATGTAGAGCTTGGTTTGTTCCCCATATTTAAAACATTTGAGTTCAAGTTTTTATATGGTAACTAGCTGACCCGGCACACTGCGTTTTGTTCAAAATATGTTTTTTGATTAAATTAATTTCGAGCATTCACGATTCCACTCGAAATTTGTTTTTTTGATCGAAAATTATCGGTCATTAACAGATGGCGCAATAGTATAATTTAAATTATAGATTGAACGAAACACTTTTCGAATTCAATTGAATTCAATATCCTATATTTGTACGGAAAGCGACCCGACGGACTTCGTTCAGTCCAATATTAGAAGAGAATAAAATAAAATCAATTATTAGTTAACTCAGGAACACGCCACATATAGCTGGTCGTGTGAAAACTATGACATTTTCAGATTTATGCCGCACACTTCCAGCGACTCCCCTTGTGACTTGTTTAAGATACTCGCAAATGCAAGTTTCACTGGGAACTGAATCCGATTGAACTGGAACGGTAAATCGGTTGTAGTCAAGGGAATTCGCGGAATTTGGCATTCTTCTCCCTTCAAAATCCTTGCCACTATCACATTGTTCATTAGCTGCGTCACAATCCGCAATTTTCCCGGAATTTGATTTTGAATCGTCCAATTCAAGTCACTGCATGCGCTCAAACAAACATAGTTACGATAATTTTGACCAATGTTCTGATATACATTAGTGATGAGTTCACCTTTCGTTCAAGTGAATTGGCAAATTTCAGATGGAATCGATATTAAACCACTGGAAGTATCTACCGGAATTTGTCTACTTCCGATTCTCAGCAGTTCTTTGGAGAAAACGTCTACGGTTCTACCCTGTTACAGGAACACTCGCTTATTCATTCTCAATGGAATGGTTTTCACGTATCGCCACAAATACGATGACTTGAAACATGCGTTTAATTCATTCGCCACTGTTGATTTCAGAATCACGGGAAAGCTTGAGGAAGCTTGAGTGCTGAATGTGCCGTTCTTCCACTTTCCAACAGTGTTGCAGCAATTTCGGTAGATGCGTGAGCTAAGGCAATGCCACTTTGAGCACATATTTCTGCTAATATCAATGATATCAGGAACGTTTTCCCAGTCCCGGCGGGCGCATCAAAGAAAAATAATTCAACATTTCCATCATCGACAGCCTTCATCAGTTAATCACACGCACTCTTTTGCTGTTCATTCAACATACTTTTAACACTATGCGCCGTTGGTACTTTTGCACACACGGTACCATTCACAGTCCGAAATGACTCAAATGAAGATGAACCGCGCACATTAACCAAAAGCAACCGAAGGTAGAAGCAATCGCTGATCTTTGGATGGATTGTGTAAATTCGTCCCAATGCATCGGTTGAAAACACACCTGCATATCCACCTACTGGTTGGCCTTGCTTCCTGCGTAACCATTTCTTCGACGATATGCATTCCATGTGTAATAGGGAGACATATTCGAGTAAAGCAATGTTTTCGCAAACGGATCACTGGCGCAAGTTGAAAAGAAACTCGTTAATGTTGTTGCTGGTGGTCTTTCCACCCATTGTGCGTCGTTCACTGCGTTGAAATACACTCTTTGGTCATTCTCAAAATGAACTGCCAGATGCACAACAGTCGGATGACGTTCACGAACCGCAAATAAAAATATTCTCCAGAGTGCATGAAACTTGCTGATTTTCATACAATATTGGCGAATACGGCACGATCCATGTGTTGTCAACCACGATATCCGCTCCTTTCAATTGAGTGATGAATGTTCTGCCATTGTCATCTGGTGAGCGACGCCGATAGAGTGAATATCCATCGTTTCCAGTGTGAGTTTCCGAAATAAACGTACGTGGATACGGCCGTGGAGCATATTGGTCTTCACCACTTCGTGCAACTGTGGATCTATTTAATAACTGCGTAACCTCTGCCGCCCATAATTGCACACGTAAGTCATCGCGTCCTGGGAGTACTCGTGCATGTGTCTCGGACTGCCACTGTAAGTCGATGACAAAATTGTGAGTCGACCAACATCTTTAATATCTGCGTCGCTAATGACCGCATCTCGCAAGTGAATATATTCTTCAGATCGCAAATTATCCTGATTGAATCGAATGTAATTGAGTCGTTCTGTCTCATCCTTAACGTACATATCAACTGCATATTGCTGAAACAATCGGCGATATCTCAGTAACGGGTCAGTGGATGTCACTGACCCGATTGACCACCCGGTTTGCCACTGGTTGACCTTTTTGTTTATCTCTTTGTACTAAACATTGGCCGGATTTATCATGATGTATTTCAAGTGATATCCGTCTTCACCACGGCAGAACATACGGGGATATTGAAGTGCGTCAAACGATCAATGTGTCTCACTTATTCACTGTAGTGCGTTTCCAGTTCCACAACAATTGATATTTTTCTAACTGTAGGTGCATTGTATTGTCGTTCATGAGTTCCTGCTGGTCGTTTGTCCACTTTTATGACAATGCAGTGATCATCGGATGGCATGTGTTCTAACGAAGTCGTAAACAGTTCGATGAGCTCATTCAGTTCGTGTAACTTTTGCTGCAATTGCTGGACTATTTCTCTTTTCGTTGTATTAAAGATACTTAGTTCTTGATCTGGATGCGGCTACAGCTATCCAGTAAGATGAAAAATTTGCCCATGAATCTATATAGTTGGATTGTAATTTCGTTCATTTACTATCTCACCGCCAAACGACGTAATATGGAAACAATCGTTGTACAACTTGGTATGTTGCAATGGCTCTGGTGGTGGAAGCAACTCTGGCAATTTCACCTTGCCCCTCGCGCAACACTATCCAGGCGGTTCTTTCTCAAATTTTACTGCATTGCAATGCTGACAAACCACAGACATCTGACCGAATTGAACTGATGTGGGCGCACTGTATTGAAAGTTTGGCTCATATCGAAAGGCTGCACGTTCAATGTTCACCGGCATTTCTTGTTGTCGATGATGTCGTTCAATAGTCGCACGTTGTGATCTTGCTTCATCACTTTGCAGAGCATGAACATCTTTCCTTCCCAATCGTTGTTGCTCATTGTAAACTTCGTTGAGCTCTTCCGACTGTCGCCCACGATTTTCAATCAGTCTGATTCGAGCTGATTTCCTTTCAATAGCACGTTCCCTTTCCTTTCGACGTGCTGCGACATTTCGGTGTCGCGTTGGATTTTGAGAACGCCCACCAATGTTACCATGATCTCTTCTTGGTATCGTACCAAATATCGAACGGTAAATGATCATCACTTTGTATAAATCGCACATACAGTTTTCACTAATCAATAATTTACCTTTGTAATAGTCAAAATAAAGAAAGCAAACGAACGAAAAAGATGCAATTTAAATTTTTGAAACCAACTGGAAGAACAAAACAAATCAATTACCGATCTATTCCAATCGAAATGGGGTTAAGTTTTCGCCGACAAACAAAAACAATGAACTCACTTTTTTATGATCGAAATTCGAGTATCAATATCACACAGAAATAGGTAATCCACAGATTCGCAATGATATATTTCGTAAATGTAAACTATTTCACTCGCAAAATCAATGAAAAATGATTAAAATATCGGAAAGTCATTTAACCGTGCCCGCACAGCTCAAATTATCAAATCAGAAAGTACAAACAATATGCTGAGCTGTCAAACGGAATGACCGCCTACAGCGTTGAACCACCTGTTGAACTGTAATTGAGTTGAACTGAAAACGAAATGGGCGCGGCATATAGCGGCATCTGTTAAGAATTGGTCGACTTTTATTTTTTCCTAAACCTTCGCGTAAAGCAATTACGAACAAACCTGCAGAAGGAAGTAACCAATTTGGTCCAGTCGTTTTCAAGTTTTAAGCATCCGAAGAAACCACGATCCATTTTAGCACTTTATGTATGCGTATGTCACGAAAGTGCAAAATCGGTAAATATACGGATCCATCAATTCGGCTACAGTTCTGCTCAAAAGTTGTTGAGTTTTGTTGAGAGTGGTGTAAACGAGGCGCTCTTTGATTTAAACGGAACTGTTACCAATCAAAATTGTCATATACGAGACAATAAATATTCTCAAAACATCCACAAAGTGAGATTGCATGCAGAACCTGTGACTATCTTGCCGGAATGATACTAGAATAATTTACGACCACACACCAAACATTGCTGGCTCCAATGTCGCCGGATCACACTGTTCCAATTTTTTTTCTATGGGGATATTGAAAGTTAGATTTGTATAAAACTTAGCCACACAATAAAAACGTGTTAACGGTCGTGCAATATCGAAGATGGACGAAATCTGAAACTAGTTAGTTCTAAAAATTAATCCCTATGGTAAAAATTTACTAACCTTCTTGATGTAAAAAATTTAGTAAAAAAAAGAAAAATTTTAAATAACGGAGATATTCACATATGTTTTGTAGCAACATTCGTGTCCCACCCTGTACGTACATACCAAGATTTTGTATGTAATTTGTATAGAGCAGCGCCTGGATACAAAAAAAAAATTGTTGACCGATACTATTTTTTTCCTACAAACCAGCAAATGCTACAGAATCATGTACACTAATTTACCGAGCGATAAGCGAGGCTTCATCGAGTGCGTGAAAACTTAGGTTAACAAAAATATTGCAAAAGCAATGCAAACTATTGGACGTGGGTAACTGCAGCAGGGAAACTTTCGAATTTCAAAATTAAACTTTGCATACCGATTAAGCCCAATTAGTGCTAATTAGTGCTCACGGGAAAAAATTAGTGTTAGCCAGGAGTCGAAAAAACGGGATAAGAAAATTTCAAATTTCGCCTAAAAGACGGAATAAATAAAACCCGATTTCTAGAAAAAACCAGAAAAAATTTAAGCCTAACTTTAAAACTTTCTAAAGGTCGCTAAACTGATGAAATTTGTGCTTATCATAGAAATATAATTTTCATAAATTTTCATTCATAAATCGAGGAAAACCAAACCAGCCCCTGAAAGATACTATATTTAAAAAACGGAGGTATATCGTTCAATAATATTTGTATTGAACAACAAATAAAACAATAGAAATAGAATGTTCTAAAACCCAAGGCATAAGCAATTCAGATAGTATAATCCTGTCAGGTATGTCAATTGCCATCCCAAAAATATAGTGGCTGAATTTGTGCTAATCCAAAATTGGCCCAATTCTGTTGAACAACAACGACCGTTGAATGAACATTTTTCTCACAAAAAGTGTTCTAGAAACCAATGAAGTTGGCACTTTTGATTGCATATTCCTATCAGGTATGTTACTTGCCATCCCAAAAATATAGTGGCTGAATTTGTGCTAATCCAAAATTAGCCCAATTCCATTGAACAACAATGACCGTTGAATGAACATTTTTCTGACAAAAAGTGTTCTAGTAACCAATGAAGTTGGCACTTCTGATTGCATAGTCCGATCCGATATGTTCATTGCCATCCAAAAATTTAGTGGCTGAATTTTTGCTAATCCAGAATTGGCCCTGGATTATGCCTTGGATTTTAGAACATTCTATTTCTATTGTTGTTTTATTTGTTGTTCAACACAAATATTATTGAACGATATAACTCCGTTTTTTAAATATAGTATCTTTCAGGGGCTGGTTTGGTTTTCCTCAATTTATGAATGAAAATTTATGAAAATTATATTTCTATGATAAGCACAAATTTCATCAGTTTAGCGACCTTTAGAAAGTTTTAAAGTTAGGCTTAAATTTTTTCTGGTTTTTTCTAGAAATCGGGTTTTATTTATTCCGTCTTTTAGGCGAAATTTGAAATTTTCTTTTCCCGTTTTTTCGGCTCCTGGACTAGCACTAATTTTTTCCCGTGAGCACTAATTAGCACTAATTGGTCTTAATCGGTATGCAAAGTTTAATTTTGAAATTCGAAAGTTTCCCTGCTGCAGTTACCCACGTGTGGTGAGGTTATGGTATCCGCCAAGCAAAATTAAGTGTCCCTAAATATTTCGACGAACAAACAAAACAATTTCCAAAGGTGTTTAGAATTTGTTTAGATATTTTCTATAAAGACACAAATCAGTATTTCTGATTGTGGTCACTAACAATGTCCAAAATAAACAATTTTCAAGAATCGGTTGCGTATGACTCAGATTTCAGGATAATTGGTTCAGAGGATCGTCCGATGGGCCCCGGGACCCTCTCTTAAATTATTTTTCGGCTCGCACGATTTTCATAAAAATTATTAAGCATGCAACGATTTATTTGTAATGGGCTCTTATTTCAGGAAAATCCGTACAGGTGGTGGGGCCTGGGTCCTTTTCAGTTTTTCGGATCGCACGTTTCTAATAAAAATTGCTGAAAAATTTATTTATGGGGTCATCCGGTGGGAGCCGGCAACTATTATTCAATTTTCGGCTAGCACGATTATAACTTCGCTAAGTAAGTAATCCGGTGAAGGTAGCGTAGGGTCAATATTTTGAATTTTTTCGCTCGCACGATTTAGATAAAACAAAATGCGGTGTCAACAGTTAGATTTCCTATTCCAGAAATTGATTGCGATGATTTTTAATTTTGTGAAAATGTTTAGGAGATCTTCCGGTAGGGCACAAGTTCCATTTTATTGAAATATTTAACCTCGAATAATCTCCAAAAAAAATTGTTGGGAGGCGGTTCTCGAATGCCAGGAATCGATTACGATGGGTCCATATTCTTGAGGGCACATGATTAGGTTTGACGCCTACTTTTATCATCTTATTTGATTTAAATGAGTAAAATCTATCAACATAGAGGTTTCGATTGTAAACGAATACAAGGAGTTCTCAAAAAAAGCCGTCGTTGCGTGATGTTGCTCCATAATGTTATCTATGTTTCCTATGTTGAGAAGGCGGCTTTCAAGGGTCACGAATCAATTGCGGTTTCTACAAAAGTCATTTAGGTATTGTCCGGTTGGTCTCTGGTTCCTTTCTTTATTTTTTTCGGCTCGCATGGTTTTTATAAAAACTGTTGAGAAGGCGTTTTCGAGTACTAGAAACCCATTGAAATCAGTCGCGATTTCGAAGAATTCTATTCAGAGGATCATCCGGTGGAGGCCAGGTTCCATTGTTTAATTTTTATTTCGGTGTTATTTCCGGAAAATTCGTTTAGTGGGATTCTCCTCTAAATTTTTTTGGTTTAAACGAATTCTATAAAATGGCGATGGGTTTCAATTTCGGGAAAATCCATTGAGGTGGGCTTCGGGCGAGTGTCCCAGCCCCTTTTTCGAAAAAAATTGTTTAGTTTGAACTATTTCGATAAAAATTTGTGACGAAGTTCTCGAGTACCAGGAATAGATTTCGATGGGTTATTCACGGAGCTTCTTGGTCGGGCTTGCAGCCTTCTTTCAAGATTTGCTTGAATGATTTTTATAAAATTTTTCGAGGGAGATTGCAAGGAAACGATTACAAGGTGTACTGGAGGAGAGGATTTCGAGTACCAAGTGCGATGAGTGTTAATTTCGGGAAAATCATTCAGAGGGTCTTCTGGTGGAGGCCGGGTTCCATTATATAATTTTTTTCGACTGGTACAATTTTTATAAAATTCGGTGAAAGGGGGTTTTAAAATTCCAGGAATCGATTTCAATAGGTGATAACTTCCGGAAAATTCGTTTAGTGGTTCATCCGATGGGGGTTGGGTTCCTTAACTTCAGGAAAATCCGTTTAACAAGTAGTCCGGTGGTGCCATTATCCCATTTTTTTGAGAAAATAATTTTGTTTGTGCGATATTCATAAAAATTGTCGAGTTTCTGGAATCGATTACATTTACCGTTCATAGGAGTTCTTGGTTGGCCTTGGTGCCTTATTTTAATATTTTATTTATTGTAGCATGCAAGCTCAGCTCAATCAACTATGACGAACATTGAAAAATGGCGTTTTCTAGTACCAAAAATAATTTGCAATTTGTCCCAATTTTGGAAAAAATTTATTTAAGCGGTTTTCCGGCAAGATTCAATTTCCCATTTTACGTTTTTTTCTCAGTTTACACAATTTTGATGGACATTGCTGGAAATGGGTTTTCCAGTACCAGCCACACATTGCGGTGAGACCAAAATGGGTTCCTCATGAACTGACCGAAGAAAACAACAACCGTAGAGTTGACATCTGCATGAATTTATTTCTCGGTAACACAAAATCATTACGGGTGATGAAAAGTGGATCTTGTATAATAATTCTAAACATAGAAAACCGTGCGTTGCTCTGTTGCAAAAATGAAAATTCATGCCAAGAAAGTGTTACTGTGTTTCTGATGGGATTTGAAAGGATTCATTTACTACGAGCCTTTGGAGCCTGATAAAACCGTTACAGCTGAACGTTACCCAATTGACCAAATTAAGTGATGCTCTGGAGTATAAAATACCATTTTTTTGCTACATGGCAAGGAGAGAGGGAGGTGGGAGGTTTTACATCATGCGTATATATTCTCCAGACTTGGATCTCTCTGGTTACCACTTATTCAGATCGATGTCATCATATTTGACAGACCAGTTCACGAAAGTCGAAACTAACTAAACTTCTTTCGCGAAGGCATCATCTACCTGATAAATGACAAGAGACCACGGATAGTGATGGCGAATATTTCGATAATTAATCTTTGTAAAAATCATATTTTCAATAAAGTTGAATTTGACCAAAAACAAAACCAGAGTTTCTACTTGCACACCTAATACATCCACGAAAAATTCATAAATTTTATCTGTTTACATTTTGAACAAGTTTCAAAATTTTACAAAACTAAATCCTATTGACGATTGCAGCCGTGATTTTAGTCGTTAACATTTTTTAGTCGTTTCGTCGTGACTCCGACATTGAGTCATAGTTGTGTTCGTTTTCATTTGCGTCCTTTCTTGATAGTCCTTGGATCTGAATCCCTATAATGTACCTACCTACAAACAGTGTCCAGTCAAACAGTCCATGCGTATTACTGCGGAATTGTCTACATGGTCAATTGGGATTTACTAATATATTGGAAGTTAAAAATCAATTTGGACCAAACAAAGGTAAGAGTAGTACGCTTCAAATAATTGAAGTTATTCCAAATCATTAAAAAAATGTTAATTCGTATTACCATCTGTCTATCAAATTAACAAACCTTACATTTGGTTATCATCGCTTTTGCAATATTTTAACACTCGGTAAATCGTTTAACACTCTGTAAATTTGCGTACACAACCCTTAATATTTGCTGTTTTGTAGGAAAACAGTAGTTTTCGCAAACAAGTTTCCCTTTATCCAGGTGCTGCTCTCAACGAAATCGAATATAACGCCAAAATGTTGGCACCATAAGTACAGGGTGGACACGAATGTTGCTACAAAGCATATGTGAATATTTCTGCTATTTTAAATTTTTCTATTTCTTAATATTTTTTGAAATCAAGATTGATATTAAATTTTTAACATTAGCTTTGAAAAATAATTAGTTTCAATTAGTTTATTGGCATTGCTTCAATAAAGGTCCTTAACTCGTTTTCATTGCGTCACAGACGATCACAGGCGATCTTGGCGTCAGCGATATTTGGTGTTTCGTAGATTATTTTTGAACAAATTTTTCACGCATGGCCGCTATTACTAGTTTTATTATGTGACAACTGGCCCCATTTTGTTAAAACCATTCATTCCGGAAAGGTATTATTCCAGTAGGTATAGAGAGTACTTTTCATTTACTGTAACATTGGCATCTCTATCTTCAAAGTAGCAAGACCGGCAATACAGTTGGCACTTATTGCACACCCATAAGTTCTGCATGTAACCAAAATGGGTGGATGATTTGAGAATTTTCAATCATTATGACAATTTGATTGTTAATATTTCCGTTTAAATCAAAAAGCGCCTCGCCAGACACGAAATAAGCAATTTATGAAGTTTACATTGTAGCCGAATTTATGGATCTTCTGGAGCCAAGCTTGTATTAAAAATTTATCAACCGTCTTTTATTGAGCCCACTCTGTACTACGACGATATTTTATCTTGGTCTTTTAACATTAGAGTTATATTGCTTTAGATGCCCAGAAGCCTTCGGTCATCAATAGGGATTATGAGCCGATTTACTTGTATAGTTAATTGTATGAAAGTGGTTTTTTGTGCTTAATCATTTTATTGCGTAGTCATGATGTTGTTCATTGTACCTAGGCACATTGACATTTTGTTAGAACAGTGTTTGGTTTACAAATTTAATTGTATATAAATTTAAGGTTTTTTTTAATTTTTTTCAAATTGCACTAAAACAGCTAAAGCATACAAGCATACAAGAAATAACTACATTTCCCGATCATTCCGTTTTCTGAGCAAAATAACTCATTAAGTATATACAGGGTATCCGCGACTGGCGGTATTGAAAGAGCAACAAATTCTGAGTAAAAGATACCACTATGGATTATCTAAATTTTCTACAGTTAATTTTCACAAATCTTATTTCGGTGAAAGTGCGAAATCGGTAAATGTGCGAATAAAAAGTTGAGCCAACTGATTTACTGCTTCGCAATATAGATGAAGTGGAAGTCCTGTATTTCCGAAATGATTCACTCTTAAGCCATACACTGTTTTGGATCGTATTATAACAAATTCATCTTGAACATCAGAGGCTAACAACTTCAATTTCTCTCATGGGTCCGCAGAGGTAACTAACCCTCTCATGCCGCTTAGTCCGAGCGTAACGTAAATCGTTTTTAAGTCATATGTAAACGAATTTAAATAAAAAAATTCCATACATTTACCGATTTTCACGCTCGTGACATACGAATACATGAGTGTGCTTTATTACCAAAACTTGAATTTAAATAAATCCTAAAATATTGCTGATTACTATCAGAAACAATAATTTTCGAAACTGCTTACATTTTTTACATTGTTGACGCAATTTTTTCTTGTCTACATACACAGTCTACACATGTAGAATATCAATTAGTTACGCGATGGAACCAACACGGCACAATACACCCTACGTACTTGAATTAGGTTTTGAATATTAAATCTTTTCAAAATAAATTTTTCACAAACAGTCACGGATCCCTGACTACATTAGTGCTGTGTAATTTAGAGGAATTTCAAATTTAATTAATATTTTAAGGTTAATTTATTTTTTAAATGGCAGCTTTTATTTGTATTGGTTCTCAAAATTACATTAGTTGTGTTTATGTATGCCCGATGTAATGTAATTATATTTTAAGCTCTTGGATTTGAGTAATGTCCTATAAAAATTGGTTCGGCTGTGTCCTGCCGAACAATTGCATAAACGAAAGGCCGATTTGCATCAAACAACGGAGCATTGGTTCTTGCTTGAATTTGTACATCTACAAGAAAAAAATTAAATTGAAGAAGATAATTTTAATTATACTGCACTAGTTCACTTACATGAAACCGAGTACGCTTCTGTACCATTTGTATTGACACGAATTACTGTTTTCTGTGTTAATTGATCAATTCTTAAGCCGGAACCGCTTTCGAGTAAATTAAATTCGGAAGATTCAAATATTTTAGAAACGCCATACTTTGTAAATTCCTCCACACCATCGATAAGCGTTTCGATTTCAAATACTGGAATGTAAACGTCAAGCTCGTCCTGTTGAAATGAATTTTTTGTGTCTGCGAATGTGGTCACCTTCAATGATTTTATAAAATCGAGTAGAGTGGTTTGTTCATTCGGAAGGAAGATCCAGAATACGAAATCTATATTTCGTTTATACTTTAGTTCAAGCACAAGTGCATTCGATAAATGAGCGGAATTACCGCGTATTCGTCCGCTCATGAAATCAATCGTAATCACATCACCATTTATAGTGGTAAAATCACTCCTAACGGTATCATCACTGAACGGTTCATCCCATTGTGCCTTGAAATATAGCGAGTTGACTAGCAATAGCACGGTTTGCGGATGAATAGTTTCTGGGGACACCAAATTTTGTATTAGGCCATGTGATACATCATTTATCCAAATATTAATTTTATCAGCTGTTCCGAATTTATCGGCAAAATCAACATGTTCGTACTCCGAGTGGTATCGATTAATAGTTTGTTTAAAATTCGCATTTACTGCGACCTGATTTTTGACATATGATTTCGTAATTATCTGAATTCCGTCACGGTTCCTATATTCCAGTAATAATTTGTCGTGTTCCGTCACCGTAGTTTCTTTATCACTGTAATATAAGTGCTCACGTAGCTCATTTTCTGATTCACCATAAGCCACTTGGTAGACGATCGCTAATAAAATACGAAATGCAAATGGTGATAGTACTTGATTTTGTTGCACGTTCACGAAAGATTTATAAAATTCCACAGAAAATTTTGTCGAATTGTAAAATTCGCTTTTCGGTTCGGCACACTTTACGCGGCTTAAGGCCGCTACTAGCAACAAAATGATGCATTTTGCCTCCATCGCAGTAAGGCACTAGAGAAGAATTTTTAATTTCAATTCATGGTTTCAATATAGATTACTGTACGGTGAATTAAATTGGGGTCACCGATAAGAGAGCGCATTGTAAATAGATGCCGTCATATGCATGTTCAATTTTACAGATCGGGGACTGCACAGAATATATTTTTATCAAAAATTTTTAATTTCATGGTTTTGTTCGGCGACCTTTGGTGGCATTTTGTAAAGTCTTATCAAACAAAATTTCAAGAACCATTGTGGCATTTCAAAATCGAATCGTAATTATTTGTACGTAATTCATAATTTACAGTAGCTTGTCGTAACTATTAATCGGATTAACCGCGTTAGCTTTATTCGAACTAGGATACGGAAATTATTCGATCCGCAAGGAAATTAGTAGTTCGACTAATTTCAGTTTCGAACTATATCAGATTCGACACATTTCTAAATATTGGTACCTGCTACCTACTAAGAAATTTTTTATATAGAAACTATTCGAACATGATAATGTTTTTACTGAAATCTCACCATTATCATTCCGGGTCTCACTCTCACTGGTGTATCAAGTTGCGATTCATTAATTATATTTCAGTGATGATAAAAATGATACGTATACAAACGGATAATTTCGAACGAATTTTTTCAAGTTCAAATATAAAACTTGCGAATAAAATTTATTTACGCCGGGGGCTACTTTAAAACCAGATTTCCTTAGTGCAGTTCTTGGTTTTAATTCAGATATCGAGGAAGTTGATTTCACAGGGGCGGATGTAGTAGCGGCCAATATAAATGGTTCGGTAGTACAAAAAACAATCGGATTAATTCGTGAACTTGTTACACCGTCTGTAGTCATCGTATAAGTAGTAAATCGAGAATTTACGGGATGAGTTCACACTATAAAGAGATAAGTTTCATAACAGATTTGAACCAGTATAATGAACTGGAAATCCCCTATCAAGCTGATAGTAATTTTGTGTTTTATTACCATACGAATCCGGTAACATACAGCAACTAGCGATAAAGTTTGAACGATGAAGTGATTCATCGCATCAATAATACATTTGTGAAACGACGCTATGATATTTTATTCCCACAATTTAAAATCCACTGAAGATCCACTGAAAGCTGATGATGTGAGGCAAGGACTGCAACATCTTCGCTGAAGGTAAAAATTTGTATTATTACAATTTCTAATTTGCAGTTTTTAAAGCAGTACCCATGGCAAGGCAATTTAAATTAATGAATTAATTAATTTTAATGTAGCGAATTTAAATAAAAAAATTTAAAATTCCAAATTTTTACATAAAATTATGACATACGTCAATATTGTGCGTTTTGGTTTCGAGAATAGCGTAGAGAATTGATCATTTAATCAATTTTCAAGCAACCAACTAGGCTGAGATGCCACTTCAACAGATTTAGTTTATACGAGTAATTACACAAGCACAGACGCTCAAAACATCACCAATCAACCATTAAAAGTTTCAAAAAACTCATATCCTAATCCCAATACCTTCTCAACATGTTTAGTTAATAACCACATAGGACAAGACAATTATTCGAGAATAGACACCTCTTCAACAAATCAAATTCATAACCAAGTAAACCCAAGCGACGAAAACGAACCTCATAATATACAAATCAAAGACCAACCACATCAAATTAATAATCTCACAAACACAGACACCCTTTCAATAAACCTAGCTTGTAAACCTAGCGATCAGAAAGCCCAACAAACTCAAGCTGTAAAACCCAAATTAAACACCTATCAAATTTAACGAACATCCACTGGAACCAAAAATGAATCGATCGAACTAACAAACCAATGAAATTAGACAAATACAACCTCTTAGACCAAGAATTTGATGAAACAGAAGAAAATATTTTGACAAACCTCTTACCCCCGAAATAACTTGACAATAAACTTAATGTCTAGATATAAAACCAGCAGAGATACCTTATCGCCTATAATAAACAAATAACAGCCATGCCTATTATTAGACTCTGGAGCCGACGTTTCCCTCATAAAAATAACACGTAGAACAACTCGTCATTAACACCCAAGACAAAATAAAATTAATGGGTATAGGAAAAGGTTCCTTACAAACAAATGGATCAAACATAAATTCTATACAGTCCCAAACGTTTTCCCATAACTGAAGATGAAATAATCGGAAGAGACTTCTTCACTAAATTCAACATAGACATACTTTACAGTATCAATAAAATAAGAATCGTAGACTCATTCGATTCACACATCAAACGCTAAAACAAATTACCTTCCCAGCACGTAGTGAAACCTTCCCAGCACGTAGTCAAAATTCAAACACCCTCAGATGAACCTTACATATGCATTGCAACAGAAATAAAAAGTGAAGTTTTTTTACCTCATATATTAATAGATGCCAATACCTTAACGGAAGACGCACTATTAACCAATTTCGAACCAACCCTAGAGCAAATATCAAGCAATTTCGAATATTATCTCGCACAAACCTATATAGGTAAAAACAAGTGGCCCAAACAGTTTCTGAAAGTTTAGACTCATCCAACAACATTGAGGCAAATATGTCGATAATTACCTTATGTTTACAATATGAAGACATTTTCTTTATAGATGGTGATAGATTAAGCAGTACAAAAGGTGTGCAACATAACATCAACCTTTATACTAAACATATCATATACAAAGATATAGACTCCCCCAAACACATAAAGATGAGACAAACATACAAGTTAAAGAAATGCTTGGCCTTTTGCCTATGTCGACAATTGGTAGAATATGTAGATAATTCGTAAACAATGTATATTAATGGTTTTTTTGTTGTTGTTTATCAAGTGGTTTATCAGTACGAGGACGCCATTTTACACTCCTTCAGTATATATTGCGGGTTCCCAATAATTTCAAGCTTTACAAACCGCAGACAGGTGACATTTACAACATTTAAAATAGGTACTGTCTACCGACTTAAAACCACCCCAACGGCCGTAGAGTGGGTTCAAAAATTATTTCTCGCATCGGTATTATTTATCTGCTCAATCGGTAAATTGACGTGTGCCGAGATTGCTCACGCAGTGTTGTGCGTTTACGCGTATTTCGGAAACTATCTACATGATTCTAGCGTAGAAAATGTTGACAATTTGTAGAAAAAGTATACTATTCGTAAATAATGTAAAGTATACTTGAACGCGTCAAAATCCCGCCATTTTGGATATATGCAGGATCCCAACTCTTTCGCAGTTCGCTTTTCACGTCAATCTGCACATATTGTAGACAATTCACTATTGAATTATTTTCTCGGCTTGGGATGAGTAACCTATTGATTCCTCATTTTACAATAATTTCTTATTCTAATTCGAGGTGCCCAGCTCCAGCGGTGTCTGCCATTGGAGTCCTCGCTCCATTGGTGGTGTCCAACATACGACGGATATCTGCATTTTCATGTTGAGATAATCGCTGACGTATTCTATCTTCAAGTCCCTATGAAGGTTATCGTTCCTAATGTACCATGGTACATTCACAATCCCTCGCAACACTTTATTTTGGAAGCATTGGTATATTGGTTTTCTTGGCACAACCAAAAAGTTGGATACCACAGGTCCATACTGGTTTTAGCATTTGCCTGTATAGAAGCAATTTGTTGTGTATTGTGAGTTCATTGTTTCTACCCATGAGGCAGTACATTTTCCTATATTTGATGTTTAACTCTTCTTGTTTCTTCTTGATGTGTTCTTTCTATCTTAGCTTAGTATCGAGGGTCATGCCAAGGTATTTAGCTGTACTTGCATATAGAATTTGGTTTGAGTTGAGATCCACGGGAATACAGCATTAGGCTTCATTTATTAAAACGCGCCATTTTTTAGTCCAGTTGCTCACAGTGTTAAATGCATTTTGAAGTTTGCTTGTTGCTTCCGAAATATTTTGAGGATAGTTGTATCGTCTGCAAATGTTGCTACTGTAGTACTTTGAATATTCGGTAAGTTCCCCGTATGAAGAATAAACAGATTAGGTTCAAGTACGCTACCTTGGGCATACCTGTTGATATTCTTTTTAGATCAGAGTATTCTTTTTCAAATTTGACTCTAAAGTGTCGATCTGCTATGTAAGATTTAAGAATTTGATTAAATGGCTTAGGCAGGTCTCGATACAGTTTAAATTCAAGCCCTTTGTCGAAAGCTTGACATCCAACAAAATACTAGAATATATCTCCTCTTCTCAAGTACATCCTCAATGACATCCGTTATTCTGTGAACTTGCGCAACTGTAGAGTGACTATCTCTAAATCCAAATTGGTGTTGTGGAATTCTCTCTTCTGTTATAGGTGAAGAGACTCAAATTCAGCAACAATTTTTTTAAATATTTTTGATATCACCGGAAATAGTGATATCGGTACTTCAGCCACCTTCCATTGACGTGGAACATATTTCAATCTCGGGAAAGGCTTTTACAATTTGCCCAGTAATTAAGTCATATCCTGGAGCTTTTCTAATACTTAATTTATTATTGATTTAAGTTTTAAGTTCCCATAAGGTCATGTGTCTTATGTTAAGATCATCTACTTTGTTTACGACCGTTGTATTTTCATTTGCTGCTTGTCTCGACAACGGTTAAAAAGTCTCTTCTAAACAAGCAGCAAGTAGAGAGACTTTCTGTTTGTCATTTTTAGCCCAGGATCCGTAATCGTCAGTAATGGTCAACCTTTAGTTCAGAAAGACCTCGAAGTCGCTTATATATGCTTTTGTTCTTTATCTCCTTTGTTAGTTGTTTGAATTTGTTGCACAGAAAATTGAGGAATCGATGAACTTCCCCAAGCTGCTGGTTGAATATTATTATTAAATGCTTCTAGTTCATCTTCCAACTGCACCTTTCTTCTAGTTGGTTCGCCGAGATTTGTTCGCTCTTCCACTAATTTCTTGAATAAATCCCAAATGGTTTTATTGTTTATTAATTTAGGTGAATTATATTTTTTATTATCATTTGTACTCAGCAAGAGGTGGTTCGGCATTACTAATAAAAGAAAATATAAAACACCAATTAGAATCAAATATCGAAGAAGAAACAATGCAAGTCACTACTGTAAGGATCCAAATTAAACACAGACAGCTTACTGTCTCTGCAATATATTGTCTTCCCCGGCATAACTTGAAAAGGGAGGACTAGCTTAAACTATTTAAATCGCTTGGGCGTGATTTTATTATTGGAGGTGACTTTAATGCGAAAATCACCTATTGAGGATCTAGACTTACCACGTCAAAAGGTAAAGAATTGCTTCAAGCAGGGCAGACATCAAAATGTGAATTTTACTCTGGTGGTTCCCCAACATACTGGCCCAGTGACGGAACGAAGATACCTGACCTAATAGACTTTTATGTAGCAAGAGGTATATCCCAAAACTACATTCACATTGAAGACAGTAAATCTCTAGTATCGGATCATTCTCCAGTTATCATGACAGTCAGTGAAACAAATTCAAAAACAAACTGGGATCTCTTTCGTGAAGTATTGGAGGAAAAAATCAATCTTCAGGTACCGATAAGAAATCCCCACCAGTTGGAAGAAGAATTAGAACAACTCAATGAAGCAATTCATTATGCTGCTTTGGCAAGTACCCCCATTATACAAAATAAGTAGAAGCTTAACATATCCTACCCAATGGAAGTTAGAGAGTTGGTAAGACAAAAACGACGGGCACGTTAAACCTGGCAAATAACTAGAACACCGGAGAACAAAACAATTCTTAACAATTTAGGTAACAGTCTCAAATCTCTTCTTAAAGAAGTTAAAAATGCATCAATCAATAGATATCTAGTTAGCCTAACCGATGAAAAAATTTCTGATTATTCTCTGTGGAAAGCGACGAAGGGACTGAAAAGACCCAAAATTCAAGTGTCTCCGCTTAAAAAGGCGGACGGAACCTGGGCAAGATGTCCTAAAGAGAAGGCTGATCTGTTTGCGGAGTATCTCAAGGATACCTTACAACCACTACCAAGGCAAACGGCCAATGAAAGTATAATGTTAATCCAAAAGCTAGATGATTTTGATATACGCCCGAAGAAGGAAAAAGCAACATGAATGTTGAAAAAGCCCCAGGATATGACTTGATTACTTGCCAAATAATCAAGGCTCTACCAGATAAAGGATTTCGTAAGCAATTATACATAATTAATGCAAGCTTTCGGTTAAAATATGTTCCGTGGCAATGGAAAGTAGCAGAAGTAATCCTGTCATAGCAAAACCTGATAAACCACCTAACGATAAAAAATCATACAGGCCAATTTCATTGCTGCCAATTATGTCAAAACTCATTGAAAACTTATTACTAAAAAGACTTAAACCAATAATTGAGAACCGACAACTAATTCCTCCCCATCAATTTGGATTCTGAGAAAAGCACTCCACAATTGTACAGATGCATAGAATCACCAACGTTATTGAAAGAACGTTGGAACGCAAAAAAGTATGCTCCAGCATATTTCTGGAGGTCGCCCAAGCATTCGATAAAGTTTGGCACAGCGGACTGGAATTCAAGCTGCACAGAGATCTGCCGAGCCAATTCTATGCCATACTAAGATCTTGTTTATCCAATAGACAATTTCGTGTTAAATATGAGGATGAGTACTCCGAACTAAAGAAAATCTCTGCCGGTGTACGATAGGGGAGTGTCTTAGGACCAATCTTGTATTTATTATATACAAGGGATATTCCAACAACAGATCAAGGAACCATAGCCACCTTTGCAGATGACACAGCAATCATGGCCATTGGAAGTAATGTCGCTGATGCAACGAGCAAACTCCAGAAGATTACCAATGAGATTTGTAACTGGACTAAGCGCTGGAGAATCCAGCTTACCGAGACGAAATCCACGCATATTAACTTTACATATCAAAAGGCTTCCCATCTACCGATAGTAATTAACTCACGACCGGTGCCATATGCAAACAAAGCTAAATATCTGGGCATGACTCTCGATGCCAAGCTCAAGTGGAGAGAGCACGTCATAAAGAAAAAAGAAGAACTTAATATTAAGTTCAAGAAAATGTATTGGCTCATAGGTAGAGGCTCTGAGCTTACAATATACAACAAGCTGCTGCTATATCGGCAAATACTGAATCCGATATGGACCTACGGTTCAACTCTGGGGATATTTGAAAGATAAATTGCTAGATGAGCACAGTCTCAGTTGGAATTAATAAAAGAAAAAATAATTTGTACTCGGAGTCATGAACACATGTGAGTGGTCAGATGTTAGTCCTTCACTATTTCCAATGCATGTGTAGTCCTCTAAAACTCCTTTTGTTACAAAGAAGACAATACGTTGGTTTATAGCCAAAGAGAAATGGACAATTTTTCTCGCGAGCTGCATTAAATAACTTTTTTCCTTTAGAGGTTGTAATTAAAATCACCGCCTATGATAAATTTTGGTCCTCGTGTTTTAAAAAGTCGATTGTAGTCTGATGGCGTGGGTGGCAGTAAATAGAGGAGATACTGAGAACGCTATTATTGATTGATACAACTTGAATAATTTCTTCTTCTTACCAGGCACTTCATAATGTTAAATATTTTTTTAAATATTTACGGTAGACCTACCTCTAGCATTTCCTCCTGGATGAATAGCATGGAAGCATTCATAGTCACATATTTTAATAAAACTCATTTAGAGTTTCCGATACAAGACAATATCAATTTTTTCTAGGTCTAGAAAAATTTCTAGCTCTGGAACGTGCTGTGGTAATCCATTCCATTCATTTTATTAGTATAACATTGATGTAAGCTCATTCCTTGCGTCACGTTGAAACATCTTTCATACCTTGTTTAGTCCTTTTTACGTCTTCTTTCACTAATGACAAAGTTATTTCTCAATAGAAGGAGGTAGAACTCACATTACATGATGAAATTGAAAATCTTTCATAAATTTTGGACCTGCTTGTGGAAAATGGTCAATTTAAATGAATATAAACAATTTCCTAAAGGATTCCAAAATTGGTCCCGGAAGTGATTTTCGAAAATGTATAGAACTCGTATAAAACTCGGCTGGCACTACGGTAATATTTAATTTGATTGATGCAACTAAGCCTGCTTAACCAATAATGATGCGTATATTTTATTAAGGTAAGGTAAGAAACCCGGCTTCACCGGTGGCCCTTCGGCCGTTCCCAATGGATGATGAAATTTTATTGTCCATTCAGCACCAAGGCGTCGACATGAGCACGGCTTGTTTTCAGGCTTTTCCGAGATGTGGCCTAATTTTAGTTATACCTTTAAGTTCCGAACTTCTCAGTCCAGCTGAGAAGATCCAGCCACGGAGAAAGTACGTGATCGTGATTGCTCTCGTGTGTAGGACCTGGAGAGTTCTGATGTTTTTGATGATGCATTTGACGGAGCGTCACCATCATCCTGGTATCCGAAGTTGGGAGAAAAATTTGTCTATTCGTCCGTTTAACCAGTCTCGAATGAATGACTCTTTTTTGACTAATGCCGTATCCGGTATCAACTAAAGCGAATTGGACGATGGAAATTGTACCTTGTAGATTCGAATATATTGACTGGCTTTGCATTGAGTTACAATGCCCTTTGAAAACCTCTGTACCTGATTCGCTTTTTATAGAAAATTTGTCTTCCTAATTAAAACCAATGTTGGGCATGAGAAGGCTAACATATTTATCCAGGTTCGTTACTTTTATCACACAGGGAAGCTAATGGGATTTGTATACGCTAGTGTAATGTTAGTACAAATTTTGATTAGAGAACGTCGTAATTTTGCCAAAAAAGCAATATTTTCATACTAACAACAACAACAAAATCATGAAAGGTCAACAAACACTTGTTAATTTTATATTAGGTCGACAGATAGATGTTATGAATACAATACCGAGAAATAATTACACAAAGCGCTCATTAGAAATACAGCCACAATCACAATTTATTTTTAAAAAAAAAATAATAATAATTATTTATCACGAAACAGGGAAATTTTACGTTGATAACAAAAAATTTCAACTCGTTGTAAAAATATAAAAATTATAAATTCTACTTTGCATCCACATAATGTCCCATAATAATCGGCTCCAGTTTTCCCGACGTTACAACTAGATAAATAAATGGTCGATTCACTTTAAAATGTTTCATTCCATGGAATCCACTAACCCGTCGCGTTTTTACGATATTCGAGTCGACTGGTTGCGTCCCATTTGTATTTATGCTAAAGTTAATCTTCTGCCGGATTTCGGTCCATTCTACAATTTTTGTTTTTTCATACACATCCATATTTGATTTATTATGTAGTTCGGGTATTATGTGCTTCCCATCAATCTCATTTGTAACATCGATCATTGGGATTTGAATGCGGGCGGTATACGATTGAAAACTATTATTGATTTGTTGTAAATGTGTTAAATTGATCTTATCTTTTAGATCAAATATCGCCATTTCGGTGTGCGTTGGCAGAAATATCCAGAGCATAAGATTTGTTTCGGGCGTATACGGTATTTCAAGTACGTCGAAATTATCATCGTGCGAAATGCGATATGTATCCTCATCCGTAATGAATTGCATCGGAACTAGTTCACCATTAAAATTTGTAAAGTTTTTGGTTATTACGCTGTCTTTGGTGTACGGTGAATACCACGGACAATTAAAATATAATGAGCTGACGGCCAAAAGCGTGGTCACATCAAAAATTTGCTCAATATCTAACATTTTATTAATTTTTCCGTTTGATTTGAGCGCAATCCAGTCGTCTAGGTATTTTGCAAGCTCGTCCCGTCGCTTATGAAATTTTACTGGTTTCGAGCGTATATTAAATTTTTTTAATGTAATCTCGAACCGTTTCGACGGACTTTGAAATGTAGTTGTGAAAAATTTCGTCACAACATTAAAATATGTTGGCTGCGCCGATAAACGACTGAAATTGATCAGCTGTGACTGTAAAATTTCCTTTCTATCAATCATGTCGGTAATTTTGAAAAGATTCCGTACCATCGCCAGCTCGGTATCACCCTTGGCACACTGGTACAGTACGGAATGTATAATCCGGAACCCAAGCGGCGAAAAAACTAAATTTTTATCACTCACAAATATTTTCTAGAAATTTGGCAAGAATAAGTGGATTTGTAATTTCAATATATTTCATTGGTAAATAAACTCACTTTGTACGAATCGAGTGCATATTCGATAAATTCGATTATATCGGCACCACTACTGTACACCATTTCGTGCTAAGTACGAGATTACATGCAGTCAAATTTCAATTAAATTTACGACTAAATAAATTTTTTTTTTGTTCAGTTCGTTCGATTTGTTGATCATGTGTAGTGTATCCAGTGATATCAGGATTCCTATGAATTTAGATAAAGTTTTATGTAAATAGACCTATATAACGATGACTGGTTCTATATTCACAACAGTCAGTAATCATGAAACTGTTGTGGATATTGTGTTATTTTTATTTACTTCTAAAAACTACCGAATCTTCTTCGTTCTACTCGTTAAACGATGAACGTTTAAATTCCTTAGATGCCGGTCTTTCTATCTATCGGGTACGTAAATAATTAAAATTCGTTTGTGTGATAACTAATAAGAAATTGTTGCCCTGTGATTTTAGAATTTTTCGCCAAAAGCTACAAATTTCGTCTTTTCGCCGATTTCGTTGCGTACGATTTATTCAATTTTATATCAATCGTCGATGGGAAAAACGAAAGGGGCGATAGAAAAATTATTATTCGGACACTATGTGGCTTTAGATGATGGCACATATTTACAAATACAATCAAAATATTTTGATTCGGTTCTAAGAACTCCAAGTATTAATTCAGTGAATAAAATTTATCTTAAAACTGGTTACAAACTGCAGGCTCATTTCAAACAAATCGTGAATAAATATCACGCCCACGTAGAACAAATAAACTTTAATAATACAAGAAATGCGGCCAACACAATAAACTACTGGACCGGCAACACGACTCACGGATTGATTAGACACGCAATAGATCCACATACAATTACACCTCGTACCACATTGATTTTAATTAATGCGCTGTACTTTAAAGCCAACTGGAGAGTGCCGTTCCGAAAATCGGATGTCGTCCCACTAACGTTTCATGGCGAAAGACGATATGAAACTCATCTAACTAATTTCATCCTCTCTAAAGGATATTACAAAATTTCAATAAATCCAGAAAAGCACAAATTTCAAGTTCTCCAAATACCTTACGAGCCGCACGCAAACTGTTCGTTCTGGATTATTTTACCGGACATTGGAGAAACGATCGATTCAATACAATATCACATTAATTCCAAGACAATAAACCAGATTAATCAAAATTTTGCAATGCATTACACCAAAATTCAATTTCCAATTTTCGACATTGAAACAAAGCTCGATGGTAAACAAATTTCTCCAGAAATGTTCAAATATAAGGAATATAATATGTTGAATCGATCGCCGCCTCTTGGTTTGGACTTACTGAAACAGGAGGTACATATTAGGATCAGCACAAATGGAACGGAAGCAGCTGCAGTGACGCATGCGCATATGGGATTGAGAAGTGCACGATATTCTCAAAAAATGCTATACTTTACGGCAAATCGACCATTTTTATTTGCAATCATGCGATTGGGTATGAACGAGCCTTTATTTTTTGGTCATTACGTTAAACCAACCAAAAAAGTTACGCACTCCGTATTGTAAAATACATTTCTTAAAATATAATTATTTTAATAAAATTTAAATTTAGTATTTACAATGTTAAATTAGTTATTTCTTCAACCTACACACATCTTATGCACTTTAATTTGTATGATCAGTTTAAACTAACTGCTAAAATGCCTAATAATCCCCTTTTATTGAGTAATGCCGAGCAATCTCACGACACAATGCTTCGTACAACTGCCGCTGTCAAAATTGCAACGTAGAGATTTACTTCTTGAAGCATTGATTCAAACTGGTTGATAAACATCATTCATATGAACAGAAGCAAAACGAAGTTTAAATCTGATAGGCACTAAATAAATGCAGAGGTCCAAAGTGATGAGGGAAAATTATTTGAAAGAGTCATTCGCCTTTCAATACCCTATTAAAGTTAGCCGAAAGTTTCCAGCCGAAAGATGATAATGCAGATTGTGTCTTTGCTATCCCAGGTGAAAAAATATTTTATAGCCGCTACAAATATTACTTGATATACCTAGTTCTACTATCACCTCCAAATAAGCAGAATACAGCCAAAATCGGTCTGGAAATAAATAATTTTACAAAAGTGGACCAAATCCTATGAAATGTTAATTTTAATAAATTTAAAAAGTATCGAACAAAATAATTAAAACGTTCTGTATTTTCTAGGGTTACCCACTTTCCCATAGATCCTAATATAGCCATTAGATACTGAATTCAATGTACTTTACCTCGACTAAACATACAAAAATTCTCAAAAAATTATCCCAAATACGTTAAACGTTCCTCTATCACCTTATGTCACCCACTAGCCCGGCCAGCGAATAATTTCTGAGTTCGATGGACTATATCTCGAATAATAAACATTAACATATAGTCCATTGAACTCAGAAATTATTCGGTGGCCGGACTAGAAGGCACATAAGGTGATAGAGGAACGTTTAACGTATCTGAAATAATTTTTTGAGAATTTTTGTATGTTTAGTATTTGAGATATAGTCCATTAAATTCAGAAATTATTCGCTGGCCGGACTAGCGGGTCACATAAGGTGATAAAGAAACGTTTACAAAACGTATGTATATTTATTGTAATTTACATTTCCAGATTTTTTTTTGCTGTATTCTGGTTATTAGGAAATGATAATAGGACTAAGTTTATTAGGTAATATATCTTTCGGCTATAAAATATTTTTTCGGCTGGGATAGCAAAAACAATATCTGCATTATCATCTTTCGACTGGAATAGTAAAGATACTATCTGCATTACCTTTCGGCTGGAAACTTTCGGCTAACTTTAATAGTATCCTTTCAATTGACGCCTATGAAAGTCTAAGAAGTTAGCCCAAGATTTCATCGCAGAAAGTTCTAGGGGTTGAAACCTCACGAGGTCTGGAAATTAGCAAACCCGGAAAATTCACTGAAAATTGGGAAACATCGCAAATTTTCGGTAAGATAAAACAACTCAAAAAAATTGTCTGATTTTTCATTGATTTTGGAAAAATTTGTTTTTAAAAATATCATGTTACATTATTGTATTTGTATATGAGGCGAGAAGCAAAGTGGTCAAACCCATAAAATTTCAATTTTGATAATATTGTTGAAGTTTGTTCATATTAAAATGAACTTTTAGTTAAATTGTTGTTGTTGCATATAAATAAAACCATTATTCATTACTTTATACAGGAAAGTTTTGGTTTTCCGGTTAGCTTTCAACACAAATTTAAACCAGAAGAATCGTCTAATCCACGAGTTGCATATTTCATCTGAGTTGGACTCTTAATATGTATGAATAATAATGTTTGGTGGGAGAAACGACCCTATTAAAGTTAGCCAAAAATGTTCAGCCGAAAAATGTCGATAATGCAGATACAAGTTTTATGTCGGAAATCAATTAATTATATTAGACATTTCTATTTTGCTGTTCCTACAAAACAACTACATAAATTAAAATAAGAATTTTTCATTCGAAACATTTAAAACAAATTACCCAAAGCAAATTTTTCTAAGTGTTTTATTAGATGTTTGAGGAGGTTAAATGGGAAATCATCTATAGTGACATGTTCATATAATATTTCAAATAAATTGCCTTCTATTGAATATCATTTTAAAAACGTAAAGTCAATTTACATGTTGGGAGTCCGGGAAAACTCGATTGAATATATCGCACACACAAAATTTGAAAATTTGTAAGAATTAACCGTTTTAAGTGTCATGGCTGAAAATAGATTCATATGATAGTTCTTAGTAATGCTCATATGTGAAAAAAATTCTGGTCAATTTTCATTTTGGGAGTCCGGGAAAATTCGATTGAACATATCGCACACACAAAATTTGAAAATTTCTAAAAATTGACCATTTAAAGTGTCATGGCTGGCAATAGATTCAAATGAAAGGTCTTTGTGATGCTCATACCTGGAAAAAAATGCAGGTCAATTTTCATGTTGGGAGTCCGGTAAACTCGATTGAATATATCGCACACACAAAATTTGAAAATTTCTAAAAATTGGCGGTTTAAAGTGTCATGGCTGGCAATAGATTCAAATGATAGGTCTTAGTGATGCTCATACGTGGAAAAAATATCAGGTCAATTTTCATGTTGGAAGTCCGGGAAAACTCGATTGAGTGAAATTTGATGCGAAATCAAATTTCATTTGATCAAAACTTCGATTCGAATAGATTCAAACACCAACCTTCTTTTATTTTCATTCCACTTAACTGTGAAAAATGCGACGCAATTCGATGAACACATTTCCATCTGGATTCAGCGCTTTTATAAAATGTTTAACTACTCCAAGCTTGACATGAAGTGGTGGTAGCAATATTTTTTCAATTGGCACAAGTGGAGCCTCAACGATGATGTCGTATCGCAATCTAATATTCTCACGTAAAGCCCAGTTCCGTTCGTTGTATTGGTCGCCTTTAAAACGTGTATTCCATAAGCAATGATAGGTTCGATGACCAATGCCGCCCGGTCGTCGATTTTAGGCAAAAGCTGCATGAAAAATGATTGGCCCGTAAGACTAGAAACACTCTAGTAAAATATTTCCGTGCTTGAAAAGCCACGACTAAGAAGCGGGATCATATGAGGTCATGCATAGAAAACATCAGCTTCCAAGCGGAGCAAGGAAATTCAAGAGACTGTTTTGCTAACGCCAGGAAAGACTCCATCCAAGAAGTAGGTAAAGCCATAAAAGACGGAAATAGAGAGCGAGAACCAACTTGGTTGATGTTGTCATGGAGTGACCCCATTAGAGCTTCTCCAGGTGAAGAGGTCTTTCACACATCTCACAGTGGAGGAAGTAGCACCTATTTGTAAATCTATATCTCATCGTCTCTATTTAACACCAAGAAGAGCTGCCGGAGAATTGGAAGACCGTGCTCATTTGCTCGTCTTAAATATGGAAATTATCTTGGTATAGCACTATCGAACAATGCTTGTAAAGTGCTGGCTAGTGTTCTACTTGCCAGACTCATCCCTTCCGCCGAAAACATCATTGGCGAATATCATTGTGGTTTTCGTCCCAACCGATCGACCAGTGTAATAACATGAGGATGATTTTGAAAAAATGTTGGGAGTACAACATAACCATACATCCAACCATAACACTTTCGACACGGGTATGACAGTATTTATAAATAACAAACTGGTGTTCAACAGGGAGATGCACTCGTGTCTGTGCTGTCCAACTTGACGCTTGAATGCGTAGTGAGAAAAAGCAACATTGAATCGGGCCAATTCTTGGATATGCAGATGATATCGTGCTTCTTGGTCGAAGACCTAGCGATATCAAAAATAGTTTCATACTTAGACTTGGTTTGATGGCGTAGAAAAACCAAAGCAACACCCAGGAAAATCTCCATGGCAAATCTTGGAATTGGCGACCATTGAAAATCTTGAAATTCTGCGCCCAATCAAAATTATTGCGATCTAAACATATATCGCAGTCGTGCAGCTCGCGCTTTATAAAGCACTCATACGATTTGTGCTGGACTTCAGAAGCGAGAGCTGTATCATGACATCTGACGATTGCAGTTTGTGTTCTACCTTCGAAAGCACGGTCATTCGTTTCATCTTTGGGCCAACTAAAGTTGCGAACAACGAATATCGTATATTCGTATCACCCACAAGATTTAGCAACTCTCGCAGACTGCAATATCATCAGATTCATCAAATCTAATCGAGTTAGATGGTTGAGCCACGTTGCAAGCTCTTCACAACAACGGATGATAAATAAACTGTTCCATCAACAACCAGCCGGTGTCCACACAAGTAAGACACCACTGTGCTGACGTAACGACGTTGAGCAAGTCCTACGCATAATTGGATGCCGAAACTGGAGGACGAGAATGGTCAGTAAAACATATACTTGATGGTTTAAATGTATTTAAGGTGTCATAATCACGTCAGAAAGCCCACATTATCTCTAAAACTACGTTGTGCACAAATTTTGCCATTAGACGCACAAAATTTCATTTTCAATACTACTCGAAAAAGTAAGAACACCGTGGGGTTTTTGGAAATTGAGATTTCTGGCGTGATTGGCTCAAAATATATGACCGTTCAGAATTTACTTTAAACTTTTATATTACCCGAAACTCATTAAATTAGTTTGTATAATTTTAACTAGCATTTTAAAAATGTATTTCAATGCTTTCCCTTAACATAGGTTGATAATGCAGACTTTTACGTTTCTGCTGGATTTTTCTGCTAACTTACACAAGAAAAATGTTCTTCGTTTAAATTTCAATAAGAAACTAAGATCTAGAACCATGTCAGATGCTGTATAAATTTATGTTTCCCAACTATGAGTATTCTTCGGTTCTGGTTGGATTAAATGTTTACTGTTATAGAGATGTGAAACAGTTATATCCGTGAAAGTATGCCGAACGTAATTTCTGTATATCTTGGCGTATTGGTGCTGCAGGCGCCATGTTTAATTCTGAAGCAAATTCATTTAGGGAAATTTCCATGCCTAATGCTAATTTATCTGGAAAATATTTTGTTTAAAGAGCAATTCATCTGAAACCATATTTATGCAAAACGAATTCTTCTAAAAGCAATTAATAAAGAATTTTTCAATTTGGGCGGGTCCACGTTGGCAGCCTGTGGCGGTCATGTTATTTTAGTGGCGCCTGTCTAATCTGGTGTTTTTTAAGCTACTGATGAACGGCCGAGAACATTGTCGCGGTCCGTGAAAGTTTCCAGGAGAAGCCGAGGCAGTCAATTCTTTGCCATGCACAATAATTCGGCCTTTCACAGACTTCAACTTGGCGAATTTTGTATCGGAACTTGGGCCTACACCCGTACAAGATCCAACTTACGCAGGACCTCAAAGTTAATGACCATATACAACGCTGTTTATTCGCTAACTAGGCTTCGGAGCGTTTGGAAGAGGACCCTAATTTTAGCCTAAAAGTCATCTTTAGCGACGAGGCGCATTTTTGGATGAATGGCTATGTTAACAAGAAAAATTTCCGATATGTGACGACGCCAACCCACACGAGGTTCACCAGGTGGCAAAGCATCAATAAAAAGTTACTATTTGGTGCGGATTTTAGGCCGGTGGCGTAATGGGTCCGTACTTTTTTGAAAATGACGTTGGTGAGGCCATCACCATCAACAGCGAGTGCTACAGAACGATACAGAACACACCTCTGGCAGAGGTGACGTGATCCAAGGTCGTGTGCTTTTTCTTGTGGGGTTTCCTCAAGTCGCAAGTATATGCCAATAACTCGCAATCGACCGTTGCCCAAAGCCAACATAACCAAAACCATCGCTCAAATTCAGCCGGACAAGGTGGCAGAGTCATTGAAAATTGGACCACTCGGATTCGTGCCGCCGTGAGAAGCCACGGCGGACTTTTGAACGATGCTATATCGTCACAATCAAATTCAAAAACCCTGTGTTTCACATCAATCATATACCTGACAACAATGGTTCATTTGCTTTCACCCTGCGGAGGTGTGAAATTGTTGTTGCATAGATAAATTCGTGACTTGTCCTACCGCTGTGAAATAACGTCTCAAATATTTTACATAACTTTCGTTGTTAAAAAATACTCTGTTGCCTAATTATATCTTAAATCATTAACCACTAACTGTATTGTATAAAATCTTGTTAATTTATGCAGATAAAATGTTTTAATTAATTCCTTCCACTTAATTATGCAAATTAAGAAAGCATAACAACAAGAATAAAAACAAAATGAGATCAAATTAAAAATTCTTTGGTATTTCTTTTGCTGCTTACATTTTTTTTTTTACAAAAGAGACGCGATTTATTCTGATTGGTATCGAGCGAGAGTAGTAGAACGTCGTTCGTTTATCTCAAAAATAAGATTTTTATGATGTTGCTACAGTAAGACGAAATCTTCGTCGCACGTCAAAAAAAAACTATTTCGTGAATTATCATCACACTAAATGGTTTATCAACTGTTATCTGGTGTGTGTCGTTTGATGATTGTTGCTGCACTTTATCGTATTTAGTATATATTCGAAGTTGTGTGTTCAATAAAATTTTTGTTGCTGTGTCTTGAACTTCCTTGAACCAATAAAAAAAAATTTTTCTTGATAGTTTCTAGTTTTTTTTTTGTTGTTTTATTTTATATTTTGTGATTCGATTTGTATTTTTTTTTTATTTACATTTTGAGTTTTGATTTTATAGTGAGTTGAACAATTTCGTGGATTTATGTTGTTTGTTGTCCGTCGACGTTGTCTCTGGTCTTAGAATTTAATTGTGTGCTTAAAAAAATATTTAAATAAAAAACAATAATAAGTTACGTGAACCGGAAGTAGTACTGTGTGTAATCAAACCAAAACTACCTCGTAATAATACAAATTTAGGCATCAGAATGAAATTGCTACTAAGAAATGGTGAGTTACGTCTTAGGTTTGTTTTAATTGAATTAAATTGGATGTGACTTTTAAATTAAAGATGTTAGTGTGTAGTGTGTGTGTGGAGAATTTTCTTAAGATTTTCCAATAACGATTTTGCTCGCGTGTATGTGATGTCATTCAAAGTTAACTGTCAAATTATTGTATAAACCGTTTCTTTATGTTTGTGTCTATTTTTATCTGATCTTCCTACACACTTGAATTGGTAATTTTTTCAGACATTTAAACTTGTATTTATTTATCAATATGTATCTAACTGTAAATTATTAAATTTTTGCTATAAGAATTTGTTCTTTTTAATTTATTCCAGAATTCCTAGCGTTAATACTAGTCACCACCATACCTGTTATGATAACGACACAATCATCAATGCCCGCAGCACTAGATCTGAACGATTCGCTAGAAATACGCAATTCCACCAGATTTACACTAGATTTTTATCGCAAATATTTCGATGCAAATACCAACCAGGTGATGTCACCGCTATCAATCCGCATCTTGCTGGCAATGATCTATAGAGAAACGGTACTGAATTCACAGATCGAGCTGGAAAAATATTGTCATTTCGAAACGCACGATTCACTCAACGATGACAATCGTCGCGAACGGTTTTTACAAAATTTACAAGACAACCCGTATATCCGGTTAAGTAACCGAATATTTTTAAGAGATCATGAGGTGCTGAGTAAAAAGTTCCTAAACTCGATCGAATTCTATAATCGTATCGAGAACGATACAGTTCTTGAACAAATTGATTTTGTTACGCCCGATTCGGCACTCGCCCGCATAAATACCTGGGTGGAGAAAACGACAAACGGGCTTATAAAAAATATTCTCACCAAAGATGCTTTAACAACAGATACGATAATGATTCTGCTTAATTCGATCTACTTTAAAGCAAAATGGAAATATAATTTTGATGCATCTCAAGTCACCGAACAATTATTTTACGGTGTCGATGGTGAAACATACCAAATACCAACAATGACACATCAGCATAATTTCTATTTTACCCAAATCGATTCGATTGATTCGAATGTACTAGAAATACCGTACACGGACGATAGCCACTTTAAATTTTGGATTATATTGCCCAATCAAAATTCAACGATTTTCGATGTGAAAGAAAAATTGGGTGCTGAACATTTTAACGAAATTCAAAAGCAGTTACGTGAGTCAGAACTAAAAATTTCAATACCCATTTTTGAGACTGAGTCAAGTGTAGACGGAAAATCAGTATTACGGAATATGGGCATTAAAAGTATATTCTCTCGGTACGAATTGGATATGCTGGAGAACGGTGAAAAATTACGGGTCGATGATATAAAGCAAAACGTTAAAATAATTGTTAACACGGAGGGAACTGAAGCCGCAGTCACATCACGTGAGTTTTAGAAATCTTTAATTGGTTCATACGTAATAATGGTTATATTTTAAAATTTATAGATTTAAAAGTAGTCACACGACGTGGAAGGTTACCATTTATTGTGAATCGGCCGTTCATCTATACCATATTGGATGTAGCGACAAACGAACCGATATTTATAGGCCATTTTGCTAAACCGGAAGTAGTTCAATAAAATAAAACACTGTCTAAACATAATTTTATAAGATTTTGTATAAAAAAATAAACCATCAAATAAAATGAAATTTATTTATAAAAAACTTAATATTTATTTTATTTTTATTAGGATAAATCATTTCACTTCGAGATAATGCCCCATGAAAATCGGCATATAACTATCCTGAGTGAGTATGGCATATAAAAATGGCCGATCGGCTCGGAATATTGGCTTGGCTGACAACAGTGTGAATTTTGTATCTGAAACGATAAATTAAAAATTATTTTTTAAAATAAAGTTTATGACGATGATATTCTGAAAAAAAATTGAATTAATGAAATTAAATGTCGTCGGTTAATAAGTTCCGAGGCTAACTACTAAAAAAACTTTCGTTTTCTTTCAAAATTTGATTTTACTCATCAACATAGTTTCCTTCAAGAATGATACATTCATTCCAAAGTTTCTCTAACTTTTCGATTTACCTTTGGCCTCAAAATGGGCGTCAGGACTTAAATGGTAGTAGCCGCTGGAAGTTAAATCCAGAGTATTCGGTGGATGGGAACACAATACGAACTTCCTTATACGAGCGCATCCTTTAGTCGCACATCTGATGGTATTTTGGTCCCTTACACTACAATTTCTACACAGTGGGCCAGATGTTATTAGCTTACAGAGAGAACAGGCGACCCAAAGGCAAAATATATATAGATGTTGTACTTCCATCATTTATCCAGGATCATCCTTAAAGTAAAACACTCGTCAGTGGTCGTTCGGTTGGAGCGAAAACCACAGTGATAGTTCCAGATAATATTTACGGCAGGTGGGATGATTCGGGCAATTACAACATTAGCAAGCACTTTGTGAGCAGTATTAATAGGGCCACGGTAAATTTCACATTTGAGACTGTCGCTTTTTTATGCAGCAGACATATGAGTGCGGTCCATCATTCCTTGGGAAGCTGCTCATTGTCTCAGATCGCAACGATAAGTTCATATTGATTAAAAATAAGAGTAGTTCCACCATCTTTTAATAATTCTGCGTGAGCACTATCAAACCCGGGTGCCTTTCCTATTTTTACTCTACTAATAACAGCATATACTTAATATTATCCGGGGTGCAGTTATCCAAACAATCTATTAAAACTTGCGGAAGTTTATATTTTATCGAAAAGTCTTAGGGAGATTGATGGCCAACAAGTAAAATCTTTAACGTGGGTCCATTTATCTTTATAAATTTAAAAAATTTCGAAATTACTCTCCATATAATTCTCAGACTATACCCAACCATGTTAACGTATGTGAAGCTGGCCCGAAAACCATCCCGAAAAACGACTTTAAAATTTAGGTGTATTTCTTCGCTAAATTCATTAAAAGGCTTTTCAGCCCGAAAAATTAAAAAAAAATATGGAGAAAATCAAATTCCATCCCGAGAAAATAAAGAAAATCTCACGAACACACAACAAATTTTAAGTATAGAATTACCTTACAGTGGGGATAAGGGACCTCCCCAGCTGATTTAATATTCGCTTCTGTTGGACTAGGTATCGGAATTATGCTCATATGAAACCATAAATTTCTCAGTTCACAGAGTTTGGCAGATATAACGGTATATGCCTAATTAATGCACTGACCATCAGCATTAAGCACACAAATGCTCATTACCTTACAGTGGGGATAAGAGACCTCCACAGCTGATTTAATATTCGCTTCTGTTAGATTAGGTGTCGGAATTATGCTCATATGTCGCTGAAAAATTCTCCGTCCACACAGTTTGGCAGATATAACGGTATATGCCTAATTAATGCAATGACGGTAATTCGGATACATAGCCCAATAGAAGCGAATATTAAATCAACTGGAGAGGGCTCTTATCCCCAATGTAAGGTAATGAGCATTTGTGTGCTTAATGCTGATGGTTAGTGCATTAATTAGGCATATACCGTTATATCTGCCAAACTCTGTGAACGAAGAATTTTACAGCGACATATGAGTATAATTCCGATACCTATTCTAACAGAAGCGAATATTAAATCAGCTGAGAAGGTCCCTTATCCCCACTGTAAGGTAATTTTATATTAAAACTTTGTTGTGTGTTCGTGATATTGTTTTTATTTTCTCGGGATGGAATTTGATTTTCTCCATATTTTTTTTTAATTTTCCGGGCTGAAAAGCCTTTTAATGAATTTAGCGGAGAAATACACCTAAATTTTAAAGGCGTTTCGGGATGGTTTTCGGGCCAGCTTCACATACGTACTATATTATGAATTTTGTGTGGACCCACGCTTCATCGAAAATTCATTGTGAGATTGATCATCGACTGGCAAAATCTTGAAAGTAAACAAATTTTAAATCATTACGATTTTACTTTGACTTGCAAGGTCGTAATCTGTATTATCGACTATTTCATTTTTGGCTGGCAATTAATAGGTGTTCCTTATGAAACATTTTTCAACTGATAAATTTATGTTGTTATTTTGAGTTTGCATTATTCTAGTGACTACGTTCAGTTATTACGACCAAAATTTCATTATCGATATTTTACGGCTGACTATCGAAGCGGATCTTCTTTACTCACACTTTTCGGTTGAGGCAAAGCACTTTTATTGTTTCCATTTTGAAAACGTTATCCTTGTACAATTTTCGAGGTCATGTTTGTGATGAATTCAATATAATAATCCGAGGCCTTTATGTAGGTTTAATAGACATCTACAGCCGCTACAAAACAGAAGCCCTTTTCAGTCGCCCCCACCTGAAGAACAGGCGCTGATTTGGGACTGATATTATGTCTCTAATAAATCACCATGACGTATAGTATCCTTTACTGTAAGTAAACAGAATTTCTATCACTTGAATTTTTGTCCGTCTACACTACATCACCTGATTCTTTAAAGCTACCAAAACAGAGGGAACAATCCCATAAAATGTTTTGTCTATCACGCCATAGCCAGAGACACTATCAGTGTCACGATGCAATGCACAACATTGTACACTATTTGATTTTCAGTCAGAACAAATACAACGCTAGTTGGGACGCGATTTTTACCAGTATAGGACTCATTTGCAACATATGTATAAACTTTCAACCAGAACCATAACAATGGCACCCGAAATTTCTACAATTTTAACCAAAACCACCAGTGATTAGTGTAAGTAACCTAATTTTTCAGCATTCAACATTATTGGCAAGAACCATAGATCCCCTGCCGGAATCAGAGTTTTACTAACCGGAATCATTTGAAGCTTGCAAAATAAATGTTGATGGCAGAGCAACAAATAATATTTTAGTTTGAACCATAACAACGTCAGGCAAAACCACCAGTCGGAACAAAACCAACTGTGGTACAATAACCACAATGCAGTGTACTTTGATAGCTGAACACCATATAAACCTTTAGTCAGAATCATTACCAGCAATATCAGTCGATGCCAGACGTTACCAAATTAACTATAACACAAGTGGTACAATGTAGCGGAAAGCACGCAATGTCTGCAGGAACAAGCAAATACCAGGTAGAACTGCTTGAAGCACAATGAATGATCTCCATTTATTTTGAAATGCTGTACAACAATTATGGTTTCCATCAGAATCTTACAAAAACGTCAGCCGGAACCAGCAGAGATCAGCCGGAATCATACGTAGTCAAATAAATTGCGAAACGAGCTCGAACCTTTTCTAGATCATCGTGCACTATTAACAATTTCAATCATGTAAAACCATTACAAGCTTGCACGAAAAGCACAACGTATTTTGCTAGCTGAGAGTGCAACTTGAGCATTAAAGTTTATATGTTCCACAACCATCCAAAGTACATGTAATTATTGTGCAATCTTCATATGGTAAAAATCTAGTCCTCCCTGGCTTTATGTGGTTTCTACTGGCACAGTATTGCTCTGGCATCATGTTCATTTTACAATGCAACGACTGAAATTATCGATATTATACAAGGACGGAAAACACATTGTGCAATTGCCCTGATTGTTCCCACTGACTTCATATGATTCCGGCTGACATTGTAGAGGTCCAGGCTGCGGTTATTTTGTTGTCGTAAAATTCTGGTTTCGGCTGGTTTTATATGGTCCCGATCGGCATATTATTATAGTTTGATTGGTGCCAGCTGGCTTTATACGGTTCTCGATAACATTGTAGCGGTCCGAATAAAATCTTATCAATGCACAACAATCTAAAATACATTTTGCTCATTGTGCAAGTTTCAAATTGTTTCAGTTGGTAAAACTCCAGTTCTCCTGGCTTTTATATGATTCCAGGTAGCATATTGTTGGTCCCCGATGAATATTTAAATATTGCACAATTTCTGCTCATTGTCCAATGGTTCTGATTGTTCTCACTGTACTCATTGTGCAAGCTTCCATCTAGAATGGCATTAGTACTGTTTGAAAAATCAGATAGGCTGAGGGTCAGATTGACTCCGGCCGGTATGGTCTAGTAAAGTTCTGACTAACACAAAGAGATTATAAAAATGTCTAAGAACCGCCATCGTCAGACTTAATAGGTTTCTTGCCAACAATTATTCAGCTGCGTGTATTGAGATTTCCTGACGGCAGGTTGTCCTCTTCTAATAGGAAAATTGCAGGATCACTACTTACTATTCCCTTGCACGGTTGCGACTTTATCAATACTTAGTCGGGCAATTCGGTTCAATCCAACCCTTCTAACAACCCACCCAATTATGGTTTAACCCACAGGGCAGTCACATTCGATGTCTTGCAATGGAGTACATTTTTCTCTACATCGTATAAGGCACAGGTCCTATGTTGATCTTTCTTTTGAGTTACAAAACAGATCTTATTCAGGATCATTTATCCCAACTCTTTCAAGTTTGCATAGCTTTCGGGATTGTCCCACAACCGCAGAAAAGAGCCAGGATCCACTTTAGTGGATGTAGTGGATGTAGCATTCCTACAAATTTTTAAAATCGTGTGAAACTGCTCTACATTAAATTGTTACAATGATGGAAGAAATATTAACAATAAGAAATTCCTCTTGAACAAGTTCCCGGATATTAAATATGGCTTCGATAATACCTCGTTCTCCATCATTATCGGATTTGGTTGGGTTTATGCTCATGCCTCGCATTGCAGAGTTCAAGTTGGATGGACCTACAATCTCTATTAAAGTTTCGATGCCCCCTAAGGAGGTGTCTTGTCAACTCTCTTGTGGTACTTAGTGATCATTGAAATTGTAAGACCAAATTACTGGTCTTTGGGAAGCGATCGCCAAATCAGATATCGTCAAACATCTCGTCGTTACCTTAGAGAAAAATTTTCTAGAAATTTCAACTTGAAAATATTTCAAGAAGCTACTTTCCGCTTATTGGCAATGTAGAAGAGCATATGGGAAATCTTTTAGTTTAACTCCCAAAAGGGTGATGATTCTTTGCGTATCGTTGGTTTTACTTATATTATGCTATATTACGCTTCTGTTGTCTGGTATCTGGGAACCCAACAGTCTACAAGGTAGACATTGTGGCATCTACAAGGTTGATATTGTGGCATGGTGGGCTATTATCGCTGCTATCTCTTCAACTCCGCCCGGCAGTCTATCATTCTAGGTAAGTCTTGTTCAGAGAGAAAATTGGTTTAGTGAAGATTTCATTAAGCGGCTGTCTGTCATTCCCCTTTACATGATTGCTTTTACATGTTTATGCGATTGATGAAATCCTGTGATCTCAATAATAGAGTCAAGGTCATGCGAATGCCGGGTCATTGTGATATTGAGGGTAATGTAGTGGCTGATTCCGAGCCTGAAGTTCCGTTGAGCTTTAGTAGTGGCAAGAAAGGTATTAAAAACTACTTCTAGTGTATGACAAATCACCATGGAAGGCTACAGCGTTGAACAACGTGTGTAAACCATCAAATTTTGTTTTCAAAATCAGTTCTCCGTTATATAAACGTTCCGCGCATTAAATGATTTTTTTTCTCAGCTAGTCAACGTTTGGTGCCAAATTGGAGTCAACCGGTTCGATAAATTATCAGAGAAAATTTGATATTTTATTTTTATTTTTCATACATCTGCCAACTGTCACATATAATTTCCAATTACAGTGTTTACGAAATTTTGCCAATGAAAGTTTAAATATCGTGATAAAAATGTGTCAACAGATTTTAAAAATAACAAGTGTGGCGGTGTGATGAAACAAATTCATAGATAAAAAATTACAAACGACTCCAGGAACGAAACTGTATATGCTAAAAATAATTGCCACATTGAATCAAGCCAACCTATCCGGTTAGTGCAAATCAACATGTCACTTTGTTCCTTCTTATTGCTATTAGTGAGCTGGTAATCTGGATTGCCAGGCTTACGCACATCCATTTGCGGAAACGAGCATATATCACTCAATCAACGATTGCGACCGTGCAGTTACAAGATGGGCAAAGTGCATTTGTAAGATGGGCCTGTAAAGGGTCATATTGTCCAGGTAAAATTATCCGGATTGGTCCCGATCTCTGGAGGCATATGCCAATTCGCATCACGCCAAGGGCAGGTAATGGATGATGGACAATGGCACGGTTAGTAAATGAACACGCTTAAAATGTCAATACAATTAAAACCAATCAAAGCTTTGCGCGGCGATGAAAATGAATTCATATTTGTACGTTTACATCATCCAATTCGGTCTCATCACTAATGAACCTGGTTCACATTTAATTAGCTCATCATATTTAAGAAAAAAAATACATCAATTGTTATGGAATACATTTTTTTCTGTGAGTTGACATTTGGCTAAACTGTTAAATAAATGTTTGCATTTCTGTCAATTCAGTGAACAAAATATTTATAGTCCAATTCAACTTCATATTTTTTAGTTTGACCAAATTTCAGAAGATGTCAGCAAAATAAATTTAGTTCGAAATTTTTACTACCATTTTTTATAGAGATGGCACTATGAATTCAAAATCATGATTGTCAAACAAACATTTTTTTTTACATGCGACTTGTACATAAAAATTTGGATGTATACAGGGTGGGCCATCTAACTTTTTTTTGAACTAGCGATTATTTTGAGTATGGTAAGGGTTATGTCACTTCTGATTTGACAGAAAGTTAGTTTTAACCTTCCGCTGAACGAAAATGGTTGTGTATTTGCTTGAACAACGCTGGGAAATATTGAAACATTACTTCGAAAATCATGGTAATGTTGCAGAATGCGTGCGAAAATTGCGTGCGGTTTTCGGAAGAAACGATGCACCGGGAGCCCCATATGTGCGTTATTTTGAGCATAAAGTTAAAGAAACAGGCTTGCTAATTAATAAACCAGCACGAACCAAGCAGCTAACAAAGCGTACACCCGAAAATGTTGATGCTGTAGCCAAAAATGTGCGTGGGTCGCCGGCACGTCAACTCGTCATCGTACTCAATAATTGAACATTTAACGCACAACATTGCTACGAATTCTGCATAAAAACTTTGGTATGACACCGTATAAAGTTCAATTGGTTCAGGAATTGAAGCAAAGAGACCACTCATTGTGTGTTCGGTTCGTTGAGTGGGTTTGCGATCGATTTGAAGAAGATGCCGATTTTGGCAAAACAATCATCTTTTCGGATAAGGCGCATTTCCATCTTGGCGGCTTTGTAAACAAGCAGAATTGCCGCATTTTGGGCACAAAGAACCCGCACGTGATCATGGAGAAGCCGATGCATCCTCAACGAGTGACTGTTTGGTGCGGGTTTTGGTCCGGTGGCATCATTGGGCCATTTTTCTTTGAAAATGAGAAATGAGCCGCCGTTACTGTCAATGGTGAGCGCTATTGCACCATGATAACCGCGTTTTTGTTCCCGCCACTTGAAGAGGAAGACATAAGCAACATTTGGTTTCAACAAGAAGGCGTGCCACACACCACACGTTTCAATTGATCTTTTGCGCACTGTCTTCGAAGATCGAATTATCAGCTGAAACGCTGATGTGATTTGGCAGCCTCGGAGCTGTGATTTGACGCCGTTGGACTATCATCTTTGGCGTGCCGTCAAAGATAAGTACGCCGATAAACCAGCAACGATTGACGCTCTCAAGAGCAATATTCGCATTGCCATTGAAAACATAATGCCGCATACCATCGAAAAATTGGACCGACCGTATGGGGTACGTCAAGGCCAGCCAAGGCAGTCATAAGAATGAAATAGTATTCCATAATTAATCGAAAGGATTGTTCTTTACAATGACAAAATAAATTTGAAAAAATATTGATAACTTTTTGTTTTATTGCATTAAAAAAAAAAATTATTTGGCCCACCCTATACTGTTTATGACGCGCCTAGCGTAATCGGGGTGTTAGAAACAGAATTTGGTATCAGGCGCACATCATTCATAAATTAACGATTAATGCCGCGTGCCTCATGCCGATATATTTGTCAAAATTTCCAAATAGTTCGTACTAGTTATTGACAGATGTCTCTAATGTTCATAAAACAAAATTATCCTGATATTTCATTGATAAGTTCTAATTTAGTTTAAAAAAATTAATTCAACATCAAGTGTGTTGTGTTTTGTGCCATCTATGAGCAACTGGTATGTACTAAACAGCAACTTAGCTAGTCGGAAATTTAAACAAGATCTGACGCATCGCACAATTAATTTGTTTTATAAATATTTGGTCTCATTTTGTCTTAAGGTCTTTTAATTCCTGTTTTATCGTTGATGATGTTTACTCAGGTCTTTAATATAGGTAGGTGTACAATTGATTTTATAGAATTTCAACGACGTTAGTCGTACGTAGTTCAATCTGCTACTCCCTTTTGTTTTCGTACTCTCCTCAACAAGATTTTCTTTACTACCAACTCACAGCAGTTGGCTTCTTCAAATATTATGTTTATCTATTGGCCAATAATATAGCTTATTCTTAACAAATAGTACCACTGCGAGACAAATTAAGAAATTAGGTTAACTCTCGTAAGCTGAAGCAATTTAAATTACTAGTCTGCAAATAGATACTTAGAAAATGACCCAGAGAATTAGAAAATAAGTACAAATGATTCGGCAAGGTTAGAAGAAGTTATCCTATCCTGATCTGGAAATTATATAGACGCCATAGTATGTAAACTAAGGAGCAAATCTACATATAAGAAGTGTTTTATCACTAAACCAATTTTTTGTTGTCTGTCTTTGAATATCATTTTTTCACCAGCCTCAAAAGTATCAGGCCTACCGGGAAGTATTCAGCACGTCTTTCTTCACCGAATACACTAGGATAAGGCTTGAAAAGAACAAACTCTTCATTCGAAATTGCCTTTCAATATTTCTTCAAATCTTACACTTCATTAATTCGATCCAAAGGGTGTTTTACTAGAGGTTCACAATTTTAAATTAAAATAGAACAAAGAGAAACTACCTTTAGTAAATAGATAATTGTGTGCCATTAATGCTTGCACATGATTTGGCCCATGTGGCCGCCGCGGTTGGCGCGTACAAGGTGTAATCTGAAGGTCCAATTTTCGATCACTCTTCGCAGCAATTGCGGCCGTATCTCGCTACTAACTCGCCGAATGTTGTGTTCCACGTGTACAATCGTCTCTGGTGTATCGTCGTAGACAATTAGTGACTTAACATATCCCCAAAAGAAAATAATCTAATGGAATTAGATCACACGATCTCAGTGGCCAATTAACAGGACCATTACGTGAAATTAGTCTTTCATTAAATGGTTCTTTGAGTAAATTAATTGTATCCTGCGCTGTGTGGCATGTGGCATCGTCCTGTTGGGACCACATATCAGCAAGGTTTATGCCACAATTGTATCCCGTTCACCTTTGGCTGTAATATTCTGCCCATCATAGTTTTTGAAGATATATGGACCAATGATTCCGTCAGCCCATAAAACGTACCAAACAGTGATTTTCTCTGGATGTAATGGTGTTTCGGCAAATCCAACAATTCTGTTTATCAACATACCTATACGAACAAAAGTATGCTTCGTCGCTGAACAAAATTTTGTTTGGATATCAAGATGCATATCAATTTGTGCTTCACATTGGCCGAATTGGGGGCAAGTGCAATGGTCAGATAGTTTTAATTCTTGCACAAGTTGAATTTTGTACGCACGTAACCCAAGATCTTTAGATAAAATCTTCCATAAAGTGGATGAACACATCTCTATTTGCTGGAGAACGATGTCGAATTGATTGATTTGGGTCTTCCTCTATACTACGCTATACAGCGTCTATAGCGTTGCCAAATCGGTTGTCAAACAAAACAGTGTTGTCAACTTAAAGATGTGAACCTCTAAAAAACACCCTTTCGTAAAATATGGATGTGAAAAAACAAAACAAAACGAAGTAGTATTCCTTATCCAGCAGTTCTGGGGGCTGGCTGAGATTCAATGAAACAATCATTCATTAATCCGAAATTAAATAATTACTGAAACGAATACTACTAAGAAGAATAAACGTAAACCAATAAACAACACAGAACTCTAACGGAAACATCAAGGTTAGCACAATTTGAGAAAGAAATGAGACTACATCATATTAAAATACTAAAGGCCTAACAACAAGCACGCAAGGCCTAATATGCTTACAACCGCTTAAAGAAAGTAAGCCCTACTCGAATGGAAACAGCAAGACGCCACCCTGAAATAAGAAATACGACTCTTCAGTGCTATGCACCTACGAATGAAGCAGATAACACAACGAAATATGAATTATACGAATAGTTATGAGCCGCAATATCTAGCACACATCGAAATTGATTGATTGAAGTGTAGAACCAAAGCTGGTAAAATATGGCGTCATAGGTCAGATATGGCGATTTCATACTCCTGACAATCGTAGCCACAAGACCACACAGTTCTAATCTACTGAATTGCAGTGTGAAATTTTATATTTGTATGTTTTCTGAAACTTATTTTAATTAACAGACTTGGTCAGGACGTCTGGATCGCATTTCAGGCTTGGATGCCTTAAGATCATAAACGTTCGTTTTTGAGCCGCAAAACGGTTCGTGCGCGAGTTATTATATAAATGTAACTTCGTTTATGGTTCGTAAACGGTTCATCTTGTTTAGTGGATCACAACACCTTGAAGTGGGTTGGTCTTAGCTTACAACCAATGTCAACCCAGTTTCACAGCATTGCTACTATCCACTTGGCACCCCTTGCGGTATTTGTTGCCGCAGCTCAATCGTATAGTAGGGAAGGTCGTGGGTGATTAGATGCGGCAATAGCGGCCTTGATAACCGTAACATAGAAGTGGAAGAGAGAATTGGTTAGGGTTCAGGACCTCGAAGCGGTGGATTAACATCATCAACCAATCCCGTGTGCAAATCAATCGTGATTTTGTATTAGGGGAGTTAAGGCAACCCAATTAGGTATAAGAAAATAGTTAAATATAAATAAGGCCTGTGGCCGTAAATTAATTTACGCTAGTAAGCAATTTTTTTTGGGCAAAGTTTCAGACAGAAGTGAAAAATGATGCTAACACACCACAATTTTCGTCCCGTTGTACAGCCAGAATACATCCTACTACTTGGACAAAAAGTCAACTGGATACCAGCAGCACTGGCAAAGCAAACATTTACGTGGAATAGTAAAATGCATCGAGATACATAAGAGATGATAACCTCATAAACGATGATAAAACATTTGCAACGTTCCCGCGGCGGAAGAAATCATTTGATCTACCAGCCAAAGAGGGCTACAACCATCCAAATGAGAATTTAAATTATGAAAGGTAAATTACTAGATGGATTGTAAATCAGTTGTAATAAATAAATATAATTTAAAAAAATGTTTTTAAATGAATTAAGCCTCTCTTCAAACGATTATAGGATGAAATTGGTTTCAGCAACTTCTAATTTGAATGGAATAAAGCCAATTTTCAATCGAAAATGGAAAACGATACCGATTATTTTACAAATAGTGACAACAAAAAATACTGCCACAATTAACGAGCTTATTTCATCAGGAGTATGCTGATTTTGTTGGTTTATTTACGTTTATCAATTGCACCAAGGTTAAATATAACAATTAGGCAAGTGCCGGTGAAATAGAACATTCTTCTATAAAACAAATATCAAATTTAATTAACGAATTCGATAAAATCCCAATATTACAAATTTAAATGTAATTTTGGTTTCTCTTTGGTAAAGCTGGTAATACTAATTTTATTTTAAGTTAAGGTTAAGTTATATGGACCAAAAAATTTATAACATAATTTGCATATGGTTAAAAGAATTAGATGTCCAAAGCTCAAATATCTGAGAATGAAATTTCGTGCATAAATAACAAAATTGTTTACTCACAACTTCCTGATGCTACTTCAGTTCCATCGGTGTTCACAATAATTTTGGTTTTCTGTCTGATTTCATCGATTCGTACGTTATTCGAAGCACCGGTTAAAATCGGCATTTCATTTCTAGACTCGAATATTGAGTGCAGTCCAACTGATTGCATGAGCTGCCTGCAATCAACGTCAGATTCAGTTTCAAATATTGGCATGGTAACATCGATACTCATACTCCGTAATTTATTTTTAATTAAATTAAATTTATTAAAATCAAACTTGCTCATAAGCTCCGTTATGGAACTATTTTGGTTTGGTAAAATTAACCAAAACACAAAGTTGCTTCCTTCCTCATAATTAATTTGTAAAACTTGAGCGTCTAATTCGGGCACATTGGCAAACACAAATTCATCCGAATCAGTCATCATTTGCACTTCTTTCACTTGGCCATCTAATTGATAGAAATCGTATAGTCCCCCCTGAATAGAAGTGAAGGGCTCCCGCCACTTCGCCTTAAAGTACATTGTGTTTAATCCGAGCAAAATCATATCATCACTAAATGTGTCACGACTCACTAACTCCTTAATAAGTCCATTGGTCTCTTGCTCAATCCATTGATTAACGGTATATGCGTTAAAATCTTTCTGTCTCACATCAATTGCTTCCAATTTACCTGAATATTGGTGTACGATACGCTGAAATTCTTGATTCAGATGATAATTTTTATTTACATACACTTTATTAATCACTCTCAGATATGCACTCATGCGAAATAGTAGTCCCAGTTCCAATTTATGGTACACTAATGTTTCAGTTTTGTTTTGACTGAAATAAAAAAAATTTTGAAGATCTTCACTGGATTTCCCATTCGCCTGGTAATAGAACAGTGACAGCATAATCCTTAGCGACAGGGGAGACATAACAAAATTGCGTGACGCATCGAAACTACGACGATACAAATCGATCACAAAACGTTGTAAATTTTCTAATTCGGTAAAACCGCGCTGTGGCTCCAAATTTAATGACACTTGATGCTGGCCATCGGCACAAAAACACAATAACACCACTATCGATGAGACGCACAAGAATTTAAATTTCATTATTTTAAATAAGTATTAAGCACTGATAACTCGTGTCGCCTTTCTATTTTATAATCAACTAACCAAGAGCTGGTTTAAGGCAACAGTATTTATCTGAAAACACAAAATAATTTTGACGTTAGTATTTGTAAATAAATGATGCTAATTGGTTTTGGACTTGAATGTTTCACAATAACAACAGAGACCGCACAGTTTGTTGCGGTTTTTTTATTAAATATAATCAAAAAAACAATTCTAGACGGAAAGTCCTCACGTATAATGGAAATTCCCAAATTCTGTGCGAAAAAAAGATGTTTCGCTGAAAAATACGTGATAGAAATGTTGTAACCACACTAACCTTTCACTCGACAAATAATAGAATACCGAATAATTTTATTTCCAGCTTGAACCGCGTTACGAAACGCGTACGTCACACCGTAATTACAGTGGCACAATAATTATTCTGCTTGTTTTATCGCGCGGTACAATCCACTCGCGCACTTCATTCAGTTTTACGTCAATTTTGTTTTAAAAATATTTCAGAGAACACCTTGTACTGCGTGAGTAACGACTTCTTTAAGACTAATTTGTAAATACATATGATAGTTTTTTTGCTGGTGTTCTGATAGTTGTTTTCTTGATTTCGTGTTTTAGTAAAACGGGATTTCCCAATGATAAATTTTCAAGATTTGTATTCGCAGTTAACCTTCAATTGTAGTTTAATGACAAATTTTTATTTAGATGTTTGGTTTTCTTATGCGAAACATTGTATATGACAACGATGCAGTGTGACATATAATACGTAATGTATTACAGTTAAAGGTAAATAATACTATGAATCTGGATGCGGCGCATAGTTATGTTATTCATAGAAAGGCGTCTAGGTTGTTGAACTGGCTTGCACGATATAATAATCTGAACGGTTTAAGTAATCTCGGTTGTGTGTAAGAATCAGTGTTTTGCGTTTACGCGTATTCTTCTGAAATTTTCGGCAAATTGTCGAAATAGCGTAGACAATTCATTTTTTGTTTTCCCCACTGTTTTTCACTTGGGATTTGTGCCATCTCACTGTACGCCATATATTTTTTCATTAACAAACCCTAGTACCACATATCGCATGCATTACTGGCAAACAGGTAATTGATTATATAACTTTTCGTCTTTAATGATTTGTTTTCAAAAGTATAAGAATTTCGAAGATTATTTTGAAAATGTCAAAGTGTCAAATGCCACCTGCAAAAAAACAGAAATAAACCGCCAGAGTCACCTGCTTCGGGTATTTCAAAGTAAAACATTAGTTTAGAATTTTTACGGTAAAATTTAATAGACTGTTCGGCTCAGACCTCTCTTGAATTTTCGGTATTTTCTTTTCTACTGTCGATATCGACCATGTGCACGCAATATCCGAGTTCCATGGCGTTAGAGAATTTGTTAGTACTTGTGAGTAAATTTTCAAAGAAACGCTGATCAGTAAATTAGAAGTAAAACATAGAGGTGCCCATACACCTGCAAACATGCTTGACAATCATCGTATTTGCGCAATCATTTCGAGACGCAATCATTTCGAATTCATACAATGGCAGTAACCAGCAATAATGGAGAATTTTATTCTGAGTTTTTGAATAAATATAGAAGTTTTCTAGCATTGTGTCAGTGTTGTCAACAAAAAAAAAAGAATAAAAAATGAATGTTGTTTCGCAAACCGTGACCTGTGAACTTCACCTACAACAGTGAAATACTCGCATAATCTATTCCGTGCTAATTTGGCAGAAGAAGAAGAAGAAGACTTGGTTTGTCGAACGTTCCAAACTAAAAAATTGGTTTCTTAAGCTCCAGCTTCCATATTCAATTTGAGTAGAACAATCTTCCACATTTCAACCTTGTTCCAAATAGGATTCGTATGGGAACTATTTCCTAAACTATCCTAAAAATAGAATTAGGATTATTTAGGAAAAACATCATGTGTTTGCTCATGATAGTGAAGTATATCCTAAACTTTCCTAAAAATTAAAATCCGTCATTTTTGTTTCAATGTATGTGTAAAACTTCGTATAAACGAGTAATTATAAGTACTAAGTGACTAAGTACTTGTAAAGAGGTCAATTCGCATATCATAGGGGGTTTCTGAGCACTTTTCCCAATTCTAGAAACACCGCTACCAAATACTAAGCGCACTTTTGAGTTGTTCTGGATCAAAACTAACAGACAAACACCATTCCATTGGAAAATCTAGGGGCCCCGGGTGTTTTAGGAAATAAAATTTGTAAAGAGGTCAATTTGCATATCATAGGGTTTTTCCGAGCATTTTTCCCAATTCCATAAACACCGCTACCAAAAAATAAGCGCATTTTTGAGTTGATCTGAATAAAACTAACAGATAAACACCATTACACACGAAAATCTAGGGGCCCGGGTGTTTTAGGAACTCAAGATTTCTAGATTTTCTTCTAGATTTTTCAATCTTTCAATTTTACTTGTGTTTGTCTGTTAGTTTTGATCCAGAACAACTCAAAAGTGCGCTTAGTATTTGGTAGCGGTGTTTCTGGAATTGGGAAAATTGCTCGGAAAACCCCTACGATATGCAAATTGACCTCTTTACAAATTTTATTTCCTAAAACACCCGGGGCCCCTAGATTTTCCAATGGAATGGTGTTTGTCTGTTAGTTTTGATCCAGAACAACTCAAAAGTGCGCTTAGTATTGGGTAGCGGTGTTTCTGGAATTGGGAAAAATGCTCGGAAAAACCCTACGATATACAAATTGACCTCTTTACAAATTTTATTTCCTAAAACACCCGGGGCCCCTAGATTATCTAATGGAATGGTGTATGTCTGTTAGTTTTGATCCAGAACAACTCAAAAGTGCGCTTAGTATTTGGTAGCGGTGTTTCTGGAATTGGGAAAATTGCTCGGAAAACCACTACGATATGCAAATTAACCTCTTAACAAATTTTATTTCCTGAAACACCCGGGGCTCCTAGATTATCTAATGGAATGGTGTATGTCTGTTAGTTTTGATCCAGAACAACTCAAAAGTGCGCTTAGTATTGGGTAGCGGTGTTTCTGGAATTGGGAAAATTGCTCGGAAAACTATACGATATGCAAATTAACCTCTTAACAAATTGTATTTCCTAAAACACCCGGGGCCCCTAGATTTTCCAATGGAATGGTGTTTGTCTGTTAGTTCTGATCCAGAACAACTCAAAAGTACGCTTAGTATTTGGTAGCGGTGTTTCTGGAATTGGGAAAAATGCTCGGAAAAACCCTACGATATACAAATTGACCTCTTTACAAATTTTATTTCCTAAAACACCCGGGCCCCTAGATTATCTAATGGAATGGTGTATGTCTGTTAGTTTTGATCCAGAACAACTCAAAAGTACGCTTAGTATTTGGTAGCGGTGTTTCTGGAATTGGGAAAATTGCTCGGAAAACTATACGATATGCAAATTAACCTCTTAACAAATTGTATTTCCTAAAACACCCGGGGCCCCTAGATTTTCCAATGGAATGGTGTTTGTCTGTTAGTTCTGATCCAGAACAACTCAAAAGTACGCTTAGTATTGGGTAGCGGTGTTTCTGGAATTGGGAAAAATGCTCGGAAAAACCCTACGATATACAAATTGACCTCTTTACAAATTTTATTTCCTAAAACACCCGGGCCCCTAGATTATCTAATGGAATGGTGTATGTCTGTTAGTTTTGATCCAGAACAACTCAAAAGTGCGCTTAGTATTTGGTAGCGGTGTTTCTGGAATTGGGAAAATTGCTCGGAAAACCCCTACGATATGCAAATTAACCTCTTAACAAATTTTATTTCCTAAAACACCCGGGGCCCCTAGATTTTCCAATGGAATGGTGTTTGTCTGTTAGTTTTGATCCAGAACAACTCAAAAGTGCGCTTAGTATTGGGTAGCGGTGTTTCTGGAATTGGGAAAAATGCTCGAAAAACCCCTACGATATACAAATTGGCCTCTTTACAAATTTTATTTCCTAAAACACCCGGGGCCCCTAGATTTTCCAATGGAATGGTGTTTGTCTGTTTGTTTGATTATTTTGATCCAGAACAACTCAAAAGTGCGCTTAGTATTTGGTAGCGGTGTTTCTGGAATTGGGAAAAATGCTCGGAAAAACCCTACGACCTCTTTACAGGTACTTAGTCACCGTACTGATTTGCATTTTTTCATATAATTTATAATTTACTCGTTTATACCAATCTTTACGCATACATTGAAACAAAAATGGCGGATTTAAATTTTTAGGAAAGTTTAGGAAATAATCCACTTTCATGAACAAACACATGAAGTTTTTCCTAACTAATCTTAATTCTATTTTTAGGATAATTTAGGAAATAGTTCCCACGAATGACTTATCAACGACTTAGCTGTGAAACTGAATGCAGTTGTTGGTCAAAAAATAATACTACCATCATCATCCACCGGATCAACGCGTTACTATACTGAACATTTCGAAGATGCAATGGCTATTGTTCGTCGCCTTGGATCGCCAGATTTCTTCATCACCATAACTTGTAATCCCAATTGGGCAGAAATTAAAGAACAGCGCGTGTTATATCTGATAATGGAGTTATCATACAGCAGTCCGCTCAAGATCGTCCCGATCTCGTCGCTCGAATTGCGAAACAAAAATTTGATCAAATTATCAATGATTTGGATAAAAACAGATATTTGGAAAGGTGGCCGCAGATGCATTTGCTGTTGATCATGAATCCTGAAGATCGAATCCATAATCCAGAAGAAATTGATGATCTAATTTCAGCTGAAATTCCAAATACCAACGACCCTGAATTGCGAGAATTAGTGTTAAAGTGGATGATTCATAAGTGGAGTTAAATCCATGCCGCTTCGGTTTTCCAATGCAATTCAAAGAAGTACCAAGAGAAGTACCATGTCTAGCGGATGATGAAAAACCAAAGTATCGTTGTCGTTATGACCCCAAATTGGACCAAAATAACCGAGAAGAATTTTCACATGAACTTGCAGTATATCGAAAAGATAAGGATAATCGCCGAGTTACACGAGATAATCGTCATGGGGCCACATATAATCCTTATTTGCTGAAAAAACTCCAATGTCACTTCAATGTTGAATATGTTGGCAGGATAGGTCCGGTAAAATATGTATATAAATACATCTACAACGGTCACGATTGCGCTTCAATAAAGGTTGGTGCAAATCAACGGGGTTTGATTTATAATGAAGCAGACACCTATGTGGAAAGTCGCTGCATTACACCACCTGAAGCATGCTGGCGATTATTTGGCCGCGTTCAGCGCCTGAATATTCATTTACTCGGTCAATATCGAATGCAAGATATTGACCAAGCCCAAGAAGATCTACTACTATTGGTAAATGCCCGAAAATTTTTAATGGAATGGAAAAACGAGTACATGGGAACCGCGAATCCGTCGACTGCATATCATTGGTCGAATACACAACGTAAATTATGTTGCACTTCTCTATCATGTGAAGGACGCAACAAGTTTTGATTATCTCCTTAATGTGAATGACATTCCTTTGCCGACATACAAATAAGCTTGCCTACTTTATGGCCTCGCCTTCGACGACAAACAGTGGATAAATGGTCTAGAAAAATCAGCACTGTCCAAAATGCCTCCGGTAATGCGAATACTGTTCGTTCAGATTCTTATTTTTGGATGTCCCGAAGATCCCAAAGGTCAAAAGGGAAAGAGTCAAAATCAGTTAGCTGAAGGTTTTATTCTGCAAGCACGACGAAATAATAGATCTGAGGATGCAGCAATCAAACATGATTATCGTATTATTGCATTCAAATTAAATACAACAGCAACAGAAGGTCGAAATTTTCGTTTCTGGGTGGAACGATCGTTCTAAAGACGTTCTAAATTCTGATGAGTCAGCTGCTACTGGAGAACGCACGTATCGGCTTCTGCAAGGAAAACAGATTGAAATTGTGGAGGGTATTTTACGTGCAGCCAATGACTCTAACCATGTTGACACAAAATGTTTCAACATAGTTAGAGTCATTGGCTTCACGTAAAACCGGCTGCGATATCGGTAAAACCTTCGTGTATAAAACCTTGTATCACTTACTTTGTGGCCAAAATCGCAAAGTAGAATGTATGGCATTTACTGGAATCGTATCAACTCTATTGCCTGCTGGACAAAGATCACGCAAGACATTTGGTCTGAAAGTTCCGCTTTCGCCAGATTCAATTTCCAGGATTAAACCAGATTCAGTCAAAGCTACAGAACTCTCGCAAGTTCATGTTTTCAAATGACCGATGTTACAAAAGTATGGTTTACAAAATATGGATCAGTTGTTGCGGTCTATTGCAAATCCAAACTTGCCATTTGGAGGGAAAATTTTAGTCGCTGGAGGTGATTTTCGTCAGGGCTTATCTGTTCAACTCCGAAGCAACCGTAGTGAAACACTCGATTTGTCGATCAAAAAAGTCAACTCTGGAAGCATTTCAAAAAATTTTCGTTAAAAAAATATGCGTGTTGATCCTGAACAGGAAGCATTTGCAAAGGAAATGAAAATCTTTCAAACAATGAATTCAATGAAATCGAATTACCTGTGGATATAATTTCCAGTGGTAATTTAATCGAAGAATTATTTGGAAATTGCCTTGCGAATCGAAATTACGATGAAATGAAGGAACGACTTATTCTCGCGCCGCTGAACAAAGAAGTCATGATCACATGATTCTGTGAAGAATAAACAGGAAGGAGAATTTACGCCAGAGTTTCATAATTCGATTAAAATTGCTGATAATTATGCTAATGCGTAATTTAGATATTTCGGAGGGTATGTGCAATGAAACACGCCTGATTGTTACTTTTAATTATGTAACAACGTACGAACCGAAGAACGAAGCATTGAACGCTCCTGATGAAACTTCTATTAGTCTTGATAGTGACAGCGACGATGGTTTACTTCGGCAATATCGATTTTTATGCCTCAGCCGAATAAAATAAAATTTAATTAAAGTTGTTTTGCGAAAGAGATTAAAAATCTGTCTTTCTTTTCACCGAGCAAAGCTCGGTGCCCTGGTACTAATTTTTGAATTGACAACGGAGTAGACATCTATTACATTTCTGTAATACCTGCGAATAATTAAAGGAAGAACATCAATAAGAACATCGAGCTTTTCGCAACCAAAAGATCGACTGTGCGAAGACGATTCACATGGACATTCATTTTAGCAGATATAACAATGGCGATTATAGAAACAGATTTCCTGAAGCACTCGGGTTTGTTGGTTGATATCCAAAACAATCATTTAGTCGATACACTAATCTCACTACGTGTATCAGTAGTTGCATCAATACAGATGTCAGAGTGATGCCTTTATTAAAGGAATTCAAAGAAATTACATTCGATGACCTAAGGCAAGGCAAGCATATAGCAACTTGAGGTCCTCTAATTGAATGCAAAACTAGACGTGTATGAACGGAGAAATTAGCCATAGCAAAAAAGAGTTCGAGTATATGGTTACACATGTTATTTGCCGACCATCCAATAGTCTTTGGTCCTTCAGCCAGATACAAAGCGGTACTTTGGTATCGGCACAGTAAAAAGATCAGCTTAAGAAATTTCTATAAACTTGCAAAATCGTTCGACGCGAAGAGAGTTTCGTCCAATATGTTATATGGCATGTTACCCTTTTTCTCTGTGATAAATAAAAAACCAATAGATATCATTGGCGAGAATTAGAAGAACACATTAGGGTTTTTTTTAAAATAATTAACCCTTAATTTTTTTGTTAATGAATAAAACTTGACTTGAGACTCACGAGTCACGACTTCCAACTACTAACGATTTTAACGAATATACCTCTAATTGAAGACCAATTTCTAGTTAGAATAATGATTTCGCACTTTGTATTCATCCAACCGGAAGTCATAAAGCTTTTATACTTATCGCCCATAAATTCATACCAACGAAATAATGTTAAAATTAAAAACCAGAACGAATATTTTATTACATTTCCCAGTAATAATACTTAAGACCAGTAGCACTAGCAATAGATAAAACTAACAAATATTCAAGATTACCGACGTCTACTTATGTTTGAACGAAAACAAACTAAAAAGTAAACACAGAAATTTAATTAAATGCAAGAGAAAATAAATTATGAAAAAACTATCAAATCAGATAAATTAATTAAATTACACAAAATATGTGCAGACATTTCATTATAACACATTCAGCCGTATGGAACGAATATTGTGGTAAAATATTTAATTTCACCCACGATCTGACTGTGATATTGTTAAAGGTTTCCAAACCACATGCAGCTGTAAGTAAAAATAATTTGCATTTATATTGACTAGAAAATAATAAAATCGAATTCAATTTAACTGTTGATTAACATCTAATACCTACTTAAAATTACCTTCTTGTATTACAAATATTGAAAAAAGTGTTGTGTCTTACTGTTTTCCGCTTGGAGCACATGATCAATCAGCACCTTTGAAGTTGCGAATATTAGTGAAGTGCGTATATTGCCACCTCAAAAGTGAACGAAGAATCAAACGCTGGTGGCAGTAGTAGTGACAGCAGCAAACCTGTGTGAAGTATTTAACATTTATCAAAAGTGTAGCTACACAAATTAACAAATAACAAAAGTGTAGTTACACAATAAAATAAAAAGTGTAGCTATACACACAAAAAATATGGCAGGGTTGAATTTTCAATTTTTCTCATTAAAACCCGATTTTTACAAGAAAATGAAAAACGATTATCCAAATAAAACTAGAAATAATTGGTTTTTATTCATTGAACATTATAGAACTATACACCCGGTCTCGTATATATTTGATGGCCATTTACACGTGATGCTAGAGATATCTACTCAAATCTACATTTTCGATGCGTTAATACGCGGTATATCGGTGCGACTCTCGAGGAATTTTTATCGAGTTTACAACAAAATAAAATTATGGAAAGTGTACGTACAGTCGTGTGGATGTTTGATGACCATTAACACATAATTCTAGAGATGTCTAGGCAAATCTGGTTATACCGGCATTTTGGGGATACTTTTCACAATTTTATTAAGCCATTCTAAAGGATTAAATAATTTTGCCGCTTCTGATAGTAATTGCCTTTTTGTTGTGACTGTCCTATCCTGGGGAGCGTTTACCTTGGATTCAAAATGGTCGCTAGTGGGGTTCCAATATATACCATGCGTTTTATAGTATTGTCTGGAGAAATCTGTAGTTTATCATTATTCCATATATTTTTGGGGATGTTTGTCAAGCTGCTGGAATGATTACTTGCCGACTTATGCAGTTTAAAACCAGCCCCTTGAAGTATTTGAATGAGTTCCCTTTGTGCTTTCAATACTTCATCCAAGTTATCTCCCCCTGATATTACATCGTCCACATAAAAGTGTTTTACTAATATTTTTGCAGCTAGAGAGTGCGTCTCTGCCTCATCTTGAGCCAATTGTTATAACATTCTTATTGCTAAATATGGCGCTGATGCTGTACCAAATGCTATAGTTGTAAATTGGTAATCTTTGATAGGCATTGTTGGTGAATGCCTCCCTACACGTTTTTGAGAGCGTTGATCGTCTTCACATATTTGATTTGCCGATACATCTTCTCGATGTCGGCAGTGAGTGCGAATTTAAACTTTCTAAATCGCAATATAATTGACATTAAGTTGTCTTGTAGTGTCGGACCCACAAGCTGATTATCGTTGAGACATACCATTAAACGTCTTTGCGGAGGCGTCAAAAACAACTCTAAGTTATGTTGTTAAAATGCCGGTATAACCAGATTTGCCTGAACATCTCTAAAATTATGTGTTAATGGTCATCAAACATCCACAAGACCGCGCGTACACTTTCCATAATTTTATTTTGTTGTAAATTCGATAAAAAATTCCCCGAGGGTCGCATCGATATACCGCGTATCAATAAAAATTGTGAAAAATATACCCAAAATGCCGGTATAACCAGATATGCCTAGACATCTCTAGAATTATGTATTAACGCAACGAAAATGTAGATTTGAGTAGATATCTCTAGCATCACGTGTAAATGGCCATCAAATATATACGAGACCGGGTGTATAGTTCTATAATGTTCAATGAATAAAAACCAATTATTTCTAGTTTTATTTGGATAATCGTTTTTCATTTTCTTGTAAAAATCGGTTTTTAATGAGAAAAATTGAAAATTCAACCCTGCCATATTTTTTGTGTGTATAGCTACACTTTTTATTTTATTGTGTAACTACACTTTTGTTATTTGTTAATTTGTGTAGCTACACTTTTGATAAATGTTAAATACTTCACACCGGTCAGCAGCAATACAATGTTGAAGCGCCATTCGAACGAATAGCAATGGGCATCGCCGCCCCGTTTCCCGAAACAATAGATGGTATTTCGAATCTGAAATCAAAAATTAGTAAAGTTAAATCTGAAACGGCAGCAGATTCCACTGCTGAAAAATCGGAATGTGAAAGTTCCAGTTCTGCCACTGAAAATGGAAATCTTAAAAAACCGTTCAAACCGACGGGGACCGAGGAAGACTGGGAATAATTAGATGATAACGAACTAGAGGAAGAATATGATGAGGACATGAAGGATGAAGAAACTAATCCGTTTTTAGAAAACATCAAGGAAGAACCAGGAAAGGATATAGTGGATGCACGGCGATGGTTGTTGTTCTTTAAGATTAAGAACTTTTCGTCACAAATGCAAATGACTCACGATGCGTTGTGTGTCGTAATGGTAAAGCAATAGAAATGAGTGTTGAGCATAAGCCAGAGGATGAAGAGTAACATAATCGAATTAAATGGGTTGGCGGTATAGTAACATTAGATAGCTGGGTTAACGATAGACTTAACCTTTCACGCGTCACTGGCGATTATTCATACAAAATGAATAAAAAAAACTCGCACCGGAAGAGCACATGATTTCAGCTACGCCTGATATAAAAAAAAATCGTTAACGCCTGAAGATGATTTCATGGTATTGGCTTGTGACGGTATCTGGCATTCAATGGCAAGTGAAGCGGTTGTCGAATTCATTTCATAAAAATTTGAATCTGCCGACCTTACGTTATCGGACATATGCTCAGATCTTTTGGATCAATGTTTAGCACCGAACACAATTGGTGATGACAATGGTTCTGATAACATGACTGCAATTATTAGTTCAAGAAAACTCTAACTGGTGACGTTGCCATTGATGAAGTACACACAGTTGTAATTAAGCCAGTGAACAGTGTAAGTCGAAAAGTAAAAAGTGGAAAGGAGTGAACAGTAAATTGAACAGTTAAAGTGAGCAGACTAAAAGCGAATTAGTGAGCAGTTGACAAGTGAAAATTAAAAAGTGAATTTTTGTACAAATTAAAGGTGTTGAAAAATAAAATTTGTAGCTCAAATCACTGAGTGTTTTATTTGCAAAATTGTGTACGAATCCCTATCGAACGTCCGAAATTCGTAACATTTGGACTCCACACATTTTTGGGGGATTGGGCAATAACCGATATGACGTTTATCCTGAACCAACAAAAACTATGTATCTATGTATTGCATCTATTTGTGCAATGTAAACATTTAGGCGATCACACGATATATTTAAAGTGTTAATAGAAATCATTTTTAGAAGAAACATTAAAAACATCTGAAATCATGCGTGTGAAATATGTCCCAAACCAAATTCCGAATTTGTGTTGCACAGAAATCTCAAAAAATATAAGAATTGATTTGAAATAAAAATAAATGATAAATTTTCACAACGCCATTTCCAAAGATTGCATTTCATTATTATTGTTGTTGTTTCATTAGTAATATGAAAGCAATATGAAGTAAAAAATGAAGTGTATATGCTGGTAAGTTTTCAAAATGTTAGTAAATTTTGAAAAATTTTCAAGTTAACTTTTAACAGACACATACACAGCCTTTATTCCCACAGGATTCAAATTAGAAATGTCTTGAACAAAGTGATACGTTCTCTTACCGGGACGAACGAATCGAACGTTTCCTTTGGATGTGTTGAACAGATTTCCCGGTAAGAGAACGTATCACAAGCATTCTAAAAAACCTACCCACGTGTCAATTTTTTGAACAGATTTGTTAACTGAAATTTGTTGCAACAACCAATTTGTAAAAGATCCGTTATTTATTTCACCGACTCCAGGAATCTTTCGATTCGTTTGTCCCGTTAAGAGAACGTATCACAAAAATTCCAGACAAGCTACCCACTTCTTTTCAAATTTGTTGCAACAACCGCTTTGTAAAATACCCCCTACCCCCCTCCCCCCCCCCCCCCGCCCTGAAAACCTACTCACAATTCCATCTTTTGAAATTTGTTGAACAATTTTCTTAATTGAAATTTGTTGCAAAAACTGATTGGTTGTGCAATGTTTATCGCGTGCAACGTGCAACAAATCTGGGATTTTTTTTGGAATAAATTTCACTTGAGTCTGAAGTCGCATAAAGATGCCAATTTTATGCAATAGTAAGAAAAGTTACAGGTTAATCTGAATGGCTTAACTGATAGGAGAGAAAGATAGTAGTACATTAAACCAATCAGCAATTTACATATATTTATCATGGAGCTCACTGTAATATCGTCCTTTTTCAAAGACAATTCGAATAAAATAATTCGTATTCCGGGAAGTAGATGTAGCTAGCCATTTGCGCTTGTCTTGATAATTGATTTAGTTTTTAATACCTTTCTTACCATTTTTAAATGTCAAAGGTGCTGCCGGTTCCTTCCCAATAAATTTCAGAACTGGACCCGCTTTAGAGAAAGCATTAGATAGCGCATTTCACTCAATACGATTGTGAGTCGGCTCCCACATAACCTTGCAACTATTATTGGGACAGAAAAGACTAATAAATTGTTTCAATTTTTGACAAGTTTTGATTTGGCCATAGGATTCCGTAACGAATTGAGTTCAGTTTTGCTATCTGTACATAAAAAAATATTACCTTAAAACACAAAGTTAGAAGTATCAATCGCACAGCGAGAATGAGAACTATTAGTTCGGTTTCCAACCCCATACAGTTTGACCCCAAATTGCCTTATATGATCATAGGTCATGAAAAGGGCAGTAAGTTCCAAATCCTTTACCTAATTTGTAACGCTAACCCTATACTTGGTTAACGTAAAAATAAAATTATAATAATGAAATTAAGATAAACAATACGTGACACCAGAGTACACTATGATTTTGCCGCAGCTCAGTCGTTCGAAGTGAATTTGGTCGAGGGGTTGTACTCTGGAGATTATTAATCACGGTCATGACATACACAAAAAAAAATCAACTCACTCGCTCAACCTACATCAACTCACTCCACTCCTTATGGTCATTTCTCGTTTAGCTCATCATAGGTACCCAACAATTATATTAAAATGAAGTTTGAAATTTAACATCGTTTACAAAATATTTATTAAAGTAAAGCAAAAGAATCATAAATTGTTATTTCATTTACCAACAGTATGACCGGACAAGTGGTGCAGTGGTTAAAGCTTCGGCACTTGGACCGGGAAGTGCTGGGTTCGAATCCCATCAGAGGCTAGATGCAAATCGAATTTTCATCATCGATTACGATCGGTGATGCTAATAAATACAACTAAGACCCTCTGATGGAGTGCAGAATTCCGTATCACGCGCCGACCCACCTTCCATGTCAATGTACAGGTTGACATGGAGCTTGCAATGTGCAGGTGGTATACTGTAGTTGTGTGAGTAGGTGAAGTAGGTGGGTTAATGATGTGGAGTGAATGAGTGGTATCACATTGGGCCTAAAAATTGGCCTAAGTGTGCAGTAAGCAACCACTGAAACCTACCAACAGTATAAAAGAAAAAAGATACCGTAATAAACAAAAACAAGGTTACTCTTCTGCGATACTTTATTCAGTTTCCGACTTGCCCACGTCCAATCCGTTGTTAGTCCACGATACACGATACAGATTTGGTTATTCAAACTATGGAAATTCTGGTGGCACAAAGAATTTCGTTAGGATGATTATCACGGCTACTAACACAATTAATTCTCCAAATTAACGGTCAATAAAGCTGTTGACACGTTAAAATGCTGCAAACTTATTTTTTCTTAATTGCAACCTTATTTCGTAACACTACGCATAATGGGTGCCTACTGTAGCATATTATGGTCACTACAATATTATTACACAGCATAAGATTAAATTGTCTACCTTATCAATTCACAAAAAAATGAGATACATGGATTAGTCCCAACGACTTATGGGTTTTCGTTGGTATCATAAAACCCGCAGAATCACTGTATATTCGTATATCGCTAGACAGCTTTAAATAGTTCCAACATTTAATTTGGAGTTTTAAATTTTAATTGTTGTATCTATTTGGATTTTTTTTTACAATTTAGTTGGAAAATTTGGGCACCTATTGACAAAAAAAATATAGTAACCCTAATATCACCCGGTTTCTATATTTATCGTAGTAAGAGATAGAGAAAATAAATTCCATGCGCGTAATATTGTTTCGTTCAATGTATAACATCGATAAAGAAGTATAAACAGCAAACGGTAATAAACGATTTGTGCAGAATATATTCGAATCTCAGAAGGCATACCTTATTGTTCAGAATGAGAGTTTTTAGCAATTTTTTTAATAAATTGTAGACTTCTCTATGTCCCAAGCCGCATTTAGAATGATAGATTGCAGTGAAGGTAAATCACTGCAGACTGGTAAGTTTTCCTATAATAGAAATTGATTTAACCACAGGCCACCTAACGATCAAAGCGAAGGATAGCGTTGGTAAATCGAATGATTTATAGCTCAAAAGCTCTTCTAGACTGCCTGTATAACTACAGTGGCTCCTTACAGTTTACTTGCAATATAGATGTTTGACGATGTCAGAACTAGTGATTGTTTCCCCAAACAGAAAAAGAACGGTTAGTTTACCAATATTTATAGACGTCTAGTAAAAACAAGTAAAATAATTTTAGATAGATTAACGGACAAACTTTACTCAAGGCAATCTGTTACACCCAGAAAGTGCTGGCGAGTAAATCCTATAATAATATTAAGCAATCATTCTATCCTTGTAACAAGTTCATGTATAACAGTTTCACACGGTTTGCCAAATCTGTAAGCATGTTGATTGATACTGAGCGAGACGATAGGGGAGTGGTGGTCTCTAATATATCTGTCAGCGATTCTTTCCAAAGCTTAAAGCGTTGAAGGAAGGCTAATAGAACGAGATGCCTTGGGGTTAGTGTATTCCAACTTACCTTTAGAATGGGAAAACAACTTTGGAACATGGCCAAGGAACAGTTCCCAGAGTTGAAGCAAGTGAGTCCGAATGAGAGGAAACCCGTGCTGCAATTCAGCAAGAAAACTCCATCAGGGCCACCTGTCTTATATGGTCGAAAGGAGATTAAACTCCAACGCAAGTTATCCATAGTGATAACTCTATGGGCTATATGTCTCAATCTGGTGGATTAACAATAGTGTTAAATTGCTCAGAATCAACAAATTCAGAATTAATTGACAATATTGCAACCGGAAAAGCTAACGAGCAGTAATTCGATAAGTTACCTATTGGAAGAGATCAGTCTGCCATCAGGAAGTCGCAATACATCAAGTCTACAAGAATCATTCTTAACCAGGAACCTATTATCTTTGACAATTCCAGATAGACTATTAATCTCTTCACAGAAGCTAATCGAAGAAGTCCTGCGAACGGATCTAAAATATTGTTTGTAACCCCTTTGTGCTGCTAAAAGGTTATCTCTGGGGAGCGCGTGGCAGAGAAACATAATTTAAAAATAACTACATAATAAAAGTCAAGCAACCATTGCTTTGGTTAGTACAACAGCATGAAAGTAATTGTAAAGTGGAAGGAAAACTAGATAATCCCTTCCCAGTGGCACTATTCTGGTAATTTCCAAGGAATAGGGAACTGGGGAAAGAATTTATATGTAATTTCTGTTCAAATATTTTTTTCTCGGCCTACTGAGAAGAAAAGTTTGATGTAAATATCTATAAATTGGGCATAATTTTTCCATATCTAAATTGGCAGGGAAAATTATTTCCCATTTAATTTTGTTTTCAAAAAAACTAAAACTAACTTTTTACCTCAGCATGCGAGGAAAAAATTGTTAAATAAAAATTACATATAAAATGTTTCACCAGTTCCCTATTCCCAGGGAATTACAGAATAGTGCTTCAGGCATGTCAGTATGGCTCATCCAGCAACACAGTACACCTTCCATCAGCTCTGAGACCTGGCTAGGATTCAATGGACTAATCACACCTTAATCCGGAATTAAAACTGATTATGTAATCTCAATAATGAGGCGGCCAAACCCCTTAATGAGATGTAGCGCCAGCAAACTAAATAAAATAATTTGTCTCAATCAACCTGAAGAGTAGATCATTTTCCTTTATTCTTGAGTCTCCTAGCAGATTGTTTTTAAGGTCGGAACACCGAAAAGGCTTGTTCAGAGTTTTGCATTTGGTAATAATAGGACATGATTTTTCGAAAGCTAAAGTGATTGCATTGGTCAAAGATGAAGCTGGCATTTCAATGTGATTAGTTTAACAAAGCCCTCTCAAAACCTGCAGAGGCTCCTTGCTCAAAACAGAAAAACTCCCAACTGGGTAGCATCTTATTACGGTAAGGTTTAAGAGTTGGTATTTAAAGGTTATGTTAAATAATATGCGCCTATTTTTTCTGGCAAACTATGGTAAACAGTTGGTGTAAATTTTTTCAAAAACAAAATTAAATTGGGAATTATTTTTCTACCAAATTTCGATTCGGAAAAAATATTTCCTAAATTATAAAAATTTAGATTAAACATGATTTCTCAGTAGGCCAGAAAATAATATTTTTGACAAAAACGCTTTGTAGTTTTTCCTTATTCCGTTTTCCTATAGGAAAGCCAGAATCGACATGCAGGTGCAGTAAAACAATTTGCAGACGAAGAACATAAAGTTTGACTGGATGAAAATATGTATCAAACCCAAAAAGAGCATTGCATGTAATGGGAAAAATACAGAAAGAATCAAAATGGGTTCCCCATATAAACTGACGCAAGAAACAAAAACCGAAGAGTTGACAACCGCATGAATTTGCTTTCTCGGTATAAAAGAAAGAATTCAAAATTATTACGGGTAAGGAAAAGTGGATTTTGTATGATAATCCTAAACGCAGAAAATCATGGGTTGATCCAGGCCAGCCATCAACATCAATTGCAAAAATGAATATTCATGCCAAGAAAGTGTTACTGTGTGTCTGGTGGAATTAGAAAGGAGTCATTTAGTATCATTTAGTACGAACTTCCGAAACCTGGTCAAACTATTACAGGAGGTAAAAAGCAAATTTACGGGCCAAGGAAGACTGAATGTGATATTGCTGCATGACAACGCTCGTCCACATAAAGCAAAATCAACCCAGGAACTCATCTTCTCTTTGGTCTTGGCTTCCTCTGATTGCCCCTTATTCACATCGATGTCATCATATTTGAAAACCAGCGGTTCACGAAAGTTGAAGATGTGCAAAAATTGCTCGATGACTATTTTGTTTCGAAACCACCAAGTTTCTAACGCGAAGGGATTCATCATCTACCTGATAAATGGCAAAAGTCCATTGATAGTATTATACAATTACAATTGAACAATTATATTTTACATAAAGTTGAATTTGACCAAAAAAGTTTCTACACTTGCACACCAAATAAACTCTTAGTAAAAATATTTTGGGCGATAATTATTATTTTAGCAACGACAACCGACATTTTACATACATTCAAGACCACATTAAACACATCCATCACATTTAGCATAATTGACCGGTTTGGCAATTTGAAATTATTTATTGAACGAAAATTAAAGTCCGGTTGACTGCTCGAAATGTTACGTAATCAAGTGAAGCTAAATGCAGTTCCATTGCTTCTGATAGTGAATAAGAAAACACAGTAAATGACACACTCGTGTACCAAATAGGCCGCCTTATACTTTTTCCTACCCATGGTGCAACCTCACAACATACATATTAGTGTTACATCGGTCATTCAAATTATACGCCCTGGAATGGAGGTATATAGCGAACAATTTCAGTTTAATTTTTGCTGAATGAAACTACAGTAAAACCTGGTTATAACGAAACTCTCGGGACCGCAAAATTAATTCATTATATCCAGTGCTTTTTTATAAAGAGGGTTCGTTATAAAAAGTCTGATAATTTATTGTTCGTTATAAGGAGGAATTATTAAAACCAATATTTTATTTTAACAATATTATATTTATGAAAAACAAATATTTATATTTCAACAGTAATACATTAGTTTATTAGGTCAAGTTACATAAGTTTTAAAGACCACGAATATGTCTTCGCTAATTATGTATACATACATAAATATGTAATAACTTAAAAATAAATAACATAAATCATATCATCTTAATTCAAAAATTAATTTTTAAAATAGCTCATATTAATTCAATTATTTTTTTAAATAATCGGTAATTTGTTTCTGTTTTAAAGTTAACGTCTTATTTGCTCCAGTTTTCTTTCAATACTATTAACATATTGAAGTTCAATTTGACAATCCGGATTGCAGCTTAAGAAAGTTCGCAATGAATTTAAATGTTTTTCTATGTCTTTCATCGAGGGCACTTCCATTTCATTGTCGCTATCGTCATCAACATTTTCATCCGAATTAGTTTCTATGGACCTTAAAATTACTTCATCGCTATCGTCTGTAACGATAACATTTTCATCTACAGTCAAATATTCGTGCAAATCGACATTTTCATTTAGTGTTTGCATTAATGGATTTTGCCAATATAATTCATCCATTTCAAGGCAAACACTGTTGAAATTCTCTTCAATGGTTGTAGACGTCTCATCATCGCCAGTCCAAGCCTTTTTAAAGCAGTTAGAAATAGTGTTTGTCTGTACCAAATCCCATGCAAAGTTTATCATCCCACAGCCATCGAATAGATTAAAATGAGGCAGGATACCGTTATCATCGAGACTCTGTATAACTTTTTTGATCAAAAGTTTTCTGTAAAATACTTTAAAGTTTTGTATAATACCCTGGTCCATTGGTTGTATTAAACTTGTAGAATTTGGAGGTAAGTACTTAACTGTTACAGATTTTAAACCTTGAACTTCTAAATGCGATGGACAATTATCCACTATCAACAAAATTTTGCGTTTTTTGGCAAAGAATTGCTTATCAATATGACGAAGAGAAAATTCCCATTCCTGGAAAGTCATCCAAGCTTTCAAATTTGATTTATATAACACCGGTAGAATGCGAATATTTTTGAAACATCTTGGGTTTTTATATTTACCAATAACTAGTATCGGTAGCTTTTCCTTTCCAGTAATGTTTGCCCCTAAGAGCACAGTAAGTCGATCTTTGCTCCGCTTACCTCCAAAACAAGCATCGTGTTTAAAAGCCATGGTCTTATCCGGCATAAATTTATAATATAATCCGGTCTCGTCTATATTGATCATCTGATTGATAACCGTTCGTAATTATAGGAAATTTTTGCACCCAATCTGAAGCTTGTGTTGCGGACGCCGCCGATGCCTTTTCGCCAGAAATAGTTTTAAAACAAATATCATGTCGTTTTTTGAAACCTTATTTAAAAAATGATCCATTACAAAAATTTAATTTTCATCAATAACAGATTTTATCTATATTTTATCTACAAGTGTTTTATTAATTTGAACAAGAAATGTTGTTCATTATATCGTTATAACGAGGTTCGTTATAGTGAGTGTAATTTTCAGTATGTTATATAGGAAAAACATTGGGACCGATACAGTTGAGCGTTATAGAGAGGTTTTCGTTATATCCGAGGATTTTATAACCAGGGTTTACTGTATATAGTACTTAATCCAGATTCATTAAACTTTGTATGGCTTCTAATCGAATTGTTGAGTGTTCCAGGCATTGAATAATAATCTCTCGAAAATTATTGGAAATAGAAATAATCGAGGTCGATACCACATCAAAATGTAACACTCCACCAATTCATTGACACGCAAGATTACATCAATATCGTAATATGCTAATGAGTTGCAATATAAAATTTCATAACCCTATACGTAAAAAGAAAGTTGTTTAATGGGTGTCGCCCATTATCTTGAAATATTATCTCTGTGCGATCGTTCGCTTAAGAAATAAAAATTTTATTTTATCGTCTTCAAAAGAGTTGCGTCTCACTCATTCCATCCACGATGTAATCTAGCCTATACGGTATTTATGCTCGTATAGTCTTCACTATATTGAGCCCTACCAAAAAAGATAAAACCTACGAGTATATGTAGTAATTTAATTTAAAATTGCTTTGTCATTAATTTTCAAAATTTTTAAAACGATTTCTAATTAGTATTATTCCATTGTTGGACGTGACGCTGGCGACTATACTATTCGTCTACTATTCGTTTAAAGTTAGTTTTGGATAATTAAACTATACACGTGTGTTAAAAGTGTAATTAGTGGTTTTGCTAAATTTAGAAATAGTTTTTTTTATTGCTGTTGTGTTGTGTAAAGAAAATCACATACTTTTGAACATAAATCGGCAAAACCAAGGTATTCTTATAAAGAAGTTCTTCAAAATGTTTTCTTCTCACACAACTTATTCGTTTCATCTTGTATGCTATATGCATATAAAATACATAGAAGTTTTGTTACTTTGGTTAAAATCTCAAAGAACACAACATATAAGAAGTAAAGAAAATTAAAAATCTCAATTGGAATGCTGTACGGCGCCATCAAGTCTGTAGGACACCTGCATTTCATATTCTTTATTTTATTATTGTTTCTTACATACGGAGATATAAATTTTTGCTTGGGTTGATGTTTACTTCTTTTACTTCTTCTTATATATGTTAACCATATAAAGTAAAAAAGACTTTATAACTTTTAATTTAAATTTTTTTTACCTTCTCAAGATAATCAAAAACCACAATAAGACAAGAAGAAAAAATTATTTTTTTTATAAGAGAAACATCGTGATTGTATTACTGTGTGAAAATTCCAATTTTTTACTTTGGTTGCCTTTGATTCATTATTATTGAGAAAAATGAAGTACAGAGTGGAAATCGTTATATTAATGATGGTGGTGCATCGAGTGGTGATGGACAGCCACGGTGTCCATAAAAATATCGATAAAATAGGAAAAGAAATTCATCAGCAACATCATCGAACGAATATTGGACCATTAGCCCCTATACAATTGTTTAAATTGAGTGAGGTCATAACCGAAATTGAACATGAGCTTGAATCACTTCGGGTAGAGAAAGAGAATTCAACGAAATTTACGCTGGATTTTTATAACGTGAGTTAACCTAATCACGTACGGATTACTACACCTAATACTATTTATAATTCCAGGCAATTTTTGATCCATCAACAAATACTATTACTTCACCAATATCATTCCGCGTTTTATTATCGCTGATATATCAAGCAACGTTCGGAAATGCAGAACAGGAACTAAAGCACAAATGTTACTTTTCTGATAAGTACCTGACGAAATTATCCCAGAAACAATCGATTAATCATCTCATGGAGTCGCACAATTTAAAATTAATTAACAAAATATTTTTAAAATCGGGTAACACAATCAAATCGGATATAGTGCACATTACACACGAATATAATTCAACAATTGAAATGGTTGATTTTACCAAAGCGAATGAATTAACGAACCATATCAATGATTTGGTGGCGAGTGAAACGAATGGTTTTATAAAGCATTTGGTCGAACCATCGTTATTCTCTGATGACACGGCACTATTTTTGCTAAATACCCTTTACTTTAAAGCGCACTGGAAACATCCGTTTAGCGCGAGTGCCGTATATGAATCAGAATTCTACGATGCCTCTAATCACAAACATAAAATTAACATAATGAGTACCAGTGATGATTATCGCGTATCAGTAAACGAAAATATTAAAGCGTCGGTCATCGAGATACCATACATTGCGAACAGTAATTTTGTTATGTGGATTTTATTACCCGATGAAGATTCAAGTATTATTGAGTTGCAACATCATCTTTCATCCGATGTAATCAAACAAATTAATTCAACATTCCAAGAAATCGATATTGAGCTGAGTCTTCCGATATTTGAGATCGATACAACGATCGACGGAATTCAGGTACTGAAAAGTCTGGGACTCGCAACTTTGATCGATAAGTACGAAATCGACGTATTTGAAGGTAAAAATTATTTAAAAATCGATGCGGCAAAACAAAAATGTAAAATTGTGGTGAACACCGATGGGACCGAAGCGTCGAGTGCTTCATGTAAGTTATAAAATTTTCACCGTGACATAAAACGTTTTATTACAAATTTTATTTAATTTTTTATGTAGACTTCGAATTTATCAATCGAAGTAGTAAACCATTTTTTGCGGTAAATTGGCCATTTATCTATATGATCTTAACAGCTGATTCCGATGAGCTGGCATTTATTGGGCATTATTCGAAGCCGTAAAATCGCGATGTAAAACTTAAGTAGGGAATCCGTCCAGTGCGACTCTCACACACCGCATATAAATACATAAACCCAGAAAATAACATAAAAGCATAAGACAATAAAATAAAAGAGACCGTGGAAGACAATCGCGATCACATAAAAGGTAACAACATATAAAACAATAAATGATGATGAAGCATAAAAACTAAAATTATGTTGCTGTTTTATTTAATTTTATTTTCTTATTTTGGTCAAAAGCATAAAAAAAACTTGAGATGAAAATAAATCAGAATGGCCTTAAGCTTTTCATTCGTTATGCTTCGCTCTGTAACTTTTAATAATATGGATACGTATAGGAACAGACGTAAAGGTAGAATTTTATGTATGCAATATACATGTTTAAGTTTTATGTTTATGTTTATGAATATGCACATAAAAATGAAGGTGGAAATAACATCGATGCTAGAGAGATCATCATCTGGAAGGGAAGAGATTTCTATATAGAGATTGTTGATTTTCATTTTGAATTTTTTTTTTTATAAACATTTCCTGCCTTTAAGTGTATATTCACATTTTATGACTTAAAGTTGTAAAAGCGATAAAAATTCCATTTCTATCGAGCATCCGTCTCTATATGGGTATGTAGGAGAGAAGAAATATTATGTGGGCGATTTGAATATATTATAATTGACCACCCAATAATTTTCTTTTTACATTTTCATTTCATTCGTTTAATCAACTTACATCAAAAGAACGTAGAACATAAAATCAGTAAATTATTATAATATTAGTTTGATCGGAAAGTTTTAGTGCTGACAAAACTTTATAGAAATTTTTATCATCGTTTTCGGGGCACTGGAAGTACTTAAAATTTGTTTTACGATATGGTATTAGCAGAACAAAAAGACAGAACCAATTTTCACACTATTCGAATGCTTACCTTAAAATTTCGAGATTTGCTGATTGGGCCGAAAAAACAATGGGCTATTCCATTTTAAGGCTTGAAGAACCTTAATCGAAAATCGATTAATGATACTTGGAGTAAATTCGCGACCGTCAAAAAGGACATCATAGGTCTGAGCGCAGATATCCAGGCACATATAAAACATCTAGAAAATGTTCCGGAAGACCCAAGTAAATTGGACCTGCTGACAAGATTGCAAGAAGAATTGGGGCTTAAAATTGATAGTTCTCTATAGGATTCATACTTTATGGCTGAAGTTTGAAGACAGACATTCCGAAATAATCGAGAAAAGCAATATTTGGAGCACTCACAACTTAAAAAAAAGAGAGTTCGATACGATAATGGAACGGTACAAAAAGTTCGAAAAAGTCATTCCGAAATAATCGAGAAAAGCAATATTTGGAGCACTCACAACTTAAAAAAAAGAGAGTTCGATACGATAATGGAACGGTACAAAAAGTTCGAAAAAGACATTCCGAAATAAGCAGGATACGGGACTATTCACCATTCCAACAATTGAGGAAGGTGAACAAACCACATGAGATATAAAAGGCAAGGTATCCGGATGCAGGGTTTAATGGATACGTGTGATGACATACATGTAAAAGGTTTTCCGACAAAATCTAATGTCAACGTGATCCAGCAGATAACTGCAATAAAGTTACAAGCACTGCTGGACGCGTATAAAGATATAATTTACACGGGTTTTACAAATAAATTACATGTAAATTAAATAAGGTTATGTTTTAAATTATGTAAAATAAAATGAATAAAAAATTTAAAAAATTACGCGCGCCATCTCTTACATAAAATAACTATTGTTTAAATTGACTGTGTAACCGTTCAAAATAAAAAGTAAAACTGACTATCTCAAATAATTTAAGGTTAGGTTAACGATTGCAAGCATAAGTTGAGGTCATCCTGTGATGATGTCTAATTTAATAGTTGTTTAGAGTTTATAAGCCTTGTTAGTGGTATTTAATAGCGTAAATGCTGATGGTCGCGCGATGTAAATGTAAATATTACTTCAATTGATGGTTTTGAAATACACGAAAAAATTTTAAAATTTAACCTTCAATACAAAATCACTTATTTTGTATTGAAGGTTAAATTTTAAAATTTTTTCGTGTATTTCAAAACCATCAATTGAAGTAATATTTACATTTACATCGCGCGATTATTATGAACCCATTCGTTTAAAGACATGTAGGTGATTTTGGCCAAGTGTTGTTTTACCCAGGTCATTTGTGTAACGAAGAGTCTATACGTCAGACCGTGAAATAGCCTAAAGTGGTCATCAATTTGTTTGGCCGTGATTGCACATGTTAATAGAATACATCACCTTTTCCGTATTTTTCGTAAAATGGGTATACACAAATTCATCGATCTTTCACCTTTGAATTTGGTAACTCGGCCGTTTGTAGCAATTAAATACTCGACCTATTTTATTACCCAACAAAACAAATCACTCACAAAATTGTCGTTTATGGTTCTATCTCGAGAAAAAAGGATCGTACATAATTGAAAGACCACAAATGTTTTGTCTCATTCAACCAACACGGCATCGATCACGTGACCTACAAATCTCGAAAATTTGTATCCTGTTTCGTATTTCGAGGCAAGTGAATCGCACCCGTCCTGTACGTCCAGAAGTTGCTTGTACGGTACATTTGTGTGTCTTGATTGTCAAACAGAAATGAGAGATGTACAGCAGCAGTTTAGTTTGTGGCTGTATACCATCTTAATTGTAGCACCCAAAATTAGGGCTGTTCAATTCCAAAGCAGAAATTGGTTCGAAACATAAGCACGGTGGCTACCGAAGTTGCTGAAGGATTAAAATCGCTCGGTGTGCTTCAAAAACTACTACTCATTGTGGCTTGTAGTGTTCAGACAACTACTACCAGATTCGGCGGAACTGACCTACCTATAAGTAAAGTAACCGAGTAAGATATGGAAAAGTAGATGACTCATCCTGATTGGTTAAAATAAAATAAACTTTTTTAAAAATTGCTTTGGCCATTTTGTTTTCACTCTTAGCTTGGGTAGTTCCATCGTATTTCAAATAAGTAAGATTGCCACCAAACTCAACTTTGCGTGTGGAATCAATAGTGGAAATAGTGAAATAGTGGAAATATTACGTGTAAAGTAAATATTCCATTATAGTGATATTGATGGATTCACAGAAAGAGCGTTTCTATTTTTTATTCATCATTGGTTAGGCTGTCGGCAATCGATTTATGATTTTAAAATCGAATCTTCAGATGAAAACGTTTTCGCACCCGTTAAGTCGGCACCATGGGATTCATGAAATAAACGTAAATATTTTACGTTGAAGTGAAATTTGATTTGTTTCATAACTTCAGCGCCACTCTTTTTGGCACCGTGCTTTGTCGATGATGGTAGTGTATATACATCAAGGGTTAGAGTTGATGCTCGGTCTCTTTAAAACGTTTTAGTTTACTCCAGGACACTCATAGAATTTGACACAAAGGGGAGTAATTCCGAAGGACCTTTAATTATAAACCTAAATATAACCTTAAATTATAAAAAATAAATGAAAGTTCATGTGCAATCGTTTGTTGTCTGATCTAACTTCATATGCTGCATCGGCACAAAATAAGCAATGTGCACCTTTCCCGTGGTGACAGCGTTTATCTTCTTTAGGCACTACCTGCAGTTTTTTGATCTTCTAAAGTTAGTGACATTTACTAGATTTTTTGACATTTATGAAAAAATCGTGTAAAATATAACAGATTTGTTACAGAAATAAACCATTTAGAACTTGTTCAAAACAAAAACAGATGCTGGGGTAGATGCATAAATAAATTTTTTCTTGCGACTTTAGATAAAGAAACTGTTTGATAACAATTTTACAATAAATGTAATTTACGTTTTTTACATTGAAAATGCCCAACAGTGGTCACAAATAGACGAGCTACATGAAGACATCGCTATCAACGCTGATAGCTGCAGATTCAAAGTATACATCAAATACCCAGACGGAACCTTACCAGCAACAAAACGGAGGTAACATAAAATTGCTTAAAATTAATGTGCCAATGTTTAACGGCAAATATCATGAATGGACAACATTCCACGACACATATGAACGTTTGATTCAACAAAACAATTTACTTAGTGCTATCGAAAAATTGCAGTATCTAAAAAGTTACACCGCTGGTGATGCAGCCAACTACTCAGTCACAAACTCTTATATCTCAACCAACACTTATGGGCGGGAATGGTGAGATTAAATGAGCAAACTAGAGAATGCTTATATGACATAGAAAATCTGGATACTAATATTGACAGCTGCACACCTTAGGTAGTTTTCATCACTCTTCAAAAATTGAATACAGAAAGCCAGAAGTTATTTGAACGGGCACTATCCAATCCAAAAGAGCTTCAAACCTTTGAAATTTTATATTTATTTTGAAAAGCTCCGGTTTAAGCGTTAGAAATTAACGATGCAAGAAAGGCGGAGAAACATCATCCAACCACTATACTGCCAAAACAAGGAATTATCATATATTCAAGAAGGCAAGCAAATTCAAAGCCTGTTGGAATTGCTCAGGCAAACATGTAATTTCAGACTGTCCCAAATTTAAAGAGATGCGCCCTAAGCAACGCGGCGATCTTATACTACTTAACTTGAAGGTAACAAGCTGCAGCACACAAAGTATGAGCAAGAACCGGGTAAGAATCGGACTTGCTTTCTCGTTTTCTCTGAATTAAAATTTTATAAACCGTTCATTTTATATCTTCAACGTAAAAATGTCCTGTTTGATCTCCTGTAATGTGTGGATCTGTGCGGGGCTACCTCCAAGTTGCAACATAAAATTTCCGTTTGAGAATAAGATGAGATTTGGCCAGTAACAGTGCAATTGTTAAGAAAAAAAAAGTAATTAAGAAGCAAATTATTAAAAAAACACTGCCACAGAAAACGAAACGGCATATGCATTTGGTTCCTATAGGCCGCACATCTTATTATAAATGAGCTGTAATGCTCAAAATGAAGTATGTGTGGTTCGCAAAATGTCAGAAGAGGTGAGATTTAGAGTCACAAATATCACAAATGGACACCAAGAGTATTTGGGAAATACTAGGGGAAGGGATGTGCTTCTTGATACTACATCGATCCAGGTTCGCAGGCATCTTTCATCACCGAAGATGCTGAGCAACGGCTAAGATTTAAAAGAGAGATAATTCAGGCCAAGTATTAGGATGAAGCAAGGCATTCATCGTTGTTTCGTTATAGAGGGCCTCTTATTAGCTGATCCAACTTATGGGACTGCAGGGCCGTATGGAGAAATCGTCAAGGATGGTAGATCAAAGGCACACCACGAGTTCAATACATCGAGCTTGGTTGGTTTGTTTCCGGGACATGCGAGTCAACTACTCCTAAAAGGCTAAGCGTAACCAATAGTTTCGTTTCGTTGGTAGAAAGTGAAAATATGCTGAGACGGTTGTGGGAAACAGAGCAAATTTCAACCAGCCTCGTACATACAGAACAAGAGATGTGTGAGGAATATTTTGAAAAAACGATAGTTCGTCAAAAAGATGACTGATACGTAGCCCAGATTCCATTTAATAGCAAAATAATGAAACTTCTGAGTCTAATTCACGAGTAATTACAATCGATCGCTTGCGTCAAATGGAGAGGAAGTTTGAAAAGGATAAAAGATTAGCAGTTATATACAAAGACTTAGGGTCACATGAAAGTTGCTTCCAGAAGCATAGAAAAGGAGATTGAAACAAACCAGAAAGTCCTGTATTTACCACACCCTGTATTTACACCGTCCTGTGCCCAACAGCAGTGAAAATGCCAAGTTGCGGGTAGTTTTGATGAGTCTGCTAAACCAAGTTCCGAAGTATCCTTCCGAAGTATTTGGCTTAGATAGTGCAAACATAAATATGCGTTCACAAAATTGTACAGGCCAATATTCATAAAACTAAAAGATCAATATTTGCATTGTATATGCTGGCGAGAAGCACCGGATCAACCAATAAACGCGCTTCATACAGTAACAATAACCTATGGAACTAAATCAGCTTCTTACTTAGTGGTTAAGGTATGCAACAGCTGGCTAAAGTTGAAAGAATCTCTTCCTGAAATAGTATTAAAGTAGTTTTATGTAGACGATTTAATGTCTGAAGCAAAAACGTTTGAAGAAGTTATAACGTTATACAAAATGAAAATCACTTAAAGAAGGTTTAAAAGAGATATCGATGGATAACATAAGTATGCAAGCAATGCTAAGAGGAGGCTGTGAAGATCCAATGATCAAAGCCCACAAACGTATTATTTTGCGATAAAGATCAAACTGCAAAGTCATATCGTAAAAGATCTAAAGTGCAGCTTCCTACTTAGAACTAATTAGAATTATACACTACGGCAACTTCAGCAAAACAAATATGAAATGTGGGTTCCACAGATTCTGCGATGCCTCTGATCATATTGGAATCGTGTCAGTGAGCATCCTATATCTACGAAATCTAAGGTCGCGCCAAAAGCAAATAACCTATCAATACCCTGATTAGTGTTATTAGGAGCAACACTTTTACCAAAACTAATGAAGCAAACCTTAGAAGATCTGAAAATTTCAGTAGTAACAGGACAGCCCTGCCCTATTCACGGGAATACAACTTCTTCAGCATAATCTTTGGTTGTCAGGCCCAGAGTGGTTAAACCATGTGTAACCAACATTAGTTTTCAAATAAAACAAGCATCGATTGAATTGGAAGGCCGTAAGAAAGTTGTTTTCCTATAACTGGGAAAGATACTTTGGAACGCTGTCGGTACCAGAATTAAATAGAGCCGAAAGGCGGTTGATGAAAATAATACAAGCTGGCTATTTCTGTGAGGAAAACCGGGATCATAAAAGGGACAAACCACTTAGAAAGGGCAGTAAATTAGCAAATTGTATTCATTTCTGAATGAGGAAGGTATCATAATGATTGGAAGTCGTTTCCGTCATTCAGATTAACTTTTGTTCAAAAGCATCGAATTATACTTCCATCTAAATGGTCATTAACGAGAATGATAATCATATTATGATGTCAAGGAAACAGTCAAAGAAACAATTTCAAAATGTATTTTGTACCATCGTCATCGAAAGATGCTCAGCAGTTTATGGACAACTTGCCCGGATCAAGAGCGCAAATTACTCGACCGTTTTCGAACGTGGGTGTTGACTATTCTGGTCCAATCGACGTACGTATGTCAAAGGGAAGCAATTCACATCGAGCCAGTAAGCGATCTCACAGCAAATGGATTTATCGCAGCTTATACCCGCTTCATAGGCAGAGGAGGTAAGCCGTTCCGCATCTTTAGTGATAATGACACGAATTTTGTTCTGGCCAATAAAATTTTAAAGAATAGTATGCAGGAGTATAGATTGGAATGTAACGAAAACGTGCTAAATACAATTCCCAATCGGAGCATAGAAGGACATTTTATACCGACATCTTCACCGCACTTTGGTGGACCGCGGGAGGCAGGTGCAAAGACAATCAAAAAACAATTATCAACGCTGCTTGCTGAGGCTGTTTAAATTCCGGGCCTTTATGCCCTTCTTCTAATGACCTTGAAAATTTAGAAGCTCTAACGCCGGCATACTTCCTAATTGGAGAATACATGGTCACTCATACAAAGGCATCGCTAATCCATAAAAAGGTTAGCATACTTGAAAGGTGAAAGTTAGCGAAGCAAGTGCGAAGGGGCAAGGGCGAAGCAATTGGAGAAAGTGGATACGGGTTTACCTTCCCACATTGCAGACTAGAAGGAAAATATAACAGAAGCTCAGCCCAACATTAATAAAGGAGAAGCAGAGTTGATAAAAGAGAGGAATGCAATGAGCATGGGGAGAATGGTTTCGTCAGGGTGGTAAAATTAAAGGTGCAACATGGCAAGGAAATGAGGCGGCCTAATAACAAAATCAGCGCGCTACCCATTAAAAATGAATTAAACTTATCAAATACAACTGTTATTTGCAACCAAGCTAAAGCATATAAGGGAGCTGGTACGATATCACCAGAACATCAAATGTCGAAAAGGCCTTTACCTTCAAAATGCATCAGTTCAGTATTTAGGACGATACTATTTGTCATCATAATATCGACAAATAGTAGAGTAAAAGAAGGAGTGAAGGTGACCCCATTAGCAGACATCACAGAAATTTATTTCGAAGAGATATCGAAGGCACGGATAATAAACTGCCCGACTGGAAACTTACAATCCATTATAATTTGAAATCCTATTGGGGAGATTTATTGGAGTTCCAGCAATCGGTCGACAAATTAAAAATGATATGTTATAAAGCTACACCGCCACCCACTCTGTCAACGAATTGGGGTTTAAGTCGAACCATATTGTCTCAGGAGGTAAATCGCCAAAATGAAGCAATCATTTCATCAGTGAATGTAATTCCAAGGAAATCGAAAAGAGGTTTTGTTGATCCTTAGTCCCTAGTCTCGTTCTGCGGCTGCCTATGATGAAGAAATAGAGCAAATTCAAAATAAAACAGTGTATATGGTGAGCTTAATAAAAAACTAAACAACAATATCTGATGAAAGAATAAATTTGGTCAGGAGAAGTGAGGATAAACTAAAGGTGCGGCCAGGGAAGAAGAACAATCGGTTATCGGTATCACATTGCACATAATACTAATCCTGCATATATATCAGTAAACAAAAAACATCTTATAAATCTAATAAAAGCCCGCTAAAGCCCATACATTTTTTTTCTCTCTAAGTTGGCACAACTACCCTCTATCTTGACGTGAAGTTTGAACTTGTCAGTTCACCTCAAGTGTGTTTTGCGATTTGTATAATGAATAAAAATATCGAACAAAAAATTTGTCTCAAATTTTGTATTGCAAATGGAATTTCGCTTACGATGAATCAACTTTATCAAAACCACGTGGATATGAGTGGCACAGTTCAAAAGCGGTCGAAATGTGGTGGAAGATTTGCCTCGCCTTGGTCGGCAATCAACGTCTTCAACTGAAGTTAACATTAATAAAGTGAAATTGTGGTGCAAAATCGTCATTGTGGTTTGAGAGAGATAGCCGCTGAACTTAATGTTTGATGAATCAATTCGTACCATTGTACGAAAGACCTGAATTTTCTTCAAAAATTGAATCGCATACAGGTTGCTGAAGGCATGCCAGAACGAGTCAATTCCGACCCCACATACAAAAAACGCATTATAACTGGTGATGAAACATGGGTTTGCGAGTTTAACATGCAAACCAGTCAACACGCTTCGGAATGGTGCCTTCCAACTGAGCGAGAACCGAAAAAACCACGTCAAACTCGATCAAAAGTCAACGTTATGTTGACTGTTTACTATGATTATCGCGGTGTTGTGCACTCGGAATTCTTGCCAGAAGGTCAGATCGAATAACCATCGTATTCGCTTGATATGGCTCCGAATGACTTTTTTATATTTCAAAAACTCCAATTACCACTTCGAAACACCGGTTTTCAGTCGATAAAACAGAATTCGCGGCGGGAATTGAAGTCGATTCCGGAAAATGCGTTTCAAAAATGTTTTGATAATTGGATTATTCGTTGGCATAAGTGTATTATTTCGGAGGGGGGCTATTTTAAAGGTGATATAATAAATATGAATGTTTTATGTTTTATTGACCAATTCCCGTTACTTTCTTGACAGAATGCATAATCCAGCAGCACATTTCAAATGATATGGAGCAGACTATTGTAAGAAACTATAGATTAAACGCGTACCTTACAGTACCATTAATCAAACTGGAGTTGTTCCAGGTATTTCAATTAATACCCAAACCATTCAAGCAGAACGGCAAGCCAGTAAGCATAGTCCAAGAACCAACATTCTTAAAAGTCAACCTGGTAAGAGATCAATATTTTTCTACAATAAAGATACTGCGAGGTATTTGAATCTCAGAACAGAAACGAAAATATTTTAAGTAAACCACCAGATCCTATACATATTCTGGCATCGAATGAACCCCAATGTGAAATTAATCTTTTAGGTGTACAAGTAGAAACTCGGCTTTTTTAGTCAAATTCAACTTTATTGAAAATATAATTGTTACAAAGATTAATTATCGAAATATTTGCCATTACTATCTATGTCAGAAAATGTACAGAAAATGGTCATCTTCCTTCCAGAGCATCGCTTAATTTGATCAATTGGGCTTGGTAGCGCACAGCTGTAGCAGTTCGACCAGGTTCCAGAAGCTAGTAGTAAATTGCACCTTTCTAATTCTACCAGACAGACAGTAACACTTTCTTGGCATGAACATTCATTTTTGCAACTGATTTTAATGACTGGACTTTGTGCAAAAAATTCTTTTTTTGTACCGAGAAAGTAGATTCATGCAGATGTCAACTCCTCGGTTTTTGTTTTCTTTTGTCAGAGTTTATGAGGAACCAATTTTCCTTCCTTCTGTATTTTTCCATTGCATGCAATCGAAGTGATATTGCCTGGTGAGTAACTCCTAACTGTTCTGCAAGCTCTTTTTGAGTATGGCACGCATTTGCATCCAGTAAAACTTTAAAATCTTCGTCTTCAAATTGTTTGACCGCGCCTGGACGTTGATCGTCCTCAAAACTAAATTGTCATCACGAAATCTTGCAAGCCGCTTTTTTACTGTTCAATGACTCACAGAAAGTTCACTCCAAGTCGAACTTGAAGAGTGGACTGCTTATATGCAATTGATGACGGCATTCATTATGAAAGTAGCTGTCATGATGGTAATCGAATCAGATTCCATGGTTTTAATTGTTTGCCAAAAGGATAAGTTCGACGGTTTAATGCGAAATAATTTATTGTTAACTACACCCTCCAATCAAATTAAATAGACAAAGTTCCGTCCATCACAACATTATTTTCAGCAGTTTATTATCATCTTACGAGTACGTACATTTTATTACATCCATAACTGATCATGATCATATATAAACAATGAAACTACACAAATCTTATATCAATTTACATTGTACGGACACGTTATGTACAAACATATTATGTAAACCGGAAAAGTAATCAAGAAAATTTATCTTTCGCTTCAACCTAAAAAAAAAATTCATTTTACATGAAAAATCAACCAGAAAAAAAATGTATTTCAACACTCAGGTGTTCCAACTTTCTTCTTTTCGTTCGTCTTGAGCAACATAAATAAAATAATACTCGTAACAAACTGAAACGAACGGTCGGTGACGACGACATCTAAAACGACAGAAGACAAAAAAATTCTTCTGATAAGATTATATATTTGGTTTCAAGTTTAAACCAAACAAATTGTTACAATTTTATGTTTTTATTTTTCTGTTGATCGCTTGATCGTGAGAAAATTAAATAAAATATCTTAAAAGATCACGACCTTCTTTTTTTTTTGTTATCTCTCGTTGTCGTTCGTTTCAACAGTAATAATAAGAAACAAAATGTACAAGAAATAAGTACTTGCACGGCACCATACATTGTTTTTGCTGTATAATGTTGAATATTGTTAAAAAGGTAATTTTATTCCAATTGATCTTCACTTGATCATAATCGTATTATTATTATTATTATTATTACTATTATTAAAGGTCATCGCACACAGAATAGAAATTGTAGTTTTATTGTTTGCGGTTGTACGATCACGATTCTGATATTTCGATTTTTTTTTTTTTGCAAACAATTATATTGATCGTACAATTTTTGGACTAATCAGTCTAAAATATAATATCAATGGTAAATGTGAAATTGATCGAGTCTTAAATCTAAACACAAAATATGATCGGTGAGCGATTATTCGGCGGTAATTTGATCATGATTAATTATAACCTCAAAAAGCTAAAAAATAATAATAATAATAAATGACAAGATAATGTTATTAATGACACAATCTGTATTTATAACCCTCCCTAATTTTTTTTATTCGTCTTCTGATTATTAAGAATGAATCCTTTAATTTGGTTTTTGTGTGTTAAGGTATTTCAATTTTTTTTTTTTTAATTTTTTTTGTTTGTTGTTTGTTTGGGAACACCGAATTTTTTCTAAGAAATTAAACGATTTGTTGTTTACCTTTTAATCTTTTAGGTGCGTATATTTGAGAGCGGTTCAATTTATAAAAATTTGATAAAAATCTGATGAACACGTTTGATGATGATTATGTAGTTTTTGAGAGGTATATAAACATATTTTGTGGTCTTGAAATTTATTTGGTGTGCTGGTGCGTTGAGTAAGTTATTTTTGGTGCATTAACATCGTTTAGAAAGGGTTTTGTGTAGAGTGGTTATTATCGGCGTCGGGATGAATTATTATTTTTTACTTTGATTGATTGGTATTAACAGGTTATCCATTGTACTATTTTTTATATTGTGGACTTACGCTATTTGATACTATTAGCAATTAGATATCCCAGTATTGGTAATTAATAACGTATTTGAAAAGTGATTTAGAATAAAAACAAGGCAAAAAATCGTGTAATTTCATTCTTCCCCTACGCTCTTCTATGGGTTGTAGAGCTAAAAATTAAAATAAAATTGAATTTTTAGGACATTTCGGCAAAAATGTTATCTTCTTCAGGTCTTTATTATAAAAAAAACCAACCACCAAAATAAATATAATTCGAAAGTTTATATAAAATATAGACGACACTCAATAAGTTAGAGGCTAACTACTAAAAGGAAATTTTGTTTTTGCTAAGTTCTACTTTATTCATCAACAAAGTTTCCTTCAAGAGTGATACATTATTTCCAACGCTTCTAGACACAACAGGTTGTAGTTACTAGGAACCGATTCCGGAAAAAACAGCACTTTTTTATTTTGCAGTTAGGTCCGTTTTATCGTAATTTCTTCTTGATAACGCATCAATAACGCGATATAATGTTAGCTGTTGATCGTCTTTCCTTTCTCAAGATAGTCTACGAATAAAATACTTTGCGTATTCCAAAATACGAGGCCAAAACATAACCGGTCTTCATTTGAGCTTTTTCGGTTTTTTGCAAATATTTTAAAAAGTTTAACATTTACAACAAAAACTTCTATCACTAAAAGATTCTAAATTAATTTTGCAACAATACCGGTTATGAAACATTTTTCAAATTTCAGCGGAAAAGACGAGCTGATTAATCAGACTATCGATTTTGTATTTGTATGTATTTCGTTTTTAATTTGATGTGTCAAATGCGGTTTCGTATTGCTCAAATATTTGAAATTGAAAAACAAAACAATCGGTTCCACTGCTCAAAAGCAAGAGAATAGAAGAAGTGAGGTAGACGTCAGCATCATTCATATTCAACTGGTTGAACCGCAACCAGTTATTTTGGTACTTGCCATCGTAAAATTGGCATACATTACAGAATGCACAGCCATATAAGAAAAAAATACAATACAAATATAAAATTGCATATCATATAGGGTTTTCCAGTAAGAGGTTTCATTTTGAATAGCCTGCAATTTGGACAGCTGTTAATTTTGAAGCTGTCATCTTTTGACATTTGACAAGTAAAAACAACGCCATTACTAAAACTGGTTCGATACACGCTTCAACAACGCATTGAAATTGTTAAATTTCACTACAAAAATGGTGAAAATTTTGCAGTCAAAGTTCGCAAAACCAAAGCACTTTTGGGTCATCGTGAAGCACCTTCTCGAATCGAAACCATGTGCGTCGCTCAAGAACAACTGAGAATATTGCTGCTTTAGCCCGTAGTGTTGACGAAAACCCAGTGTTTTCTTCAGATATATATATTTGATAAACAAACAAAATTTGTATTTTCTTCGGTTTTAAACAATATTTAATATTTTGATGTTCTTTCTCCTACAGCGGCTACTCAACAACTGAGTTTACAATGCTTGTTAAATTTTTTTTATTATCTATCAAAACTACGTAAATCAAGTTTCTTTCTGTTCAGCAGAAATACTAATTCTTAAAAATTCCTGTAGATGACATCCTACGTAGGTGAGGAGACAATTTGAAAGTTTATTGCTGATGTTAAACTTGATTTATGTAAGTGAAACAATTTATAACTACAATAATATTAAATTAAATAATTGTTTGACATTAAGAAATTTAAGGTAAGTATCCTAATTATAATTAAATTACATATTATAAATACATCTTATATAACATTTAAATTGACATATTTTTCTTTTTAGGTTGATTTTCCTTCATATACAGTCGTCGACAAAACATCACGGAACATCAATAACACAAACTGATGTATTTAGTAATAATAAAATTTGTATATTTAAACCGTGTGTACACATTATTTTTTGTGAAGATAACATTCCGCCCGCCCTGAATTATATTGATTCAGCTAAATCTCCGAATGGCAATGTGCAGATTTTATGAATTGGCCGTTTGATTACTCCTCCATCAGCCAACTTAATAGTAACTACCCGAATCAAACCGTCCGTACCGGGATGCACGTTGATTATACGCGCTAATGGCCAGTTTAATGAAGGACTCCTGTCATCATCCACTAATACGACGTCTCCAATTCTAACATTTTTCTTCAATTCTCGCCACTTGCAACGGTTTTGTAGGGCTGTTATGTAATCGGTATGCCATCTTTTCCAAAAATGATGATAAATTTGTTGTACTACATGCCAACGGGACGATTTGTTGACGAAGATTGCTTCAGGAACATCTGTTAATGCTCGACCAATAACCAAATGTGCTGGAGTTCATCACTCTCTTCTCGCTGATCTTTGCATAACGGCCGAGAATTAATAGCTGCTTCTACCCGTGTTATTAACGTCGTGAATTCTTCCAACGTGATTATATTATTGCCTGCTACCTTCATAAGATTATTTTTTAGAAGCTTGACTGACGCTTCCCAGAGCCCTCCCATATGCGGAGCCCCGGCTGGGATAAAATGCCACGTAATTTGTTTCCTTAAAAGAAAAGCGTTAATTTCATTAGTATTACTTTGCAAAAACTTATATATTTCTTTAAAGTGATTTTTAGCGCCAACGAAATTTGTTCCATTATCACTGTATATTGATCGGCAGAGTCCTCGTCGACTAATAAATCTGTGTAAAACACCCAAAAAGCTTTCTGTGGTTAAATCCGTAACTACTTCAGCATGAACTGCCTTAGTAGCCATGCATACGAAAAGACATACGTATGCTTTGATTGATTGTGAACCTCGTTTTCTTATTAGGTGTATCCTAAAGGGGCCACAGTAATCAATTCCAACGTTTGCGAACGCGTGTTCATACTGCACCCTCACTGCCGGCAGATCACCCATCAGTTGATTCTCCAGTTTTGGACGTGTTCGTATACAACTTAGGCACTTATTTATCGCAGCACGTACTATGTCCTTGCAATGTATAATCCAAAATTTTCGTCTAACCATTGCTAAACATAACATGATCCCCGCGTGATTAAATGAATGATGATAGTCAAAGACTATTGCTTTCGACAATTGCGATTTTCTTGGCAGAATTACTGGATGCTTTACTGCAAAACTAGATGTTGAATTGTCAATTCGACCACCAACTCTAATTAACCCATCTTCATGAATAAATGGGTGGAGAGAGCGTAGCGAACTATGCTTTGGTACTATCCGATTTTTTAATAATGCGTTGTAATCTTCAGCCAATATGGTTTTTTGAACGTGTTGGCACAGAATTACTTCGGCCTGGCGTATGTTGCTTGGAAGAATATTCGTATTATATTGATTTTTTAGCTCGGGGCGAATTCGTACTCTCAATCCTTCAATATACTTAATTGCTTTGGCTAATGCATGACACGCTCGATAGAAACTGGAGTGCCTTTCGATTAAAACTTCGAGAAAATCGGCGACTGTTGTACACACTAAAACTGTATTTTCTTCTTCTTGTGGGATACTGCTTACATTGGTAGGTAAATTTGAGCAAAATGTTTCATTTTCAATTAGCCAAGCTGGACCAGTCCACCACAATCGATGACTATCTAACTCTTCCAGAAAAATCCCTCTTGACGCGCAATCAGCTGGATTGTGCTCGGATTTAACGTGTTGCCATGATTCTCGCTTGAATTTATGAGTGTCCAATATCTCAGCCGTGCGGTTAGCAATAAATGTTTTCCATCGCCTTGGGTGCGATGACAACCAATCGAGGACTATTTGACTGTCAGTCCATAGTATAACTTGCTTCACTTTAATGGTTAAAGTTTTTTGTACCCACGTCATTAACCGTGCCAACAATAGTGCTGCCTGCAATTCCAAACGTGGCAAGCTTACTTGTTTGATGGGGCAAACTCTAGATTTTGCTACCACCAATCTCGATACTGGAGTGTTGTTTTCATGAGTAACTGCGTAAATACAAGCGGCATATGCTGCCTCACTGGAATCGCTGAAACCGTGCAAAATACATTCGCTGTCAACATGTAGCCATCTTGGAATTTTAATTGCTTCCATTTTTGTAAAACTACTTCTTATTTTCAGCCATTCTAATTTTATGTCGTTTGGCAACTCATCGTCCCATTTCATTGGTAAAAGCCATAGTTTTTGAAATAGAATTTTTATCTTTATTGTAATTGGGGTGAGTAGGCCTAACGGATCGAAAATCTTACTTGACTCGGAGAGTAAGGTTCGCTTAGTGTGTACGGACAATTCAATTGGCTGAAATTGGAAACTAAACCAATCCGATGATGAATCCCAAATCATTCCAAGAACCTTATTTGTAACGGGGCATTCTGATATTTCCTTTTCTACCCGCTCTGCCACTAATTCTGCATCCGCACAATTGGAGATTACTTCAGCAATATTGGATCGCAATTTTCGAAGATTGAAACCGTAGTTCGTTAAGCTGCCAATGATTTCATTTGTTATTTGAATCAACTGATTTATGTTTGATGATCCGGTCATCAAATCGTCAACATATACATCTCTTATCAATGATTTTGCCGCTTCACTTTCAGGATTTTTAAATCTTAATGCCGCCTCCTTTAAGCTTCTTGTTGCGAGATACGATGCTGACGCAGTGCCGTACGTTACGGTGTTTAATTGATATTCCTTCGGTGTCATGGTTGGTTCTTTCCTCCACAAAATTCGCTGGAATTTGGCATCTTCTTGATCTATCCATACCATCCGGTACATTTTTTCAATATCACCGGTTAACACATACTTATGCTGCCGAAATCTTAATAGTATTTCAACCAGTGACGATTGAATACTCGGACCAACCTTCAACACATCATTAAGTGACAAATTAGTTGCCGACTTTGCGCTGGCATCAAATACCACTCTCAGCTTTGTGGTAGTACTATTCTTCATTACTCCGTGATGCGGCATGTAATATCTTCTCTTGTCCACCTCTCCAATTAAACTCATGTGGCCTAGAGCTTCATATTCTTCCAAAAACGTGTGATAAAGTTGTTTGAAAGCGTCATCCTTGCTAAATTTTCGTTCCATTGATAATAACCGTTTTAATGCAGTATGGTATGAAGAGCCCAATTTCTCTACTCCATCTTTAAATGGAAGACGAACCAGGAATTTGCCATCATCATGTCTTACAGTAGTCTTCGAAAATAATACTTCACAATCTTCTTCTTCTGGTGATATTTTACTAGCATTCGGTATCGATTCCAACTCCCAAAATTGTTTTAATGTAACATCTACATCAAGTAAACCATTGAAGGTTTCTATGTCATCGTGGTCGTCATTTTGATTTCTTACAATAATCCAACCAAACTTGGTGCGATAGGCTGACATATTCTCAAATTCCATCTTGTTTGTGCATTCGAACACTTCAAAGAATATGTTTACTCCAAACAGAACGTCAATATCACCAGATTCGAAAAGCTTTGGATCAGTCAAGGATGATTTATTGATTTTGTTAGCTTCACTTTGAATGGATATGTTCTTGGGCGAAACAGATGATATTCTCGGAACCACATATGACCAGGTCTTCGTTTTATATGTCTCATCTACATTTGATACCTCAATTTCTACCGAACCCTTCGTTCTACCAATGTTGGATTGTCCGAGCCCTCTAATATTAATGGAGTTAGTACTTCTCGGTAATTGTAATTTCATAATGCATTTCTCAGTAATAAAGTTGGACTCCGATCCAGAGTCTAATAGAGCTCTGAATGTTTGCAAATTGCCATGTCGATCTCGCAATTTGACGATGGCGGTAGGTAATATTGCGCCAGAGTTACGAAGTGGAAATTTCAAATGGTTCGTTTCTGTTGATTTAACTCTGGAGCTCGATTCTATCTGCAAGTTGCTTGTTGACTTTGCTTCTTGTATGGCCTTTCCAGTCGCTGGTTTGCTATCGGAAGTTACTTCGCTCTTATTTTCTCCAACCGAGCTGCTTGAATTTAAATGAAGTAACGTGTGGTGTTTACGTCGGCAAATCTGGCATCTCCATCTAGAATTGCATTCATATACCGAATGTTTGACGTTAAGACAATTGAAGCACCTTTGATTTCCTTTAATGAATTGTAGTCGATCATTTACATTCATTTCTTTAAAAGTCTTGCATTCAAACAGTTTATGTGAAGGATCTTTTTTGCACAGTGGACAATTGTTAACTGTTGTAGTAAATGATTTAATAGCTTGGGTTTTGACTGATGTCGAAGGTTTTTTGTTCATACCAAATGTCTCGAGGGTATCCACACGATCTGCGAGGAACTCAAATAATTTTTTTAAAGTTGGATATTCCACATTTTTAGTTTCTTGTGCCCAAAGCGTTTTTGATTCGACATCTAATTTGCTAATAATCACGTAGACCAGCCAAGGATCCCGGCTTTCGGCTTCACTCCCCAGCGCTTTCAACCCTCTAATTACGCCATCCGAGGTGTCAAATAATTTTTTTATCAAACTCACATTGGATTGTTGAATAATGGGTTGATCCATAAACTTCTGTATGAACGCATTTATCGTATATCTTTTTTTATCGTAGCGATCCTTTAACTTTGCTAAGGCTTCGGAGTAATTTGCGTCAGTAATTGCCATTGGCATGATTAACGAATGTGCTTCACCTTTTAAGTAACACTTCAGATATTGCAGCCGTTGTGCATTCGACAGGCCCTCGCGTTCATGTACTTGTTTGACAAATAACTCGAAAAATGATTGCCACTCGATATAATCACCCGAGAATTGTGGCACTGTGATCTTCGGTAATTTAACTTCACTTGATGGAAACCGTTGTATCATTCCAATGTTATGCACTCCCATACTGTCATTCATGCTAGTGGTATTTGATTGCCGGCGATTTGGCACCATTTTATTAAAGCAGCTCATTGCTGAATAATAAATCTCTTCCATTTCATGGTACGTTGAATTTTGTGACGAATCATGTCGAAATAATTTATTCTCCACTTCCATATATTTGCTTAGCATATTCTCCAGGCGCTCAACCCTTTGGTAAACATCTTCGGCTGATACATTCGCATTTGAAATGTTTGTTTCAGCAAACTCCTTAATAGTCTTAATCGATAACTGTATGCTTTGCAAGGTCTTTAACAATGACGCAGCTTCCGCCATATTGAATGTCACGCCACAAAATTACGGTATTAATTTATTCAATACCCGAATGAAAAAACGCACTTTATTTATAATTTTGTCTGCCGTGTATGAATAAATCTCGTACGCCCCAAATACAATTTCACCTTCAAACTTCTAATAACCACGTACTCAATTTGCCGCGATTTTCCACTCGAATTATTGTATATCTCCGACGAACAATCAGTAATATCGCACGAACGATTTATCACTTTATTTTTTAATTTTCCGTATATTAAATCGTACACAAAATTATTATTTACAGCTTCAAATACTATTATACCGCGTGCTCAATACTTTGCGACTTTTCACACAATTCTTCTATAGGTTTTGATACACGCGTTCTTGCACGAAAATAAAATCGAAATGGTGTACTATATTTCTTTATACTTAGCTGTATAATTTCTTCTTTCTCAACTTATGAGAAATTGAGTAGCCACTGTATCCGGCTCGAAGGACCAATGTTTTCTTCAGATATATATATTTGATAAACAAACAAAATTTGTATTTTCTTCGGTTTTAAACAATATTTAATATTTTGATGTTCTTTCTCCTACAGCGGCTACTCAACAACTGAGTTTACAATGCTTGTTAAATTTTTTTTATTATCTATCAAAACTACGTAAATCAAGTTTCTTTCTGTTCAGCAGAAATACTAATTCTTAAAAATTCCTGTAGATGACATCCTACGTAGGTGAGGAGACAATTTGAAAGTTTATTGCTGATGTTAAACTTGATTTATGTAAGTGAAACAATTTATAACTACAATAATATTAAATTAAATAATTGTTTGACATTAAGAAATTTAAGGTAAGTATCCTAATTATAATTAAATTACATATTATAAATACATCTTATATAACATTTAAATTGACATATTTTTCTTTTTAGGTTGATTTTCCTTCATATACAGTCGTCGACAAAACATCACGGAACATCAATAACACAAACTGATGTATTTAGTAATAATAAAATTTGTATATTTAAACCGTGTGTACACATTATTTTTTGTGAAGATAACACCCAGGTTTGTCGATTCCTCGTCGATGTTTGGAATTAGATATTCCACAAACGACATTACACCGTATTTTGCATAAAGACTTAAGTCTTAAGGCTTTTAAAGTTCAGTTAACACAAGAACTCAAACCAGTCGATCACCATAAACGTCGTATCTTCGCTGATTGGGTCCTTCAAATACATCAAAATGATCCGGATTTTCATCGAAAAATCATCTTCAGTGATGAGGCCTATTTTCAACTCGGCTACGTTAATAAGCAGAATTGTTGCATTTAGGGCTCACAAAATCCAAGAATGATTGTTGAAAAGCCTCTCCATCCTCAACATGTCATTGTTTGATGCGATTTTTGGGCTGGCGGTGTGATTAGACCATACTTATTCGAAAATGAGGCTGGTGAAACTGTTACGGTGAGTGGATTGCGCTACCGAGCTATGATTAATGAATTTTTATGGCCGTAATTGAAAGATATTGATGTGGACGACGTTTATTTTTAGCAAGACGGCGCTACGTGCCACACAAGCAACGAAACAACCGCAATTTTGAAAGAAAAGTTTCCGGACCGTGTTATTTCTCGAAGAGGTGATCACAATTGGCCACCGAGATCTTGTGATTTAACACCTTTAAACTTTTTTCTTTGCGGCCACGTGAAAGATAAGGTCTATGTCAATGCTCCACAATCGATTCAAGACCTTAAAGATGGAATTCGTGAAGCTATAGAGGACATAGAGCCGAATTGGTCATGGAAAATTTCATGAAAATGATATGGTGCTGCAAGCGTAGGTGTGGCGACCATTTTGGCTGATATCGTTTACAAATGTTAATGGCATACTTTCCTCTTTACAATAAAATAAACATTTATTGATTTCTCTTAAAAAATACTCGTTTTTTTAATATCAAAATGAAACCTCTTATTGGAAAACCCTTTTCACTGTATATGTACACAAAATTATTGCTCACCTTCTTGTGAAATTTGGTGAAATATATGTATCGAAAGTGGCAGCTTCCACAGAAGCTTTTCCAATTTTTTCTATTATGATGTTGAAAAGTTTAGCGACAAAGAATTAAAAGATTAAATTTTTAATTAAACTTTTTGTCCCAACCTGATACGATTAAAAATTAACAAGGGTTGGAGAAATAATGGAATAATGATTTTTTATTATACAAGACAGTTTTACTAAAAGTGACTTATAACGTATAAAGTTATCCTAACATTCCTTCCCATAAAATATTAGTTTTAATCAGGCAACACTAACATATCAATAACCAATTTTCTCTTGCGTATAGTTATCCCAGCCCAGATTTCGATTCATTTCATTCAAATATATCATAGTTGTGATATTAGCCCAGCTCCGAAATTTTATCAAAATTAATGAAAAACAAATTCGATTTGACCTAACTTTAAAAATTAAAACAATTAAAAACCAAACCATCTGATGGCAATCTTAATAAAACTGATCAAACAATAACTAAAGTATCAGAAAATTGTAACATTTTGAGATGCATGGTAATGGAAAATTATAGTCCAAGTTAAAAAAAAATCGTTCGATGGCAAGTTCCCGAAAATGAACTCTGGCCTAGGAATTTCATTGATTTTACATTAAATTTTCGCCAAAACTATAAATGTCTCAGATCGCAGGACCACATGATTTCGAGATGAATACAATAATAGTAGTTAATTTTAAGCCAAATTAGAAGAAACTCTTTCCGTGGCCAGTTCCCAAAAATTAACTCTGGGCTAGGATTTTATCGATAGTTATTTAATTGTTCGCCCCCCCCCCCCTCCCGCTCGATAAATCTAAAATCATTTTGCAAAAACTAAAAATATTTTGGAATTGCGCTACTTAATTTTGAGATGTATACCCTAGTAGCTAATCTTAGGCCAAACTAGAAGAAAATTGTTCCGTGGGCTAGGAATTTTAGTGATTTTTAGTCGATTCTTACTTTTATATGCATCTCAGAATTGTACAGTGTTTCGATACTTTATTTATTATTCGATCATTTTAATTTAGATTACCATTAGATGGTTTGGTTTTTAGTTATTTCAATTTTACGATTGAAGACAAATCGCATTTAATAAATTTCATAATTTTTCGTTTATCGTTCATTTTATAAAATTTCTGGGCTGGGCCAACTTCACACAAGAGCATATTGGTTATTTACATGTTAATGTTGCCTGATTGAATTTTTCTATTTTCTGTGATATAATGCTGGAATAACTTGGGATATCAAGTCTGGTGTATTCGAGATCGGGTGTTAGCCACAACATATTAGCTCCTTCATTTTTTATCATGTAACAGTGTTTTATGTATTGTAAATACAGTGAAAATTCTCAAAGACGGAATCTCAACGGGCCAAGCAAAAATTCCGTTTTTAGGGATTTTTCCGTTTTTGACGAGTTGTCAACGAAAAGTATTGAAAGTTGAATGTATATGTATTAAATACATATGTAAATACGTACATATATACGTGTACATATGTTGGTGTATATAAAAAATCAAGTGTAGAAGAAAATTTTACACGTCAGCTCCGACGCCTTCTCGCAGCTCTCCGTTTCAAATTAAACTCTTTGGAGCATGGCTTTATGGTAATTTAATTTTAAATTTTGAATAATCCCGCTATCCAAAGGCTGCAATATGGAAGTGGTATTAGATGGAAAATATCCCTATATTGGATAGCATTATTTCTGGGTGTCATGTGGCGTTATCCAAAAACAACATTATATTGCGATCTTGTTGTTCCATCGCCATGTTCAGTTCGACTAAGTAGCGCTAAAAAATTTGACTATCCACGCATTTTTATTTGAAAAATATGACACGGGAAGTTGTTTGGTTTCGAGATTTTTATAGCATCTTGGTCTGGCACTTCTACCGGTTACAAGCGGTTTGTAAATCGCACCATCGACAAATACGGTCAAATGAACGCTGATACGCTCTTTAGAGAAATTTCCCGCATTACATCATTCTCCTTTTAATTGTAAAGTTTTGTTTTGTAAAACTTTAAAAAATAGCGCCGATTCATCGCAATTTTCAATATTCTCTGAGGAATAGCCTTCGATAATATCCGGCAATTTAGCTTTCCAATCACGTACCACATCTTGGTCAACCTCGTTTAATTCATCGCAACACTTATTAAATACTATGTTGTAACGCCTTCGAAAGGACCGTAGCCATCCATTAGATGCTTTAAATTCACTGCGATTTAAACTTTTAGCAATTTTTAAGGCCTGAGACTGTAAAATTGGTCCGGAAATCGGAATATTTTTGCGATTGAGAACCATTCAAACACTGCTTTGTTTATTTTGTTGTTTATAGCCTCACGAATTTTTGTAAACATACGATGGTTTTCATTGGATTCCAAATATTTTTTAACGATTAACGACTCTTTCGGCATTTATATTTGTCACAAATTTCCTTCACATTTTTCCCACAATTTTTCAATTGGATTACGTCGTATTTCTGCTTTAATGTCAGATTTACTTTTTGTTCCATATTTATTTTATTAATGAAATAATAATAAAATAGAAAAGTAATAAAATGTAACAAATAAAATTAACTTACAATTTTAAAATTTCTTCCTGACGCTTTATTTCTAGGTTATGTAGATAATGTGTAATTCTGTGTCTATATGTATGTATGTAGGTAGGTACATACATAAAATAATTTGTTTTTAACGTGAAGTTGATAAAACTTCCGTCTTTTAGGAGTTTTAGAATTAAATTCTACATGGAGGATAAACATTCCGACCGTGTCTAGGAGTTTTCCGCCGTAGGAAATCTCTTTAAAATCGGAAAATTTCACTATTCTAAATATGGTAGTCACCATATTTAGAATAGTGAAATTTTCCGTTTTTAAAGGGATTCCGTAGTATTAGAGTTCCATCTTTCAGGATTTTTACTGTATAAGCTCTAAACACTCACGTATTGTTTTTTTCAAATTTGTCGTGGTAACTTATTTATAGCCGCCAAAGGAAATTAGCACTCTCAAAATACGATTTACATACAAATGGTTTTTCCCACAGATGTAAGATGCAGCGCTAGTCCATTCACGTTCCAAATGAATATTCTTCGTCTTGTTCACTTAATTCCTATAACATTGATATTGTCTCATTTGTGGCTACTTATCTTGTTAGACCGCACTCTTGCCTTGCTAGACATGCTTATCGATCGTCACAGGTCGTCTCTTATATCAAAAATTAACTTAAAAGTACCATTTCAAATAAAATTGGTAGTTAAAACAAAAATTACGATACACTCCCAGTTGTTATTGAGGTTTAAACACCAACTCGCTATGCAATTTCAAGTCCAGTGGTTTACTGTATTTAAAATTGCCAAGATCACAAAGTTTTTCCCAGGTTCGCACCTCCATCAAAAGTTAGCTTAAGACTCGATAAATTCCAAATTCTTATTGAGGTTCAAACACCAACTCGCCATGCAATTTCACTTCTAATAGTTTATTGATTAAAAATTTGCCAGATCACAGAATTTTTTCCAGATCGACACCCAATCAAAACGTCTAGCTTAAGACTCGATAAATTCCCATGCGTTATTGAGGTTCAAATATTAAAAATTTGCCAGATGAAGGAGTTTTTTCCAGGTCGTCACCTATTTCAAAGTTAGCTTAAGACGTGTCTTTTCATATAAAATTGGCCGTTTAAGAAAATTCTATAAATTTCAATTTATGTTATTAAGGTTTAAACACCAACTCGCTATGTAATTTTTAATTCTTGTGGTTTACTATAAAAATGGCCAGATCACAGAGTTTCTCCTAGGTCGTGACACATAACAAAAGTAAGATTAAGAATTGATAAATTTCAATTTTTTATGGAGGTTGAAACACCAACTCGTTATGCAATCAATTCTAGTGGTTTTCTGCATTAAAAATTTGCCAGATCACAGAGTTTTACTCTGGTGTCGCACATATCAAAAGTTAGTCCAATACGTGTTCTTTCAAATGAAACTTTAAACACCAACTCGCTATGTAATTTTTAATCAATCTAGTGGTTTACTGTAGTGGTTTACTGTAGTAAAAATTGGACAGAACACAGAGTTTGTTCCATATCGTCAAATATATTAAAAGTTAGCTTAAGATGTGTCTTTTCAAATAAAATTGGCCGTTTAAGAAAATACGATAAATTCCCATTTGTTATTGGGCTCAAACACCAACTACTGTAGTGAAAATTAATTCGACCACAGAGTTCCTCGCAGGTCGTTATACAAAAAGTAAGCTTATGAATCGATACATTTCAATTTGTTATCGAAGTTCAAACATCAACTCGCAGTACAATTTGTTTACTGTTTCAAAATTTGGCCAGATCACAGTATCTGTAAGTTCTCAAGTCGTCACATATATCAAAAGTTAGCTTAAGAAGTTCAAATTTAAACTTTTGATATCTTTCACGACCTGATAAAAACTCTGTGGTCTGGCCAAAGATTAATACCGTAAACCACTAGAATTGAAATTGCATAGAAAGTTCGTGTTTGAACCTCAATATAAATAGGAATTTATCATATTTTTTAAATTTAATTTTATATGACATTTTTTAAGCTAATTGTCGGAAAATAAAGTATGATAATCATGAACAATTTTGATCTCTTTTTTTTAAACAGATTTTCCATTCGCTATATGGCCGAATCCAAAAAAGTACTTTTTAACAATTTATGTGCGTGCGTGTATATGACCGTGCGTTTGTGCGTGCAAGCTAAATATCTGTGTCCTCTTCTATAGCCCTGGCGATTGATCGGGCTAAAACTTCATACATAAGATTTTTTCATAAATCGCGAGATCCTTGTGATTTTTGGCTGAAATATGTTCACCGGAAGTAACAGCTTCCATATGAGCTTTTTCGTTTATTGCAAATATGTTGAAAAGTATAGCATTTACGAGAAAACTATTATAAACTAAACGATTCTAAATTATATTTGCAACAATATCAGTCTAAATTATTTTTTTTCAAAAATTTAAGCGGAAATGACGACTTTGACAAACAATTGTTTTTTCCACAAAAATTGCCCTGTATAGCCTAGAAGGATTGCTTGATCGGAATGAAACTTCATACTTAAGCTTTTTCAACAAATTGGAATATCTCGGTGATTTTTGGCCAAAATCGATTGGCCGGAAGTGGCACCTCCCACAACCGCTATTTCAGAACTCAAACAGACTGACCGTTGGCGATAAAACTTAGTACTTAAGCTTTTTGTTTCATTTTCGAAAAAACGATTGTAAATTAAATTTCAAACAAAATTAGTTCAGTTCATATTTTAAATTTTACCGGAAATGACGAGTTTTGATAGAAAAAGTTTATTTCATCACAATTCGGCATCTCTACAGACCAAGCGGATCGACTATTCGGAATAAAACTAAAGGAATAGTCATACTAAAGCTTTTTCCATAAATTGGGAGATCCATGCGAAATGTGACATCTTCTGTACCAGAAGTGGCAGCTTCCGTAGGAACTTTTTCATGATTTAATGATTTTTGATTATAATCATTTTTACCACCGATAGGTTCAAACTATTCGCGTTACGAATGTACATTTGCCATAAAAGAAATTCGGGTATCAGTCACAATAATTACACCCCTCTATGTGAAAACCTGAAAAACGCTCTGTGATTTGGCCAATTTTTAATACAGCATTCCTCCATTATAGACTATTTATAATACATACGGGTATTCTCGAAAGTTGACGAGTAATTTTAGTCGAATGGTAGTTGAAGTGCTTAACAATTAAAAATAACTATTTTTATCACTTTATTTTTTAATTTATTACTAATTTTTCCTATTATTTTAATAATTTAGTAATAAATAATTGTTGGTCGACTGTACATACACTTAACATACTAATACATGCATAAATTTTGTTATTTGTTGTAGATTTGTGTTGCAGATATTAAAAAAATCTTTTTAGAATGGCAATTCAATCCATCAACAAAATTCTGGGGAGTGACCAAGAAATTTTCATGATGATCCCGTTTGACAATTTTATAAAAAAAAATTATTCCAATTTCACCTAATAAATCTAATATAATGCTGATAGGTTAAAAGTAACTGACTTTCATTCTATACGACGGCCGCATCCAGAAGTAAAACCAAAATTCAGTTTAGAATCTCAATTGCGTCGTGCAAACCAAATTTCTATCATGGTTGGTTTAACATGATTCATCAAAATTTGAGGATCCAGTAAAATGTTTTGTATTCGTTGTGATTTGCAAAAAGCCGAACCCCACCGACCATATTAATTAGAAATGTCTGAATTTTTGTCAATTTATATTTCTCCAAAATTTACGTCGTATAATGCCACTAAACTTTTTGTCCCAACCTGATACGATTAAAAAAGAGACCCACCAGAAAAGACAATTAAATTCAATCACATTTTTATGGATCGGAATTTATTTGCTTTATAATTTTAAATTTGTGGGTGTGTTAAGTCACATTGTAAAATCATATACGAAACAATTTATTACCTACATCGCATGGTGATTCTTTTGTCGAATAATGCAAATCCATAAAATCAGGTACACTTTTATTGTTATTGGCGAGTGAACCTGTCTCGAGCGAGAACAGCCGTGTCGCCAAAAGTGTTATAAAAACATTAAGAAAAAAATTATTTGTATTTTTGCGTTTGGTTCAATCCCTGGAAAATTTTAAATGTTCCACCTCTTTATATGGTACTCAGAGATTTTAAAGATTTTTAAGTCGAAAAAAATGATAAGAAAAAATTATTTCTGGCTCATTGTATTCAAAATAGTTATATCGCTATATGCGGCTATAAAATATATAATATTGTCTCAGACATATCCACAACGGGGTGTGGCGCCGATTTTTATTTTCAATAAAGTTAATATAACACACACAGAAGAAACATTTATACAAATAAAAAACAACAACAAGACGACGAAACAATAAAAATTATTTCTATTGTTGTTATCTTTTCGGGTTTGAGAAAAGAGAAAAGGAAAATTCACCTGAAAAGAATTAATAATATTCCTTTGGACACCTGAACAAATTAAAATTTCCAAACCATAATTTTGTAGTTTTATTATTATTTCAAACCTGTACAACAAAATGTGTATAGTCGTCTCTCGATATATAGCTAGTTAGAATCGTATATCTAATCTCGACCACCACGAAATTAATCACTACGTAAGCAATAGACACCGAGGTATTATACACCGCACACATAACATCTAACAGACGAATGAAAAATGAGGGAACCTAAAAACAAGTTGCGCGTTATTATTTTATGTCTGATTTTGGTGTCTTAACATTTTGATTGAGCTGAGATTTATGTTATGTGTAATTTGATTACTTAAGGTGGTACATTTATAGGTTCCACTAAGTAGCATATACAGCTACGATTAAAGGTGCTAATCAATCGGTCAAATTTATGTTTTATCACAGGTACACATACACCTCCATAAAATAGGGTTACACTAAAATTGGGGACTTGTAAATTGCACAGTTGCCAATTTATTTCGCCGATTGATAATGGTGATGGATAACCAATTAACGTTTTCATGTTAATTTAGAAATTTATATAAGAATTCTCTTCTGAAGCGGATACTTTATTTAAAGTATATAGGGTGTTCCAATAAGAGTGATATGATTTCTTTAAAAAAACACTAATTACAATCGATACAATTAAGTTCTGAATAAAACGTCATTCAAATGGCCTCCACGACTTCTTCTGCAGGAACGAATTCGATGAACCCAATTTTCGAGCACTTTTTCCAATAAATCAAGTCGTATTTCATGAATAGCACGTTCAATATTGACTTGTAAAACTTGAAGAGAGTTTGGTTTATTGCTAAGACCAATGACTTCAAATAACCCCACAAGAAATAGTCTAATGGTGTTAAATCACAACTTCTTGGAGGCCATTCAATATCACAATTTCTTAAAATAATCGAATCTCCAATAATTCAATTGTTGCATTTGCTGTATGGCACGTAGCCCCGTCTTGTAGGAACCAAATGTTGTCAAGATCAACTTCTTCCATTTTCGGCCATAAATAGTTGGTTATCATCGATCTATACCGATCTCCATTGACAGTAACGGTGTTACCAGCTTCATTTCGAAAAAAATACGGACCGATGACTCCACCAGACCAAAAACCACACCAAACTGTCAATTTAGGTGAATGTAATGGTTTTCCATGAATAGTTTGTAGATTTTCTTCGCACCAGAATCGGCAGTTTTGTTTATTTACCGCACCACTCAGATGAAAGTGAGCCTCATCGGAGAAGGTGATTTTCTTATAAAAATCGTTATCGTTTTCAAGTTGTTCCAAGGTAAAATCAACAAATTCACGACGTTTACGGTGGTCCAATGGCTTCAGTTCTTGAGTAAGAACAATTTTACACAGATGCAAACCCAAATCCTTTCTCAAAATCCGCCAGGTTGTGGTTTGAGTCAGTCCCAATTCTTGAGAACGTCTTGGAATCGACAAATTGCTCCTTCAGCAACACTTGCCTGAACGTCAGCAATATTTGCATTACTTCGAGCGAATCTTTGTCTTATTGGCACTTCAACATTATGTAAAGAAAATGTACGCTCAAAATTTTCAACAATTCGACGAATAGCGAGCACACTTGGACGATTATTACGACTATAAAATGGCAAAAGTGCACGAAAAGTTGCAATTGGAGAACGATCGTTTTGATATTAAAACAGAATAATTTGTAAACGTTGTTCTTGGGTATATCTCACCATGATGAAATTGTAAACATTACTGAACACAATGAAACAAAAAATGACAGATCATGACATGTCACAAATGGCCGAAACGTCACTTAAAAATTATATCATTCCTATTGGAAAACCATATATAGCTGGGTTCGAAGACGTAGTCGTGGTGATGTATGTTCGGGTTAAATATGTAGATAATTAAAGATAAGAAGATGGTTTAAAATGTTCCTAGATCATATCAAAAAATTGGTTCTGAAGCTATATGAATTATTACTGGCAAAATTTAATTTGTAAAATTGTTAGACTAGAGCACTGCCTTTCATAGAATCTGTCAAGAATTAAACTGAAGTTTAGGTAGAGAACAAAAAATCAAATTAAAAATGTTTCCATGTGCAGGCACTTAGCTAAATTGCAAAATTCTACTAAACTTTTTTTTCCTTATCGTTCAATGAGGCTTGAAACCGTTTACAAAATTACCGGAATGAACTATCGTTTATCAAAAGTGTAGCTACACAAATTAACAAAATACAAAATTTAACTTACACAATTTAACAAAAAATGTAGTCGTACACAGAAAAAATGTAGCAGTCCTAAAAACAAAACAGAAACGTTTAGTAAAAGTTTAGTAGGAATTTCACAAGTCTAAAAAGTAAAATGAAATTTTTCCTAATTCTATTTTGACGATTCAATATTGACCCTCAGATTATTCAGCAAAACCTGATATCAAAACCAATACTTTTAGGTCATGCTTAGTCTATCCAAGATGCTCACTCTGTGTGAAGAAGTTCTCTTGGCATTAACGGAGTTAAATAAGAGGAAACCCACCCCAGGTTATACGTTAAACGGCAAATTTTCAATATTTCTATTTCACGCTTAGTCACGAGAACCACCCGATTGGATTCATGTGATTATTAATATTGAGAAAACCGGAGGTACGGTTATTTTGCCGTTCGTTAATACCAAGAGAATTTCTTCAAACTGTGTGTGCATCTTGAACGGACTAAGCATGATCTAAAATTATTAGTCTCATCTATTACCAAGAGTCTATAGTGGTTTCTGGAACAAAAATATTGAAATTTTACCGTTCAACTTATGATCTGTGGCCATATTATGGTAATTCCCTGGGAATAGGAAATATTTTTTGTATCAGCTATGCCCCGGACATCCCGAATTCCTCGTTTTCAAAACGTTAATCGACAGACGATTGGGGCAAAAATTTACGGAAAAGTAATTTAATTATTCGCGGCCGACACACGATCGCAATAAAACAAGAAAACGAATGTCTAAAAATAGTTTACTGCGTTTAATTGGTTTTTGTTGAAAGTTTTCTGTATAAATTTACAGCCATGAAATAGCTGCAAGTTAACAAAATAAATTTCCGTTAAATTCTATTCTCAGTTAATTCTTTCCTCAAATGGGTATGGAATTTTGGTATTTAAAGACCAAATTATTTATTAGCTTTTTAATTTATTTATTTATTATTTCTTTTAAATATAGAACCTATTATTGCAAGTCTAAATAATATTTATTGTTGTGCCAAAGAAATCATGAAAAACTCTCAAACAAAAACTTAAAACTAAATTACTAATCATTCAGGTACTAGTCAATTTTAATTAATTTATATAATGAAATTCGATACAAGGTGTGAAGACGCCACAATACTCCCCTCCCAGAAAGATCGAAGATCTATCGAAAATTTAAGAATCTGGTAGGCGTCCTGGATACACGACCTGATCTTGTAACTGTTTTAGTACTTGGTGAAAGATCAAAACCAACCTTTTTGCGAACTTTTGGTTCCTTGTCCTCGATAGACAATTTAGGTCCGTCAGCCGAAATAATAAGTTCTGGTTCGTGAGTCGGTAAAAGTAATTCAATTTGTATAGTTGGTGCACCCGTAATTTCTGATTGATTGTCAGAGTAACATGGTTTGAGTCGGTCGATGTAAATTTTGGCGTGACGTCCGTTCAGATCCAAAGTGAAAAATTTGTCTGTCCAGTAGATGGTAGTTGCAGTGATCTGCGTACTGCGTCAGTTCGTAAAAAAACGTCCGAGCAAGTCAGCAGATCTTTACTGATGAAAATTTTGTCCGTATAGTATGTCGAGAAGCCGGTATAGGTCGAATTTCATCAAAGTGTCGTCTTAAGTTCGTAATAAAGTTCGATTGTAAGATTACAGGAAGAACACTAGCCCAATCAGATCGGGCGTAGCACATAATGACAGATTTGACGAACCGATGCCATCTCTCGATCATGCCATTACATTTTGGATTGTATAACTAGTTATTCTTCTGCGTTCAAAACCAAGTAAGTTAGCCAGTTCGCGAAGAAGTTGTGATTTGAATTGCATGTCTTGGTCCATGATAATGAACTCTGGCACACAAAAGCGAGCTATCCAATGAGAGTAAACAGCGAAAGCAACGGTTGTAGCAGTTATATCCGGAACTGGAACCGCCTCGCGCCAGCGATATCGAGGCCAATGATATCGAGGTGAATAATCGAAAATCGTTGAGAAGTTAATTTATAGTTACCAAACGGAGATTTTGTATGTCGGGAAATTTTAGCCTTTTGGAAAGCTACACTACTTTGAGCCATTTTCTGAACGTCGTTTTTAATCGATGACCAGATGACATTCTGAGTCAAAAGTTTGACGAAAGCTTTGGCGCCAGGATGAGAAAGATTATGAATAGCATCGAAAACTTATTTTCGAACATTTAGGGTAATGAATGGCCTAGGTGCAGTGATGGAAATATCGCAACAAATTAATTTTTTTGAAATGAAAGAAACGGAAAATTTCTCATATTTGAGAACAGGGTTACTCCTTAAAATTTCTTGAAGTTCTTCGTCATTGGTCTGAGCGTCTGCGATGGTAGCATTATCAATACTTTCGGGAATAGAAATACTTTCTACAAGATAAATTAGAACTACAAATGAATAATAACCGAAATGAGCCTACCACAAGACATGGAACAACAATCGATGCAATTTTCTCTAGATATCTTTCTAATTTTCATTCGAAAACATATGTATCTTAATCTGGTAATGAAAATAATGAATAAAAATAAATAAAATAAAAATGTATTCAAAAATATTAATTTATCAATGAAAACCCATAGAAAATTTAAATATTTTTAGAAAATTAATATATGTATATATTGATCTGTATTACAGCAAAATAAGACTAAAAGACTATAGTCTTGATTTTACATTACAATTATCTTCGTAATTTCTAATTATAAATCGACCAAAAACATTCGTAAGAAGATGTTGTACAATAACGAAGAAGCGTTCGATATGATGATGGTATATGAGTTTCGGTAAAATGAACGGGAGGCAATTAGATTACATGTTGAACGGTACCCAGATCATCATCACTTTGAAAGAAGTTTATTTACTCACTTCACTTCAACGAGAAGCCGTGAGACTCAAGAGGAAATTGTTGTAGATGTGTTAACTTTAGTTTCACAGGACCCACACACATTAACTAGAAATATTGCACGAGGTACAGGAATATCTCAAATTACTCAGCTCTCGCGTTTTGAGGGAAAATAAGTTCCATGCATAAAACATATCTTTGCTACAGGAATTATCAGCAAATTATTTCATGAACAGAAAGCAGTTGAACTTATTATTTTTATTTGGTCATACAGTGAAACAGTGTAGAATTTAGAGAAATCTTGTCCCCTGAAATGCAGATCAATTTTCCCTCATAACTCTGAAACCATGCACTTTACGACCAATTTTGTATGAAGCAATATAATTTATTTAGCTAGTTTTAACTTTTCAATTAAAAAGTGCACTCAAAAATATTGGATCTAATTTAAAAAAACTATGTTTCGTCAGTATCTCCAAAACTACTTCTCGAAACTGAACCATGTTTATTGTAAGTAATTTTTTACTATTTTGCACTGTTTCCGAGATAAAAGCCTGGCATTTTTTAAAAAACTCGTACTCTGTACTCGTATATTATGTAAATAATTTTTTTGTGTCTACGTCTTCCTGAATTTATTCTTATTTGTTTTGTTTAATGCGTTGATCACTTTGGTATTTCTTAAATTATGATTATATTACAAAAGCTTATGCTTTAACTATAAAATTAATTTAATAAACACTTAACTTAAACTACTTTAACGTAATGTGTAATCTGAAACGGCTTAGGAAAAAGGTTAGCTTAATTCTTAAAGATCTGGCAATTAAACAACATGGAAAACAAGAAATCGAGTAGCTAGTTCCACATCGAGGTCTCAGTACCTTTATGAAGATGGCCCAAAATTCTAGCCCAAAAAATTGTCGATTTAAAAGCTGGCAACACTAAAGCAAGTCTCGTTCTCGTGAAAAAATGAAACTATCGTGATAGAAAATAATAAAATACCAACTTGCAAATCTTACAATTTAAAAAAAAAATATTTTTAATAAAATTGTTGTGGTTCCTTATGAAATAAAAGTTGGGTCAAAAATTCTAAACGAACATTTACTACATCCTTAGGTTAGGTTAGGTTAGGTTTCAGTGGCTGCCATCGCACACTTAGGCCAGTTATGGCCCATTGTGATACCACAGGATCCGACATTATCAAACTCCTTAAACCCATTTAATGCTATTAATATAGCGTAAAAGATCTCGCACATTGCAGCTTTCGAGATCAGAGAGGCTGTCCATGGTGTATTTGCCCAAGTGATCATGTCTTCTGCCAGCTAGCGCAGGGCATGAGCATAGAAAGTGAACAAGAGTCTCTTCCTCCTCCTCGTCCCTGCAGCTTCTGCAGAAATCATTTGAATCTAGACCCAGCCTTCTCGCATGATCTCCGAAAAGGCAGTGTCCGGTAAGTACCCTTACAATTCTACCTAAATCACGCTTCCCTAGTGTGATTAAGATCTTAGAGCGCTTCAAGTTCAGCACAGGCCATACTTGCTTCGCTATCCTACCGGTTGGACTCTCAAGCCACCTAGCATTCGCCAAGGCAACTGCTTTCCTATGGCTTGCCGTTTTCAGCATAGACATAGGTCTCCCTAAACATTCTCTCCCGGATTCCAGTTGGAGAGTTGTACCGTACCTTGCTAACTCGTCTGCCCTGCAATTCCCCTCAACGTCAGAGTGACCCGGAACCCAGACCAACTGGTTATTGAAATGCTCACTCATCTCGTTAAGAGATGTGTGACAATTCAATGCCACCCGAGACGCCAGGGAAACTGAATCCAGCGAAAGAATGGCCGCCCGACTGTCCACATAAATAGTGATATCAATGCACGATATCACATTATGCTTCAACCAGTTCATGACCTCTTCGATCGCTATAACTTCAGCCTGGTACACGCTGCAGTAATCAGGTAGACGAAAAGATAAATTGACATTTAATTCACCACAGAACACACCCGCTCCCACTCTACCATCGAGCTTGGAGCCGTCGGTGAAGAAATTAACTGTCCCGGTCTCGATAAGGAGACCTCTGTTCCAATCCTCCCGAGAGGGGAGAATCACCTTAAAACACTTGTCGAAGCACAACATGGGTATTTTATAAACTAAATTCTCCAAGTCATGCCTCATCGAATTGACTATAGTTGAGTGCCCCTTTTGCAGGCACTTCCAACCAGAGGTCGCTGATAGCCGGGCGGCCGTATTAACCGCCATTTGCTTACCGATAATATCCAACGGGAGAAGATGCAGTATTACCTCTAAGGCACTAGTGGGGGTGGTTTTCAGAGCCCCACTAATGAGCAAACAGGCTGCCCTCTGCACCTTCGCCATCATGTTAGTATATGAAGATTTCTCCAGAGCTGGCCACCACACACTCACACCATACAGCAGTATGGGCCTTACAACTGCCGTGTAAAGCCAGTGCACCAGCTCCGGTTTCAGGCCCCATTTCCTTCCAATGGCGTTTTTACAAGAGTAAAGTGCCACAGTGGCCTTCTTTACTCTTTCCATCGTGTTTGGCTTCCAACTGAGCTTACTGTCCAGGAGAATCCCTAGGAATCTCGCCTTATCAGTAAGGCTCTGTTTTTGATGGGTTAATCCCCAATCCACATCTGCTGGCCCAACCCGCAGTGATTGACAACGCATTTTGCATCATATCCCTGACTGTTCCCAGGTGTTTTCCCGAGACAGCTATCGCCACATCATCGGCATAAGCAACCACACCTATCCCTTCTCTCTCCAGTACCAATAGTAGTCCATTGATTACTAAGTTCCAGAGAAGGGGGGAGAGGACCCCTCCCTGAGGGGTTCCCCGAACGACCTGTCTTCTGACGGAAACTTCCCCCATCCCTGCAATGACTCTTCTGCTACCTAGCAGATGAGTAATTAGCCTGGTTATAGGGTCTACAATCTCAAGTGGCAGCAATCCTTCCAAAATTGCTTTCATCTTTACGTTATTGAATGCGCCCTCGATATCGAGAAACGCAACCAGCGAGAATTCCTGAAAATCCAGAGACTTCTCAATTCCTCGAACCAGGGTATGTAATGCCGTATCCACGGACTTACCCTTATGATATGCATGTTGCGACTGAGCCCAGTTACTGGGTCCAATTTTCGAACGAATATATACATCCAGCATCCTTTCCATGATTTTCAGCAAAAAAGATGACAAAGATATAGGTCAAAAGGTCCTTAGGGTTGCTGTGCGAGCTTCTTCCCGCCTTCGGGATGAAGATCACCCAAGCCTCCCTCCATTTCTTGGGAGTGTACCCCAGCTTCAGACACCCTTTGAAGATAACTTCCAGCCAGAAAAGCAAGATCTCCGAGTTCTTCTGAATTTCTGCTGGTACAATCCCATCCGGACCAGCTGACTTAAACGACTAGAACCCATTAATGGCCCATTTTAGCTTTCGCGTGTTCAGAATAGCCTCTGTACACACCGGTTGGATCCCGCCGTGATCCCCTGACCCACGGTCATCCAGAGGATTCGCAGACGTCACGTCCTCACTTCCCGGGAAGTGTGTTTCCATCAAGAGATCAAGTGTCTCTTCACTAGAAACCGTCCATTCGCCATCCGTTTTTAACAGATAGCCTGTAACAGTTGGATTGGTAGACAGAATTTTTCTTAAGAAGTTTCCGAGACCCCTTCCATTCTCTCACAGAAGCGCCTCCACGAATTTCTTTGCGCCTTCCTTATTTCCCTTTTGTACATTCTGAGGCTTTCCTTATAGAAGTCCCAGTCTTGACTGTCTCTAGATCTTTTCGCTCTATTAAAGGCAGACCCACAGACCTTCCGGCACTCCGCAAGTGCCGGGTTCCACCAAACAGGTTTTCGCTTCCCCCTAAGCTTTGTTAAAGGGTAGGCTACCCTCATAGAGGTATTGCAAGCCCTAGTTAGAGTGTCCACCATTGAATCCAGTTCACTTCCCGTGTCGGGAAGTCCTGGAACTCTGGATGGAATGATGCCCTCCAATACTTCCCTATATACATGCCATACTGTCCTCCGGGGGTTTCTGAACACGTATTGGTTTGTAATGTTGAGATTAAGCTTAAACGTTAAGTATCGATGGTCGGGGAAGGAATGCTCCTTCGCCACCCTCCATTCTCTGATCATCGGTGAAATAAAATCGGAGACCAGAGTAATATCCAGAACCTCCTGTCTATTACTAATAATAAAGGTGGGTTCCTGGCCTATATTGCTAATAGTGAGGTTAGTTCTTAAGAGAAAATCAAAAAGTAACTCACCCCTGTCATTTATATTCGAGCTACTCCAGATGGTATGGTGTGCGTTGGCGTCGCACCCCAGGATAACTCCCACCTTCCTTCTATATGCGTCAGCAACCAGTGCCTCCAGTATGTCTGGCGGCACTGGCATCTCCCGGTCCATATACGCGGCTGCAAGCCAGAATCTTCTCCCCTCCGTCTCTATGCAGACCGCAGTAATGTCCCCATTACTATACTGTGGAAGTAGAAAAACATTTATGTTATTTCCCACCAATATACATGATCTGCTCTTTTCAGCCCCACAAGCATAAAGAAGGGTGTAGCCCTTCGCTCGCAGACCGCAGATCTTATTATTCTTGATCCAAGGTTCTTGGATCAGCACTATCCCCTCGCCCGACTTAGCAAGTCTGAGAAGTAGCGCCGCCGAAGCCGCTTTAGTGTGATGTAAGTTTATCTGCACAAACCTAATCATTGATAACAGTAATCACTTACCTTAATTGCGACAGCAGTGCTGCGTCGGTTATGTGGACCCGACGGACTCGACGGTATCCTCCGTCTCACTCCCTTCGCAGTCCCTAAAACTAAGGAGATCCACATCTCCCCCCTCGGAATCCGATGCATCCCTCATCCCCCTGCCAAGGGATAGTCGGTCCCTTAGTTCGCTAGTCAGCCCCTCACTCGGGTTTGCCACTAGCGGCAGTGTCTCCCCTGAAGAGACCCCCCTCCTCCTGCTTCACAATCTTCCAATTTCCTGTCGGAAGATCCGGGTTGCAAACCTGGATAATCCTCAGGGATTCATCCAGGCTTGCCGGCTCCGTGGGGAGCCAGACCATTGCTCTTGGTCTGCTCGGTATTTCCTCCTTGGGAATTGCCTTGAGCTAAGCTCCTGGCCATACCTCGCCTACCTCCTCGATCGCCTTCCTATACAAGAAGGCCGACCGTTGATCCGCGCACGCGGTCAGCTTCAGCCGTCGCTGATACCAACCCGCGTCCCTGCAAACTGGCGGTGGTCCTGGATGTTGTCCAAGGACTCGGAGGAAAACGAGGTTCAGTGCATTAAACACCAACCTCCATTTTTCCCCGGTGATGCTCCCATCTTCGTGGCTCTCGTCCACGACGGCTAGCACCACCTCCCCCTCCTTCACAACGTCGCTGAAGAGCTTAGGCCCCTTCCTCGACTGTTCCGCCTGGAGCTTGGCCCGTTTTCTTTCGGCATCCAAACTCCCCTGCTCTTCCTCTCCAGACCTCTGTCTTTTCGACCCAAGATCTTCTTTCTTAGCCTTGCTAACATTGGCGACGCAGCTCTTCGCCCACTCTGCCCTCCGCCTCTGTTCCTCCGTCCACTGCTCCTCCGGGACTGTGGCCAGTCTATTCAAGGCACGGTAGGCCGAACGCCTTGACCGATACCTTCGAACCGAAGGAGCAGTGACTTTCTCCTTCTTGCCGCTACCACTAGTTCCTGGCTTGCAAGCCTCGGAACCAGTTTTAGCCCCACCGACGGCTGGAGTCACAGACCCCCCCGTCTCCTCCAGCATTTGAGAAGTGCTGGCCACTTCCTTTTGTTTTTTTGTATTTTTATCCATAGTGTTCCCACGAGTATCGGAGAAATAGATGGCCCGCCCGTGTAGAGATCCGTATACACGGGTAAGGCTAAATACAACTGGAGGTCGCCAGGTATCCAGAGGGCTCCGTTCAAGACTGGGCTTTGTTAAATGGGCCCCCAGCCTAGTCGATCATCAGCACGGGTCGCGTAACACCTTAATCCAGCCCATTGGCTCGCCGAGCGCCTCGTCCCTCCGCGCCCCAGCCCTTCTCCCACATTCACCTACTCATTCCGCCATTCACATGGAACCCCAACCCAATAGGACCCAATTCATACAGGGGATTACCATTTATAGGGTTCCCTACTCACTACTTGAAGACCCGGGGCGCATTGAGACGTGACGCTCAGTTCACCGTGGTTTGTGGTCGATGGTTTTATGGCGCCATCAGTTCGCCCTTCCATACTGGGTATCATAGGCACTCAGGATTTAGTGAACAGAGGTTAACCACTCCCCAGTTCCCTGAGACTCTCTGGTTGGGGGCGGCTTATTTGATTCACCGCTAACCTACCTATCGATAGGCCGTCCACTATCCACCACCTGTGACCCCCCCGGTAGCTGCAGCCCGCCCCGAGAGCTGCATCCTTAAGTATCTGCCAAATATTTTGTATTTTCAATATGTTAAATCAAATCTTTTTATGTTACCACAGCAAAACCGCTTATTTTACTGTCAGTCAGTTTATTTTGAGACTTAACTATTGACTATTATAACCATTTAGAACATTATACGATATAAACAATTGTTGAGGAATCGGACATCGGAGGCTTAAGCGCTCACCACAGTCATTATTCCGATGATAGATAGTACCATTCAACGAAATATACAATTGAATTTAATTCTGAATCTGAAAATTTGGAGTATGACCAAACACTTTGACTGACATTTATATCTAGCTGAGGTTATCAAGACGCTGGAAGCTTGGTTTCGAACTAATGAAACTTGAATTTTTTTATTTATAAAATTCGGTCGTCTCATCAGACTGCAGGGACCAATAATTCGCTAAGGCATTGTGATTATACTTTATACTTAAGTGCAATATTTTTCTAGTTTGTGCAATATTTCACTGCAGTCTGATGAGACGACCGAATTTTTTTAATTAAAAAATTCAAGTTTCATTAGTTCGAAACCAAGCTTCCAGCTTCTTCGTAACCTCACCTAGATGTAAAAGCAATATCAGGCTATCACCCAGAATAACCCAAATTTTAAATGACATTTATATTAAAGAATGCATTAGAGTATTATACGATATAAACAATTGTTGAAGAGTCAGAGGTTTAAGGGCTCCCTGTAGTGATTATTCCGATGATAGTACCATTCAACGAAATATGTAATTGATTTTAAATCTGTGTCTGATTAATTTGATGTATGTTTATCAGGTATAATACTCTGATGCATATTTTAATATAAATGTCATTCAAAGTGGGGGGCCATACTCAAAATAATCAGATACAGAATTAAAATCAATTGCATATTGCGTTGAATGGTACTATCATCGGAATAATGACTATGGGAAGACCTTAAGAATACTTTAATATACCATAAATGCCATTGATATTCAGGGGTCAAACACAATTTAGTCCGATACAAAATTAAAATTAAATACAGGTTTCGTGTTTTTCTTTTTGAGGTTAACTAGTATTTTTCTCTCATGATAGTATCACGACAGATTATTATTTGGATTGACATTAAAACATGTCGGTTTTTCTTTCGTTGACAGAACAATTTTTGTGTTGATATATAGAGTCTTTTTAAACATGTTTGGGCTGACACTTGCTTGCGTATAGTCCAAGTTTATATATTTTGGTATTGTCATAGATTGTTGTTCGGCTAGAATTTGGGCCAACTTCATATACATGGTCACAGTGAGAAAAAATAGGAAAGGTTCCTATGTTCTCTAGTTGACTTGTAATTGATTGAATATTAGAGGAAATGGAGGCGGACGTAAATCTGTATGTACTATCTTGTCAATCATTGCTTTCTCTTTGGTTGATAAACTCGTTGTCACCAATACGTCGACCGCGTCGACCAAATGTCGCAAGTTGTTAAGGCCAGCAAGTTATTGATTTATTGTAAATCAAGAGCGTAGGAGCTGCACAATATTTAATGGCTAAGAAAGTCGATCGACTGACAAATTAAAGCAACGGGCACAAACAACGAAATCACACCATAGGTCGACTAGACAAAACATTGTACACTTTGAAAGAAAACTATTTTAATGTTAATTTATAGTTGAGAAATAGTTTAAATAAGCACATAATAAAACAAATATAAATTGTTTTAATTTTTTTAGCTCAACTTCCGTTTCATTTTATATAGCTGGTTTGCCAATATCCATTTTGTTAAGTAGATTAAATTAATAATTACTACAATAAATTATAAGTCACCTGCACACAAAATCAACTTCACTTCCTTCACCTGGTATGGGAAATGAAATTAATGTTTCGCACACACATAAATTGAAAATTAATTAAAGCAGCAAATTAAAATGCAACAAAAAAAAAATAAATAATCATTTTAAAACTCTCTGTAATTAATCTAAATATCTAATAACAGCAATATACATACCAGGTGTGGAAATATGAAACCGGAATTTTTTAGTAAAAAGTACACGTTCATCGTAGGATAATGGTTAAGAGTAGTTTATTCAAAGTATTGCCCATTATTAGTTTTACATTTTTCCCATCTTCGTGGGTGCCACGCCAAAAAAACTGTTATTCTTTTGAGGCCGATGTGCCCCATCGATGCAAATAAGTGATAATCGGACGGAGCCAACTCTGGCGAGTAAGACGAATGTAAAACTATTTCCCAATTAAATGCTTCCAACGTGTCCATGATCATTTGTTGTTGGTAGTGTTCAGTATTTACGGTTCCACCAGGTCGATGGTTGTCCTGGATCAACCCAAGACATTTTACGCTTTGGATTCTCAAAATAGATTTTTCATCGCCAGTCACAATTCATAGTTTTAACATTTTGTAGTTTTTCTATTTTCTATCAGCGTTTGGATCTTTCCCGTGGCTTTTAAGCGTATGGAAACGGCTTCGCGTGACACTTTAATTGATCCGCGAATTGTTTTTGCGTTTGAGCGTCATCCTCATCCAACAGTGCTTGCAATTCACTGTCTTCAAACTTTGTTGATGGTCTTCCACGTTCTTCGTTGCTCACGTCAAAATCACCACTTTTGAATTTATTAAACCACTCATAGCATAGTGATTTACCAAGAGCATGCTCAAAAATCACTCATAGCATAGTGATTTACCAAGAGCATGCTCATCGTAAGCTTCGACAAGCATTCGATGTGATTCTGCAGCAGTTTTCTTCAAATGATAACATAAAATCAATGATGTCCGCAAATCGTAAAAAATTGCATTATTGTATGAAACTCGTCTGGTTATGAATTGGATGTTGTTGACAGATGTCAAAATAAATCAGTGCCGATGACGTGTTTGTCGAATGGTACATTGACAGGTGGCGCCATTTATTGGTAAATTCCGGTTTGATACTTACACACCTAGTATGTATAACGCAAGAGAAAAAAAGTCTCGAGACACCTTGAAGGTGTCACGACGCCAAGAAATATAATATGTCTAAGAATATTCCGCACATACAGACTGATCGCATAATTATCACAATGCAATTAACAGCAAATAATTTATAATTTTCAATTTTAATAATTGTAATGATTTTTCTCTCTCGTTACTTTTATTATCAAATTCGTGGAAATATTGTCACCGGTCGCGGCGCCAGATAATGGATTCAACAGAATTCCACTTGCCTTCCACATTGTTTGGTATTTTATGCAGAATCGATTAAATCCGCGCATAATATTGAAATAATCAGGTCAAATCATAAAGCACCTTTCTTTAAAACGAGTCTACCTGTAATAATAATATAATCATAAAACAATAACTTCATTTAAATAGAAAAATTCCAGGTATTTAACAATTTACATTACACACAATAATATACTCGTATACAATAATAAGTATAAGACGACGACGATGTACGTGATAAACATTACGTTTATCGTGTTAACAGGTTGAATTGGAATATTCGTTTTTGTATACCTTCTTATACCCATCCATAACAATATAAGAAATAGTTAGTGTTGTAAGTTATATTATGAATATGATTTCTATTGTCGGTCAATTTGTAGTAATCCAAAAGGTACCATCGAACGTGATTTTTTTTATTGAATCATTTCTTAATACGTTTATGGTTATTGTTCGGGTTTAAAATGTTTATATGCATGTCTGGCTTCTTGTAACCGGCTTAACCATATATACCGTACAGGTACATTTTAAACTTAAACATTCATCAAATTCCAGTAACATACCATATTGAGTCATACCAAATACGTATATGGTCATAATATTCCCAACTGCGTGTTAGAGTAGAAAACGAATGTTTGATAAATAATGGTAAGATATTGATTGATTCTGAATGTACGGTCAAGTACTGATGACGCCGGGCCTACCGTACCCTCCTTTTTACATATAACAAAACCGATGGACTGGATAGGATAATTAAGTGGGACAGAATCGGCCCGGTTACAGACACCTAGGTATGTCGATAGTTAGTAACACAAAGACAACACAATACTAAACTATATACTAGGGGAAGGATATAGGTTTAATAGGTTAAATGGTTAGCGATGGTGTTGGTCACCAATAATTGCTTCTTTAATTCAGCAACCTAAGGAAAAATGTTATTATTTCATATGTATCTGGAAATTTTCTCAGATTTTATTTTATATATTCGGCTTCCTAACCAATATTGATTGATTGAATCGGCCCTGTTACATACACCTAGATAAAGTCAACAGTTAGTAACACAATGACAATATAATTCAAATTTACACAATCAGCAATTAAAAATACAAAGAAATATTATTTCACAAGCATCGGCAGGTTTCCTGAAACTAAATTAATATGTTCCTGCAACTCCACAACTTATAATAGAATTTCCTGGAACCAAAAAAAAAATCAAATGAAATCTGGTTCCAATAATGGATGCCTGACACAGTTCCAGAATCCCAACACCCAAACAAACTGAACCAGAATTAAACAAAACTATCCAATCGACTGTTCAACGCCTGGATTATAAAATAAATGTTTAAGTAAACATCAAAATGAGACATTCGAAAACAATCTATGGTCGCCAACCATTGTATATATCAACAAATTTACAACAATGTTAGCCAACCAAAACCCCCACCAATTAACAGTCTCCCTCCCAAACAACCAACAAAATAATTTAATTAAAGAAACGTCATGATCCGCGGAAAGCTCTCTAAACACAGCAACATTCAACTGCACTCCAAATCCACTCTGCAGCCTCCAAGCCTTCCACAACATCAAAAGGTCAAGCCACGACAGCCATTATGACTCCTATCCTGTCTGCACCTCCGACTTTAAACCAAAATTCTATTTTCAATTAGAAAGCATTACGGCTTCAAAGATCCCCTTTAATCAAAAAGCAATCAACCAAATGAATCAGCCCAATTACCAAGAAACACATGAAACACCGACAACTCCAAATCGCTAATCAAACCAAAATAAGAACAAACACAAACTCTGAATAATTGGATGAAGGAACAACACCAAAATAGCTCTCTCCGAAAATCTCCGAAATCAAACCGTGAAAGAAACCACCTCTACAAACAATCGTAGTAAAATATACCAAGATAATTGTGCAATGCCCATCCAGGAGCACTCGATACTCGCTCCTCTATAGCAAAAAAAAAATCAAACAAACTTCAACACCTAAAATTACCTCCGAAACGATCCGAACAGACGGCATGAATCCTCCCACCATGTAACGCTTACCATCTACCAAGCGACCCCCACCCAACACCACCATTCAACAAAACCCACGCTTCGCAAAGCCGTGACGAATCCATGACAGATCACAAACGAACCATGGCAACCCTACAGCTCAAAAACAACATTCGAAACATTCAGCAAAGAAACCAATTTGGACATTCAAATCCAACTTTCAGGCAAAGACTCCATACAAAACTGCAAATTCGCTTTCATACACTAACCAATTGAGAACTAATACTGTGGGCAAAAAATATTAAGACTTTACTTGTGCCAACGTTTTTTCCAATCCTCGAAATAGTTGTTAAAGTCAATTTCCGGAATAGCCTCCAATGTGCGTAGCGATTCACGTTTAATGTCTTCAATTGACTCAAAACGGTTTCCCCGGAGCGGTCGTTTGAGTTTGCTGAACAGCCCGAAGCCACATGGAGCTAAATCAGATGAATACGGTTGCGTAAAAGCAATGCAGTATGAGAAGGTGCATTATCGTGGTGCAAAAACCAAGAGTTGTCGACTCATAATTCCGGTCTCTTTTTACGAATAGCTTCGCACAAACGACGCATAACACTCAAATAGTATTCATTGTTGACAGTTTGGCTGGTCGGAAGGAATTCGGAGTGCACCACACCTCACTAATCGAAGAAAACTGTCAACATCACCTTGATTTTTGACTTGCTTTGACGTGGTTTTTTCGGATTCGGATCACCTTTGGCACGATATTCGGCCGATTGATCGTCTGTTTCTGGGTCGTAAACATAGATCCAAGACTCATCGCCAGTTATAATTTGTTTCATGACATCCTGGTAGTCGGAAAGCATTGTTTCATAGACGTCAACGCGACGCTGTTTTTCTAAAAAATTGAGTGATTTTGGAACCAATCGTGCTTTCACTTTTCCTTCCGATATTTCAACGATGCCAGTATGGTCTTTGACTATTAATCGTCGATTCTCGAGCAACAATTCCTTGATTTTATTAACGTGTTGATCATCAGTTGATGTTGATGGCCGGCCTAGACGTGTTTCGTCATCAACACGTTCTCGACCCTCTTCGAACAATTTGTACCAATCAAAAACACTTGCTCGCGACATACAATTATCACGGAAGGCCTTTTACAACATTCGGAACATTTCGGCATCACAAAATTGATTCCGCACACAAAATTTAATGGAACTTTTTTGTTGAATAATTTCACTCATTGTAAAAATCGCAGAATGCACTTTTGTACTTCAGAAAGACAAGCGTATACTAAACACTAATTATTATTTTGACATTTAGCACAGATGTCACTGACAGTCATACCAACATAGAAAAAAAAAATATTTCTACGAATGGTTTTCCGCGCGAGATTTGAATTAAAAAGTCTTACTACTTTTTGCCCACAGAGTACATCAAGTCCTAAACAAAACAACTCAAAACAGCCAAAAATACCTTATAAATACAGGTAACTACAGAACACATATGAACACAACCCTCCGCAAGAAACACAACGTTCAACGAACAACCACTGCATACAGCTGCAGCACATCCTCGCCGCCACTGTGTAAACCAATCACACACATCCACCTAAACTTTCGCACCACAGAGAAAAAGTATACCCCCTTCCCAATTGCAAAAAATATACATTCCTTTATATGTATATTCATTTTGTGCGATCATCCAGTGCCTTCTATAGTACTGGCGTGTGATAACATTCATTTTTTGCTGATGACGTCAATTTAAGTCGACAACGAGAGGTATTTTGTTAAGTATTAATTGGCAAAAAATTATTTAATACTTTCAGAAGGGTTAATGAATGACTTTGATAATATTTTCATTTATCAAACTTCACTTCAATCAGACTCTAAACCCAAGAAACCTCATAATCCCTGGCCCAATGGCGAAAGGTCTGAAAAAATTCTGTTTCTCAAACAATAACTCAATATATCCTTCTCTTCTCTCTGAAAAATGACCAATCTTGTTCCTAAAAACGGGCAACAAATCCCATCTTTTAAATTAACGCCCGGTTGCCGTTGGCTTCTTTCTATCAAGGTACTAGAGACAACCTTTAAGTTTCTTTTGGTACATCCGATAAAGAAGATGGGAGCAATTTGATTCAGAAATAAGTTGGTTTATTGGTTTGAAAATTTATAAGCCAGTGGTGCTGGATGGTATCACTTGCGTGCTTCAAACATTAAGGTAAATCTTAAATTAGTATGAGTCAGCCAGCAAGACACTCGAAGCAAGCGCTTTTTTGAATTTGTGTCAGTAGTCTATAATTTCTTGTTTGGAAGAAATGAAATTCCATCTACAAATCATTAGCGTTCCAATATTTACATTCGCATACTTGTAGTCATTGGTATTGTAGATAAAAGCCTTACATACTTGAGATTTACGACTCAAACCCCAACGAGATGAAATTATCGCCATCGTTAATTTTGTCGATGTTTTATAACAATTACAGAAAACTTCAATTGATGCTCATCGTCAATACTTATCTGAAACGAATTTATCTGAAACGAATTTAATAACTTAGCGCCGTTCATTGAAAGAGAGATCGGATAAATTCAGTAATATAAAAGAAGAACTTCGTGAGTATTAAATATTTTGGTGAATTGCTATCCAAATTTAGAAGACCGTATGGTTAAATTTTCTTTACCGGTCTGCAATAATGACTCCCACTATACTGATTGTTTGGATTGAGAATTTATCAAATTACTTTCTAAAATTTTATAGAGCTTACATCAGCCCGAAACTACCATATTTAGGAAGGCACACGGGACAAAACCAACATGAAGAGAAGCATTTACACTCAGGATTAATACGAGTATAAATTATAAATAACCAATTTAATTCCAATTATCAGTTTTTATCCGGACTATGGAACTAGGTAATCGTTAAGGTTTGATTCCTTCCTAGGGAAAGGTGATGTCTTGTGCCCGCTGCAGTCGTCCGGGAATATTAGGAAACAAAACTTCTAAGAAAAACACATTAAAACATAAAGGAAAGTTTGCTTATCTCAACAGAGTTACTAATTGAGTAATCAACATCCTAATTAGAAGCCAAACATCCAACACATTTTAGTAATATTGAACTTTTCGTGAGGTGCACGAAATTAGCCATCATTCTTAGCTATCTTAAATCGTTTCAACAAGCAGATCAGCCTACAATTATAAAACAAACGTTAGTTAACCAAATTAGAATTTAACTATTTCACGTTACCAAAAAATCAAAATTTTGAACCGTATAAAGCCTTATCAAAAGATAAGATATGTTAAAAAATTGTAAATAATGTAATAAACGTACAAATGTAGTGCCAAAAGTATATTTACTAGTTCAAAATTAATGAAAAAATATCAATTATTTAAATGCTTTAGTACTGTGATTTTAAATAAGATGGCAGCACTTTTGTTATAATTTTTAAATGTAAAAATTAGGACGGCGAATTAGATCCCTACGAACCAAACAAAACTAATATTTTAAAGGCCGTGACATTCTTCTTCCTACCTGTTTTTCTCACCTTTTATCGAGTTTGGAAGCTTCTCATTCTTTCATACTCGTAAATAATCAGATTGAAATTAAATTTTATTTACGATCTTATTATGTATTGATCTATCAAATCGGTTAATGATCTATAAGCTTTGGGCAAAGTTGAGAGTTTTAGTCAATAATAGGCTTAACAGTTATGTTTTCAGTATTACACACGGGCTAATTCCTTATTCAGTTTATCAAAAAAATATTGATATCTTTTGGCCCTGTGACCATTTTGAAAATTAAAGGATACATTTTTAAAATGCACTTGTGAATTCAAACCAAAAAAATAGGTGAATATGTTGTGGCCAATACCCGATCAAGTGTTGTGTATTCGAGATATGTTTACTCCTCCACCTCCAACCAATCAAATACAACTTAAAAAAAAACACACCGTGCGGGGCTACAAAGTTAGCTAGAATCCATCAACTGGCAAACAACTCTCAATTCCAATGATATAAACGAAAATGTTGATAAATTTAATGACATTATGCAGCAAGGCTTCGAACTTTATGTACCTATGTGCCGTAAACCACAAAGTGCTCACCCTCAGTGGTTCGATGATGGACTAGTTAACTTAAAAAATCGGAAGTCGAAAGCGTATGCCAAAATGTTGAAAAGCGGGTTAGAAGCCGACAAAACAATGTTTCTACAACACAGTAACGAGTTTGAAATTTACTTCAAATCAAAATACTGGTCGTCTCTCGATCAAATTCAAGAAAAAATCAAAGTAAATCCAAAACAATTTTGGAAATACTTTAGGAATAAACGCGAAATTGACGGATACCCTGAAAATATGACATATAACAATACCAGCTCCTCAAACTCGAAAGATATAGCTGACATGTTCGCGAAGTTTTTCCAATCAGTCTATAAACCAAGCGTTACTAGTGGATTGTACGAACAACCTAGCAATACCAACGTATCAATAACTCCTCCTGTTATATATGAGGATAACATTTTATCGGCTTTAAAGGGATTTGGAGATGGTTGTGGTCTAGATTCAACCATTCCTTAAGCACCAGGGTGTTACCCGAAAAATGGAAAATTTCAAAAATTACACCAATTTTTAAATCGGGCAAACGAGATGACGTTACATGCTACAGAGGAATATCAACTACAACATCAATTCCAAAAATGTTTGAATTAGTTTTATGCAACAACTTTAAAACCACAATTGCACGTCATATATCAATAAACCAGCATGGGTTTATACCTGGCCGATCCACATCAACTAATCTGGTTGAATTCACCAGTAAAATAATTAATGAGATAGAAAACCATCATCAAGTTGATGTAGCGTACACGGATTTCAGTAAAGCAATTGATTTCATCTGCCATCAAAAGGCACTCCGGAGTTTATGCGGATTTGGGTTTTCACTCGATTACATAAATTGGTTCAAGTCTTATCTATCAAACCGGCGACAATTTGTAATAATGGGAAATGAGAAACCAAACGTTATTAAAGTTACGTCTGGTGTTCCCCAAGGATCTCACATCGGGCCGTGGATATTTATTGTTGTCATAGATCAAATAACCGAGACAATCAAAAACTCAAACGTGCTCATATTTGCTGATGACGTGAAAATTTTTCGAACTGTTAATGGAATGATAGATACGAAGAAACTTCAAGAAGACGAGAATGTCGAGAATGCCAGTTTCAATAGGCATATTGAAAATTGTATTGCGAGAGCCAATGCCATGTTTGGATTTGTTAAACGGTGGACTGGTGAGTTTAAAGATATTCAAACCTTATGTTCACTCTATTTCGTTTATGGTCTGGAATCCATATACTATGCTGTACACATTAAAAGAATTGAAAGCATTCAAAATAAGTTTCTCATTTGCTTGTTAAAGAAAAGTGACTGGAATTACGACCACAATTTACCATTCCACGAAAATGTGGCTCGGTTACCTCCATACTCAACAAGATGCACAGATTACAAAATATGCACGCTTGAAAATAGACGACTTCTCTTAGGTGCGGCTTTCATTGGTAACGTTTTGCTTGGTCACATTGATTCAGCATACATTTTGTAAAACATATCAATTCATGTGTCTTGCAGAACATTTCGAAACCATGAATTTTTAGCACTAGAACACCATTCCACAAACTATGGAGAAAATAACCCCATTAATAGGTCGTCTAAATCGTTCAACATCGTCGACGACCTATCTGAGTTTAATTTATCAAAGGACAAGTCCAAAAATATACTTAAGAATTATTTTTTAAATTTTTAATTGTTAAATCAAGATCTGATTTATATATTGCTGTGCTTTACTTTTCTTTATTTTAGTTTTTTTAATATTTTTGTTTTAAATTAAATTCTGAAATCATACATGTAAATCACAGAATAGATTTCTTTAAATAAATAAATAGATAAATAGACAATGTATACATATTTCGAATACATGACTCTTAATTTCTAAAACAAAAAAAATAACTTATTGGACTTTTGGTAAAACTGTCCAGTATAATGAAAAATCGTTGTTCCTGATAAATTTCAGAAAGTCAAGAAGGTCAGCACATGTTGAAAATTTAATCTTTAAGTTTATTTGAATTTTTTAATTCTTTGCCGTTTTTTGTAAATGCTAAACATTTCGACATCATTGCAAAAAATTTAAACAGCTTAACCCTTTCAGTAGAAATTTTAAACCAATCATAAGAAAATTTTTTGGTTTTAATTTTCTGATTGGTTTCTTACCAAATAACCAAAAAATGTAAGAAAAAGTAGAAAAAAAGCCTGACATAACCTTGGGAGCCTTTTGAAATTTGTCACCAAATGATGACAATTCGAACGAAAGGTTAAATAAAAACAACTTCTAAATTAATCTATTATATCACATTTATTTCAAGAAAATAATAGATTACAATTCTAACACGTTCACAAATAAAAATTACAAAATCACATTTATAATAATTATTTAGTATTAAAATGGGTGGGCTAGCCCACCATCTAGATGCACTTTTTATATATTCAGTCTTCCTTATGATATTTATAAAAACAATTATTATTTCCGTTAAAGCAAAGGTGTACTTTGCATTTCTCACATGAAATTCTGGACCGCTCGGTGCCCCTTGGAAATTTGTATCGTGATGCAGTACGACTTTGGCAATGAATGTATCGGCAAATGACCAACTGTATCTAGTCGTAGCTCATCAATTGGACGAGATTCAATTTTATTTTGTTTAGATCCGGGCGAATCAAGTTTGCTGCTTTCTAAATTACTCTGTGGCCTTCCCCGCTTCTTAGTTAAGTCCGCGCATATCAAAGCATTTGCCAAATGTAGTCTAAATTCATATAGATCCATTGGATGTTTTTGATTGATTTTTTTACGTCACTTTTATACTCAATCCATGCAGCCGCAATATCGAAATCAATAAAATGAATAATTACTCGTAAAGTCCATTTTTTACTTTTGATAAAAATCCGGTAATAAGATATTAACCGAACTAAACGATCAACTCCCCTCATTCCAAAATTGTAACGACCGATAATTTCTGGCTGGTTTATTTCAATATATTTTTTGCATTTTTATCCTACCTTCTTACCACACATTCTTCACCAATTCCGAGACAATTTGAAGCCAGATAAACAGTTGTATTGTCTTGCCACTTAACAACCCAAATGTTACCATCTAAACTAACTGTTTCATCTGGGGATCCTCTTCCCTTTGACTTCAGCTCCTTATCTGATAGATGTGAACGATTAGCGAAACGGTTGATTCTTACAGTACCTGTAGCGTTTATTTTTGAATATTTAAGGAATTCAAACAATTGATAACTACTGAAGTAATTATCAAAACATAATGAATGCCTCGGTATTGGGATTTCGTTAATTCCAATACTATTACTGAACCGAAGCCGTAATTATTTTTGTTTGATTGGTTAATTTTAGTATTCGAACCTTGATATAATAAAAAATCGTAAGGTAAACCACTCTTACCGTATAAAACGAAAACATTTATTCCCCATGGACATGGTTTACCTTTTACGTACTGTTTGATATTTAGATGGTTAAGGGCCATGGGATGATTTGCTCAATGCTAACAATTTCTTCAATATCATGCTCATGACATCTTTTAAGTACAGCTTGCAATCATGGTGTTACTACGAACTTGTCCGAACAATTTTTGATCCGGTTTTTGTCTACAAAATGTAAATTCGTTCTCAATTGAAGGAATCTATCAAGCGACATTGCATTCATTATTGGGGTAATTCCCAAATTGTTACTCCAATAGGTTCTAAGTCTTCCTAATTTTAGATTTCCCATCATGATTTGAATACCAATGAACTTTATTAGTTGCGCTTGGCTGATATTTTTAAACAAATCGTCTCCACTATTTTCTGAAGCATACAAGTTTGTGTATTTTGCCATGTATTCGAATAAATCTTTTGTTAAATACTTGAAGAAATATGTGGAGGGGGATATATTGGGTGTATCATCGGCTCTATCAATGTTATTTGCAAATGGAGTACTACCATTCTCAAACTGAGCTCTGTGCCATCTTATTTTGGACTTATCGGTGGTGACCACTGGATTAATAAAATGATCAATGAGCTCAAAGGTCATATTTTCTACCAGCAACGTGTCAGAATTCTCTAGAGTATTTGCTTCTGCTATTACAATTGCAGTAGTGTCATCACATTCCGGTTCGTTTTGTAAATGTTCCAAATTAATATCGTTTTCACCCAGAACTATGTCTGTTAAGTTGCTGGTTTTTGATGTATATGGAATTGAGGGCACATCAAATACATTTTCTTTGCGCCAATGGAGTCTAATTGAATAAGTTCCGAATTATTTTCCCCTTCATTATCTGATAGCTCTGAATCGGAAGCGTTTAGTAGAACAAATATTTCATATGGATACGTCCCTTTTTTAAACACCGTTCGCCTTACCTCCATTGCCTATAAACACTAAACAATACAAAATATAAGATATAACGGGTGTTTTTTTAGGAGGTTTGTTTTTCCGATAGATGTCGTTTTATTTTATGACAGTTGTTTTGACAGCTCAAAGTGGCATTTCTACTCAGTATTGTTTGGCAAATCATTATGAATAGGTTAACTCCAGAACAACGTTTTCAAATCGTGGAAATTTATTTTCAAAATCAGTGTTCAATTAAAAATGTTTATAGAGCACTTCGTGAATTTTATGGTGCACATAATCGTCCGTCAGAGACCACCATAAAGAACGTAATTACCAAATTTCGGTCTACATTCACTCTTTTGGATGCCAAGCCACCGACAAGAATGAGAAGAGTTCGTACAGAAGAAAATATTGCTGTCGTTGAGGCCAGTGTCGAAGAAAACGACAATTTATCGATTCGTCGTCGTGCTCAGCAAATTGGACTTTGTCCATCGACTTTATGGAAAATTTTACGTAAAGATTTGGGTTTGGTGCCATACAAAATTCAATTGGTGCAAGAATTAAAGCCACACGACCATCGTTTGCGCCGTGAATTCAGTGATTGGTCGTTAAATCAATTGAACGAAGATCCATTTTTTTACCGTAAAATTCTCTTCAGTGATGAGGCGCATTTTTGGTTAAATGGATACGTCAACAAACAAAATTGTCGCATTTGGAGCAAAGATAATCCACACGCCGTTCTAGAATTACCAATGCATCCTGATAAATGTACTGTTTGGTGCGGTCTATGGGCTGGTGGGATCATCGGTCCATATTTCTTTAAAAATGAGGAAGGACGACGCGTTACCGTGAATGGAAATCGATACAGAACCATGTTAAATGAGTTTTTGTTGTCAAATCTTGAAGATATGGATATGAATGAAATGTGGTTTCAACAAGATGGTGCCACTTGCCATACAGCACGTGAAACAATCGACTTATTGAAAGAAACTTTCAACGACAACATTATTTCGAGAAATGGTCCGGTGAATTGGCCTCCGCGTTCGTGCGATTTGACGCCACTCGATTACTTTTTGTGGGGATACGTGAAGTCATTGGTTTATGTGGATAAACCTCAATCGATTGACGCTTTGGAAACCAATATTCAACGTGTCATTGCTGACATACGCCCTCAAATGCTTGAAAAAGTGCTGGAAAATTGGACCTCCAGAATGACATTTGTGAAAAATAGTCGTGGTAGCCATATGCCAGAAATTGTGTTTAAATGTTAAATGCCAAAAAATTATCTACCAAATAAAAAAAAATTTTGGTCATTTCATAATTTTATATGTGTTTTATTCAAAAAAAAAATCGGCAACCTCTTAAAAAAACACCCTTTAGTTATAAAGAGATAAGATACTAGTAAAAAAGTTGATAACCATCGGTATGAATTGTCATCATATGTTTTCAAAATGATTTATGGCATCAAATGACGACACACCATTTTGTCGGATTTGGAATCAAATGTGTACAAGAATTTTAGCATCAAATTAGAATTTTTTAAACAACAATTTTGTCAAAATTTTGATTCAAAATAAATATATAGACTATACTGAGTATAGAACAAAGTAATAAATTAAAAACTAACTAAGTTACAATAAAAAATAACGTCGATCGAGTTGACACTGTCATGAAACTGAACGTTTTGTCGGTTATAAATTGTAAAAAATTTATAATAAACGTCAAAAATCAGAGAGAACATGATTACCAAACTCAAAAAACACAAAACATTTACAACTAGAGCACAAAACAGAGAGATAGTGAGCTATAAACAGAGCACCGTCATATGATGCCAAATCTAATGAAAGGGATAGAAGTTGCCACACAGATTTCCCCAAAATTTCGCAAACACCTCCCAATTAATGGAAATAGTTAAGTATGAAGTTGATAAGACGCCTCAACTGTAGAGATGCCGAATTTTGGTGGAATAAGTTTTTTTTATCAAAACTCATCATTTTTTATAAAATTTAAAATAATTTATTTTGTTTGAAATTTAATTTACAATCTTTTTATTTTTAATCAGGTTTTCGTAAATGGTATCTACTTTTCAAAATACTGGCAAAAAATGAAAAACTTACTATAAAAGCTGCCCCTTCCGGTGGACCTATATTGGCCTGAAATCATTTGTGGAAAAGGCTTAAGTATGAAGTTTCATCCCAATCAACCAATCCATCTGGGCTTTATAGAGGCCGAATTTTCATTGAAAAACAGTTTCTTAGTAATTTCCGCTTAAATTTTAGAAAACTTATCTGGACCGGTACTGTTGCTAATTTAATTTGTAATTTGTTTACAAATGGGATCTGCCAATTTATGGAAAGAGATCGAAAGGAAGGAAATATGGAATTGGAATTATGTAATTTCACCTCAGTCAGTCCGTCTTGGCTGTAGATCGCCAGCAGATATACAAAAAGTCGAAGAAAAATTTCGGTAGAGTAAAACAGAACATACGAGTAGAAAGCGGAAGTGGAATTTTAAAAACTTCAAAATTTGATGTACCCAAGACAGAAAAATACGCAATTGTTTGGTAAGATATTAGAGCTAAGATAAGAACAGTTGCATATTCAAGAATAAATAATATAAAATACAAACAACTAAATAACATAGCCTTCGGTGGCACTCCATGTTCTGGGAATTCCTTGGGAATAGAGAATTGGAACAAAAATTACATACAATTTTTGTTTAAACTATTTTTGACTGACCTACCGAGGGAAAAGGTTTGATGTATACTTTTATAAATTGAGGATAATTTTTCCATTTCGATACTGGGGGTTAAGTCGCATTTTGTGAAAATATCAAAATGAAAACTTTTTTTCATTGGCAATCGAGTAATTTTGAATTGACCATAAGACATTTTTACTTCACACAGTGGAATTAAAAATACGTGCGAATAGTTGAAACTACTAGATTGCTAATGAAAAAGCTCCGTTTTTCATTATTTCACGGGACACGACATGACCCAGGGGGTAATTATTTATCTAATTTCGAATATTTAGTCCAGTTACATAATCAATAATTTAGTGAACCGCATTCAGTCCATAGGGCTCATTTGTAATGAGCCTCGGACCTGCATGTTAGCTTTCGAGTCTTTCACATCAGAAAAAAGTTTAAAGCGAATATAGTCTAGTCGAAAATTGTTTACGATTGGTAACTTTTGTGACATCTACAACATATTGTGAAAACTACCCGTATAGCTGTCAGAAATATTTGTAATTAAAACAAAACGTAAGCGTGTGTGCTAATAAATTAACTCTATCACGTTTGATAAAATAACTCTAGTTGCAATTGGTTTGAATATTTGATATATAGGCTGCCACACTATCCTATATACGACCCGTCCTCAACTTGAGTTGTTCTTTGATACTCGATGAAAATGTTAGTCGTTTGAGTGGTATTGTGATTAATTGACCAGTAGGAATAGTGCTGAGCTGTGTTATTTCTGATAACGGATTCGCGTTTGATTTTATTAGAATATCCGTTGTTGCACCTGTGGAATAGTTTGTTTGCGGAGCTTCGATGAAATTTATGGTTTAAGCCGATACCATGGATTCGACGCTTTTGATCGTAAAGGTGAAATATTTTGCGCTTCGTCTATTGATCGGGATATAGGTCTCTCGTACGATGGTTGTAATGACTGTTGAATAGTGTTTCCTCTAAACAAACTAAACTCAAACGTTGATTAATCTTTTAATACTAATACTTGTTCCTTGTCATGTCGAGAAGGCGTTGAGGCCTACTTGGTACCATGAAATCTGATAATCTCGCCGCTAGTTGATATTTTTAGACCGAGTAAGATTAGTGGCAATGATCTTGTCCGCTGTTTGTTGGCTACACACATAATTGCGCCATAATTAAACCGCTGCACGCTGGATTGTATGTAATAGTACATCTACGTTAAAATCGTCATTTAACCTATGTCATTTAACCTAATTCTACCTAAATTGATGATATACCTAAACGACTTATCCAAGTTTTGATGAATGAATACCAATGGTTCTGCCCTAGTGTTCGGTATTGGTGTTGCTTGAGGCCAACGAGTTTAGCGGTCGATTATCTTTCGGTCGTCGGTTGCAGGTGCAGACCTCAGGCGTGGGAATGCAGTTTTTGGCTCATACAAGTATTTATTGCTTCAATGCTAGCCAAATGATTTTTTTATCTTATTCCCATTAGATCCCCGATCATGACTTAAAATGACCCCGTTGCAAAATACCTCAAACAAACTCAAATTTGTTGTAGTGTGGTTAACGGATACTCGCGAAAGCCAAGTGGTTCAATGTCATTTTTTAAAATGTGTTTCAAATAAGGAAACCGTTCTTTTGAAAATCGTAATCGCATTCCATCCGAAATTCTTCAGCATTATAATAATCCATATGAATTCTTTCATGGAAATTTTTGGTCCTTTTATTCGTCGACATAATAAAATCTCATAACCTGAATCATTAGACTCTGAGTCTGACGAAGATGAATTACCGAGATTTTCCATATCTGTTAAAAACTGATTATTCACAACTGAAATAAATTTTCATACTCTTTGACTCTTTGACACAACGTTTGTCGTTTTTATTTTCAAAATTTCGAAAATAATGTAACCACTATTTTAGCCATCGATATCGAAGTATAAATCTGTGGATACGTTGGCTGTGTATGCCGATTTATCTATCCACGTTTCAAAATACGGGCCTTTTTGCTTATGACTATATAAACATAATTTTCTCTGCTCGTCTCTACTACACCACCTGATTCATTTAGCATTACCCAGTGGGCACTGCGGAAATGTATGCATCTAAGATTTTGCCCCGCTAACCTAACATGTGTGTGGCATTTCAATCAATAATTCTAATCTTTCGAGTTTAATTCGATTTATACGATTCGGATTCTGCTGGATTTCAATATTTTATCAAGAATGAGGCAAACCTAAACCTTTTTAATGAAGGGCATTTAGTACCAAATCTGTTTTTGATATGAGTAAATTGAATAAAAATGTTTCAATACAGAATTTAATTAGCATTTTATTTTTAAGAGACCGGCCAAATGGCACAGTGGTTAGAGCTTTGGCGTTTGGATCGGGAGGTACCGGGTTCGAATCCTGATAGGGGCAGGATGCAAAAGGAAATTTTAATCAGCAGATTACGATCTGGGATGAAATGGAACACAACTATGACCCCCTGTCGGAGTGCAGAACTCACGGGCCAACCCATATTCCATGTCAGTATAGGCTGGCATGGAGCTATGCAATGTGCAGATATGATGACAAAATCAGACCTATATCCGTACGTCGATTTTCGAGGTAACTGCGTAAGGTAAGGACGTAAATAAGCGAAAGAGTTGGAGTGCTTCGGCCCCAGAAAAAGATTGCAAAGAAAAAAAAATAAAAAATTTAAGATAAGTAATTACAGTTTACAGACTAGACTACATCATTTTTATAAAATTCACATTAAACAAAATCATAGTCTAGTCTGTAAACTGTAGTCAGACACTGACTGAGACACTGTGTGTCTCTAGTCTGTAAACTGTAATTACTTCTCTTAATTTTTTTTTTATTCTTTGCAATCATTTTCTGGGGCCGAAGCACTCCCAGGTAACGTAGGTCAAAAATAATTTAAACAAAAATTTTATGTAATTTTTGTTACTGTTAACTCTCTATTTCCAAGGAATTCCCAAAATATGGAGTGCCACCGTTCTTATCTTAGCTCTAACTTCTTACCAAAAAATTTCGTATTTTTTCTGTCTTGGATACAGCAAATTTTGAAGTTTTCAAAATTCCACTTCCGCTCCCTGTGCTCTGTTTTACTCTACCGAAATCCTTCTTCAACTTTTTGTATGTATGCTGGCGATCTACAGTCCAGACGGACTGACTGATCGAGGTGAAATTACATAATTCCAGTTCCATTTTTCCTTCCTTTTAATCTCTTTCCATAAATTGGGAGATCCCAGGGATTTTTGGCCGAAATAAATCCACCGGAAGTGGCTGTTTCCATAGAAGCTTTCTAATTTTTTGCAAATGTTTTGAAAGTATATCATTTACGAGAAAACGACTACGATCAAACAAATTACAAATTAAATTAGCAACAGTACCGGTCCAGATCAGTTTTCTAAAATTTAAGCGGAAATTACTAAGAAATTGTTTTTCAATGAAAATTCGGCCTCTATAAAGCCCAGATCGATTGGTTGATTGGGATGAAACTTCATACTTAAGCCTTTTCCACAAATGATTTCAGGTCAATATAGGTCCACCGGAAGGGGCAGCTTTTATAGTAAGTTTTTCATTTTTTGCAAATATTTTTAAAAGTAGATAGCATTTACGAAAACCTGATTAAAAATAAAAAGATTGTAAATTAAATTTCAAACAAATAAATTATTTTAAATTTTATAAAAAATGATGAGTTTTGATAAAAAAAACTTATTCCACCAAAATTCGGCATCTCTACAGTTGAGGCGTCTTATCAACTTCATACTTAACTATTTCCATTAATTGGGAGGTCTTTGCGAAATTTTGTGGAAATCTGTGTGGCAACTTCTATCCCTTTCATTAGATTTGGCATCATATGACGGCGCTCTGTTTATAGCTCAATATCTCTCTGTTTTGTGCTCTCGTTGTAAATGTTTTGTGTTTTTTGAGTTTGGTAATCATGTTCTCTCTGATTTTTGAAGTTTGTTATAAATTTTTTACAATTTATAACCGACAAAACGTTCAGTTTCATGACAGTGTCAACTCGATCGACGTTATTTTTTATTGTAACTTAGTTAATTTTTAATTTATTACTTAGTTCTATACTCAGTATAGTCTATATATTTATTTTGAATCAAAATTTTGACAAAATTGTTGTTTAAAAAATTCTAATTTGATTTCTTGTACACATTTGATTCCAAATCCGACAAAGTGGTGTGTCGTCATTTGATGCCATAAATCATTTTGTAAACATATGATGACAATTCATACCGATGGTTATCAACTTTTTTACTAGTATCTTATCTCTTTATAACTATATCTTATATTTTGTATTGTTTAGTGTTTATAGGCAATGGAGGTAAGGCGAACGGTGTTTAAAAAAGGGACGTATCCATATGAAATATTTGTTCTACTAAACGCTTCCGATTCAGAGCTATCAGATAATGAAGGGGAAAATAATTCGGAACTTATTCAATTAGACTCCATTGGCGCAAAGAAAATGTATTTGATGTGCCCTCAATTCCATATACATCAAAAACCAGCAACTTAACAGACATAGTTCTGGGTGAAAACGATATTAATTTGGAACATTTACAAAACGAACCGGAATGTGATGACACTACTGCAATTGTAATAGCAGAAGCAAATACTCTAGAGAATTCTGACACGTTGCTGGTAGAAAATATGACCTTTGAGCTCATTGATCATTTTATTAATCCAGTGGTCACCACCGATAAGTCCAAAATAAGATGGCACAGAGCTCAGTTTGAGAATGGTAGTACTCCATTTGCAAATAACATTGATAGAGCCGATGATACACCCAATATATCCCCCTCCACATATTTCTTCAAGTATTTAACAAAAGATTTATTCGAATACATGGCAAAATACACAAACTTGTATGCTTCAGAAAATAGTGGAGACGATTTGTTTAAAAATATCAGCCAAGCGCAACTAATAAAGTTCATTGGTATTCAAATCATGATGGGAAATCTAAAATTAGGAAGACTTAGAACCTATTGGAGTAACAATTTGGGAATTACCCCAATAATGAATGCAATGTCGCTTGATAGATTCCTTCAATTGAGAACGAATTTACATTTTGTAGACAAAAACCGGATCAAAAATTGTTCGGACAAGTTCGTAGTAACACCATGATTGCAAGCTGTACTTAAAAGATGTCATGAGCATGATATTGAAGAAATTGTTAGCATTGAGCAAATCATCCCATGGCCCTTAACCATCTAAATATCAAACAGTACGTAAAAGGTAAACCATGTCCATGGGGAATAAATGTTTTCGTTTTATACGGTAAGAGTGGTTTACCTTACGATTTTTTATTATATCAAGGTTCGAATACTAAAATTAACCAATCAAACAAAAATAATTACGGCTTCGGTTCAGTAATAGTATTGGAATTAACGAAATCCCAATACCGAGGCATTCATTATGTTTTGATAATTACTTCAGTAGTTATCAATTGTTTGAATTCCTTAAATATTCAAAAATAAACGCTACAGGTACTGTAAGAATCAACCGTTTCGCTAATCGTTCACATCTATCAGATAAGGAGCTGAAGTCAAAGGGAAGAGGATTCCCAGATGAAACAGTTAGTTTAGATGGTAACATTTGGGTTGTTAAGTGGCAAGACAATACAACTGTTTATCTGGCTTCAAATTGTCTCGGAATTGGTGAAGAATGTGTGGTAAGAAGGTAGGATAAAAAAGCAAAAAATATATTGAAATAAACCAGCCAGAAATTATCGGTCGTTACAATTTTGGAATGAGGGGGAGTTGATCGTTTAGCTCGGTTAATATCTTATTACCGGATTTTTATCAAAAGTAAAAAATGGACTTTACGAGTAATTATTCATTTTATTGATTTCGATATTGCGGCTGCATGGATTGAGTATAAAAATGACGTAAAAAAATCAATCAAAAACATCCAATGGATCTATATGAATTTAGACTACATTTGGCAAATGCTTTGATATGCGCGGACTTAACTAAGAAGCGGGGAAGGCCACAGAGTAATTTAGAAAGCAGCAAACTTGATTCGCCCGGATCTAAAAAAAATAAAATTGAATCTCGTCCAATTGATGAGCTACGACTTGATACAGTTGGTCATTTACCGATACATGGCCAAAGTCGTACTGCATCACGATACAAATTTCCAAGGGGCACCGAGCGGTCCAGAATTTCATGTGAGAAATGCAAAGTACACCTTTGCTTTAACGGAAATAATAATTGTTTTTATAAATATCATAAGGAAGACTGAATATATAAAAAGTGCATCTAGATGGTGGGCTAGCCCACCCATTTTAATACTAAATAATTATTATAAATGTGATTTTGTAATTTTTATTTGTGAACGTGTTAGAATTGTAATCTATTATTTTCTTGAAATAAATGTGATATAATATATTAATTTAGAAGTTGTTTTTATTTAACCTTTCGTTCGAATTGTCATCATTTGGTGACAAATTTCAAAAGGCTCCCAAGGTTATGTCAGGCTTTTTTTCTACTTTTTCTTACATTTTTTGGTTATTTAGTAAGAATCCAATCAGAAAATTAAAACCAAAAAATTTTCTTATGATTGGTTTAAAATTTCTACTGAAAGGGTTAAGCTGTTTAAATTTTTTGCAATGATGTCGAAATGTTTAGCATTTACAAAAAACGGCAAAGAATTAAAAAATTCAAATAAACTTAAAGATTAAATTTTCAACATGTGCTGACCTTCTTGACTTTCTGAAATTTATCAGGAACAACGATTTTTCATTATACTGGACAGTTTTACCAAAAGTCCAATAAGTTATTTTTTTTGTTTTAGAAATTAAGAGTCTTGTATTCGAAATATGTATACATTGTCTATTTATCTATTTATTTATTTAAAGAAATCTATTCTGTGATTTACATGTATGATTTCAGAATTTAATTTAAAACAAAAATATTAAAAAAACTAAAATAAAGAAAAGTAAAGCACAGCAATATATAAATCAGATCTTGATTTAACAATTAAAAATTTAAAAAATAATTCTTAAGTATATTTTTGAACTTGTCCTTTGATAAATTAAAGTCAAATAGGTCGTCGACGATGTTGAACGATTTAGACGACCTATTAATGGGGTTATTTTCTCCATAGTTTGTGGAATGGTGTTCTAGTGCTAAAAATTCATGGTTTCGAAATGTTCTGCAAGACACATGAATTGATATGTTTTCCAAAATGTATGCTGAATCAATGTGACCAAGCAAAACGTTACCAATGAAAGCCGCACCTAAGAGAAGTCGTCTATTTTCAAGCGTGCATATCTTGTAATCTGTGCATCTTGTTGAGTATGGAGGTAACCGAGCCACATTTTCGTGGAATGGTAAATTGTGGTCGTAATTCCAGTCACTTTTCTTTAACAAGCAAATGAGAAACTTATTTTGAATGCTTTCAATTCTTTTAATGTGTACAGCATAGTATATGGATTCCAGACCATAAACGAAATAGAGTGAACATAAGGTTTGAATATCTTTAAACTCACCAGTCCACCGTTTAACAAATCCAAACATGGCATTGGCTCTCGCAATACAATTTTCAATATGCCTATTGAAACTGGCATTCTCGACATTCTCGTCTTCTTGAAGTTTCTTCGTATCTATCATTCCATTAACAGTTCGAAAAATTTTCACGTCATCAGCAAATATGAGCACGTTTGAGTTTTTGATTGTCTCGGTTATTTGATCTATGACAACAATAAATATCCACGGCCCGATGTGAGATCCTTGGGGAACACCAGACGTAACTTTAATAACGTTTGGTTTCTCATTTCCCATTATTACAAATTGTCGCCGGTTTGATAGATAAGACTTGAACCAATTTATGTAATCGAGTGAAAACCCAAATCCGCATAAACTCCGGAGTGCCTTTTGATGGCAGATGAAATCAATTGCTTTACTGAAATCCGTGTACGCTACATCAACTTGATGATGGTTTTCTATCTCATTAATTATTTTACTGGTGAATTCAACCAGATTAGTTGATGTGGATCGACCAGGCACAAGCCCATGCTGCTTTGTTGATATATGACGTGCAGTTGTGGATTTAAAGTTGTTGCATAAAACTAATTCAAACAATTTTGGAATTGATGATGTAGTTGATATTCCTCTGTAGCATGTAACGTCATCTCGTTTGCCCGATTTAAAAATTGGTGTAATTTTTGAAATTTTCCATTTTTCGGGAAACACCCTGGTGCTTAAGGAGTGGTTGAATCAAGACCACAACCGTCTCCAAATCCCTTTAAAGCCGATAAAATGTTATCCTCATATATAACAGGAGGAGTTATTGATACGTTGGTATTGCTAGGTTGTTCGTACAATCCACTAGTAACGCTTGGTTTATAGACTGATTGGAAAAACTTCGCGAACATGTCAGCTATATCTTTGGGGTTTGAGGAGCTGGTATTGTTATATGTCATACTTTCAGGGTATCCGTCAATTTCGCGTTTATTCCTAAAGTATTTCCAAAAATGTTTTGGATTTACTTTGATTTTTTCTTGAATTTGATCGAGAGACGACCAGTATTTTGATTTGAAGTAAATTTCAAACTCGTTACTGTGTTGTAGAAACATTGTTTTGTCGGCTTCTAACCCGCTTTTCAACATTTTGGCATACGCTTTCGACTTCCGATTTTTTAAGTTAACTAGTCTATCATCGAACCACTGAGGGTGAGCACTTTGTGGTTTACGGCACATAGGTACATAAAGTTCGAAGCCTTGCTGCATAATGTCATTAAATTTATCAACATTTTCGTTTATATCATTGGAATTGAGAGTTGTTTGCCAGTTGATAGATTCTAGCTAACTTTGTAGCCCCGCACGGTGTGTTTTTTTGAAGTTGTATTTGATTGGTTGTAGGTGGAGGAGTAAACATATCTCGAATACACAACACTTGATCGGGTATTGGCCACAACATATTCACCTATTTTTTTGGTTTGAATTCACGAGTGCATTTTAAAAATGTATCCTTTAATTTTCAAAATGGTCACAGGGCCAAAAGATGTCAATATTTTTTTGATAAACTGTATAAGGAAATAGCCCGTGTGTAATACTGAAAACATAACTGTTAAGCCTATTATTGACTAAAACTCTCAACTTTGCCCAAAGCTTATAGATCATTAACCGATTTGATAGATCAATGCATAATAAGATCGTAAATAAAATTTAATTTCAATCTGATTATTTACGAGTATGAAAGAATGAGAAGCTTCCAAACTCGATAAAAGGTGAGAAAAACAGGTAGGAAGAAGAATGTCACGGCCATTAAAATATTAGTTTTATTTGGTTCGTAGGGATCTAATTCGCCGTCCTAATTTTTACATTTAAAAATTATAACAAAAGTGCTGCCATCTTATTTAAAATCACAGTACTAAAGCATTTAAATAATTGATATTTTTTCATTAATTTTGAACTAGTAAATATACTTTTGGCACTAGTAAATATACATTTGTACGTTTATTACATTATTTACAATTTTTTAACATATCTTATCTTTTGATAAGGCTTTATACGGTTCAAAATTTTGATTTTTTGGTAACGTGAAATAGTTAAATTCTAATTTGGTTAACTAACGTTTGTTTTATAATTGTAGGCTGATCTGCTTGTTGAAACGATTTAAGATAGCTAAGAATGATGGCTAATTTCGTGCACCTCACGAAAAGTTCAATATTACTAAAATGTGTTGGATGTTTGGCTTCTAATTAGGATGTTGATTACTCAATTAGTAACTCTGTTGAGATAAGCAAACTTTCCTTTATGTTTTAATGTGTTTTTCTTAGAAGTTTTGTTTCCTAATATTCCCGGACGACTGCAGCGGGCACAAGACATCACCTTTCCCTAGGAAGGAATCAAACCTTAACGATTACCTAGTTCCATAGTCCGGATAAAAACTGATAATTGGAATTAAATTGGTTATTTATAATTTATACTCGTATTAATCCTGAGTGTAAATGCTTCTCTTCATGTTGGTTTTGTCCCGTGTGCCTTCCTAAATATGGTAGTTTCGGGCTGATGTAAGCTCTATAAAATTTTAGAAAGTAATTTGATAAATATCGTAATCTGATAAATTCTCAATCCAAACAATCAGTATAGTGGGAGTCATTATTGTAGACCAGTAAAGAAAATCTAACCATACGGTCTTCTAAATTTGGATAGCAATTCACCAAAATATTTAATACTCACGAAGTTCTTCTTTTATATTACTGAATTTATCCGATCTCTCTTTCAATGAACGGCGCTAAGTTATTAAATTCGTGTCAGATAAATTCGTTTCAGATAAGTATTGACGATGAGCATCAATTGAAGTTTGCTGTAATTGTTATAAAACATCGACAAAATTAACGATGGCGATAATATCATCTCGTTGGGGTTTGAGTCGTAAATCTCAAGTATGTAAGGCTTTTATCTACAATACCAATGACTACAAGTATGCGAATGTAAATATTGGAACGCTAATGATTTGTAGATGGAATTTCATTTCTTCCAAACAAGAAATTATAGACTACTGACACAAATTCAAAAAAGCGCTTGCTTCGAGTGTCTTGCTGGCTGACTCATACTAATTTAAGATTTACCTTAATGTTTGAAGCACGCAAGTGATACCATCCAGCACCACTGGCTTATAAATTTTCAAACCAATAAACCAACTTATTTCTGAATCAAATTGCTCCCATCTTCTTTATCGGATGTACCAAAAGAAACTTAAAGGTTGTCTCTAGTACCTTGATAGAAAGAAGCCAACGGCAACCGGGCGTTAATTTAAAAGATGGGATTTGTTGCCCGTTTTTAGGAACAAGATTGGTCATTTTTCGGAGAGAAGAGAAGGAAATATTGAGTTATTGTTTGAGAAAACAGAATATTTTCAAACCTTTCGCCATTGGGCCAGAGATTATGAGGTTTCTTGGGTTTAGAGTCTGATTGAAGTGAAGTTTGATAAATGAAAATATTATCAAAGTCATTCATTAACCCTTCTGAAAGTATTAAATAATTTTTGGCCAATTAATACTTAACAAAATACCTCTCGTTGTCGACTTAAATTGACGTCATCAGCAAAAAATGAATGTTATCGCCAGTAATATAGAAGGCACTGGATGATCGCACAAAATGAATATACATATAAAGGAATGTATATTTTTTGCAATTGGGAGGGGGGTATACTTTTTCTCTGTATTCTCTGTATCTTATCTCTTTATAACTATCTTTAGAATTTTGTATTGTTTAGTGTTTATGGGCAATGGAGGTAAGGCGAACGGTGTTTAAAAAAGGGACGTATCCATATGAAATATTTGCTCTACTAAACGCTTCCGAAAATAATTCGGAATTTATACAATTAGACTCCACTGGCAAAGAAAGTGTATTTGATGTGCCCTCAATTCCATATACATCAAAAACCAGCAATTTAACAGACATAGTTCTGGGTGAAAACGATATTAATTTGAAACATTTACAAAACGAACCGGAATGTGATAACACTACTGTAATTGTAATAGCAGAAGCAAATACTCTAGAGAATTCTGGCACGTTGCTGGTAGAAAATATGACCTTTGAGCTCATTGATCATTTTATTAATCCAGTGGTCACCACCGATAAGTCCAAAATAAGATGGCACAGAGCTCAGTTTGAGAATGGTAGTACTCCATTTGCAAATAACATTGATAGAGCCGATGATACACCCAATATATCCCCCTCCACATATTTCGTCAAGTATTTAACAAAAGATTTATTCGAATACATGGCAAAATACACAAACTTGTATGCTTCAGAAAATAGTGGAGACGATTTGTTTAAAAATATCAGCCAGGCGCAACTAATAAAGTTCATTGGTATTCAAATCATGATGGGAAATCTAAAATTAGGAAGACTTAGAACCTATTGGAGTAACAATTTGGGAATTACCCCAATAATGAATGCAATGTCGTTTGATAGATTTCTTCAATTGAGAACGAATTTACATTTTGTAGACAAAAACCAGATCAAAAATTGTTCGGACAAGTTCGTTTTAGTAAGACCATGATTGCAAGCTGTACTTAAAAGATGTCATGAGCATGATATTGAAGAAATTATTAGCATTTATGAGCAAATCATCCCATGGCCCTTAACCATTTGAATATCAAACAGTACGTAAAAGGTAAACCATGTCCATTTGGAATAAATGTTTTCGTTTTATGTGGTAAGAGTGGTTTACCTTACGATTATCAGGTGGCATTTTAATGGTCCGGAAAATAGTATTCCCACGATTCCAATGTGGTGATGAACTCAACACAGCAATCACTCAACTATTAAACTAATCCTAAACAATACGCGTTCTTAAATTCTGAACACATCCTTGACTATTGAAAACGTGCGGAGCAATGTATCAATTTCAATTTGCTTTGTCTTTTGCCAAGTTTTATATTAGTCACAGTTAAATAAAAACTTGAACACTCAATAAATACCTATAGTAGCCGAAACTTAAATCAAAAAATTGAATTACTGAAATTGTTTTAACACATACCTAAAGTGGAACACACCCGGTGTCAAATTTTTAGTTGATAAAACCTCCGAGCTCTTTGGGCGTTCTATTTTATATCTTCCATTACATGTTCAAAATGTACATAAAACCTCTTCAATTAAAAGCAAATATTTTCTCATGAAACTGATTCAATTATTTTCTATTCTTGGAATGTCTATAATCTTATTTTTAGTCTTATGTATTTCATGTCTTTGAAATGTGTATAAAAAACACAACTAAAAAAAGAACTTAAATTGAACACCTGAAGATTCTTATTTTTTATTTTACTGTTGCTGTGGTTGTTGTTTTTGTTGTAATATAGCATTCTTTAACAATAAAAAAAAACCAAATAAAATACAAAATCCATTGACGACGAAGAAGACGGTGATGCCGATCATGATGATGGTGATGATCATCAGATATGTTGTATTGTACAATAAAAAAATTCTTTCGATTAATAAAACCACTGAGATTTTAAGCGTTCTTGAATGTACGATAACTTGTATTACTATAAAGCCTCGCGTATCCCCGTCCACCTTCAATATCCTTCACCTTATAACCATTCCATCCGATAGTCTCACTTGTAATTATATTACCTCAAAAAAAAAATCATAAAAATAATTATACAATTCCCCGGAGGTCTTAAAATAAAAAAAATAAAATTATATTTCTACTTTTAATTGAAATTGTCTCACAACGCGATCGGGATAAGATGACGGGAGTAGATTAGATCTAAACTTAAGTTATTTTTTTTAATTTTATGCTTTTTAATTAAACCGGAACTTTTATTGTTATTATTATTTTACATAAATTAAAAGTTTATAAATGATAAATGTACTTCCAACATTATTGGTGATCACACAAATACACGATCGTTATCTTTAAGAATATTCATATTATAATAACACTCGAACATACCTAAATGAGATTGGTTTTCGTAACGATAATACGAACAAAGTGAAAAACAAAAAATGCAATTAAATTTACCGATCGTTTGATCTTTTCAGCGGTTTTTTGTTTTATTTTGTAAATAATAATAAAACGTGAAAAACAAATGAAACAAAACAAAAAGAAACGCGCATTGATTTGATCGGTTAAGACGATCGTAAAAAAAAAAAAACAAAGTTTTATGCTGTGGATGTATATTATACTGCTTGGTTCTTGTTTTTAATACGTTAAATCGAAACATGAAAAGGTGAGAAATTATGAAACTAAACGCGATTCCGTTTGAGTGGGTGAAAATGAGATGGAATTTTGTATGCATATGAGATATGAATAGACACTAGACATTAATATAAGACGATCAAGGCGACATTGTGTCGTTGGAATTTGTATTTTTTGTATTTTGCTTTCTTAAAGATCACCATCAGTGATACCTGTTTGGCATTTTGTTATTGTTTGACATATTCAACCAATTTAATTACGCATTCGTACAATAATTTGAAAGATAAAAAAGCCGCCATAAGTCACACTAATTAAACATTTAACGCCTAAATTATGCTATCGAAACTAGAACCTGTTCAATACCTGTAATTTTTCGTTGACTTTTATCCTATTTTGTTATACACCAAACAAATTACCCGATATGATTTAATATGATGTGATAATAACCTTAAAAGATCAAGTTGCATCTAGCGATCTACCTGTTTTAATCCTTAATATTAAATTATTTTAAAATTTAAAGGGACACAATTTCTCCGAATTATGAATGAACACAATTTTTTGTAAACACATTTGTTGTTGTTTCGGGTGTGTGTGTATAGTATTTTAAGGTTATAGATCCTTTTTTGTATTCTTATGTGTTGTTGCTCTAACCATTAGCCTCCTCTCTTTGTATACAAGTCTATGGAGAACAATAAAAAATAAATCAAAATATTTCGGGTGGTTTTCTAATGAAACGGTAAACATGAACAAACAGGTAGTAAAGTATGGTTTAAGTTATGTTTGTCTATTTAAAATGGTCCTGCCGTAGATAAGTAAGTAAGTAAGCATAGGATCACAATTTGATCATAGATAATTTGATAGGTTATTTGTGTGTGGAAATTTACAAATTTATATTGTTAAATTTATTTTTATGGTTGTATGGATAAGTAAGCGGGATATAAGACGGATACACACAATTCCGTGTTGAGATAAATATTTTGCACACCTGAATATTTTTTGTTGTTTTCTTAAAATTCGAATAAACGATTTCATAAAAAGTGAAGAGAATAACAACAAAGCAAACCATACAAATTTTTAAGTTACCGACTTAGTGGCGCCATATTCGTTCTTCATTCATTATTCATTCTTATGTATTCCTCGCCCAAAACTGATTTTTTCTAGATCGTATTTTGTTTTGATTTTGAATTTATAAAATAAAGCCAGTATCCGACTAACCCATTAATTGGCATGGTTAATATTCAAATCAAACGTGGGCTGTAGAAAGTGTTTTGTGGTTTAAAATGTATGAGACTGGAGTTTAAGATGTTATGTTATATTTACATTGGCCTTATGGTGGTTTACCCTAGAATCTTTGCGTTACTTAGAATACAACCAATTTTGTCGTCAACGCCATACCGCGGCTTTGTTATATACAACGGATTTTATAATTAGTAAGATTATTTTAATCGTATATCAAATACGTGTATGGAAAATTAATCGCAAACCAAATCATCGTAAGGCCACACAATTGTATACCCGTAGGCAACCTCGTCATTGTTTAATCGCATTCACTGTGCTTGAATCGCAAACTTTTTTTTTTTGTGACAAGCTGGGCACCCAGGGGTAAACCTAATTCTAGTATGCTGAATTCAATGGTGCTAGTTCCATTTCAAAGTTAATCCCCATTTGTGAGATATCGCTTTCGACATGTTTTGGCTCTGAGTCAAAAATTTCTCAAAATATACCCTCATTTGCACGTTGATAGCCCTTGAACCATTCAGATTTTCGTTTTGATTTCATCAGCAAAGTTGTTGCGCAAGCCAAGACAAACAACTTTGCTGACCATATCAAGACCGAAAAACGACATCTACATTCACATTTTGGGTTTTTTCTTTTCATTTCGACGAAAAACACTTTGTTATCATTTTTGTCCATTTATTGAATTTAAATCGATTGAAATCGATCGAATAAACATCGCATTGACAAATATAGATATTTAGCGGCCCTGCCTTCCTTATATTTTTGATCTACCGATATAAAATTAAAATTGGAAATATTACAGTTGGTACACAACAAAAAATATCAATCGAAAATTTAGTAAATATATTTTTTAATTGTAATTGGTAGTCAGTAAGTGGAGGTCAGTAATCGGATCAAAACCTCATAAAATAAAAATTATCAATTTAATTATTTTAAATTTGTTTTAATAAAAGTGTTTGATGAAATAAAATAATAAAGTTAAATAAAGTGAATATACTAAAATAAAATGTTGAGTTTTGATTTTAGTTTTTGAGAAATTAATTGAAACCCAACAAGTGGTGACCCCGACGAGATTTTTTTATTGTTCAGTCCACTCGCATTTTTTAGAAAAAATCCTCAATCATGGTTTATTCAAATCGAGATGCAATTCCAACTCCATCAAATTACAGCTGACCAAAAAAATGTTGGACTGTGGCAAGTTCCCTACCTATTGACATTTAATATATCCACCTCCAGACAAAGATAAATACAATACGCTAAAACGAGCAATCATTAAGACGTATTCGCTATCTCAAGAAAAACACTTGAAGGAATTAGTTGAAAAGAAAGATATCGGCGAAGATAAACCATCCAAAGTATACAGGACCATGAAAAGATTAGCGGGTGATAACATTAACAAAGAGACCGCGAGCAAACTTTGGATTAATCGGATTTGAAGAAAAACCAACCAACGATTTATTTGAAAAGGCAGATCGAATGTAAGAAGCTTCGGAATTGTACAATATTTCACAAGTAGGTTCCACCTTAACGGCAACCTCTGGTAATCAATCTAGAAAAAAATATACATTGGAGATTACAGTGTTGAAGAAACAAATTTCACAATTGCAGCAGTCATTTTCAAGCTTTGTTTCTAGTAGTCGCCATCGCTCGCGTTCTTCGATAGCGCCAAAATTTCGATCAAGAAGCGGCAACAGATTTTCCAGGAATTATAAGTATTGCTGGTATCATTATAAATTTGGTGGAAGAGCACTCAAATGTATAAAACCGTGCGAATTTTCATCGCAAAGTAATATATCCACAAAGTCAAGTCCTTTAAACGAATAAATTCGACTGTCTTTACGGCAGATAGTCGAATGCATACGAACCGCCATCTTTTTCTTAGAGATCAAAATAATAATTTACTTTTCCTTGTAGATACAGGAGCCGACCTTTCGGTTGTCCCAAATAAATTTTTTCAAGGAAATCGAACTCTCGATCCAGTATTGTGTCTGTCGGCAGCGAATGGCACAACTATTAACACTTTTGGGACTAAATTATTTTCGGTCGATATTGGGCTTTGGCGCACCTTTAACCATCCATTCGTGCTAGCGTCCGTTAACCAACCAATTATCGGAGCTGGTTTTTTAACTAAATTTGGTTACTGTTAATACTCCAACACCGAAACACTGGGGGATTGACAATATTTTTGGAAAATTATTAAAGGGATTTTCAACCCTTACCGAATCCCCAAATTTTAATGTCCCAGTCAAACACAGTGTGGTTCATCACATATATACTAACGGTCAACCTCCGTATTCGAAACCACGACGACTGGATCCTACGAAACATAAGGCAGCGTATAACGAGTTCGGACATATGATCGAATTAGGCATATGTCAACCGTCGTCATCCCCGCTTTCATCACCACTCCATATGGTTGGAAAGAGAGACAGTACGGATTGCCGTCCATGTGGAGACTACCGTCGACTGAATCGTTATCCGATACCGCACATCCATAATTTTTCTGTACATCTGCAGGGATGCACAATTTTTTCAAAAATTGGTCTAATCAGGGCATACCACGCAATACCTGTAGCTTCCGAACACGTTCCTAAAACGGCCAATACCACCCCATTTGGGCTATTTGAATATAAACGAATGCCTTTTGGACTTCGAAACGCAGCTCAAACGTTTCAGCGGTTTATGAATGAAGTATGTAAAGACCTCGATTTCGTCTTCGCCTATATTGACGACATATTGATAGAGTAAAACTTAGCTCTGCGAAAGGAAGCGCCTGAACCACCTTCGTGCAGCGTGTGAAGCCTTCTCGAACAGACTCGATGCTATTATCCGCGCTAAAGATGGCTACATCGAACAATAACATATTTTTTGTTAAATTTGAAATGCATTTACGATCTACTGAAGTTTTGAAATTTGATTCTTAAATCAGCTTGGCCCAATACTTGAATGCCCATTGGAGCTTCGGCACGATGAAGAAATCTCTCGAATGTGTTGTTGTGCTGAGATGACAATCTTTAATGAAATGTTTGCAGTAGCCCGTGATACAGATAATATAAGTCATTGTGAGTCGTCACGGTTTCCGCGTTAGTTCTTCAGGATCTGCAGGATTGTGCTTGGTGCCGACATAATTCCAATCTGTGGGCTAAGTGTAATCTATGATTTGTGAAACCCAATTGGCCCCAAACGTGTTCCAGCTATTAGGCAGGCTGCGTAGCCAACCAAGTACAACTTGCGAGTCGGTTCATGCATGGCACGCCGTGAGACTGCACAATGGCGTGTATGTGTTTGGCGAGAAGTACACTGGCACAAAACTCCAAACGTGATAGACTGAACGTTTTCAGTGCTGCAACCTTGGTCTTTGATGTCAGCATCGTGATTTTAGTGGATCCATCTGTAAACATTGTATGAGCATACACTACCGCTACGTATGCTTTCTCAGAGGTGCCGCTGGGTCCGTGAAGTTGAAGAAGGTTGCGAGTTGTCGAATGACGATCCAGCGAATTATGAGAGTCTCCAATGATTTCAGGGTATCACGATAAGTAAGTCACCTTTAATCCATTGATTTTAGGGCCGCTATATCCCACGATATGCCGAGTACCCACAAATCTTGTAACATGATTTATGCGATGATTGTGATAGAAGGTACCCACCCAGCCGAGCGGATCAAATATCTTTAATGCCTGCGACAGTATTGTTCATTTGGTTGGTGCACGAACATAATGTAGTCCGAGTGTTTTGACTGAATTGTCCCAGTTTAGCTCAAGTTGACCCTGATTTACGCGGAATTCGCTTGGTATCTAATTGAAAAGCTGCTGACTGTTTGAGGACCACTTCCATGCAGTTCGAAGCCACCACATCTGAGTAGCTCCACCGGTAACTGAGTCGGTCTTCAGATCGTCGGCGTAAAATTCCTTGGATGTGACTTTTACTGCATTAATTGCAGTTTCACCTGTTCATCTAGTGTTACCTGAAGTAAGGTGCGAATTGCGAGACACGGAATACTGACAGTACCGTACGTGACGGTGCGCAAGCGATAGTCTCGAACTGGCTCAACTGGAGAAAATGGCCGGCCATAATTTCCGCTGATAACTTCTGTATTCGAGTGCCATCAGGATCTGCCGATACATCTGCTTGTTGTCGGAAACGAAAACAAATTGATGTTTGCGAAAACAGGGTAGTATTTCGAAGACGTTTTGCTGAAGCTTGGGACCAATGGGCTTCTGGTTAAGTGATATGCCGGATGATGTCTTGTGCGAAGCGTTGAACACTACGCGCAGTTTGCGTTGTATCACACCGTGATGAGGAAGATAACATATCTGCCACAGCGAGTTGTTGTGATCTTCTGTCATTTCCTCCATGTGACCCGATTCCAAAAAATCCTACATGAACCTGTTGTACTCAGAACGTATAGTTGATAATTCTTTGCGAACCAGCGTTCCATTTGTTGTAGTTGCAAAACTGCAGCCTCTCATGATCTTGCAAGGGGTGATGAGTTCTCATTGAATGGCGGGGATACGGTTTATTTTTCATTTTCATTGCGATAGTGTGTCGATTCGTAGTGTCGTTCGCATTGTCGCTTGTCGTGCGTTAATTCTCGAAATGGACGAACATCATCGATTTCCCATACTGAAATGAGCGTATTGTTGACTGAGTCATATAGTCCTCGATGGTTGCCGTTAAACTAGACGGTTAATTGGTTGTCCTACCCTCCATCTTGCCGGAGAGGATGTAACCAAGTTTTGTATTTTGTGCGAATGGTAAACCGTTAACGCCGCTGATGCATTCATCCTTATGAAGTATCCCGATGACGTCGGCTGTGGGAAAAATATCTATCTTGTTGGGTCGATATAGTAAGGAGGATCAGCAAGTTCAAATTTATTGAGGGCTGTGACCAAGATGGAGAATATTGAATCAATTCGGAAGTGTAAAACGATTTCGGCAATTAAATGCGACGTGGGCGCCACGCTCGCACTCGATCCAACTGATCTTGACTACTGACGTAGGACTCTGAATCGAACAGAGCTCGAATGATGAAGTTTGGGTTTCATTGCGTTTCGATGGCGATTGCTGTTGAGAGCAGAACTTCCTTAAATGGCGATGCCACGTAGTTCGTAGTGACCGAAGTTTGTGGTGGTTTGACGGATGATGATTTGGTATTCGGATTTGAGTTGTGTAAAAGCGTCTCTAGGTGCTGAGATTGCATGACCAATACGATGATAACGGAACTACCTTGTGCAACTGTGGTGGATTCAACTGTGCTTTAGTCATGTAAATCTTCTCCAGTGATTTCCATCTGGTGTTCAGGAAATCGATCAGATCTTTGTATGATGGATATTGCGCTCGGGTTAGTGCAAAAATTTCCCAATGTCGATAGGTTTCTGGATCCAGCTTGTGTAGCTTTTGCGAATTGGTGTCAGCTGTTTATGATTATGAACGAGGACGATGAATAAATTCTCAAATTCGGTCAGCTTTGTATCGATTGACTGCTGTTCGAGGGTTAACTTGGCGTCACCTTGTGGGTTCTCGATGGTGGTTGCTAGTTATTTCTGCATGGTTCTCAAATTCGATTTGGCTGCGAGGTAATAGTCATCCGCTTGATCGCGGTTACGATGCATTCCCTCGGGTTCCTCTTCACCACACACGGCCTCGATCTGGTCATGTACGCTGCAGAGTTCATTTTACCTGGCATACTCCCTGCTCTTCCTCTCTGCTCGAGTTGACATTGCATTGCACTGCCGAATTTTACAAGTTCTATCACCAGAATGTCACGGTTTGCACACTAATTCCACTAGTCATGCACACTACACCGAAATGTTAAATTTTCTTACCCACAAGAGCTGTTGCGGCACGGCACGGACAATCCGATAATCCGGTAAATTCGATAAATCCGGCTCGAAGGAACAAAAAGAAGGAAGATATTTCATTATCGAACTGCTCGATGTTGTATTGGTTGATGGGTAGTCCGATGTTGTATTATTTAGGGTTGCCTTGGTGTAATTTGTATATAGAGTGGCTGAGAATAAGTGTTACCAAATGAAAACGCTGTAATTTTTTTAATTTTGATTATTGTTTATTTAAATTTCGTGGAATATGTTGAAAACATATTACATTTTACGAAAAACATGTTACTGCTCGATATGACCTCTTTTGGCTCTGATTATTTGATTCAGTCTTCCATAGAAAGCATTGCATGCTGACCGAACGTGAGCTTGCGGAATTTTATTCCATTCTCGAAAAAGAGCTGACTTCAATGCATCAACACTTTCGTATTTTTTAGTGGACACCTTACTCTCTAAAATGGACCATATGGAGAAATCCATGGGATTCAAGTCTGGTGAATATGGTGGCCATTCTTTCGGCGAAATCAGCCGCGGGGCGCAATTTTGTAAAAATTGCTGTGTCGCTCGAGATTTGTGTGACGGTGCCGAGTCCTGTTGGAATGTCCAACGGTTCCTACCAAAGTGTTTACATGCCCAAGGTAGCAAAGCATCGTTTAGGATCCTTTGGCGGTACACCTCTTGGTTTACCTTGACTCCATGTTTGATGAAAACCAGAGGAGTGCGTCCATCTGCAGTCACTGCAGCCCAAACCATAACATAAGCTGGTGATTGCTTGCGCATGGCAACTTTTGTGTCCAAATTATCGTTGGACTTAGGCTCTAACCAAACACGATCATTTTGTTTATTCACATACTGTTGAATGGTGAAAATTTTCTCATCAGAAAAGACAATTTTTGGAATCTCATCACGTTCGGCCAAGGCCTTCAATGCTCGTGTTCTTTAACTGTTTTTTGTGCCTCCGTAAGATCTTGAACTTTTTGTATCTTGTAGGGCTTCAAGTGTAGTTCATTTTTCAATATGGTTTGAATGCTGTATCGTGAAACATGTAGACGTGCTGCTAATTGATTGGCACTTTGACGAGGATTTCGTTGGATTCGTTTCTTCACATTTCGTATCATTTCTTTTGATGTTGCTGTCTTTTTAGGACCGTCTCTGTTGCGTTTAGCGATGCTACCAGTTTCGTTGTATCGAGTTATGGTTCGATAAACAAACATTTTATTCACATTCAAATGCTGGAGCTGACGAACTATTGCTGTTTGTGAATTTCCACCCAAATACAGTGCAATTACACTATTACGTTTGAATTCCATTACGATTTTTTTATGAAGATATTAATTTAGAACAATTATTTGTTGACCACATGTAAACAACTAACCCAACTTCAATCTGTCAAAACATTGACGCGCGAAAATGACAACTACACAAATGACAGCAGAGTGAACTCAGTAACATTTGGTCTCAGCCACCCTGTATTATATTGTGTCCACCGACAGATGCCAACCCCGACTGTCGTGGACACTTTTACTGTCATCTCAAATAATATTAAAAACTAGGGGCTTATTACTGGCAAAAGTGATCAGCCCTTTACTGGAAAGGGTGGCCCACTACTAGAAAAATACAATGTTTTCTCAATTTAACTTATTTATCATAAAAAATAAACCTTCATTGCAGTTCAATCGCCGATTAAATCATATTAAGTGCTTAAAGTATAAAAATCTTAAGGAGGCGCATTACTGGGTGTTTGATCCTATTAAGTGAAAACCTATGGTTTAACAGGATTTTGTATTATTTGTACTTCCGCCATGACTATCACATGCACGCGGGAAGTACTTCTTTTCTCAAACTTAATCGTTTTAAGTTTAGTAAATGATACTACGAGTATTTAGGCGAGAGGATCAGCAATCATGTTATTGAAAATCGATATTGACTTGGAGAAGATCACAAAATTATATTCTCGTTCAGATGATGTTAGTTCGGATTTACACTAAAACTCGAATTAAAAGTGGCGCAATGTCCAAACAGTAAGCTTGGCAAACTTGAATTTTTACGTTGCGATATTTCAATTGCATACGATTAAGGCACGCCAATCTTGCCTGCATCAAAATTCTATGCAACATGTCATTAGAAACGCGAAATCAACTTAAAATGGATGAGATTAGAAACACGAGTATGTAAAAAAACGCTGTTTAAATAACCAGCATGCCAAATATGGCAATACCATCACGCTATACGGTTATATACGATATACAAAATGTGGTCTGCATGATCATGTTATGTACATGATCGATATCACTCATTATGGTGGCAATAACATAAAACATATACACAACATAGTTGTTTTTTTATAGTGTGGTTCTCGCATTTATATTTTCTGTGTTTTGAAAGTTGTGTTAATTTGAGATACATTTCTTAGATAACGATCGAGACACATGTACAGATGCATGTAAAATATATACATATTTTTTGTATGCTATGTAATGTGACTGCAAAAGATCAAAAAAAAACTAAACATAGTAATAATACTGTATGTTAAATTATTATAAATGTATCAACTTATTCAGTTCTAATCAATAATATTGACGCCTTCCGTCTTCCTCCCACATTGCAAAATAATTATAATTTTTTTTTTGTATAATAATAATGGTACATATAGTATACAATATGCTGATCATAATTTATATCAGATGATCGTATATAAACTGTAAAATTCTTCAATTACTATATCGTTATGTATTTATTCTTTTATTAACTATTTATTATTATTACTGTTTATTGTTTAATCGCCATATCCTATGTATGTGTTGTGTATACGAGTATATGTATTATTTTAAATTTGAGAATGAAATTTAAAAAATTAAGATCAAACTAAAGATCAAGTTGCACGTGTTCGACAAAAAATAACAACACAAAATATAATTTATATTATTATATGAGAATGTGTGGTTGGAGGATACAGTTGAATCGTGATCGCAGCATTTTTTAACTCTACCGATCATCGCTGAAATCGAAGATCTAACTGTATTTTGTTTTTGGTTGAAATTTGAATATACTCAGTTTATTACATTTACACGATCTGCGGTGGTTGGTTGGTATGCGATCGCAAACTACACGCATGTCATGTAATTTGATTAAGATGGAATTTGTTATGAAATCAGGATCGCGCGCATACGTTTGCGATTTCTAATTTTTGGCCAACTCATCATATTTTATACAGTGCATTTAAAAGACAAAGTTAAATTCGTCTCGTTGTTAATTTATTAATTCACAAATCAAAATGTTATAATGGACCACGCAACACAAATTATGACTACACATTTGCGATATACGAGTAACATAACTGCTGGACAATTCATTCAAAAATGACGTCATGATATTTTCTACTGGCGACACTATGTCGGGCGCACACCTGCATCTTATTTCTTGACAAACAAAATAAGAAAACGAACGAAAAAGAAAAAACAAAAACAGATTTTTAAAGAAAAGATTTAATATTCCATTTGAGTCAAAAAAAATAAAATAAAAATAATAATAAACAAAAACGAGATAAGAGAATGTTAAAAGATGAGAGTAGAGAATTCTCGAGAATCGACATCATGATCGTAAAAATATACGATCTGTAATTTTTTATGGTGGGGGTAGAATAGAGAGTAAACTACACCAAACTTATACTCAATGTGCCCCCACCGCAAATGTTACTTGAATATTGTAATTTTTTTTTGTTTGATCATCGATCGTGTTTTTATTGCGGTTGGCGGCGATGGTACTTAACAATAATAATAACAAAAAGTTTTTTTTTTCGTTTTGAGATTATATTTTGATGTGTGAAAATTAGGAACTAATAATAATGTTAAGTATGGGGTTTTGATTTGTTATTGTTACTAAAAAATTATTTTTTAACGGACAATGCAGAATAAACGCGGATATATAAAAATATTTAAACACCTGAACGAATCGATATAACAAAATACAAAACCGTGTACCCATTCGGAAATCCGAGATTTCAATTCCCAAGAAACTTGAATTCCTTCACAAATCATAAAACCTTTAAACCATACATCCGTTTCCATTTTATGTTATTGTTGGTGATTAAGATATTCCCGCTCAGGTGTTTCACAATCATCACACAATATGTTTTTTGTGTGTACACTCATTTTTCAGGTGTGTATCTTACTTATAATTTAAAATGGTGTTGTTCATTGATCTTATTCTCGTAAATGTATGTACCTTTAAAAACAAAGTCCCGATAATGCAAATACACAAAGTATAATAAAACAATAAACATTCCTTGCGAAGAAGATTAAATGCGCTGGTTGGAATAATGGTCCAGCATATAGAAATGACGCACAAAAGCACAACACAGAACATAATCGCAGAACCAAAAACGAAACGCACAGAAAAGGATATCCATTTTTATTTAAGGAATTTGCATATTTTATGTTGATGTCTTGTTTGTCTTTTTTATACTTCTCAAATATGTTTTTGGTTCACATAATAATCTTCGATCCGGATGACATTGAGATTTTAAGATGCTGTGTACATTTTTGCAAAGATGTGAGAAAAAATTGTTTTTCGCTACTTTCGTATTATTTCATAATAATACTAATATATTCTTTGTGTTAATTTTTATTCCCAAATAAGTTGTGTAAAAGACCGAACCGAAGACACCTGTGAAACACCTGTGTGAGATTCGTTAACGGAAAGGTAAGAAAACTAAAAAATAAATAGTTTTAGTTCTTTTGGTATTCTTGTTTCTCTACACGTCGCATATGTATTCTATACGAATGATCAGAATTCAGAATGCCTACCTTGTTTAGTGGGAATCGTGATTTAAATTAAAACCATGGGAAGGACAATTATTGGAAAAATATTTTTGTGCAAAAGAAATTCTGGTTAAACAGTTGTAACCCAGGACCTCATGATTGGTTAACCATAGCAAATAGATAATTGTACGCAATTTCTATATAAACTGATTATGACTATACAGAGTATGTAGGCCTTCCATTACTTGGTTAGCGTACATGTATAGGTGTAGGTATATGATATCGTAGGTTTGTACATCGGCTTGAAGTCACAAAACAAGAACAAAATATGGAAAATATGCTCAGGCTTACACCAACAATAATTTGCAATTATCATGTCATGTCAGTGTCGAAAATAGTGTAGGCAACTGATTTTTACGTAAACAATGTCGATAGTTGGTAGAGTAGGTAGACAATGTAGAATATTCCTTGTTTTTAATCATTGTTTTTTGGACGAGGTTGTCATCTTATGGTTCTCCAGTTCAAAATAGGATTTCAGGAATTTAAAATTCGCTTAAAATAATTCAGAATATTAAAAATATCGTCTTACCTCCCAAAGAGGTCCGCCTATCTGTATTCTGTTTTGTGACCAACATTCACAGAACAAAATGGTCTGAATAGAGTAATTTTTACTATATAATGTGACCAAAAGAAGCAGTCAATATAGAAAAGTATAAAAGAAATTAGGCCACCTGCCCTAAGAATGAATAATATGCCTCGGAATACAACCTCTGTTATCCAGTCATTAGACCAGGGAATCATCAACAATTTTAAACATTATACTAAAGATCTTACTTGCTCAAATCAATCGTGGCGGAAACGATTGTCGCAGATGTGTCAGAATTCACAAGAAAGGCAAACGTGCTAGATGCAATCCAGTGGTTAAGTTTAGCTTTCGATCGAGGTGGAATCCCGAGTAATCAGATCACGAAATAATAATACAGGAGGAATCATCTAGTTTACTTCCTTACAACAATGAAGCTTATTTGTCGATTGACGATAATTTATGCGTGTGGGAGGAACTACAACTGGACACAATTTTCCAGTTGGTTATTGATGAATTAAATATCTTGACTCAAACTACGTTGATTGGGGCCACTTCTGAGAGCGATGAAGATGATACAAATTTAAAGGAAATTGACATATTATACCTTGTTGCATGTTTAAAAAAATGTTCCATGGAAAAGTGCTCTGCAATGTTTGGACCCGTGTCGAATACAGAAACAATCTTTCAGCACTTTATAGTTACGAAGCTAAAAATTTAAATGTCATAAGATGTATATATATCGAAAGCCTCACAATTTTTGTTATTGTTTTGAATTTCGGGCGTTCGATATAGAATCGAACACGATTTTGCAAATAAAACACTCATCGATTTGAGTTTCAAACTTTATTTTCCAAAACCTTTAATTTCTACCGCAATTCATTTATTTCACTCGTTTACTGCTCACTAATTTGTTTTTACTGTTCACTTTACTATACTTTTCGCACCGTTTACTTTTTACTTTTCGATTTGCACTGTTCACTGGTTAAATTACAACTGTCACTGTGTCCCAAATTACTCGCGATTATATACTTGCCTATCGCTGTTCGAGATTATTCCTTTTGTTGCATCTAGCGATGTATGTGTATTGCAATTGTAAATCACTTTCATGTTTGTAGTTGTGTTCGCGAATATTCCACGTCATCATTTCCTCTGTCTTGATGATTAACGCACGGTGTTAATCCCAGTATTTGCGATGATGCTTTGCTTTCGTTATCCTCACATTTCCCTTCACATTGGGTTTCATTCTAAAATCCAAATATCATGCCTCAACCAGCAAACACTTAAAAGCTTAAGTTGCAAGCTGTTTGTATCATTTCGGTTAGTGCTAAAATCACAAAAACTTTATAGGTTTCTCGTCACAAATATACAATTGACCTCTAAAATTTTTGGAGGTCGTACCGCTCCCCTAAATGGCCGGACGGAGCACAACTTAAACTCTTAAGTTTTCACTGGTTGAGGCTTCAATCAGTGTTGGAGGTAGCATCGATGATGTTAAGAATTATAATCGCCTCAACTCAATAAAATTGTGTACTTTGGCTAGATTCAAACTGGCGATCTTTGGGTTGATAAAACTTTGTGGTCTATGCGTTAACCACTCGACCACTGAGTGTTATGCTTTTGTAGAGTAGAATTCGTAATACTACCCCCACCTTAACTCTGTTCGGCCCGAACAGACATATCGAATGTCGTATCCGATACACATAGTCGCTGATTTTTTTGACAATTTTGTATGAACCTTTCCAATCTCGTTGTGCATCTTGAGATTTGCTTTTCCGTTTTCTGGAATCCAGCCACACTAAGTCAACTCTGGTAGTATTGTGCTTCTGTTGCTTTCTACTGCAAATCGATCTTTGTCCATTCGTCGTCGTTGTTCATCTACGTTATGTTTGCGGCCTCTTACTGCTTGACAAATTGGTCGTTTATCGGCTTTCTGAAAGCTCTCCGCAATTGACTCATCACGTAGCTGATCCTTTCTCTGCCTTGTCGTGCGTTGTCACACACCTTCTTCTCCACTTCAATGTGTTCCACCTTTGCACGACTCTCCGTCGCTGCCTTCTGGATCTCTCTCTATCTATCTCTCTCTCTCTCTCTAGTAATCAACTCCACTGCCCGACTTATGCTCAAAATTCGTACTGGAATCTTCTGCTGAGCCTCTCCCAAGGATCTTTGCTCCATTTGATAAGCCAATTTGTCCCTCCTTTTCTTTGACTGTAAACTCTTTTTAACTCGATTTGCACTACCCCAGCTAAAACCTAACGTTTGCCTTTTGCCTTCGTTGTTTCTTAAATCCTCTCTAGTTTTTCTATTCCTGGTATTTGTTCCACAACCTCTTCTGATGTCACTTCTTTTAACGTCATCTGGCTCATCACTGGACTGTTGTAATTTACTGTGGCTCCAATAGCTCTGTGTCAGTTGTCTTAACCCTTCTCTTATTATAGCCTTTATCATGATATCCACCGAATCCAGCTTGCATAACTTTATTGTGTCAGTGGCTAAACTTGCTCTGGCAGCCTCATATGTTTGACTGTTATATATTAGCTCCAACTTAGTCATGGCCCGTTCATAGCTTCTTTCTACGTATGCAGTTTGCAAGACATCTGCTGCTTTACCACGAAGAGCCGAAGTGAATGCATTCAGCTGCTCTCCTGCGCCCTAACAATTATGCTTCATCGCCGCTTGGGACGGCACTGTAAAATTATCGTATGGGATTTCGCCGACGAATGTCGGAGGCTTTAAAATTCCGCTTGACGTTCCAGAAAATTATTCGGTCGAAAACTTTATACTTAGCTGCCCATCTCCAATAATTTGCGATGTATGTGTTTCGAGGCGGGCCTCTACTTGCTTAATTTTATTTTCAAAGTCCTTGAACGGCCTGTCGACTTTCACTTTCCGAACGCTGAATTTTATCGAATTTTTCATTATGCGCGCTCTGCTATTTACATATATCGACAAGCTGACGACCTTGCTCTACTCGTAGTTCTGTCAATTGTGTTCCTTACGCAGCTCAGCAAATTGTTTGCTTTATTGGTCTTATTTGACGCTGAATTTTGCGTACATCCCATTTAGTTGAAGTAAGAATGCTTGCATCATATCTCCCATGTTCAAGGTGGCTTCTGTTGTTCAGCAGTAGACCTTTGTATTGTTATGGTTATTTGTGATTGCTCCGCCGCTATGATTATCTAATTTTTAACTTCTTCTTCACAAAGCTGGACTGTTTGTTCATGGTTTGAGGTAACTGACGGCATCCCAAATGATCCGGGCGTCGGTGATGATTGTCGTAATCATCATAATCAAGATCAATCAACATTTTCTCTCAACTCCTGTGATGTTTCGGTTTTTAGCCATTGGTGGTATTTGCAAAATCCCACTTCTGGCACCAAGTGTTATGAATTTCGGGCGATCGATATGGTTTCGTTCTCGATTTTGCAAATAAAACACTCAGCGATTTAAGTTTCAAACTTTATTTTTCAACACCTTTAATTTCTACAGCAATTCACTTATTTCATTCGTTTACTGCTCACTAACTGGTTTTTACTGTTCACTTTCACTGGCCACTTTACTATACTTTTTGCACAGTTTACTTGTTTCTTTTCGATTTCTATGTCATCATTTCCCCTGTCATTGTTAATTCCAGTATTTTCGATGATGATTAACGCCGCTTGCACTTGCTTTCGTTATCTTCACATTCCTCTCCACATGTCATTCTAAAATCGAAATCTCAATCAGTATTGGAGCAATACTTGATCTTACCACATCGATGATGTTTAGAATAACAATCGCTTCAATAAAATTATGGACTGTCACAAGAATCGAACTCGTGACCTGGAACCAATCATCGTGGCTTAATAATTTTATAAGTTTATTGTTAGTTGCTCCTGCAACTCGGAAACTCATAATGCACAGGCATACTGAAATAATTTTCTTAACACCTAGTGAATTTGTTGAAACCAAAAATGAACTAAAATAAGTTATTTAATACCCCGTAAAATATCACTAAACAGTACCACTTATAAGTGTAACGCTGTTGTTACGGCACTTTATAAAATTTCCTTCAATCGACACTTCCTTGTTCCATAACCAAAGACAATATCTATTAAGACAATATTATTAAAATTGGGAGTGCACGACCAAGTTTTTTAATTAGACAAGATCTCTCGGAAAGCCGGGCTCCATCATGCACTATTTTTAGGATGGGAGAGTTAGTTATGACAGGCTTGGCCCGGTTATAGACATCTCATAAAGCCAATAGTTAGTATTTATTTACAAGACGGCACAGTTTAATTTAAATTTAATAAATAACGATAAATGAGGTAAACAGTTAATCTTGAAATAAGTAAACTATAATGGGAACGCCATAGCAATTCAGACCCTATTCCATTCTAAGTATAGAATAAAGTCTAAACACCAAAATACCCCCATCACGTACCAAGTATGAAAATCACTCAGGAATCTGTAAATTAATAAATTTAAAACCGATACTGGCGTAAAAGTAAGGACGGAAAAAGAAACCGCGCAAGAGTTGGGAGACCCTTGGCCCCAGAACAGATTGCAGGGATAATAAAAAAAATATGTTCCCTCAGAAAAAAATCTAGAAGTTTTAAATCCGGAGATCTTGCAGGCCATTCATGGTTTGGTCTTTAAACATCTCGAACAAAAGCCATCGATCGGCCAACAATATGTTCAAAAACTCGCGAGCTATTGGGCTGAAGTGTGCTGGCGCGCTATCGAGCATGAAGCACATTCTATTTCTGATCAAGACTGGAACACATAATCTAACAGGTAATTCATTTTCAAGGTAACTTCTATATGATGCACCATCAGGTCTCGCAGGAAGAAACACAGGACCAATTAAATAATTATCGATAATTCCCATTCATACATTTAGCGAAAATTTATGCTGGACTAAGTAATTTTGCTTTATCTCTCTCATGAGAAAACCCTTTCCATACACCAAATATGACTATTGTGGAAATAATGGCGGACTTTTAAGAAATTTGACTCATCAGTTAAAAGCACCTTACATAAATTGCGATCTTAAAAATTGTTTTTGAATCCATTGATAAAAAATACATTGTGGCAATAGTTCCAAGTATAATTGTTCTTCGCTTACCGAGTTGTTGTTAAATTATAAATTAGTTCTAAGTTAATTTTAGTTTATTGGAATAATAAAGTTTTTCTCGTTACCTAATCAAATAGCAAATTTTACTCAGATCGAACATTCAGATAACTCTTTTCAATTCTTACAGATTCGATGTGCAGAGAACTCATCGACGTAGTGCGCATGGTCACATCTTCGAGAAGCGTTAGTTCAATTTGATCATAATAACAAGTGTTTCATTACATCGAGTCTAGTATACCTCCATGTGGTTAGACCTGGGCAACGTTTTTAAGCAACGGCTAAATACTAGAGGCGAGTGGATTACACTATAAATATACATTAGGCAATGAGTAAAACAGAAGGAAAAAATACCCCAGGTGGAACATCAATGGAAATATTGGGCAATCCACTCTATGATGAGACTGGCTCTAAGGATTCTGGGGAGGGCCGATCCTTGCATACACAAAATAACAAGAATATTCAAATAATAAGCAGCCCGTTCCAAAGGTGAGGAAGGGTTACTAGATCTCCTGAGAAAACTTTTAATTTCTCATTTGAAAATCTTAACATGGAGCAATTCTCAAATAACATGGGCGCAACAACGGCACCCCAACAAGCAGGTAGAACAACCTCATATAATTATGGTGAAACATCTGGTCTTGAAAGTTGTGTCTCAGAGAAGGCGCGAATGTTATACAAACAATGGCAAAAAGTAACTGATGAGAAAAACCTGCAAAGCATTATCATTCTCAATCTACAACAACAAATTGGCAAACTTAAAAAATAAATGATGCAATTAAAGCAGCATCAAAACCCAAGCTAAGCCATTACTGAAGCAGAACCAGAATACCAAAAATAATGTCAACAATAGTAAATGTCAAACCGACTCTCCAATGGTACAGAACCAAAACACCAATTATAAAGTTAATAAAAACGTTGAATATCAAACGGACGAGGAAAACTTAGCTACAGAAACAGAATGGATTCGTGCTAAGTGTAGGAAAATTAAAAAAGAAGGTTAAATGATACACCGTCACCACCACAAAAACCATAAACATTGGAACAAAATACTCAGCCTCAAAAGGTTGAGACAAACGTCAAAAAAGATAAAAAATGCCTCCCCCACCACCTATATCACGCGTTCTATGATATAATTAAGGTGAGTGTTTCAGAAGATTCATTCATCACTAAATTGATGAATCAAAATAAAATAAGCATCAACGTAAATAGCGGAGATGCATATGGAAATGTAGTGAAAACTTTGAGCAAAGTCTCATTTATCTTTCACACGTAAGAAAATAAACAAGAAAGGCCAATCAGAGTCATGGCAAGGAACTTACATCATACATGTAGTCCAGAACAAATAAAAGGTGAATTATCTCCAAAACAATTTAAAATAATCGGCGTAATGAACAAAATTAGCTGGAAAAAGAAAAAGAAGCTAGACCATGAGTGACATGTTGTAACATCACATTTTCGATACTTTATCGAAGTTTATTTCTCGTTTTCCCAAACGGAAATGGGCAACTGTTCCATTTATAAATTATTTCGTTTCTATTGCTATCACAACCTATTAGTGCAAATGCGAACAAGTTGTCTTTCTCTAATTTCGTTCAAATATCGCGAACAACTTATTTGGTGATAGAAACGGAGTAGAATATCATAATTTTCCAATCTAGCAACCTGATAAATGATATAAAATGTGAAATAGTGTCACATTTTATTCTAAAGATGAGAGACATAAACTTCGATAAAGTATCGAAAATGTGATGTTACAACATGTCACTCCATGTTTGTAGTAACATTCAGCTGTGACGAAAATAACGGGTGTTTTTTTAGGAGGTTTGTTTTTCCGATAGATGTCGTTTTATTTTATGACAGTTGTTTTGACAGCTCAAAGTGGCATTTCTACTCAGTATTGTTTGGCAAATCATTATGAATAGGTTAACTCCAGAACAACGTTTTCAAATCGTGGAAATTTATTTTCAAAATCAGTGTTCAATTAAAAATGTTTATAGAGCACTTCGTGAATTTTATGGTGCACATAATCGTCCGTCAGAGACCACCATAAAGAACGTAATTACCAAATTTCGGTCTACATTCACTCTTTTGGATGCCAAGCCACCGACAAGAATGAGAAGAGTTCGTACAGAAGAAAATATTGCTGTCGTTGAGGCCAGTGTCGAAGAAAACGACAATTTATCGATTCGTCGTCGTGCTCAGCAAATTGGACTTTGTCCATCGACTTTATGGAAAATTTTACGTAAAGATTTGGGTTTGGTGCCATACAAAATTCAATTGGTGCAAGAATTAAAGCCACACGACCATCGTTTGCGCCGTGAATTCAGTGATTGGTCGTTAAATCAATTGAACGAAGATCCATTTTTTTACCGTAAAATTCTCTTCAGTGATGAGGCGCATTTTTGGTTAAATGGATACGTCAACAAACAAAATTGTCGCATTTGGAGCAAAGATAATCCACACGCCGTTCTAGAATTACCAATGCATCCTGATAAATGTACTGTTTGGTGCGGTCTATGGGCTGGTGGGATCATCGGTCCATATTTCTTTAAAAATGAGGAAGGACGACGCGTTACCGTGAATGGAAATCGATACAGAACCATGTTAAATGAGTTTTTGTTGTCAAATCTTGAAGATATGGATATGAATGAAATGTGGTTTCAACAAGATGGTGCCACTTGCCATACAGCACGTGAAACAATCGACTTATTGAAAGAAACTTTCAACGACAACATTATTTCGAGAAATGGTCCGGTGAATTGGCCTCCGCGTTCGTGCGATTTGACGCCACTCGATTACTTTTTGTGGGGATACGTGAAGTCATTGGTTTATGTGGATAAACCTCAATCGATTGACGCTTTGGAAACCAATATTCAACGTGTCATTGCTGACATACGCCCTCAAATGCTTGAAAAAGTGCTGGAAAATTGGACCTCCAGAATGACATTTGTGAAAATAGTCGTGGTAGCCATATGCCAGAAATTGTGTTTAAATGTTAAATGCCAAAAAAGTATCTACCAAATAAAAAAAAATTTTGGTCATTTCATAATTTTATATGTGTTTTATTCAAAAAAAAAATCGGCAACCTCTTAAAAAAACACCCTTTATAACTAAAATTTATAAGATCACTAGTTTATTGGGTTGCAAAGTAGAATTTCAACCACTTAGAAAGTTTAAACTAATTCCGCAATGCAAAAGATGTCAAGTATGTATATGGACACACGCAAAATTATTATGGCAAACTTCCAAGGTGTGTTATTAAATGTGCCGGGCAGCACCTAACTGGAGAATGCGACAATCCGCAAGCATATCTAAAGGGTATACTCTGTCTACAAGATCATCCTTCCATCCAGAAAATTAAAATCCAAAGGATGAATAAAACTCAAATGTATGGTCAGGCAAATCGATACGAGAGGCAGGCACAACAAGACAATAGGCAACCATTTGGCCGCCATCTAAGAACTGAAGGTGTTACATATGCCGAAGCATCAGATGAAGACATCAGTCAATTACAAGAAGTTCTCATGAAACTAACAAAATTTAATGAGAGGCTACAAGGCTACAAAAATTGGAAGATAGCGCATAGGGAGCTAAGCCCGAATCCACACAAAAATGAACAGCACAATAAAAATCATGTCATGGAATGCTAATGGTCTGCTCCGGCATCAACAAGAACTACAAGTATTTTACTAAGCAATCCTACATAACATTTAAAGGCTATTGCGTATATCACACTACTCATCCAAATTTTTCAGCCAGAGGACGAAGTGTAGTCATCATAAAAAAAATATCCAACATTTTGAAGAAGCAAAGTATGAAAAATAAGAAATTCAGGCTACAGAGGTTTAAATAAAAACCAACAACTTTCCTATTGTAGTGGCAGGATTGTACTGTCCACCAAGACATTCTTTTAAAAACAAACAATACCCAGAGTTCTTTAAGCGTCTGGGAAAAAGGTTCATAATAGGTGGTGACTTTAATGCGAAGAATACTCACTAGGGTTCTAGATTAACTACAACAGAAGAAAAAGAATTACTGATTCGAAGACCTGATCGATTTTTTTATAACCAAAAATATTTCTAATAATTTTATGAAAGTCCAAGAAAGCCAAGATATCAGGTCAGATCATTCTTCCATAGTCCTATCCCTAAGCGAGTATATCATCTAAAAAGGGAATAATCCAGTACTAACCAACACACATACGGACTGGGAAAGTTTCAAAGTACACCTTGAACAAAGAATACTTTTGAAAAACTATGGATCAACTGGACAAAGAAGTATAAAAGTTCATGGATATTCAACAATCAGCATGGGAAAGTACTCCAGAAATCAGATCAAGGCTAAAAGGAAATAACTACAGGGTGTCCGCCGGGAAGGTATACTACTTTGTTTTGCCGCCATTTAGGCGAATATCAGTATTGACAGTTCATACTTGACAGTCGTGAAGTAGACACGTGGCAAATTCTTCCACACGACCATTTACGCCGCCGTACATATGCCAATAGGATGTTACAGCTCGCCCATGACAACCCCGATTTTCATGAAAAAATCATAATGAGTGACGAGGGACATTTTCATTTAAATGGATATGTGAATAAACAGAATAGTCGGTTCTGGGCAATGGAAAACCCTCACATTATTCATCAGTCACCTTTACATCCATTAAAAGTGACAGTCTGGTGTGCAATTTGGTCAGGAGGAATCATTGGACCTTACTTCTTTGAAAATGAAAACGACGTAACGGTAACTGTGAATGGGGAGCGATATCGTTATATGATTGAAAACTTTTTAACGCCACAACTGCATACTTTGGGCTTCATTAACATGTGGTATCAACAAGACGGTGCCACATCGCATACAGCCAGGATTACAATGGAATTACTGCGAGAACTCTTTCCACAACAAGTTATTTCAAAAAATGGTGATGTTGATTGGCCTGCACGCTCGCCTGATTTGACTACTCCGGACTTCTTTTTGTGGAGGTATCTAAAAAGCAAGGCTTATGCAAACAAACCAGAAACGCTTGAGCAACTCAAACAAAATATTCGCGATGAAATTAATGAAATACCGCGTGAAATGTGTGAGAATGTAATGAAAAATGTGCTCAAAAGGGCTCGCATTTGTGAGGCTAACAGAGGCGGACATTTATCTGATATTGTTTTCCATACATAATTGCCGACATTAAATAAAACATTTATCAATATAAGATCCATTCTCTTTCATTTAATCAAAAATCATAAACAAACAAAGTAGTATACCTTCCCGGCGGACATCATGTATATAATAGAAATTAGAAATCTCCTTAGGGATAAACGAAAATCCAGAAAAAGTGGCACCAAACTAGCGCTCCACGCAAGACAAAAAAAGATTAAACAATCTTACTCAAGAATTAACAAGAAAAATTCAGAAACTAAAAGGTGAGTCAGGTAATTTTTACTTCAATAATACAGATTATTCGCTCTAGAAAGCAACTAAAACTTTGAAAAGGTCAATCATCCTATCAGGAAAATGGATGGAACATATGGGCATGGAAAAACAAAGAAAAAGCTGAAGGATTTGCTAATCATCTTGAAAATATATTTCAACCTCATGAACGTCAATTACGAAAAACAATGAATGAACACATAATACAAATTCTCGAGGATGTCACACCTACATCGCCTACTGAAGTAACAAATTAAATTAAAAACAATTTAAACTTAAAGAAAGCACCAGAGTTTGATCTGATTAGCGGAGAAACAATAAAGCAGCTACCGAGCAAAGGTATGGTAAAGTTAACTAATATCATAAACACTGCATTCAGGTGCCAAAACTTTGGAAAGTGGCTGAGGTTATTTATCATGATTACCAAACCAGGAAAACCGCCGATAACATCATATAGTAGGCCTATATCGTTGCTGTCAATAATGTCTAAACTCTTTGAGAAGTTACTATTAAAAAGACTCACACTAATAATTGAAAAAATAACCTAATTCCAAATCACCAATTTGGTTTTCGCAGTGAGCACTCAACGAGTGGTCAAGTGCATAGAATAACCAATATCATTGAGAAGACTTCAGAAAAGAAAAAGTTTGTTCCGCAGTATTTCTTGATGTAGCGCAGATCTTTGAGAAGGTTTGGTACGAAGATTTATTCTACAAACTTAAATTAATCCTACCTAAATAGCACAGCATAATACTGGAATCGTATATAAAGGAAAGATATTTCAAGCTTAAGCAAGAAGTTGAATATGCTGAGCTTAAGGAAATAAGAGCAGGAGTTCCACAAGGAAGTGTACTTGAGCCACTTCTGTATTTACTTTACACCCGAGATGTTCTAATCCCACAAAACAACACGATAGCCACATTCGCCGATGACACAGCCGTCATGGCACTAGGTGATAACAACTCAGAAACAACAGAGAAATTACAAACCGCCTTAGAGCAAGTACACAATTGGACGAGAAACTGGTGCATAAAATTAAATGAAACCAAATCTGTACATGTGGACTTTATAAAGAAGAGATTAGGACACAAATCTGTATATTTAAATAATCAAGAAATACCACATGCAAACTTTGCCTTATATCTTGGTATGACATTAGACGCTAAGCTTCGCTGGAAAGCTCATTTAAAAGAGTAAAAAAACGAGTTGGGATTAAAATACAATAAAATGTATTGGTTACTGGGAAGAAACTCTCATCTATCAATCCCTAATATGCTTCTGCTTTATAAATAAGTATTGAAGCCCGTCTGGACTTATGATATATAGCTGTGGGGATGTACGCAGCAGAGCAATATGAATATTATCCAACGATTCCAAAATAAAGAGCTAAGAGCTAAGAAACATCGTCGACGCCCTATGGTTTGTCAGAAACAGCGACATCCACAAAGATCTGGGCATAGTTGCCACCAAAACCGAAATTGTCAACAACAACAATGTAAACATAGAAGCCATCCAGCTGTGGATAATATGAATTTAGTTAGAAAGCTCAAAAGAGTACAATCTTTTGAGTTAGGGAAAATCTGCTAAACTAAATCTCTATCTAGCGCTCAACAAAAGCGCGATCAAATAATAAATATCAAAGCTAAGGAGTACATCGATGGGTAAACCCTTAAATTTCGCTAAAATATAGTAATTTAAGTTTGTAATTAAAAAATAAATAATAAAAAGGAGATATTTAAAAAAAATTGCATCGGGAAACTATACGTGTTTTCCATTAATGCTAGACGACATAACTTTTGAAATAATACATAACCTTTCGTTGCCGTTGGATAAACCGAAACCACAGATAATATCAATACAAGGAGTACCAGGCTGCATGAATGTGAATTTAGAATCCGTGTTGATTTACATCGGAAAAAGATTGTGTCCTCAGTGCTACTAAACACGGTATTCATGATATTAAAATAAAGGTAGAATCTCGAAGTAAGTGTCTTACCTAATAAATGGCTCGCTGAAATATAACTTCGTCTATATTGACGAATACATCATGGCAAATGCAGGTTTACTGAACCTCGTTGCTTTGATAAGTTATTGTTGAAAAATGGTTATTCTGGGAGCCCAAACACAAATACCAAACATTGTTAGACTTAACTGCGATAGTATTTTGCAAAACCTTATTATGCTAATAAAGACATCACAAGTTCTAAACATCTAAATATAACTTATAGGTATCTACTGATGTAGTGCATGCGTTACAGTCACGATTTCAACTATCCCGTACAAGCAATGCTATTTCGTTAATGAAATTCCAGTAAAGTCAAATACTCTATATTTTACCTATACAAAATCGGACAAAAAACAATCAAGCAATCTTAATTTACCTGGCTCGAGTAAAATATTGACTGTACCCGAGGCGCAAGGGTAATCATCAGCAATTGTGATTTATGCCCGACTTTCAGATAAAGTTCCACACGGAATAGTGACTATAACCAGACATACACATAAGTTTATCTACTACTCATCGATAGAAGGAGACCAACCAACAACCTTCTTTGATTCGAACAGTATTAACTTTGAAGCCAGTTCCGTAGCACAAATCCGAAATGTAATAATGGCATCATCTTATAGCAAGTGCTGTAATGCAACGAAGGAAATTACCAATGCGGCCGATCAATCAGACATAATCTTCATAACTGGGGATTTCAATTTCTCAATTTCTCTTATGATGAAGAAACGAACAAGATTATGTCTGTAAACTCAAATTTGTGCCAAATCTGCAAGGTAAAAAATGGACTAGACCGAACCTGGGACCTAATTTTTACTAATGAACCAGTTTTGTTTAGAGCAGAAGAGTTCCTAACACCTTTCGTTAATAATGATACTCGCTACAAAGCAATCGAAAAAATATTGGAAACCAATGTGAATAACAGGTTCCAAAACTACCAAAGTCGGAAACCCCATTCCAACTTCAAAAAAACCATTCCAAATAACTTACAACAATATTTTGAACAAATAAATTAGAATGCCGAATTTAACTGCATGTCGTAGTTGTAAATTTTACACGCATCTATTTCAAGGCATTGATTTGTTCATTCCCGTGTCTATGAGCAAACCAAACAAATATTCTCCATGGTATGATGACCAACCAGTCTTAAAAACAAAAACCACAAGGCTTATAAAGGGTGGTTAAATTTTAAAGGCCGATATTGATTTTGAATAAAACACAAATTATTTAGGAAATTATTGTCAATTCTTTTTATTATGATAATATGGTATGGTTCAATTATGTATGGAACAAAGTGTCGGCCAAATGACCGCCGCGACCTTGGCGGCACACCTCCAACCGTTGGTCCAAATTTTCGATGACGCTTAGGCATAATTGAGGTTCTATGCCGTTAATGTGCCGAATTATCTCATCCTTTAGCTCTTGAATTGTTGCTGGCTTATCGACGTACACCTTTTCTGTCAAATAACCTCAAAGAAAGAAGTCCAACGGTGTCAAATCACATTATCTTGGCGGCCAATTGACATCGCCACCACGTGAGATAAAAGCATGGTCATAAAAAGCTCGTTATCATCTCACGATAGCGAACACCATTCACAGTAACTGCCTGACCTGCCTCATTTTGGAAAAAATACGGCCCGATGATGCCGCCAGTCCATAAACCGCACCAAACAGTCACTCTTTGTGGATGCATTGGTTTTTCGACAATCACTCTTGGATTATGATTCGCCCAAATGCGGCAATTCTGCTTATTGACGAATCCACTGAGGTGAAAATGTGCCTCATCACTGAAGATGATTTTCTTCGAAAATTGATCATCCTCTGTTGCCATTTCTTGCCACCATTCTGACCATTGACGACGTTTGGAATTCAAATTGAGTTAGTCTGAAATTGAGAAATGTCAAATTAAATGCAGAAAAAAACTTGACGTTTAGGTGTGGTTCACATTCAACGCCGGCCCTTAAAATTTAACCACCCTTTATAAAGAAAACCTCAAATTATTTTCCCTGGATAGTAAACAGAAATTTACTACGTGTTATTAAAATTTGGAATCCTATTTTGAACTAAAATGCAAAAGCTATATTCGCAATCTAAAGGATAAAATTAACAGAGATCCCAAACACTTTTGAAGATTTTTTAAAGCCAAACGCGAAACTGATGGTTGGTTATCCAGCCTAGATGAGATTTAAAGATCAAACGTTTTGTGATCCACAGTTCATAACCAACATGTTTGCTGAGTTTTTCCAATCTGTTTATGAAGCAGAAGACATTGACTATTACAAAGATCCAATAGGATAGTGGCATTCCTGCTTCAATTTTGAAAACAAACTGTAAATTTAGCAATTCCTCCAAGCATTATGTTTAGTCAGTCATTAACATTAGCACTCTCCACAAACGTGGAAATAACTAGAGTGACGCCTATTTTAAAAACTGAGGTGACATCTATATCTGATATAGCTAAGTTATTTGAACTGGTAATATGCAACTCATTCAAAGCGATATATGTCGCAATACCAACATGGTTTTATGCCCAAAAAACTAGTATCTATCAATCTCATATAATTTACCAGCTATTCTATTAGATAAATTGAGAAGCACAAGCGAGTTGATGTACTATACACCACAAAAGCTTTCGACTCCATCAGTCACTGCAAAACTTTGGAACACATGTTCAAGTTCGAATTTTCCAGCCAGTTCGTAGTCCAGTTCAAAGTTTATTTGAGTACTCACATCCAATATATTGAAATAAGAGATAAAAGGTCAATTACAATACAAGCAACCTCCGGTCTACCACCAGGTCACAAGTTGGCCCATGAACTTTCACAATCTTCATTAATGGTGGAAGTGATAACGCAATCCAAAATCCTGATGTTCGCAGATGACCTCAAAATCAGCAGAGCCATCGAGTCAGTTGACGTTGTCAATAAACTACTAGAAGGCTTTTTCAACATAGCGATATGATGCGAGTTTAATTCTCTGAGTCTCAACATTGAAATGTTCAAATTTCTATCATTTCACCGAAAAGCCTGTTACACAAGAATATAAGATAACTAGTGTACTTCTTTAGGTAGTACTTGCAAGGGACGGCAACAGTGAGAACTGTAAAGGCCACGAGTTTTTGATTTGGCGGAGTTGTGATGAATGACAGTCGTAATATCGCTTTTCTGGAGGACCAACGCTATGAAAATGAGGTAATTGAGAGTAACACATTTTCTAATCATTTTTATCCATTCCAAGATGATATGAAGTGAAGGATAAGGCAACTGTTACCACAGCAAGTAATAGTCGAAACAAAGGCGCTGGTGATTCAGATACTCGTGACGTTGATGACGTTTCAAATACAAGTGGTCAAAATGAGATTTCACGTTCTGCAAGCGTATCTTGTTCGGAAAATAGTGAGTATCTGACACATGAAGATTCAATTGATGTTTCTTGCAGTATTTATTAACCAACATATGATTTATTGAATGATGTTTTGTTACGAAGAGTAATGATTTGTTTATGTCGTGACACGCGTTCAATTATATCATCCATCGTCAGTGGAGAAAGATATGTATCGTTCGTTAATTGAAAACGGCACTTGGTTGCTTACAGGTTTGTCACCTGATAGTAAAGCAATCCAGTGCAAATGGGTTTTCAAGACCAAGTGCAACAAGAAAGAAGTAATAAGGTTGTGACCAGCGTAAGAACATTGCCTATGAAGGGATGTTCTCAGCTGTAGTTCGCTACTCGTCGATACGTTTTTTGATTGCGATAACTGTGATACGATTTGGAGATCGATCAAGTGGATGCGATCACAGCGTTCTTTCATGGCGATTTAAACGAATAAATCTGTACGAGTTTGTTATCTGAAGAAGTGATTATACGGGCTCAAGCAATCGAGTCGTATTTGGACTTAGCGGTTAGATACTGCATTGAAGAATTTTGGCATGATGTTCTCAAATTACGACGTATGCATTTACCGTCTACGACTTGATCATTTTTTCCAACGATAAGACTAGAATATCGTGTTTATAGAAACATTTTAAAATGAGGAGCATTGGCAAGGTCGTGAGTTGAGTATGAAGATTACATGAGACTGCAAGTTGGGAGCGATTTCGATAAATCAAAACTAGTAAATCCAAAACTAACTCGATAGTTTTGAAATGGTCGATTGCAGTACTGTGAGTGTACCAACGGGTCCAAATCAGAAGCTTACGTTAGAAATTTCGCCGAAGAACCAATCAGATTGTAAATAAATGAAAAATGTGTCTTATCAAGAAGCAATTGGGAGCTTGTTGTTCGCTGCCCAGGTGTCGCTAGGTTATTGTGATTCAGTAGGTCCACGTTCAACAACAAATGTTCTTAAAATGCAAGGTGGAGCAATTTCATTGGTGTCAAAGAAGCAACCGACAATTGCTTTGTCTACAACAGAGTCTGAATATACGGTAATAGCTTTGGCAACGTAAGAGACAATTTGGTGGCGATGTATATGTCACGAATTACTGGGGCAAAAGAAATGTTCAACCATCATACGCTACAACTCAAAGGACATTCCAGTTATCAGAGAAGACATCTTTCTCACCAAGATTAAAGCACATATATGTTTGTCATCATTTTCAGTAGTTAAATTCGTTTACGTCAACAGAAACTAAATGTTAGCAGAAAGTCATGTCAAACCGACCACTGCAGAGAAGCACAATTTCTCTTCGATGGGAGTCAAAGTTGTGAAGAATTGCTTTCTGGAAAGTAAAGCTCTAGTGGAGGTGTTGAATTTTCAAAAAACGAGACGGACGGAACGGATGCATTGTGGTTAAGCCTTAAAACTCGGAAGTTTTTAGCCGTCTTCGTTATATTTTATCAAGTATACCATGGTATTTACTTAATATTTTGTTGACCTGTGTGTCCTTGAACTAGATATAGGTATTTACGAACGGTACTGTTCAATTATTTGGTGGTTTAGTTATCCTTTCGCTAAGGCACAGGCTTCTACAACCTAAATTCCTGCCATCCTCACGGACAGTAATTAATTGGTATTCATTAATTTATTAATCGATTAGATTAATGAGGCTAACCAAAAGTGAAATATTTATATGGTTTATTAATTTAACTGCAACCGAACTTTCCTCAATAAACTACGGAAGCCTGAATCCACGTTAGTACACAAATTACCTTTTGTTTATCAACAATCACATCAACATTAAACCACATTAAATTTATATTTTTAATTATCCAATATACAATTTTATTCTGATATAATTTTTGATAATTTATTTATTTTACATTTATTTTAAATTAACATTTTATTTATTACGGACAGTTGTATGCAAGATTGAATCTAGTGCCATCTATGTTTACATAATTATTTTTAAAGGCTTTTATAGTGAAAAATTGTTTTTGCTAAGTTGACGCCTCTGAAAATTTTTTTGTACTAACATAAAAATTATACCATTTATTTTATTCGCCCAAGTGCCAATCGCTTAACTACTTTACAATAGATGTCGCTACAATTTAAAACAAGTTTGAAATATTGTTAGAACGGAACTGGATATTATTTCTGATACAAACATCCTCGGCAATTCAGCTTCAATAATTTGATTAGAATTAGAAATGGGAGGTTGTTTTGAAATAGGCGTTATATAATTCTTCGGGGATTTTAATATAATCCGTGTTTTATGGAAATACAACTAAGTGGCCTTAGGGTCGAGTATGTTCGACATCGCTTTGAATTAATTCTAAATTTGGGGAAACTATTAAAAACTAGTTTGTGAACTAGATTTTCCCCAAATTTAAAATTAATTAATTCAAAGCGAATCATATTTATTTTATTTAGGGATCTATGTACAATTGTATTTGATATAATTTAGCAGGTGTCCTTTTCATATAACTCGAACAAAAGGGACCAATGTACTAGTGGCTCAACCGATTTTGCCTTTGTATGCCTTTCACAAATAATTTTTTTTTCTGTATTGAAATCGATTTCGGAACTCAACGGTTGAGTACTTTCACTACTTCTTTCATCTTCAACAGGTGGTTGAATTACGGGATTCGGTACGATAACCATTGCACCAATCCCAGATGGATTGACATCTTTTTCATGTAGCTGTAAATTAACTGGTTCTGCCATTATTACGTCTTCGACAACAGGCTGGTTCGCATGATTATCGGTAGTCGTATTAGGAACGTGTGGTGTTGAAATTGAATCTCTGCCAATTTCGACAACATTAGTTAAATCTGTATTTGATTGTATGTTTGTATCGCTTGATTCTTGAGGTGCATCAAGAGAGGAATTGCTTTTGGAATTAGCGTTGATTCGCGCAAGCAATCTGGCACGTGTCCTTTCTTTCTGCGAATGCAAAATAAGTTGCCGTTTTTCTTCAGGATTTAATCCGAAAAGTGAATTTGCTACATTTATCTCTAATTTTCGAATGCCTGTACAATACAATTTCTGTAATTAAAGCAAAAAACGACAGCTCATTTATAGTATATAAAATTTTGCACATACTTCGAATAAGTCCCAAATTTCGTAATCGAAGGTGTATCGATTTAAACAATATTTTATAATTTGAATAAGCATTTGGAGAGTTTCGTCTGGAATGTTGAATGTGGTGCTACGATTCGAGATAAACACAATCTCAATATTTCTAAAGACATCGACATGACTGGGAAACGGAAAAGTTAATTTTATAATGTAATTTCGGCGAATATTGTACTTACGGGTAGGCTAAGGTGAACAGTTCGTCTTCGGAGAGCCCTACTCGTCCAAGTTGCGCAATTAGTGATCGCTCGAAGTAAGCGTACAAGATATCGGACTTCATCTGATTCAAATCTGACATATCACAATTCTGTTGATGTTTTACCTGGAGCAATACATTAATATGTTTCGTAATCACTTCCCACATATTTTGCGGTACGGCTATTTTAGTTTTACGACTCTTCTGATAATACTCGAGGACATAATTAATAATAATATGATTTGTTTTGGCATCGAGCTGCATGCTAAACAATTTGTTTCATCCAGCTGTCAAAGTTGCCGTTCAACAGTTTATAAAATTGCTCATTATGTGTACTATAAATAAATTTCGTTTCAGTGGAATTTTGCTTAAAATGTTTAGCTGTAGCACAGAAACAAATAATTGTACTAAAAATGGTGCCTCAACTAAACGGACAGTATTGCCGTCAAACGGAATTTGTTGTAACTGAGGTTTGAAATTTTTCTAAATATTTTCTCTGCCTATAATTCTCTTAAAATATCGCATTTTTCGTAAAAAATATGAAAATCATATCATTTAATATTCAGTTAAATTGTATTTACGCATTACAAAATTAATTTTGACTGATTTGTGTCGAAACAATAACCAGTTCAATTCTCTTATTCTATGCGTCCACACAGGATGTCATGAAGTGGTTTCTACCAATAAAACCGGTTTTATTGCGGCCCAAAAACCCGGTTTTATTGGTAAAGGGCACGAAATCACACAACGTATTAAATTCAACAAACTAAACATAGATACTATTCTAGTTTGTCTAATAGTAGAAGCGATACACTGATTTAACAATAACTCGCAAATTTGTGTTATCTACTAGTGATCATTTTGCACAACATGTCTTTTATAAGGTGCCTTTATCGTTGCGTTCGTTCATTCATTCAAGCAATTTTTTTCCGCCAATCACATTGCTCCAAAATGACGATTTCATTCTTCTGTGTTTTTTCACAAGAGATGATTGGTCGAAAAAAATTGTTTGAACGAACGTACGAACGTAACCATAAAGGCGCCATAATCAAAGAACTCAAAGGAATTTTTTTAAATTTAGTATCTTTATAAAAAAATAGATGGCACTTTATATTTAGTTTCAGATATATGTGCTAGGAGTAGACGCAGTTTGAGCAAAGACACACACCACAATTATCTTTATTTTTTTAGAGCAAAACGGACGGTTCCAATCTTTGCTGAATAGTGCCATCTGCCATAATTTTTCTACGCTGCCATTTTTATATAAAAAAATTACACTCATCTCAATAATTTAATTTTGATAACTGGCTTAATAATTTTTAACAACGGAAATTTGACATACGTTTTTTGGTTAGCATAATCCATACTGTTTGGTTAGAATTTATATGTGGATAAATTGATCTAACGAATACTTATTCTATTAATAGTTGCTTCCTCAACCTTGCAGAGACAGATCGTGTCGCTTCTATCGATGGATCCACCACAATTAAACTGTAAGGACGGAAATTATAAACAGTTTTGTTTGATTAGTTTGCTTCATCGCTCGTATCGTAATTTTTGTAAAGAGATGGTGATTTTGGATTAGTTTAGTTTATTTGTTCATTTATAATTATGTTTAAAATCCGTGTTCATTACAAACGATTGTTTTAACTAATCCCCGATCTAGCATCGACTAAACATGATTTGATTCGCTGATTTTAGCTCATTATTTCTTGATGTGTTTTGTAACATACGCAGATTATGGATCCAGGTAACATCGTTTAAATGGAATTTTCGTTGTGAGTACGTTGCGTTCAGCGAAACCATTTCACCTAGGATAATACGATAATGATATTCTATGTGTGAAACACCAGATTTTCGAATTTTACTGCTGTATTTTGTGTACCGCAAACCACTAAAGCAATAACCAAATCAATTAAGTTGATGTAGACGATTGGAGTTTTCTAAATTTCATGAAGCCCAAGTAATGGTTTAATATTAGTAAGAAATCTTTCTCACAAACCGTAAACATCTCCGAAGACACTAGTTGAAAAGGATAATTGGGTACTTGTCCCATTATTATTAGTGATAATCTGATTTTTGGGTCTCCGCACATCGTTCCATATAATTTTTAATGTCGTTTGTTTGGCCCTACCCCAACAAAGAGGTTAACGAGCTCGTTGAATATGTTTGTTGTCTGTGTTTCTTTATCATATTGTTACGAATTTGCCTTGTTTAATTCGGTTCGAATCATTGGATTGTAAATACAGTTATAAAATTGGTGATCTTCAACAACAAAATATTCCAGACAATTCTGAAAATAATCTTAGAATTATTTTCCATATACTTAATTAACTCGTAAAACACAACAATAATTATTTGAATGATTGCTCATTGTGTTCATTGCACCCGAATTTATATACCGCGCTGAATATTCCAGATTCTAAACAAACATTCGGTTCTATTCTACACTAATTCTGCTATAATCCGCTCAAAGTCGAATTGACACCCATTATTCAAAATCGTAACAATTTTTTTATTTAACAATCAGGAACTATTACTTGGTTACCTTTAAATAGCAATCCATCTTCAAAAGTGATTTTCTCTTTGAATGGTGCATATGTTCTTACAGTTTTGGGTAATGTGGTTTCATCATCCATCTATGATCAACGCGCAGTTCATGTTTTTTGTAGATTTAACATACCACCATGCCAATAACTACGTTATCCATATAAACTGTTATGGCACAACAACACCTTCCTTATACTCGTATATCAGTCAAGGATACATATTTTCCCACCAAATAATGCGATTCAATCATAATGTCAGACGTCAGATAAAGAAATTAATTTGCGATAATAAAGACTGATTCAAGTAAACAGCCAAAATTTTTAGATCTTACTAGTCACACAGCCTTCCACCACGCCTTCTTACTAGTCACACAGCTTGTTGAGCTGTTAAACTAGCTCTAGGTTTCGATTCACTATTAATCAACAGTGAGTTATTACATTGTCCTTGGAGCCTTTAAAACATCTAGTGGCAATTCTAGTTAAAATTAGTGAAAAGTTATCTATCCGGTTTCTACGACAGCAAGAGACATATAGAAGCGCAGTATAAGAAATATTGTCGAAATTGGAACGTTACCCAAAGCACATCCCTATTTGGATGAGCACCAGGAAATAAAACGCGTGTACACAAAAGCGATGGACGACATCCACGATCTTGAAGAGGATATTCTCAAGCTTGTAAAGGACCTCCACAAGCTCACCGTAGCGGCAAGCCTCGCCCACTCAACATCTGTGGGACCGAATCATCATTAATCAGTGATGAAGAAACGTCACCTCCAAGATCCGATACAACACAAAAAAAATTCACTGAACCATTGCAGCTGCTCAAACATCACGGTTCAAGTGATTACAGATCAACAGAGGACAGTTCAACCTCGGTACAAAAACTTCTACGTTAACAAGATATCGGAATGCGTTTAATGTATCGAAAAATGAACCCAATTAATACCAAACTAACATCAAGAGAGTTGTCAGATGAGCACCTCAGTTTAAAAATTAATCAACTCAACTCTGAAATGAAGGAAATTGATCGGCTGCATCGAAGCATTCTCATGGAAGTCAACGAGGAAGGCCAACACAAATACTTCAACGACGACTACTACGGGATTATAACATCCGAAGTAGAGTCCCTAGTAAGCAAAATGTAGTAAGAGCTAACTAAACCATCTACCTTAACATTGCCCGTGAAACTACCAAAAGTGGAAATGCCCACGTTTCACAGCAAATGCGAAAATTGGTACGCGGTTAACGACACCTTTACCTGGCTGATACATTCGAATACTCAACTTTCAAACACATTAAAGTTGACGTATTTAAAATCGCATCTCCAACAGCAAGCGGTACAATTAATCGCTCATCTACCGACCAATGGAGAAAATTACGAGGCGGCTTGGCAGATCCTACAGGCGAGGTATAATAACAAGCGATTGTTGGCCTCGTCGTATTTCAATGTGATTGCATCCGTACACAACATACAACATCCATCAGCCGCGAGTATCAGAAACCTGATTGAAGCCATCTTGGCACATCTTGTAATGCAGAAGTTGGACTTCGACAGTATGGAGCGTTTTGAAAACAGACTCGATTGCCCACGCGAAGTGCTACCGTTAAAGAACTGCTTAGAGTTCTTATTGAGAAGTTTTCAAGCGTTGGAAATCTCAGGATTGAACAAACCATCAATCTCACGGGCGTAGCCAAACCTGAGTGCAAGGTCCAGCGGAAAGTACTCATAAATACGGAGAACGGCTACCAAAGGCCGATTACACCAATATCTACGATCACATGTTCTTATTGCCAAGAACACGGGCATTTCATCATTGCCACGGGCATTTCATTAGCATAAAAAGGCGAATTGCTTTCATCAACAGAGCGGGAATCTGCAGCAATTGCTTGTTGCATAACATGGATTCAGTATGTGACGAGAAACCCGCATATGTCACCGCAAAAACAGACACCATCAGCTGTTACACGAACCAGATCAACGACCTGAAAAAAGGGTATCAATTGGCACCTTGAAGGGTACTCAAACAACATTATTGGCAACAGCCGTTGTAACGATCAATTCCATCTGTGGTGTTCCAGCTAATGTACGAGCTTTAATAGATCCAGGATCACAAGTCTCTTTGATCACGGAATCCGCGGTTCATCGTCTTGGTATACCACTGCAACAAACCACGGTGAATATATCAGAAATTGGGGCTAATCATATAAACACGGCAAATTCCATTGTAATAATGTGCCTTAAACAACATTTCCCATCAACATACAAATTAAAGGTAAAGGAATACGTGTTGCCAAAAATTACAATGGGTGTACCCGCACAACCAATAACACGAAGCCAGAACGATAGATGGAGTAAATTGGTTTTTGCTGATCCCGAATATCAGCTTCCAGCCCCAATCGATCTGCTGCTAGGAGCTGACGTGTATGTACAGTGACTTTATTGCCACCCTAATCATAAAGGGTAAACCAAGCATAATAAAAACTAGCTTCGGTTGGCTAATCTCCGGCCCAGCTCCAATCAATGGAGATCCACAAAAAGCTGCAGTCAATATCGGTAACAAAAACGAGAAAGATATGGTGAGATTCTGGGAAATAGAGGAAATTCCGATCATCAGCGGTAGGAGACCAAACACGAATGTGAGCAGATTTTCTCGCAGACCACCAGCCAAGATTGGAAATTTATTGTTCAAATCCAATTTAAAGAACATCAAGTAGACCTATTGGCACACTCTAGACATCGAGCACTTCAACGTTTCCAACAATTGGGGAAAAAATTGGACCGGGACTCTACCATGGGGGAGCTATATGTGAATTTCATGACCACGTACATCAAATTGCAACATATGAAGCCGATTAGACCCAATAAAGGGAATTTTTATCTACGTCACCATGCGCGGTATTGAAAAATATAGACACCGCAAAAATTCGGCTGGTGTTCGATGCTTCCATGCAAACATCTACAGACCTAAATCTAAATGACATGATCGATATTGGGCCTCCACTACAAAATGACTTGTGGACCATACTACTGAGATGAAGACTATAGATCGGATAGTGTTCACCGGGAATAACGAGAAGATGTATCGCCAAATACGAATGCAGAGAGAACATCAGAGTTATCAAACCATCATTTGGAGAGAGAATAAACATCAACCTTTATAGGATAATGTATCAGACAATGTGGAGTTTGGACTTGGATTGGGATGACCGATTGCCACCAGAACTCTCTAACAAATGGGATCACCTAACGAGGGACTTAAATGAAAGTCAAGCCATCCAGATACCGCGATACCTTAATTATGCCACAAACAACAGCAGGGTTGAGCTACACGGATTTTGTGATGCTTTCGAATCAGCCTACGCGGCCGTAATATACAGTAAAATTACCGTAAACGACCAAATAAAGAGCCGATTACTAACGGCAAAAACTAAAGTGGCTCCAATGAAGTCCAAACTAACCATCCCTCGTCTAGAGCTAAGTGGAGCACTGTTGTTAAGCCGACTAATACAACAAGTAACCAAAGCCCTAGACATGAGCATCACCAACATAACCGTATAGACCGATTCCATGATCACACTGGCTTAGATTGAAAAACCTCCGTCCGCGTGGAAAACGTCTGTCGCAAACCGGGTCGCTGAGATTCAATCCATCAGCGACATACAATCAAGGAAACATATTCGGTCGGAAGATAATCCCGCCAACATACAAAAGACTGCGCATCTCGAGGGGCGATCGCAAAAAAATGAGATCACTGGACAGTTGGTGGAAGGGACAGAGTTTCCTGCAGAACAAGGAACCATATGAAGAGGAGCAGATTTCCAAGACATCAGAAGAGATCACATTCAGTTCACATGTCCAAATACTAACTAGCAATTGACTGGTATCGATCGAATTAGCAATTGATTGGTTAATAAATAAACATTCATCTCTCAGCAAACTCATCCGAATAACAGTCTACAAACTAAGATGGCGGATCAAATATCGAGGACTAATACGGCAAGAAGAGTGGGATCACGAATTTTACGTTTAGTCCAAACAGTCCAGCAAGTGGCATTCGCAGAAGAACATTCATCGCTAAGCAGAAACAAGCCTCATAATAAGCGTAGCAAGTTTCATTCACTATATCTCTTCCTGGACAAAAACAACGTAGTTCGGATAGGAGGTGACTAGAAAATTCAAAGCTCCCATATGAAGAACGACACCCGGTTACGTCAAACATTACATGGAAGTAATTCTCTGACTTTGGCATATACGCACAAACGGTTCTGGATCATCAGATGGGTTCAAGCAGTTAAACAACACATGCGCATCCATTCAAGGGTAAAACCTCGGAAAAGCTCATGGGAAACGTGCCTGCTCCTCGAGTCACTGTAGCTCGACCATTCACATATACTGGACTCGATTATGGAGGACCCATTAACATACGTACGAGCAAAGGCTGTGGAAATAAATCCTATTAGGGATATATCTGCATCTTCATCTGTCCCAATGGAACCAACTTGGTAGGAGCTAGTAAACTAATGCAGCCCATAACATTGCATTTTATCCCTCCTTCATAGGAGGGCCTTATAGGCGATACGAGGTTAACATTTGAGGAATTGACAACTTTGCTAAACCAGATCGAAGCTCGCCGGAACTCCAGATCACTCTGCCCATTAACTGAGGATCCAGAAACCCTAGAGGTGTTAACACCAGGGCATTTCTTAATTGGAAATACACTTACAGCTCCTCCAGAAAAATAACATCCAGACGCCCCAAAAAACTATGGACAATGGATTACTTACATCGTCTACAGCAGCGGCCCAAATTGCGAAAGGAATCGAAAACCATAGGCACAGATGGATGTTAGACCGAGTTCTGGAGTAACGTTCCGGCAGGGATAGACTAAGCCGCGTCGTAACTGTGAAAACCACTGATCATCCTAATATCAAGAGACCAATAACAAAGGTGTCACCGTTGCCTATCCAACAACCAATAAGAGAGGTAGATAGTGAGAAGATACAGGACATAGCGAACCATCCCGCTCGCCGCCAACATCCAAGTCGTCACGCAATACAAAACCGAAGTCCTGTCAGTCATACTAGTAGACTTTTACTACTGACTTGCGCAGTGATTTGTGTCATCAGTTCGGTACATATACTCATCCATTCGGAAGGGAATCGTATGCCTCAAAAACCTCAATCATCGGTGATAATCAAAGAATGGGCCAACTCAGGAATATACACTTTGATAATATCGCGAAGGTAGAATTATTGGCGACCAAATGAACTCTGGTCATTCGGTATAATTTGACCAATTGTTTGGAAGAAATGCGCAACATGAAAAAGGGTCTTACTCTGCTTGAAACAGTCTGCAGCCATGTAATCACCATCAAATGCGATATCCTAACACAACAACTACAGTGGCAATTCAATAACATAAAACAAGGGAACGACCTCCTGACACGCAACGACTTAAACTATCACAGAAGAAAACGAGGATTGGGCTGGGCGATACCATTGGCAAAATAGCTGGAAACATGTTCAGGATCATATCTCTAAGAGAAGCGGGTCAGTATGAAGAATAGTTTGAACGGATTCAAGGCAATGAAGAATACACCTTAAAATTGTTAAAAATTCAAACATCCATCATCGATAATACGGTGAAATTATTGAAACACAGCAGCGATATAACCGCCCAACAATTAAAATAACTCGTGAACGCACATCAACGCCTGGAACATGAGTAAGCAGCACTGAAGGAGTACCGGACGTTTCATGAAGACGCGTTAGCAGCAATATTGCTCGCATTGCAATTAGACCTAGCCTGAAGCACGTTGAAGACACCCAACGGGGTTTACTACAAGTACTAACCGGGGTTAAAAATAAAATTATTCATCCCTCGTTTTACCTCGTGTACAGCTAGAGCAAGAACTGGCAAACCTATTAAATCATGTGCCAAAATCAACTATTCTTCCCGGGCACGGACTCTTGGAGTGATACCATCTACAGCAATTAATGATGGTTAGAACCCGCCTAACACATTCAAATGCCATCATCTCTATCGAATTGTCATTAGTTCAAGCATGGACCTATAACTTATATGAAGTTATTCCGGTTCCAGTCATCATCAATAACACTCAGCTGCGAATATTGCCATCAACAAAATATCTACTTGTCGACCAATATCGAGAACGTTTCGCATCCATTTCATCAGAGGGTAAAATAAAATGCCACGGCGTAATTCCTGGACTTCTCCTTTGCGACATTTCCACAATATACAGTCGTCAAAGTGAGCATAATCAATGCGAAATATCCATGTTCTTGGATGCACCAACTCAACATGAATCCTGTGCATTGGAAGTGTCCACACTCCACAACTTCTTCGTCAAACTTCATGCAGCAAATCAATGGATATTCGCAAACGAACAACCAATGGTAATCGAGTTAATAAGCGGATCATCATCAAAAATAGCGCAGGAACACTACAGCATCATAGAACTACAGTCAGGATGTACAGTCAGGAGTAATAATTTACATCTGTATGCTAGTAGCGAAATAAATGACGCTTTCATACCATCATTTAGTATATAATTTCAACCTCAACATTACAATTCCCAGATGCGAGACTGTTGGAACAAGAAATACGTGACCAACAAATGGACGAATCAAAGTCATTGGATATCCATCATTACGGCATGTCTCACGCGCCGCGTCTCTTCGCGCAGGACTCAGACATCCGCCGACACCACCACTCGTATAAACCATCCATTAATATCACCACAATAGTTCAGACAGATGTCAGGGCTCCGGAGCATGTTGAATTAACATACCAATATGCCAATAACTACGTTACCCATAAAATCTGTTATGGCACAACAACAACTTCCATATACTCGTATATCGCCGCAGTCAAGCATAAATATTTTCCCACCAAATTATGCGATTCAACCATAACGTCAGACTTCCTATGTGTGAACTAAAGTACATAGATCCATATTATGTTATCCTCGCACTAAATATTTTTTTTAATAATTAAAATGTGGAGTACGGGATTGACAGCCTCCACGAAGTATTCATAAATGGATAAGGACGTACTCTGGGCAATGTTTTGTAGAACGAACGGTTGCGGTACCCAATCCCTTCGTAGTAGTGAAGCAGAATAGCTAATCAGTCAATCAAAACTATGCAATGGTACAAACAAAAGGAAATAATACCCCAGGTGGTACCCCAATATCAACATTGGTAAATCCACTCTCTGTGGGGACTGGCCCTATGGATTCTGGGGAGGGTCATATTTTGCATTACCAGAGAACATCAAATCTGTTCCAGAGAAGGCCGAATTTACAACGATCACCGATAAGAAAAAATAGAAGCAACTCGGTAGCTGACCAATCTGATACTTATTCTAACGCTATTCCAATTATTTGCCAAGCTAAGCGAAGAAATTGAGTATCTAAAGCGAGAAAATGAAAACCTAAAAATGAATCGGGATTCAAAAGAAGATTGCGATATAGGAAGCATTGAACCAGACAAACTCATCTATTCCACTGATGAAGATGAATTACAAAGAGAGACGGACTGGATCCTAAAGAAGAAAAAACAGTCCAGGAAGAGTAAGAAAAGAAAAGCTGAATCGTCACCTGAGGCTGAGCAATTAAATGGTAAGAGACAATTTAGTTCAGATTCAAACGATGCTCTACCCAAAGCCAAACAATCAAAAGGTAGTAAATCTACCAAGAACATTACACCAAATTTGGTGCAACCGAAAGAAAAATCACCCGGGTGGGTGTAACCAGTTACTCAGAAATTCTATAAGGTAACAGCGTTAAATAATGACGTTTGGAAAATTAATACTCTGGACACAGATACTTATAGAACCTTATATATGAAATTGAATGCTGATAAGTATCAGTGGTTCACTTACGAAAACAAACAGGCTCGACCTATAAAAGTCATGGCAAGAGGTTTGCATCACACTTGCTCAAGCAAAGAAATAATGGAAGAATTACAAAATAAAGGTCTTAAAATACTAGATGCGGTGAATATTGTTAAAAAAGAGAGAACAGAAATTCAGGAAGAAAACCAAATTATCAGTAAAAGGGGACTCCCTCTTTTTATGCTAGTATTTGACAACACAGAGAATGTTCAAAACATTTATGGAATAAAAGGAATCCTTCACATGAAGGTGAAAATTGAACCAATGAGAAGAACCAAAACACGCATACCCCAATGCAAGAAATGCCAGGCATTTAATCACACCCAAAGATATTGCGGCGGGGATCCAAGATGTGTAAAATGCTCAGGTAATCATTTTACCCAGGCATGTACAATAGGCAGAGATGTGCCAGCCAAGTGTACAAATTGTAAGGGCCAACATCCGGCTAATTATCGAGGCTGTGCGGTTGCTAAACAACTACAAAAATTAAGAGAAAAAACAAGAAATCAGCCGCAAAATCACGAAAATCGAAGGTTTCAAATATCAAATCAGATGGTCCAAAACCCACAACCAAGCAATACAGGGCAAAGAAGTTTATTTGCGCGGGTAGTGAAAGGTTTGGGTTCAACCAAACATATGGGCTCTGAAAATAACCAAATTTTGGAAAACATTATGAACAGAATTGCAGCTATTACAAAGCGGCTAGATGACCAAAGTAATCTGAACAACATGATACTTGATCAACTGAAGAAAATGCAACTCCCTCAACGCAATCCAACAAAAAATGTTAAGTAAGAACACAACTTTCAAAATAGCAATCTGGAATGCGAATGGCATTATGCAAATTCCAGAAATAGAAATATTTTTAAATTCATTTTTAAATCGACATTTTCTTAATATCTGAAAGCCATCTAGTTAAATCTTCGTTTGTTAAAATACGGGGCTATAACTTATATCACTCCATTCATCCAGGGGAAAGAGCAAGAGGTGGTTCGGCATTACTTATAAAAGAAAATATAAAACACCATTTAGAATCAAATATCGAAGAAGAAACTATGCAAGTCACTACTGTAAGGATCCAAATTAAACACAGACAGCTTACTGTCCCTGCAATATATTGTCCTTCCCGGCATAACTCGGAAAAGAGGACTACCTTAAACTATTTAAATCGCTTGGACGTGATTTTATTATTGGAGGTGACTTTAATGCAAAAAACACCTATTGGAAATCTAGACTTACGACGTTAAAAGGTAAAGAATTGCTTCAAGCAGGGCAGACATCAAAATTTGATTTTTACTCTGATAGTTCCCAACATACTGGCCCAGTGACGGAACGAAGATACCTGATCTAATAGACTTTTATGTAGCAAGAGGTATATCCCAGAACTACATTCACATTGAAGACAGTAATTTTCTAGTATCGGATCATTCCCCGGTTATCATGACAGTCAGTGAAATGGTAATTCAAAGGAAGAGTGTACCCAGACTAACAAATTCAAAAACAAACTGGGATCTCTTTCGTGAGGTATTAGAGGAAAAAATCAATCTTCAGGTGCCGATAGGAAATCCCCACCAGTTGGAAGATGAATTAGAACAACTCAATGAAGCAATTCACTATGCTGCTTTGGCAAGTACCCCCATTATACAAAATAAGAAGAAGCTTAACATATCCTACCCAATGGAAGTTAGAGAGTTGGTAAGACAAAAACGACGGGCACGTTAAACCTGGCAAATAACTAGAACACCGGAGAACAAAACAATTCTTAACAATTTAGGTAACAGTCTCAAATCTCTTCTTAAAGAAGTTAAAAATGCATCAATCAATAGATATCTAGTTAGTCTAACCGATGAAAAAATTTCTGATTATTCTCTGTGGAAGGCGACGAAGGGACTGAAAAGACCCAAAATTCAAGTGTCTCCGCTTAAAAAGGCGGATGGATCCTGGGCAAGATGTCCTAAAGAGAAGGCTGATCTGTTTGCGGAGTATCTCAAGGATACCTTACAACCACTACCAAGGCAAACGGCCAATGAAAATATAATGTTAATCCAAAAGCTAGATGATTTTGATATACGCCCTGTAACTCTCAAAGAATTAAAAGAAGAAGTGAAAAGCAACATGAATGTTAAAAAAGCCCCAGGGTGACTTGATTACTTGATTACTTGCCAAATAATCAAGGATCTACCAGATAAAGGATTTCGTAAGCTATTACACATAATCAATGCAAACTTTCGGTTAAAATATGTTCCGTGGCAATGGAAAGTAGCAGAAGTAATCATGATAGCAAAACTTGATACACCACCTAACGATAAAACATCATACAGGCCAATTTCATTGCTGCCAATTATGTCAAAACTCTTTGAAAACTTCTAAAAAGACTTAAACCAATAATTGAGGACCGACAACTAATTCCACCACATCAATTTAGATTCAGGGAAAAGCACTCCACAATTGAACAGGTGCATAGAATCACCAACGTTATTGAAAGAACGTTAGAACGCAAAAAAGTATGCTCCAGCATATTTCTGGACGCGGCCCAAGCATTCGATAAAGTTTGGCACAGTGGACTGGAATTCAAGCTGCATAGAGATCTGCCGAGGCAATTCTATGCCATACTAAGATCTTATTTATCCAATAGACATTTTCGAGTGAAATATGCGGATGAATACGCCGAACTAAAGAAAATCTCTGCCGGTTATTTATTATATATATTCCAACAACAGATGAAGGAACCATAGCCACCTTTGCAGGTGACACAGCAATCATGGCCATTGGAACTAATGTCGCTGATGCAACGAGTACACTCCAGAAGATTACCAATGAGGTTTGTAACTGGACTAATCTCTGGAGAATCAAGCTTAATGTTACGAAATCCACGCATATTAACTTTACATATCAAAAGGCTTCCCATCTACCGATAGTAATTAACTCACGACTGGTGCCATATGCAAACAATGCTAAATATCTGGGCATGACTCTCGATGCCAAGCTCAAGTGGAGAGAGCACGTAAAGTAAAAAGAAAAAAGAAGATCTTAATACTAAGTTCAGAAAAATGTATTGGCTCATATTTATTTATTTATTTATTTATTTATTAATAGATTGACATTTATTTATTAATAGATTGACATAACAATTTTAGTAGAGGAAAAGCACATATGGAAGCATAATAAATGAACATCAACAAAAAAATACTTCCATTAGGCATAAAAACCTCAGATTTTTTCAAAAAACAAATCCACTCCATGCTAATACCCTCCATGTTGAGCTCAAGCTCATTTGTTACGGAGGATACTGCAAGAAGTGAATGCTTACAAACTACATACAAAAACAATATAAATAAATATAAAAATATTATTATACAAATGTATTGTCATTCAAGCGCGCCACGCTAAATAACCCGTTTTAAAAGATCTAAGCGACGCCGATTTCTTAATATCTAATGGAATAGAGTTCTAAAGAGAAATACCTCTAACAGAAAACGAAGTATTAAGAGACCTACACAAGTTTACAGGGGGAAGTAAACGTAAATTTGAAGAATAAGACCTACTGAACAATAACTTATTAAATAAATAGGGAGGTTGCTTTGTCCTGAGAAGCTTAAAAATAAAAAGACAAACGCGAAGTTCATAAAAATCAACTAAATTACAACCCAAAATCAAATTCAAAAAGGGCGAAATGTGATCATATTTCCTAATACTAAAAACGAAACGAGTACAAGCATTGAAACATCTTTGGAGAACATTCATACTCTCCTGAAGCATACCAAACAAAACAACATCCCCAAATAGAAAATGTGGAAGAAGGTGCGAGAGGAACATACGCTTTTTAAAATTACTATCAGAAAAACCAACAACTTTATACAAACAACTAAGCATTCCAAAAACCGTTTTGCTAACCTTAATCAAATGATCACCCCAAGTTAGAGTTTTATTGAAAATTAACCCTAAATTTCTAACTGTATTAGAGAATGGAATTAAAGAATCACCGAGAAAAATTCCAGGGAAAGAGGAAGTATCTATAGATTTTTTATAAATTATAATAGACTGAGATTTATTAACATTAAGAGCGAGCCGGTTAGATAGTGACCAATTATAAATTCTTACCAAATCTTCATTAATAAGAGAAATATTAGAGTTAATGGAATCATTATCTAAGCGACTACTCCTATAAATTTGTACATCATCAGCAAAAATATGAAAAGATGAATGGCAAATCGAACATGCAACGTCATTAATGTACATTGAGAATAGTAAAGGACCAAGAACCGACCCCTGAGGAACGCCAGAAGAGACAGGTAAGAAGTCAGAAAGCGAATTGTCAAAAAAGACTGCCTGAAAGCGACCCGAAATATAGTCTAAAATTAATTTAGCAGCAGAGAGAGAAAAATTAAAGTTCGAAATAAGCTTATTAAACAAAATTTGGTGATTAATTGAATCGAACGCTTTCGAAAAATCCAACAAAGTAAGGCAAGTCATTTCTCTTTTACTCATACTACGACGAATATCATCACAAACATTCAGTAAAGCAGTGGTAGTACCGTGAAATCTTCTAAAACCCGATTGAAAAATACTAAGCAAATTAAAGCTATCAATATGAGATTGAATTTGGTTTTTTACTACCAATTCAAACGCCTTGGACAGAGAACTTAAAATACTAATAGGGCGGAAATGGGAAAGCTCAGAAGGATTGCTAATTTTAGGAATAGGAATAATTTTACTCAACTTCCACTGAGCGGGATAAAACGAGGTCGTTAAAATAAAATTAAAAATATGTAACAAGTATCTTGATACATTAGGAAAAATACGCTTAACAAATTTTAAACTAACCATATCTAGACCAGTGGATTGCGATTTAACTTCCCAAATTGCAGAATGCAAATCATCAATTGATATATTTGCAAATGAAAAAGAATTTAGGGAATCTACGGATAATAAATCAATATTGGAAATATCATGGTTGGAACTAGAATTACTTAGGTAACGGTTAAAATCATTAGCTTTGAAACTTACCGAAGCACCCCCTTTGCAACTACCAAGGCCCAAATTGCGAACGTTACGCCAAAATATCTTAGAGGGAAGAGAAGGATCTAGCTTATCCTTGAAAAAATTTTGCTTAGCGATACGAATTAAACTTACCACTCTATTTCGAGATTGCTTATAAGCTAGATAAGAAATAGAATTAGGGCTCATTTTCCAAAGACGATATTTGGAAAAACGAACAGAAATAGCATTCGAAATCTCTTGCGTCATCCAAGGGGGGATCTAGGTCTAAAGTAAACAGTAGTGAGAGGAACGCAATTATTAAATACATAATTAATAGAGGAGGTAAAATAGTCAATTTGATCGGTAGAAGTACTAAGATAAAAAATATCATCCCAACGAATAGAGCCACAAATTGATGAAAGGTGAGATTCATCAATTTTCGAAAAATCCCTAAAGCTGAAACTTTTAGGTTTAGAACGAGAGTAATAATTAACAGAAAAAACAAGGAGATCGTAATGAGAACCAATACCAAGAGACAATTGATTGAAAAAACAGATGGAATTATCAGCAGAAGCGACAACATGATCAATGAGAGAATAAGAACCACCACTTGCGGTTGCATAAGAGTATGTGGGCGCTTCAGTGTTATAAACTGAAAGATTAATGCTATTTAAGATATTTAAATAGCTACGAGAAAATAAAGTCTCTTGAGAAATATCAAAGTTAAAATCACCCGAAATGAAAACCTCATCATACCGACAGGAAAAATAACTAAAAAGACACTCAATGTCTAAAAGCGATTTTTTAAATAGAGCATACGACCTCTTGTTCGTTTTAGGAGGATTATAAACTACACCGAAAAGGAATTTCCGCTTATTGACGAAGACATTTAGAAAAAGAAACTCAAAGTCAGAAACGAGCCTTTGAGAAATTGAGAGGGGTACCGATACTACATTACATTTAATATGCTCGTTAACATATAGGCATACTCCGCCATAATTAACTGGTGGATTAGCTCTATCACGTCTGAACAAATTATAACCACTAATGGCCAACGCGGAATCGGGAATATCGGACGATAGAAATGTCTCCGATAAGCAAATGACATCAATTGGGACCCCATTAAAAGTATGACGAAGTTCGTCAATATTTAAAATAAGACTCTGGACGTTTAAACTAACCACATTAAGTAAATTGGACCTAGTCCGAAGCATGGATTTAAGTAAAATAGAGGGCAAAGAAATACTTTCAGTGGACATCGCGAATCGTGGCGCACTTAAACAACAATACTTACATGAACAATTTTTAAATGAATAATTAAGTTTGCCTTCAAAACCAGGTTAACTTCAAATATCAATCTGAAACAAAACAAATAAAGCCAAATAATACCAGCAATATAAACGGTAATAGAGGAACGATACTTATCTAATCATAAACTCTTCCAACTATAGTCGGGCCCCAAAACTCCCAAAATATATATACAAAAAAAAAATATAAAGGAAAAAAAAAATTTAATTTGCTGGCAGTCGCAAAAAACAAACACGCGCATCAGCTAGGCCTGTTGATCTCATAGGTAGAGGGTTTGAACTTACAATAACAACAAGCTGCTGCTATATTGGCAAATACTGAAGCCGATATGGACCTACGGTATTCAACTCTGGGGATGTACTAAGCAAAATGATACAGACGTTTCAAAATAAGATTCTCCGTAGCATCGTAAACGCTCCGTGGTACACAAGAAATGAAGACCTTCACAGGGACTTACAGATGGAATACATCAAAGGAACATGGAAACCCCTATATTCGCCATATGATAGATAACCCTGTCGTTGAAAGAAGACTTCAAAGAACGTGGCCACTTGTCCTAGTAAACATACCAAATTAAAATTATATTTTAAATAGGTTTAATTAATTTTGGGACTAACCATTGGGTTTCACCCCAGCAAATCAGAATTATTTAAGAAATGTAAAAGTTGTAAATTTGAAAGATAAATTGCTGGATGAGCACAGTCTCAGTTGTAATTAATAAAGAAAAAAAATTATTTGAAAGCAGATTTAATCGCATGTTCCTGGGTTACGATTATAGTTAATTTTAATTCAAACGTGTTGTAGAATCGTATGCGTAGTTTCTCAGTAAGAGAAATCGAAAAAAAATTATTATAAATTTAATTTAACGCTGCTTTGAAGCGCCGAAATGGCGCTTTCAAATCAGTTTCAAATAAATCCTACGTACTTTAAGCTGTAGAATCCGAATTTGCAATAAAAAATAGGGGTTCCTATTTTAATTTCAAAGTTACCTCCCGCCTCACTTACAAGTAGAGAGGAGGGGTACTAATTTTAGCACTAATGTATATGCCCTGATGTGTGCTGTGCATGAAATGGATAAAAGAATGTCACAATTAACCGGCATCATAAAATCGGTTTTATCTGTTTTGAACGATACCGACTTATTCAACTACAGCATGTAAATCATGTGTAAGGACCGCCCACAGCGCCAATTTATATACTGTAAATTATGCCATTTATCAAATTATTATGCGATAAAAAAGATCAGACGACATAATCGCATTGAATATACATAAAAACTCCTTTATTGACTGTTAATGATTGAACAGATTTTTATTGAGCGATTATTTTTTTGTAAGCGTAATAACAATTTGTGTATAATGTGTATTGGAAGAAAACAGTGAACACGAGTTTTTCAGAACGATTAAAACAATGATGGGGAAAATATTTAATGATGAATATGTGAGGATGCCCTATATAACGATTTTGACACATTTAACTTTCATCCCATATAAAGTTTCCAACATTTTCCAAACATTAACATGTTGCATATATGTACTGTACTGGGAAACTCAAAAACATAATGAAAACATGTATATGAAGAAGAAAATTATTTGATATTTTCATATACGCGAATATAGAAAGATACATCCCCCCATATGTTGTGATGTGTATACGTCGAATTTATAATAAGGAAGAAACCGATATATGCGCGATCTACACACATTCGTTCATATATGCCCTTTGATTCAATGTTGTGTATGTTATGTACACTTTTAGATTTATAAAAAAAACATCATAAAAGCAACAATATATAAGAATCTCTTGAGATTACCGTATATTGGGGAGTAGGGAAAATGAAATAAAAAAATTGAAGAAAGCTATAAAAAAACGAAAAAGGATCTAACATTGTTTTCCCTGTTTTTTTATTCTTGTTTCGGATAAAATTTTTCAATGTCAGTAGTATTTCATCGCATACATATTTTTAATATCCTGCAAAAATCCCAGAGGTGCGGAATGTTGTTGCGGTATGTCTTGCATATAGTATATAGAGGAAACCGCGAGCAAAATAAGTTAAATTGGAAATCACTTCACGTAAAATTATGTATACGCTTGTCTATACATATATCGACATGTCTGACTATATGAAAATATTACAGTGCACCGCTGCTTCACTATACGCGCTTACAAGTGTAAAATTTTATTCGTATACATTTGCGGAAATAATGATTGATGTTTCCATCTGGGATATTCGAGTTGGATATTACACCGTTATGATTAAATATAATGTTATAGGATCCTTAGTGGTTCCTTATGGTGCGTTCTCTAGAGTCCTGTGGGAAAAATAATTATAGAATTCTAATTAGCCAACACTAACAATCTTGTCGATTAGAGAATATTTAGACTTTAAAGCAGGGTACAGAACCAACGAAATTTCAGGTTCAGGTTTTAGTTAACTAATTTCATATCTTTGAGACATTCGGAATTATAGCTCAGCATAGCGATAGGTAAGGAAAATAATAAATTAGTTTTGAGTGCAGAAATTAAAAGTTGTGGAGCACTTTTCTGGGCTTATATCTCAAACGAGATTAAATGCAAAAATATTTTGCAGATTTGGTTTATGATTGGTAATTTAAAAACCAAATTTATCACAGGGCTCACATCCTTCGAATGGGTCTTAGAAACCTAAATTTTAATTATTACAATCCTTTATTTATTTAAAATAAAAATAAAAATATAACACAAGTAGTTTTTTAAGTTGTATTTGTAGCTGTCTTTTTAACAATTTTTTGTAATTTAATATGCTGAACAAAGTGAATCAATTTACTTAAACGTGTTAATACAAGGTGAACGAATTAGCATAGTTCATTTTGCATATTACACATTTTTAACATAAGCTGATTCATTTTTTTATATGAATTTGTGCATTTTAATTTTATGCTGGTATAGCGTTATTTGTATATGTTCAATAGAATGATTAAATTAATCAGAATTACTTTTACAATGTTCCATAATGAATTATCTCTAATAATTAAAAAGACCTGACCATCGGTAATCTTATTAATTACTCAAAATCAAATAATCAATAAAATTATTTCTCCATTAAAGACATTAGGAGAAATATTGGCACGTGCCAATATCGCTACCCCGCCGAAGCCATCAACCCCCGGTCTGGACAGATAATTGTATCCTTCCACACGAAACGTCTAACCCTCACGCTCCCAAGTTTCACACAAAATCATCACATTCACATCGTTATTGGTCAGATAATTCCGCAACATATCGCCATTGGCTAATTTTCACGCATTCATTGGATCTCAGCTTTCACTTTACCATTCAAAGAAATAAAGAAGGGAGAGGGCATTTATAAACGCCAAAGTGTTCTCTCTCATCCTTCTCTCATTTATCATCAATCATACTTACATGGTTAGTTCCAAAAAGTGTTAATTCTTTTGGAGTTAAATTAGAATGTCTCATTGCTAGCCATGCTTCACTTTTTTCACTTTGTTTGTTGATTTGATTGCGGTTGTTGTTGTACTTGTTGTAGTTTATTCGTTTCTAGTAGTTGTTTTGGTTGTTGTGGCTGTTGTTGGGTTTGTTGTGGTTGTATTTGATCTTTTTGTTGCTGGTGTTGTTGTGGTTGGTTTAATTTTGTCTGTTGTTGCCTTGAAGTTGAAATGGTTTTTTGATATGATTGTGGTTTTGCCTGTTCTAGTTGGAAAGGAAAAGTTAATGTAAAAGTCGCGTTTAAAGATTTTAGTGAAGAATTATCATTGGTTGTACGTGGTTCAGCAAATTGCTTTACATTTTCGTATTATACACAATGCAGAATATATTTTTGGAGTAGAATCAAGCGATTTTTGATACTACAGCTATAGGAAGGTGCAATTCACACAAAGCCGATATTTAATTAAAAAGCGATGCACATCCAAAATATTTTAAACCGCGTGATTTTCCTTTCGCCATTCAAAAATCCGTCAAAGATGAACTATCGCGATTGGTTAGTTTGAATATATTGAAACTGGTGCAAACTTCGTCATGGAGTACACCAATAGTATACCAGTTGTTAAGCCAAATGGAAAAATTTGCATTTGCGCTGACTATAAAGTCACGGTTAATCCTCAAGTTGATGTCGATTGTCATCCTATACCACGTATTGAAGAATTGTTTTATAAATTGCTAGGTGATCAATTTTTCACAAAAATTGATCTCAAAGATGCGTATCTCCAACTTGAACTCAAAATTCAAGATTTGCTCTAACACACGAACATCATGGATTCTGCAAAAATCATGTGCCAGCAAACAAATACAGGGAAATCAATGAACCAAATCAAAATCAACATGAAAAATGATGGGCCTCACAGAAAAACTATAAAATACTGCGAAAAACGAGTCATCAACCTTCAACTTCTGTACGACAAATTCTGCACAACAAACGCAGAATTGATACACACATTACTCGATGATCATCCATATCGCAAACAAGAATATCATAAGCAAGTCCAGGTGGTATTCGTAAAGACGAAATCCATGCTTCTCAAAATCAAAGACAACAACCCAATTTAAAGAAGATAACCAAAAGGCCAGAGAAGATGAAGTAGCCGATGCCGCCTCTATATATTTGAGGAAGATGAGGAAACCACTGGATCATCTACCCCAAAAAAGCAGAACAGACACTACAACTCGCAAGCAGCCAAAGCTGAGATGTTGAAACAAAACCTAAACAAAATAGAGGATTACGTTTCAACGCTAAAACCTAGCAAAGTTTAGTGCGAGCTTAAATTAAAGCAGCTAACAGACGCAAGGAACTTATTCTACAATAATCACGAAAATATTATTGCAGAAGCCGAAAAGGAGGATTTGGATGAAGAGTATTTCGTGAACAACGAAACAATTGATATTGCATTACAAGAAGACCTGGATAACGGCTCAAACACTTGTAATGACAACATAAAGAAGATCCCCAAAATAAAGTTACCAAAATTTGAAATTCCCATATTTTACGGGGCTATAGGCAATGGACAGCCATCAATAGTCTATTCAATAGAATTATTCCAATTATGAGCTAGCCAATGAAGAAAAATGTTTTACCTACTTTCCGTGGTCCGAGGACAAGCAGCGAACCTATTCAGCCATTTAGCATTGTCAGAAGAAAAATATATCACCGCATGGAGTATCCTCGCAAATAGATATGAAGACAAAAGGATGTTGGCCAGCAATCACATCAACATATTATTGGATTTACCTACCTTAACGGTAGAATCAGTCAATGGACTGCGAACAATGCATGATAATGCACATGCTCTCACCAATTTCGGTATCCAGACAAAGCACTGGAGTGCCTTTGTAATAACCATACTCTCAAGGAAGCTGGACGCAGAAGCAAACCGTTTGTACGAAACGAAGAGATGAAAAGATTTTTAAATTTCTTTAATCAAGATTTCATTCTCTCGCTACAGTTGCTAGAGATAGGATCATTAAGAAAAGGAAATCACTACAACAAAGTATCCAGAAAAAAACAACACACGTAGCACTGACGCTTCCATCATCTTGTTGTGCTCATTGTGGTGGTGATCACGAGCTTTGCACTTGCAGAAAGTTTCAAGAATTGACGGTAACAGAGAGGACCACGACTGCTAAGGAAAAGGATTTATATGGAAGGTGTTTACAAAAATATCACGGCCCCAAATGACATAATAAATCTGAAAAGTGTCGCGGAGCTCACCATACTTTACTTCACGACATTCAAAAGGAAAAGGTAAAGAAATCGGAAACTCCAACAAAGACATCGTTGCAAATAGGTGTGATATACTTTAAAGGTGGAGTTTTATTGGCAACCGCCAAGATCAGGATAACAACCGACAACGGAGAACATTTAGTTCGAATGCTGATTGATTCAGCCTCCCAAGCAACAATTATCACTGAAGAAACTGCAGATGATCACAAGTTATCAAGAACTCCTACTCAAGTAAACATTGCTGGCATGGGAGTAGCAACAACCGGAACAGCGCTTTCTACTACAGAATTCACAATTAGTCCAAGATTCACATCAAACTTCATGCTAAAAATAAAGGATGGTTTTAAAAAACATTATTGGAAATCTACCTGAAGTAGCAACCAATCCAAGTTGGAATTACACTAAAAATCTGACATGGGCAGATCCAACATTTTATGAATTTTACGATTACTACGGCCAAATAATCATGGTTTAATTGCGCAGTAGAACAAATTACACTGAATAATCACTGGAAACCCATCTCCTAACCTCGACTCAGATCGACAAGCAGCTAAAGCAATTTTGGGAACTCGAAGAAGCAACAATCAAAAGGGAGCTAAGAGAAGGTGAAAAGGAATGTGAAGAATTCTATAAAAAAAACTCTTACACGTCAGGCTGATGGAAGATACAAAGTAAGGATTCCATTTGACAGGGAGCAACTGGTCTTAAACACTTTAGGCTGTTCAAAGAAGACAGCCGTTGCACGTCTATTGCAAGTCGAAAAACGGCCTGCAAGGAATCCAGAATTGGAACTAACATATAAGTAGTTCTTGGATGAATATGAATTTTTAGGTCATGAAAGAAGCTGAAGCCATAGCTGGAGAGGTCCAGCACTACTACTTATCACACCATGCAGTACTGAAGTACTCGAGTACTACAACCAAAATGCGGGTCCTTTACGATGCATCAGCCAAAACATCCATAAGGATATCTTTAAATGATATCATGTTAAATGGGCCTACCTTCTAAGCATATTGTTACGATGGCGGAAACATAGATATGTATACACAGGCGATATTGAAAAGATGTTCCGTAAAATTTCGGTTCATGAAGACGATCAGGATTATCAACGGATTTGTTGGAGGTAATCACCAGGGCAGCCAATAAAATAATACAAGCTAACTACAGTGACCTACGGTACAGTGTCAACCTCATCCTTAGCCGTGAGGACATTTCAACAGTTAGCCAGAGAAGAAGTTCTCACATACCCAAGCGCATCAGAAATTATGATAAATGAGTTTTATATAGATGATCTCATCTCCTGGAGCAACACACTCGAGAAAGCATTAATGGGCTACCAATCACATCGCCCTGATGCAAGCCATACCCATGGACCTACGAATTATTGGAGTAGCTGAATTCAAACTTGGTGACACAGTTAAAACTCTCGGCATACATTATAATCCAGTGACAGATAGTTTCGGATTCCGTATTATGCTCACATCTCTTTGTCTAATATTCAACAGCAGAGGAAGTAGAAGCAGCTATTAGTAGATTGAAAACCAATAAGAGCTGCCGAAGAATTGGAAGAACGCGCTCATATGTCTTCTGCTCAAAAATGCCGTCTAAACTGCCTACAAAGTGTTGGTTAATGTAGTACTTGCCAGACTTATGTTTCTCGCCGAAATCACTATCACCATCGAATACCATGTTCGTCTATATGTAGAATCGTAGTCGAAAGAACACACTCGTGCCTTGCTGTTCTATTTCAAAAAATCCTGCTGCATATTTAATAACTCAGGTCAAATTCTTGGATATACAGATGCAATTGTGCTTCTTGGCCGAAGGCCTAGCAATATCAAGGACAGAGGACTTCATATACCTCGGGTCAGTAATAACATCATCAAATGAAATGCAAGTAGATATAAATGCCCGAATTGTTGCTGGCCGACTAGTTTTCTACGCCAAATCAAGATTATTGCCATCTGAATATCTGTCGCAGTCAACCAAGCTCACACTTTATAAAGCACTCATTAGACCTGTGCTGGATTTTATAAGCGTGAGCTGGACTCTGACCTCTAACGACTGTAGAATGTTATCTGCGCAAAACGAGTAGCGTTTGAACCTTGAGAGAAAGTGATATCGTGGAGACAGCGCAAGGCCCCACAACAACGAATGATCAAAATGGTGTTTCAGCAAAAGAGCCCGACTCCACTGGCGAGACGACGCAGAACAAGACCTTCGAATTTTGGGAGTACGAGCGAAGGACCGAGCCGGTTATGGGACCACAGTGCAGGCCGAAAATCCTTTGCATTCAATTGGTTTATAGGTTTTCAATAGTCTGTTTTACTTTTCGATTCTTAAAATGCAGTACGGTGAATGGCTCAACAGGTTTCTGAAGGATACGCACTTTTTCAAATAATATGGGTGGCAGCGACCAATTCCATTCTTTTCTATTCGTGCCGATATATTTCTTCGTGAGCTATACAAATGTGAAAACGCTAAAATAAGACTAGGAAGAGCAGGAATATTGGTGACCATGATACAAGGTGGAAATGAACTTCTCGGCGAAGGCTGACTTTAGACAACTCATGATACCTATCACAAAATCTTGACATGTTATGGTTATAAAATGGCAGATAGAAATTTTACAACATGATAAATAAGACTATTAGAAAAGGGATGGCACATAATGCAAATAATCTATTAAAATTTAAAACGTGTTTATTACTAGCTTACGTTAGATAATCACCTAATAGCTAGAGACAGCAACTTTATCGACCGGTTCCAAGGTTGTTGACGTTGTCTACATTGTCGACGTAATGGACGCAAAAAATCTCTAGGTAATAAACGTAACAGATTGTGAGTGTGTATCTTTTAAGGTTGGCCTGAGATAGTTTGAATTGAAGAATGTAAGTTGAATAGGCGGAGCGAAGTTTAGGTCGAGTTTACAGAGATTGCTATTGTGGCTTAGTTGAGTCGAAGTTTTAATCGTGTTTAATCTCACTGTCGTGGTCAGTGGATTAGAAGGATGACTCATCAGTCGTCACAGTTAGTGATTGCTCCAATAATCCTCTTTTCTCGCCAGCTTTGCATCTAATTACAGTAAAACTGTTCCTTGTGACACATTGATATTCCTTTTACAGGCGAATGGGTTGTCAGCAGATTAGTTGTAGCTCAATCTAATAATTTTCAAATCATATTCAAATCAAATAACAAATACGTACACACGCCACTCCATTGTTTATTTAAATTACCTTAGTCCTTTCTTTTTAAAAAAACAAACTATGTATATGGATCGCCTTCAGAAAGGATTTACATTAATTTTGAACGCCACCTAAATCATATTTCGTAAACAATTCTCAAAAATACTTATAAATATTTAAAAATTGTTTTCCTCGAGAGGTGTAAAGTTCCTACACGACTACCATTTGTTTCCTGTTTTGATTTATTCGAAATTATGTAAAATGAACTTCCAACAAATAATAGATATTTGTCATAGTAACTTCAGAACATTATTCAAATAAGAAAATCTTAGGTATAAAGCACTTCCTTGTAAATGGAGAAAAAATACTTTGGGGCGGGTTTAAAATATTAGTTATATTCTTATGAGCTCATCGATTTTATGAAGAGAAAGACTAAATTTACTCAAAAAGTCGTTATTGAGTTTTAATCTATGGCGCCGATAAATTTTTCGTAATTATCAATTTAAAGCCATTGATTTAGAAATACTGCCTGTCGTGTGTTTTTTTGTTGCTGCTGCTACAACTTTTATTGATTATTATTTCATTCTTAAAAAAACGAATAATGCTCGCTCGAACGGTACGTGATTTTTAGGAGAGAATACGCACATCGTACGTATATCGAAATGTGATTCACCTTGAAATAAATATTAGTTCGTTTTATATACCGAGAAAAATCTTCTATTCTAACCATTATACGGCTCTTCTCCGTAAGTATTTATCTTTTTTAATTCAATTTTATTGTATTTTATATCAAGTAATATTATAAGAAGATAGCAAAATATACACTACACAAGTTTAAAGTTGAACGATATTGCTTTAAGAATAAAATCCTTAAATTTTGTATCAAATTGATATGTCACTGAGAAACAGAGTTCCCCAAATGTTTGCAATCCACCGGGTAGGTAAGCACAGTTTTTGATGGTTAAAAACGTTATTGTGAAAGTGCGATTTGTATTCCAATAAGGATCCGATGATAATCTATTCCAGTTATACAGATGTAAATAATAATAACGAATATCAGTTGGCTCTCCTTGAATACACGCTATAGTGACTAATGTGGCCTCACACAATTGTTATGTTAATTTATGTATTTATTTTTGAATGCAATATATTTCAGGACAATCAATTAGACTTTCCTATCCGGACAACATCAAGTTACAAACTTTATTTTCCAACACCTTATTTTTCACTAATTCTAAGTTACAAGCGTTTTTTTGTTTTTTATTAACTATGCAATCTATTCTGGGGCCGAAGCACTCTCAACTCTTTCGCGGTTCGAAATTGATGATGTACGGCTATAGCTCCGATTTACGTAGAACCATGTGCACATCACATTGCTCCATGCCAGCCTATAGCACTGGGCATGGAAGATGGGTCAGCCCGTGATCTGATGATCAACAATACCTTTTGTATCCTGCTCGTATCGTGATTCGAATCCGGTAACCTTCCGATCCAAATGCCAAAGCTTTAAAACCTGTATCGTTTGGTCGGTAAGCCACAACTCTTTCTGCGTCCCAAATTGCTCGCGCTTATATATTTGTACTAGACCCAATCCAATTAAAAAACATGAATTTTCGCACGATTATAGAACAGGAAAAAATCACATTTTGAATTATTTTAAAACAAATTCTGCTAATAACAATTGAATTGTACAACTTCTGAAATACTCCCAATGTTCCTCTAGATTCTTCGGAAAATTAATGATTTTTTATTGGATTGGATCTAGTACAAAACGAAAACAACCATTTCAGCCATAGTTACCCCTTAGAAATATCTTAGGACAAAGCACTTTTCATGCTATATTATGGTATAAAACTTTTGAATATTACATCCAGTGCTCCCCTAAATTCTGCGCAAAATTCATGAGTTTTATTGGATTGGGTCTAGTACAAAGTGATAGCACCCATTCCAGTCGTAGTCACCTCTTAGAAATATCTTAGGACAAAGCACTTTTAATGCTATATTGTAGTATATAACTTTTGAATATTACACCCGGTGCTCCCCTATTTTCTCCGGGAAATTCATGATTATTTATTGGACTGGGTCTAGTAAAAATTGAAAAAATCCAGCTCAGCTGTAGTAACCTCTTAGAGATATCTTAGGACAAAGCAATTTTAATACTATATTGTGGTATACATCTTTTGAATATTACACCCGGTGCTCCCCTAGATATTCCGGAAAATCCAAGAGTTTTATTGGATTGGATCTAATACAAAGTGAAACTCTCATTCCAGTCGTAGTCACCTCTTAGAAGTATCTTAGGACAAAGCACTTTTAATGCTATATTGTGGTATACAACTTTTGAATATTACACCCAGTGCTCCCCTAGATTCTCCGGAAAATTCATGAGTTTTATTGGATTGGGTCTAGTACAAAGTGATAGCACCCATTCCAGTCGTAGTCACCTCTTAGAAGTATCTTAGGACAAAGCACTTTTAATGCTATATTGTGGTATATAACTTTTGAATATTACACCCAGTGCTCCCCTAGATTCTCCGGAAAGTTCATGAGTTTTATTGGATTGGATCTAGTACAAAGTGAAAACACCCATTCCAGTCGTAGTCACCTCTTAGAAGTATCTTAGGACAAAGCACTTTTAATGCTATATTGTAGTATATAACTTTTGAATATTATACCTGGTGCTCCCCTATTTTCTCCGGGAAATTCATGATTATTTATTGGACTGGGTCTAGTAAAAATTGAAAAAATCCAGTTCAGCTGTAGTAACCTCTTAGAGATATCTTAGGACAAAGCAATTTTAATGCTATATTGTGGTATACATCTTTTGAATATTACACCCGGTGCTCCCCTAGATATTCCGGAAAATCCAAGAGTTTTATTGGATTGGATCTAATACAAAGTGAAACTCTCATTCCAGTCGTAGTCACCTCTTAGAAGTATCTTAGGACAAAGCACTTTTAATGCTATATTGTGGTATAAAACTTTTGAATATTACACCCAGTGCTCCCCTAGATTCTCCGGAAAATTCATGAGTTTTATTGGATTGGGTCTAGTACAAAGTGATAGCACCCATTCCAGTCGTAGTCACCTCTTAGAAGTATCTTAGGACAAAGCACTTTTAATGCTATATTGTAGTATATAACTTTTGAATATTACACCCGGTGCTCCCCTATTTTCTCCGGGAAATTCATGATTATTTATTGGACTGGGTCTAGTAAAAATTGAAAAAATTCATTTCAGCTGTAGTAACCTCTTAGAAATATCTTAGGACAAAGCAATTTAATGTTATATTGTGGTATAATACTTTTCAATATTACACCCGGTGCTCCCCTAGATTTTCCGGAAAATTCATGTGTTTTAATTGGATGGGGTCTCGTAAAAGGTCAAAACACCCATTCCAGCCGTAGTCATCTCTTAGAAATATCTTAGGGCAAAACACTTTTACTGCGATTTTGAGTTATTCAAAATACACTGTCAAATTTAATTATAAACCTTGTTGTTGGATTTAGGACAAGTTAGGGCACGTGTGTATTTTGCAATTGTAAATCACGCTCATGTAGTTGTATTCGCGAGTATTCTACGTCATTCCTAATTGTAGTACTTTCCATGATGATTATCGCCGCCCGCCGTTTACAATTGTCGTTATCTCCATATTCCCCTCCTCTTGGAATGCCATCTAAAATCCAATTCCCAATCAGTAATGGAGGAATACTTGATCCGACAACATCGATAATAGTAAGAATAATAATAGTTTAATAAAATTATAGTCTCCAACTGGGTTAGTACTCGCGGTCTTTGGGTTGATAACACGTGGTGGTGTACACCTTAACCAATCGACCACCAAGTGATATACTTGTGTAGAGTAAAATTTGTAACGCTACCCCTACAAAAAATCTGTTCACACATTCAATGTCACATCGCTTTGATTTATGAAGCTGCATAAGTTTTCGTCCACTGACAAAGCGTTTATGTATCCGATTCACATCGTCGCTGAGTTCTTGGTAATTTTGTATGAACCTCTAAGTCACTAAGTCGAGAATCAGGAAATCTCCCACTCTGGTCGTGTTGTTGCTGTCTACTGCAGGTCCATCTTTGTCCATTCGTCGTCGTTGATCAGCGTTCTCTAAACGCCTGACAGATCGGTTGTTTATCGGTTTTCTAAACGCTTTCCGCTACTGGCTCATCATGTCCCTAATCCTTTCTCTGCCTCGTTGTATTCCAGCACACCTTCTTCTCAACTCCAATGCGTGCTACCTTTGCATTGCTCTGTTTAGCAATCAACTCCTCTGCCGGATTCATCCTCAACATTCGTACTGGAAACTTCCGCTGGGCCTCCGCGACCGTCCCTCCTGTTCTCTGGCCGTACACTCTCTTTAAGCAGACTTACACTCTCCGAGCTAGAATCAAACTTTTGCCTCTTGACTTGGATGTTTCTTGAACCATCTTTGGTTTTCTGAATTTCCGGTATTGTTGTACTCGCCAGTTTTCGTATTACTTATCTCGGGAATCAGGATGCCGCACAAAACCATCATTCCATCGTTGCGTGCACTCTCCTATGTAGTGATCCAACTTTCCGCATTTAAAACATCTTCATTTCCTTTCGATGTCACTTGGCTTCGCACTTGATCGACGCAATTCTTCTTGACTTTGAACGCTATAGGCCAATTTTATCAGAGCTCTGACTTGAGTTTTCTCTCTAATGTTGATTCAGTGGAAATACTTTCAGCTCCAGTATTCTTTCTTGGCCTCAACACATTTGCTATCCTTTCTTTGGAACCACAGTGCTATACTACATTTCCAACCTTGAAATGTTCGAACGAGGTTTCATCACATGTCTGATTCAATGGAACTTGTGAACCAGTTTCCTTTGTTTGAGAGCGCACAGCTTTCAGTTCTGATATTTTATTCTCTTGGACCCATATAAGTTGATCCAGTTTCTCGATCTGCGTTTCTCGAAACTGAACATCTTGATGCTGAAATTTGGACTCTAGCTTGTCTAGTTTATCGTTTATTCTCTCTACCTGAAACATAAGCGTACTCATGTTTTCTAAATCGAGTGCTGGTTTTTGTTGCTCGGCAGTTAGCGATTACAAAAAATTGTTCCTTTTGTTTCATGCTTCGATCCGATTTCCTCACTTTTAAACTGTTTATCGATAGGCTGAAAATTTTGATCTTTTGGTTCAACAAGCGTCTTTCTTGATGGTTCTGCAGAACGAATTCCTGTATGCTCGAGCTTCCACCTCCCACCTAACGGTTTTAGCCTCAGCAATAGCTCTTTTGAAGTAACATCTCCCTTAATTCCTGTGATTTACAGAAATTTATCTCTATTAAGCTCAGTTTTGCTGATATTTCCAAAATCTTACTTGTTACCGATGCGTACTCGATTTTGCAAATAAAACACTCAGTGATTTAAATTACAAACTTTATTTTCCAACACCTTTAATTTCCGCAGCAATTTACAAATTTTACTCGTTCACTGCTCACTAATCTGCTTCTAATGTTCACTTTAACTGGTCACTATATTTTTCGCACAGTTTATTTTTCACTTTTTAACTTGCACTGTTCCACTGGTAAAGTTAGAACTGTCTCTACGTTTTGTTGTTTTTTTTCAATACTACAGACTTATCATCTGATAATTTATTACTAATGATGATAACGCACTTCTTTAAAAGAAATAGCCATGGGAGATCCAACAATGCTTGCAATTCGCAGGCTTCAAACTGTTTGGTGGTCTTCCACGTTCTTGGTGTCTCAAGTCAAAATCACCACTTTTGAATTTATTAAACCACTCATAGCATTGTGATTTACCAAGAGCATGCTCACAGTACGCTTTGGCAAGCATTCGATGTGACTCTGCAGCAGTTTTCCTCAAATGATAACAAGAAATCAATGATGTCCGCAAATCGTAATATGTAGGTACAAAACTTGACATTTTTAACACGTAAAAAACATGCGTTATTGTATGAAACTTGCATGGTTATGAATTGGATGTTGTTGACAGATGTCAAAAGAAATCAATAGTGCCGATGACGTGTTTGTCGAAAGGTACATCGACAGGTGACGCCATTTATTGGTAAATTCCGGTTTCATACTTACCCACCTGGTACAATCAATCAATATTCTGCTCCCAAAAACGAACCTGTATGATGAACCTCATTGATGAATATATGGAGGTTGGTAATTTTGTGCCGCAACGCGTATATTACATGGACTGATTTCATTTCGTTAAGCTTTATTTTCCAATCTCTGGCCCATTGGCTGATTTTATCAAGTGCTCGCTGAAAGTATTCAACTGCTTGATTCTACGATTCGCTTGAAGTCAATACTGTGGTATATCTGAAGTGTAAAATAGATATAGGAATGACCCTAATACGCTACACTGGGGCACCCCGGCTAAAGCTGGGTAAATGTTGGAGTATGTTTCTTCATGTGAGTCTCTAAACTTTCGTTTGGAGAGATAGAACTCGAGCAATAAGAGCCTTATGCCACACTCTATCGAAAGCCTATCGAATATCGACAATATTTCTTCTCTTCAAATGCTTGTTCTATTTTTGCAGTCACGCGATGAACTTGATCAATTGTCGAATATTTATTCCTGAATCTAAACCGGAAGTCAGGTGTAATGAACATTGGTTTTAGTCGTTTCAAAACAACTTTCAGATAGCAGGTAACAAAGAGATCGGCCTGTATGATGCAATTTGCTCAGCTGGTTTGTCTGTTTTTTATCATGATTATTTGTGCAACCTTCAAACACTCAGGCACATATAAAGGGTGTTTTTTTAGGAGGTTTGTTTTTCCGATAGATGTCGTTTTATTTTATGACAGTTGTTTTGACAGCTCAAAGTGGCATTTCTACTCAGTATTGTTTGGCAAATCATTATGAATAGGTTAACTCCAGAACAACGTTTTCAAATCGTGGAAATTTATTTTCAAAATCAGTGTTCAATTAAAAATGTTTATAGAGCACTTCGTGAATTTTATGGTGCACATAATCGTCCGTCAGAGACCACCATAAAGAACGTAATTACCAAATTTCGGTCTACATTCACTCTTTTGGATGCCAAGCCACCGACAAGAATGAGAAGAGTTCGTACAGAAGAAAATATTGCTGTCGTTGAGGCCAGTGTCGAAGAAAACGACAATTTATCGATTCGTCGTCGTGCTCAGCAAATTGGACTTTGTCCATCGACTTTATGGAAAATTTTACGTAAAGATTTGGGTTTGGTGCCATACAAAATTCAATTGGTGCAAGAATTAAAGCCACACGACCATCGTTTGCGCCGTGAATTCAGTGATTGGTCGTTAAATCAATTGAACGAAGATCCATTTTTTTACCGTAAAATTCTCTTCAGTGGTGAGGCGCATTTTTGGTTAAATGGATACGTCAACAAACAAAATTGTCGCATTTGGAGCAAAGATAATCCACACGCCGTTCAAGAATTACCAATGCATCCTGATAAATGTACTGTTTGGTGCGGTCTATGGGCTGGTGGGATCATCGGTCCATATTTCTTTAAAAATGAGGAAGGACGACGCGTTACCGTGAATGGAAATCGATACAGAACCATGTTAAATGAGTTTTTGTTGTCAAATCTTGAAGATATGGATATGAATGAAATGTGGTTTCAACAAGATGGTGCCACTTGCCATACAGCACGTGAAACAATCGACTTATTGAAAGAAACTTTCAACGACAACATTATTTCGAGAAATGGTCCGGTGAATTGGCCTCCGCGTTCGTGCGATTTGACGCCACTCGATTACTTTTTGTGGGGATACGTGAAGTCATTGGTTTATGTGGATAAACCTCAATCGATTGACGCTTTGGAAACCAATATTCAACGTGTCATTGCTGACATACGCCCTCAAATGCTTGAAAAAGTGCTGGAAAATTGGACCTCCAGAATGACATTTGTGAAAAATAGTCGTGGTAGCCATATGCCAGAAATTGTGTTTAAATGTTAAATGCCAAAAAATTATCTACCAAATAAAAAAAAATTTTGGTCATTTCATAATTTTATATGTGTTTTATTCAAAAAAAAAATCGGCAACCTCTTAAAAAAACACCCTTTATAAATAAACCTAATTTTAAAAATACCAGATGTAAATTAATACTGTTGGTAAAAATAAATAAATAAATAAATAAATAATTTGAGGCTATTCTTTTCGTCTTTTCGAGATATAAAAGTCAATCAAATCAGGAACTTTGTTGATGTCTGTAGTTCAGTAGGTTGGTTTACGCGATGAGTGATATTCACAGCCTGGCATTTCTATTGCACTTAGGAGTTATTTTCGTTTTCCTGGTGTTATGAGTCAAGATCCCTACGCAGCACGTTTGACGTTGTAGTCACCTCTACCTATAATAAACCTTGGTCCAAGTTTATTAAAAATGTTGACATATTGATTTTTTCAAATGAATACCACCATGGTTAATCGTTAATACGGTATATGGAAGGTGCCATATGTCACTAGATACTATTAGTTTACTCAAGGAAACATTTGATGAAAGACTAATTTTACGTAATGGTCCTGTTAATTGGCCACCGAGATCGTGAGATTTACCTCCATTAGATTATTTTGGTTGGGGATATGTTAAGTCACTTATCCACGCCGATAAGACAGAGACGATTGAACACTTGGAACACAATATTCGGCGAGTTGTTAGTGAGCTACGGCCACATTTGCTGCGAAAATTGGACCTGCAGATTACGCCATGTACGCGCCAGCCGCCGCGGCCGCGTGACCGAAATCATATTCAAGCATTAACGGCATACAACTATTTCTCAAATAAAGCTAGTTTTACTGATATTCAAAATGTTTTTCTTTGTTCTATTTTAGTTTAAAATTGTGAACCTCTAAAAAAACACCCTTTATAAATTAGGATGTGAATACTATCATGGTGTACTGGGGGTAAATTTTACATTTTAAATTCAAATACAAGCAAGTCGATTCAAATACAATCAAGCAGAGCGGGCTTTCAAACCGTACATCACTAAAAAATGTACCAACCAACTGGATATATACAAAAAACTGAAAGGTCCAAAAACTGGGACTGCGTCATCGCCAATAAATTCATCCAATTGAAGGGATTCATCCAATAGAAAGCGGAAGCGGAACTTTCATTGTCGCAATGGCGAATTGGAAGATTTAGTACCGCTATTATTGCGCTGGAAGGTTCTTTTCCGAAGAAAACAGTAATCCGATAAACGAATCACTTATCTCTTTGACGTCATATACGTAGTTCTGCCGCAGAAAAAAACAAAGTAAGTTGGAACACATAACGGAGAGACACAATAAACTTGTGCGTTCAATTACAGAAAACTAATAAATTTATTAAAAAGGTTTGTCAAATTTTTTTCCAGAAGTTGGCATATCCTCAAGAAAAGGTCACTATAAGACAGGATAGGAAGCAAGCATAGGAACCAAGCATAAATAAAAATATCAACATAAAAAAATACTTATTTTTGGTCAACTTGGGGAAGCGAAGGCTACTAAATTTATTTTGGTTTCAAAGTGAATCATAACTATTGAAAAAAATTAAGTATTTAGTTTTATGTTTTTGGTCACCCAGTAAACTCAAAAGATCAATGTTTTATTGATTTATAGTATTGGAAATCTCATAGTGCAGTTTACGTCAGTGCACTTTGTTGCAGGGAATTTCACAGTCTGTGATGAAATCAAATTTAAAAATAAATTTCAAAATTAAACTATCACGTGTCGTCTAGAACTATACCCATATGTCCTTTTACTCATGTCATCTAAACTCAATATCACCAACCTGATAACATCTCTCCAGCGCCTAATTACATTTCATTGATATTTTCTACGCACACATTTTATTTAATTGCACGTAAATATTTTCAATTCAGCAACAATTTACCACCATCCAAACCACTTTCTTCTACCTGTCTTTATCAACACCTAACTATATCAGTCATACATCACCTCAATTAAAAATTTTTGGTTTTTGTCTACATATAACACTAACATCATAATTTTAAAGTGTAAAAGTATGAACATAAATTAGGCTGATTTCCCTCTAAGCCATGAAAAAAAAACATATACCTACATACATAAAAATATGTAATATGTTTTTATGTTCTCTATAACATCTTGTTTTATGTGGCAGCAGGAACAGCAACATAATTAAAATTTTCACCATATGTATGTTGAAACATAAAACGTTATGCTGTTATATGGCAAGGAAAATCCAATATCGGTTATCAAATATGCCGATCACGAATATGTCGTTTAGCGTTTTTACAATGCTTATGGCCTCAAGGATTTTTTTTAGGTTCGGTTGCGGTTTTATCCCAATATAAAAATTTTGTTTGCGATTAATTTTTAATCTGTCTGTAACAAAAAATAAAAGAGAGAACACCTAAATCATGTTAATTAGGTCTGGAACTATGCAACAAGTTGTGCCGATAATCAGGCTTATCACAATCTGTTGACATAATTTTGCGGGTGCGGAAAATTACATATTCGTATGCGTGTAGAGCTACATAATCCAATGTTTTTCGGAAAACGTATTTAAAAAAAAAAAACCAAAGTGACAAGCGGAAATTTATTTTGTGGTTTTCAAGGGGCCATGAAAATAGAAAATTTTATTTCATAATAACGACAGTAATAAATTTGTATTTTATACGATTTTAATTTTAATGTGTGTCTTGCCTGCTGTTTTTGGATTCCACAATGGTAATGAATTTGTAATGATTCATATGGTGGCCGTACGTGAATATAACGTTACCGTTTTTTATGACGTTAGATATAGACACATACAAAGCACAAACAAGACGTTGAGATAAAATATTATACGTAATTCCAATGGAAAGTCCAGTCCGGTCATAATCAACGCTTAGATTTTAATGGCAAACAATAAAATTCGATAAATCTGTAACATTTTTTGCTCTATCATCCGAAAATTAAGGATAAGCGCCGGGTGGGTTATGAACAGTGATAAACATATCAATGAGTTTTTATGGCCACAATATTGTCAACATTAATTATAATTTGCTTGAACTTTGATATACAAAAATTATTTAATTTATATAAATGTTACCGTATTGTACACAATTCGAGAATATTTAGTACTTTTTTTATGAGTTTTCCAATTTTCGTATTTCTTGGCCCCGCTACAAAAAAGTTTACCGTTTCCATTTTGTAGGTCGATTTAATTGTTTTTATATGCGAGAGTTTTAGTACTCTGTAGTGTATAATGAAAATGAACTCGGCCACCGTGAAGATTTATGAATTTAATTTTGCGATATAAAATATGTTAAATTTGCGAGATGACGAAGATATTGTCCATAAACAGTGCGAAATTGTTATGTCACTTACCGCAATTAAATTTTCATGCCTAAAATTTAGCCTTATTTAAAGTGTGTGAATTAATGAGAAGAAAATTTAATGTTGAGTGACATTAAAATGATTTGATACGATAAGGGTTTAAAAATTATATTATTACGGGCAATGCTTTTTATTGCCCAGCCTGAGTTAACCCCTATAAAAACGGTTCTTTAATTTCTGTACCAAATAAATACTGAGGATTAAGTTTTATATTAACAGATTTCCTGTTTGGGTTATTTAAAGTACATGTGGGCATTTCTCAATAATTTTTTGACTAACATTTTGGCACTTCTAAAATAAATTTTTGGTACAGTTTATTTTATCATGAATGTTTTGTAAAACAAAAAGTATTTCTCGGAACCTTTTGCTTTTTATTAGAATTGCATTTTTTTAACGAGTCCGAAGTTTTTTTGTAGTCGCGGAAAAAAATATTAGTCAGTATGAAATTTCACACATAAATCTTAATTTTATTATTCTTCAGTATGAAACCAAATTAAATAACTAAGAAGGTTCTACTGTAATTATGTTTTGCCTTGTAACCATACAAATTGCAACGCCATTATTGAAAACCGTAATTTTAGAAGTTCAGTGTCAGTGCAATCATGAACAGTGATAAGCGTGTATTAAATTAGGGCGGCAAACTCGGGTTAGGAGCTACATTTTTATTTAAATTTTGGTGTAATATTCTACGAGAATAAGTGTTAAATATGTTTAGAACGTTTGATTATAGCTGATTTGTGAAATATTGCCAAAGTAGAGACCCAAGTATCATATAATTCGGTTATATAGTTGAATTTGGAGGTTTTCGTTTTATAAAGTTTGAGGCGAAAAACAAAAATCGTAACAGACAAAAAACTATTAAAAATTATTAAGAGTTAGTTAGTCTGTGACCTTATACTCGCGCGGCTAAGAATATCGCAGAAGAAATTTTTTATTTGGAAAACCTTCCTATAGATGTTATTTTTGAAAACAAAACTTGCATCACCTAAAATAACCAGAACAGTAATAGTTATGTTGGTGATTAAAATTTTCCAACCAGTGTTCTAAGATTGAATACACTGGCACAATTTTTTAAATATATTTTTACGGAAACGATTGTAGATCAAATTGTACAGCAGTCCAACTATTATAGTACAGAAAATAATTTCGGAGTAAATGTAAATAGGACTGATATATATCAATTTATTGGCATTGGTGTGTTATCTTCTGTTTATACGCTTCACAAAGTGCGAGATTATTGGTCAGGAGTGAGTGTGAGAAAATTTGAGAACAAAGAAGGTATTTCAACCAAAACGATGAGGCTACCCCCACTAAAGGATTCGGAAAATTAAGACAAGCTATACAAAATTCGAGCAGTTTTAGATATTTTACAGAAACAATTTATAAAAATTCCATGTGATCAATAACTTTCTGCAGATGAACAAATTTGTGCTAATGAAATAAAACATTGTTTACGACAATATAATCCTGCGAAACCTAACAAATGGCGATATAAAGTTTTCGTGCCGTCGGGAATATCCGGTTCTATGTATAACTTTGAAGTTTTTACGGGTCTAGAGAATAAGATGCGACTTCCCTTAGAAACAAACTTAGGTGCTTCTACAAATGCTGTGATAGTAAAAAAAAATGTATTCAGTTCATTTTAAGTGTTTAAAATTAAAATTAAATTTTTTATTAGTACAACCGTAGCTCGTTTATTTATAAAACTTTTAGCGGTATTTTATTGGTCCTTCGAGCTGGATAGTTTTCGTTACAGTGTTTAAGTACATCAAGTGCAGTGACAACGGTATCGTGTAAAACAATAAAACAAGTTTCTCGTATGTGCGTCCATTAAATAATTTGTGGTGCAAAAATTAATGTTGATAACAGATAATTATAAGTGTCGTGTGAACAGTGACAAGCACTAAAGGCACAAGAATTTTAATAAGTGCAACAAGGTGTGTGTGAGATCGAGATCAACGATGACTAAACATACGAGTTGATTAACTCACCTGTTTCTAGCATGCAAAAAAACGATGAGTAGAACGAGTTTTGTTTTATTAACAAACAAACAAATACATTTTATTAACTTGAATTAACTAATAAACGCCGGTCGATTAATATTAGTCGTACATATTGTTAAAATTTTCACCGAAAATTTATCGTGTTGAATTATATTCAGTTAATTTAGTGTGTGACCTCGGTGTGTGAAGATGGCAGATTGAATTATAGTATCTCGGGGCAACATTCTTGCATCCGTTATTAAAATACAAACGTGGGCTAATAAAATTACTGATGAAACAACAGTTAGAGATAGAGACCATAGAAGTTCGTATTATTAAACTAGATGGATATTGCAAGGATTTTAAGACGTTAGAAAATAATTTATTTTCGTTTCCCGGTCAAATATCAAAGTACGAAGAATTTGAAGATAAATATTTTGCTGTTCGAGAAAAATTAATGCGATCATTACGTACAAAACGTACAGGGCTCTCAGCAATGTTCGACCAACAAAGGCCATTCTTTGAAAACTTGAATACAACAACGGCTCAATTGAAGAAAAGATAGAATTTGCAAAATTTGATGGTACCTATAAAAATTGGCCTGCCTTTGAAGATTCGTTTGTATCTTCCATTCATAACAATCAATCATTGTCTAATATCATCAAATTAAAGTTACTTAAGAGTCTTCTGTCAGAAGCTCCTGCATCACTGATCAAAAATTTGAGCGAAACTGAGGCAAATTATATAGTAGCTTGGACTAAATTGAAATCACGCTACGACAAGAAAGTAAAAATCGTAATGTCAGACACCACATTTCTCGATTTATCATCAGCAATGAGTGGGAAGGCATCTGATATTCGCTCACTTTGTGATAAATGTGACGAAATTGTAATCGGAATTCGAACCGTGGGTAGCCAAGCAGAGTATCGAAACGCATGGTTGATTCAAATTATTTTACGTAAGCTGGATAGTGAGACAAAACAGTTATGGTCAAAGGAAACAACCGAAGGGGATTTTCCAACACTTGCCGATTTTTTCAAATTTTTAAATACCAGTTGTGACGGGCTTGATGATGGTGAAATTGCCAATCGGGAGTTACGAAACCAACCATCTTTACAGCAAAACCAACATTCCAGGGGAAAACCGTTCTTCAAAACAATGGCGTTAAATTCAAATTTGTCCTTGTGTCCATGCTGTAATGCAAATCATCATCTGTTTCATTGTATGAAATTCCGCAGTTTCGATGTCAGGTTTAGACGAAATTTAGTCAATCAATCAATGAATTTTCAAAACCAGTTTAACTATCCACAACAACAACAATCAAGCATTAAGCCTCATGCATCGAATAATTCAAAACCATTTGAACAGCCTCAATTATATACGCATTCGAGAACACCAGGTCACACTTCATCACCATCGCACTCATGAACATCAGCGCCAATCATTCATCAAAATGATCTTACACTATCGACGAATTCAATTATTAAAAACTATACAAAGTATAAAGAATTAAAATCACCGAATGAATTAAAACCACCGCACAAAATGGATCCACATCACGAAATGGATCCATCATACATTAAAAATATGGCCACTTTAACCTCGTGTTCTACAATTAAATCACGTATCGTTTCAAATCCGCGTCTTGTGTCATTACCAACCACTCTCATTCACATATGTGACCATAATGGAAATAAACATTTTGCCAATGCATTGCTCGACTCAGGTTCGCAATGTACATTCGTATCGAAAAAACTAGTTCAGCGACTGCGACTCGGAAGTTCATATTCATCATCAATCCCTGGCTGATAAGCTACTAAGACCAGAGGTGTAGTTAACATCAACGCGTCGTCAAGGTTTTCTATCTTACTAAAGCTACTTATCGATTGAAATTGATAGAAATTGATATTTTATTTGGTGTTGACTTATTCTTCGATTTAATGCAGCCGGAAAAAATCGTCTTATCAGGACATACATACATATGCACAGTCAACCATTTTTGGATGGATTCTTCTAGGGCCTCAAGTCGGTTCCAGCAATTATCATTGCTGATGATGTGAACAAAACTCTTCAACGGTTTTGGGAGCTTGAGGAACTTGCAACAGCATCGACACACACCCAGTCAAAGTTACCGACTCAACACAGTCACATATGGAATGTCGTATGCACCTTTTATGGCTGTCCGGATACTTCAAAAAATAACTGACGATAACAAACAAAACCATCCGACAATTGCCACAATCATAAAACGGGGTTTTTATATCGATGATCTACTTTCTGGATGTGGAAACCCCTAATATCGCCAGAAACTTGTTTGAAGAACTATATCACGCCATGGAGGGAGCTGGCTTCTGTCTAAAGAAATAGATATCAAACTCATCAGATTTTTTATAGGGAATTCCTGATGAGTTTAAGGAACCTACCGCCAAAGGTTAACATTTGGCGACGATACTGCGACCATAAAAACGCTCGGTGTTCAATGGAATCCTGTGAATGATGTTTTTCATTCGTAACCAACATATATTCAAGCACTACGTATTCCAAACGACATTTACTCTCTGAGATTTCCAAAATTGTTGATCCTTTGGGCTGGGTATCACCATCGATTATAGCTATGAAGATACTTTTCCAAAAATTATGGATTCGAAACGTTAAATAGGATGATGAAATCCCAGCAGATATCAGTCAACAATGGGGGGTATAAAATTAAAGTTGCCTAAACTTGAAACCATCCAAATTTCTCTATATTTTTTCATTTCTTCAAGTACGTAATCCATCCAATTACATGCATTTTGTGATGTGTCTGAGATGGGGTATGCAGCCGTAGTTTATCTACGTGTTGAAGATGCAGCAGGCGATATTAAAACATCACTCATCATTGCTAAAACTCGTGTGGCACCGATCAAACAAATCTCGCGTCATCAAATTCTCTTCTAAAATTTTCTGAGATCGCCAGGTTCAAGTATTTGTTGGACTGACTCAAAAATTATATTGGCTTGGTTATCAGATCATCCGCGAAGATGGAACATGTTTATTGGTAATCGCACGTCTCAAATCATGGAAGTAGTGTCTAGAAGTCAGTGGCACTATGTACCATCTAAGGAAAGTTCTGTTGACATTGCATCACTTCACTTATTGGTCGTAAAAGTCAGATTATTTCATTGTCACCATTCCTTGACAATGATGGAATATTGAGGGTGGGAGGACGTCTGTCGAATCTTGACTGCCAATTTGACATGAAACACCCAATCATATTACCCAAAAGCCATAAATTTACTTGGTTGATAATCTACGAAACTCACTTGCTTAACCTACACGCTGGGCCATCTCTATTTCAAGTCTTCTAAAACAAAGATTTTGGATCGTAAATGGCCGTAACGCAGTTCGTTATTTTTATCAGAAATGTATCAAATGCGTGAGATAAAAACAAAATATTACCACACAGCTCATGGGTGATTTACCAAAGCAACGTTTGACGGCCTGTCGTCCCTTTACAACTACCGGTGTTGATTACGCTGGTCCAATTCATATTAAAACAAAACATGGTCGAGGAAAGGTCCCGTTGACTAAGGCGTACATCGCGCTCTTCATATGTTTCGTTACTAAGGCTGCCCATATAGAGCTGGTTTCTGAGATGACCACCGAAGCATTCATAGCTGCTTTGCGTCGTTTCATTAGCCGAAGAGGGATTCCCGCTGAGATAGTTAGCGACAATGGCACAAACTTCGTCGATGCCAAACGAGAACTTCAACAATTTCACGAACAATTTAACAACAAAAAACAAATAAATTAATATCTGATGATTTACTAGTATTTACACCGGGACACATTGTAATAGGTGAGCCTCCCACATGTATATCCGAGCCAAATCTTCAAACAGTTCCGATGTCACGACTTACCAGGTGGCAAAATATCCAACAACGAGTTCAGGGCTTTTGGAATAAATGGTCTTTTGAATATTTGCATACTTTGCAACAACGCCCCAAATGGAAACAACAATTACCAAATCTTGCTATCGATGATGTCGTCCTCATTACGGAGGATAATTTGCCTCCAGCTCGTCGGTTACTCGGTTAATCATCACACAACTTCACCCAGGATCCGACGGACTAGTTCGAGTGGTAACCATCAAAACAATCAAAGGCGAAATGAAGAGACATATTGTTAAATTATGTCGTCTGCCAATCTCCAGCGGAGACAATACAATTCTACAACCCACAGCAACAGTTAAGGTTAAGTAGTAAACTTAACGGAGGGAGAATGGATGCGCCTCACGTTGTCTATTGTCATCAACCACCAATTTATATTAAATTGAAAACTTTGCAAAATTAATAAACATAGCAGACCTACGAAAGAAGCTCTAAAAATAACAACACCCTCCAGATCGTTCCAAAAAAATTTCCTAGACAACGTTGGCCCTATGTCATCTTCATACAAATATAATAAATATCAACTGTGGGCAAAAAGTTACAATTACTTTGAGGGGGACGAAATAGATTTGGAGAAATAAATAAAGAATTTTAAAATTATGAACAAACTCTTACTATTTTTTCCCACAGTATTACATAATTGCATTTATGCCAGATTGCAATTCGCACGGTTTGTATGGTGTTACTCCGCGTCGTTTGTGTATCATAGAAAAGTAGTTCTGCCTTCCATGTTACTTTGTTGTTGTGTAGCGTGTAGAGGATCGTAACTAGTGTTCATTGTGAAGTTTTTGGACACAATTTTATTTCATGGACACAAATTTATGGAAGTGTACAATTTTAACAGTGTTTTAATTTCATTTTTAAATATTTAACCATACCATACTGTATAATACATATATTAAATAGCAGAGCACTCAGAGATTGACTCGTATAGTGACTATACGCTCGAAAAGTGTTAGATTGGGGTATTTAAATCGGCAAGTGCTCTCTCGATATGACGACCGCAGTAAAACTAAGTATAGTAAACATGAACAATTCTGATCTCGATATTTTTGCAGATTTATTATTCGCCAAATTGCCGAAGTCAAAATTGTAGTTTTCAAAAATTTCTGCGTGTAAACGTATGTGCGTAAGAGTACCACGTATGTGGTTGCCCACATGTCTGTTGAATCTCTACAGTCTTCATACTTAAGCTTTTCTCATATATTGGAAGATCCCAATGATTTTTGGTTGAAATCGGTCCACCGGAACTGGCGGTCACCTTAGGCGCTCTTAAATTTGTTGCCAATATTTTGTACAACTTTTTTCATTAATTGGGAGATCCTTGCGAAATTAGCTGGACGTCTTTATACCGGAAGTGGCAGCTTCAAAAGGAGCTTTTTCAATTTTTGCATTGATGTTAAAAAGTTTAAAAGATTTAAATAAATTTAAAGATTAAATGTTCAACCTATAAGGACGACAAGACAGTTTTGCCATAAGTTTGGTAAGTTTTTTTTGTCGCTTTTAAAAATTCAGTGTAGTGTATCCGAAATCTATGTAAACTGTCGTAGTAAAAGAAACTCGGGTGTTGGGCATAACATATTCACCCCTTCCATTTTTTTATTTTATTATTTTATTGCTTTTTTCGACAATTTACGAAATAATTTTACTACATTTTTCTTTAGCCAATATATTTTACAGTTTTTGAGATGATTCTCAACCCATTCCACTTCTGACCATTACACTGTATAATAATCAATAAAACATACTGAAGAAACTACAAACATCCAATAAGATTAAAATTAATACTTTGTTCAAACAAAGGCCTCATATATTTAACCGATTAACCTCAAAGATGGAACAATGCCTTTTCCATTATTTTCAATTATTTTCCACTTGAACTTTCTCAATTCTTCATAAAGACAAATAAAAACTATAGCTGAACGTTGGTTGAGACATATAGCAACTAAGTCTATACCAAGTTAAAAAATTAAGTTAATTTAAATAAATTGTTTGGGAGAAGAAACACAAAACTTATTCAATTTTTCAAAATTCGTCTTTGTTGTGAATACACAAACATACTTACACATACTAGTAAGTAAAAAAAAATGTTTTGTTTATTATTTTTTTGTGTAACTTTACCAAAGCTCAAACCGAAATAAATCAATTTACATGTTTTCTTCTTATTTAGTTTTACATTGTTCTACACCAAGTAACAGGAAGTATATTAACCATCAAATTTTCCATCTCAGTATTACTGCAGTTGTATCATCCTCGAGTCTCATCTCACCTGAGTGAGCCGAAAAATGAAAATTAGTATCAAAGTGCTGGGCGGACTCACCATTTACACTTATTCATGGTACAGGAAAGTCTTGTGTTGGTCACAAAACTTTACCTTTAATTTATTTTATTGTGTAATAGGTATGGGTACATTTTTTACTGTCTTATCGTACACGGTTCACAGCTGAATATATCGGTATGAAGAGTGCTAAATAATTATGTACTGCTACATCTTCGAATCGTTTATGTTATTGCTATATACTTGAAGCGTGTGCAGTTTCTAGCTGCAAGTATTGAATGGGTAGTTGATTACTTAAAATTATTATTTATGTTTATAACTTCTAATTAGATCATTTCTGTATGCTATTTTTTCAGTCCATCTACAAATGCTGTTTGTTTCGTCGAACAAAAATTTCATGATGGTGATGATATGATATTTTACAGCGCAGGACAGCTGTTAAACTGGTATCCTACAAAATACTACATAAAATTTGGTATGTTTATATCTATAGTTGATACATGCCCTAGATGGAGCAGCAACTGAATGACTTGAGCATATGCTATCTACTACTGCTGCTTTCGAATATCACTTAATAACCCAAGAACTGTATCAGCCTGAGACACAATTTGGTGACCGAACTGACTAGGTATCTTGATCCTACGAGGTTCTCTAATTCTATAGGTTAAGGAAATGTTATAGGTTCTAATAATAGAAGAACTACAAGAATACTGCCGTTACGCAACCTACCAAACTGGGCTTGGGTTTTTCTTCTATATTGACCGATTCCCAATTTTCTAATATCCGTTAATATTTTGACCATTCGTGGTCTGTGGAAATAAAAATTAGTTTATTAGTAAGGATAAGTGACTTTCTTGGTTGGTCTGTTTCTCACCATAAAGATAAGAAAGACATTATATCTTAAAGATGAGAAGGATCAGCTTTTTATGTTTTACCTTTCTCTAGTCATCTATATTCTCAATTTAACTGTAAAAATAATAACATAATTAATTATTAAATTATTTATCTTATTGAAAATTTGCCATACTCCGCTTAGGAAAACTTGAAAATAAGCATATCCGAAATATTGTCTCAACTATACAGCTTCATTTTTTATTGTGTACTCGTGAAATATTTAATTTTATTTGCATTCATAATTTTGCATTCCTAAACTACTTTAGATTTCGAAGTCATCAATGAGCGAATATTTGTAGATAGATATTGGTCAGTTTAAGCCATGCAAATAGCTCCAAGAAAATGTTTTGGGGATTTGGTGGTAAGATTTGATCAAAACCTCTAGAATTTAATTGTAGACCAAAAAATCCCCAAGAGATTTTCCTGAAACTTTTTGCACGGCTCGACCAACATCTATCTACAAATATTTGCTTATTGATGACTTCGAATTCTAAAGGTTAATTCACGAGCTCGGACATTTTTACCCTAGCTATTATTTCTCATGCTGTAAAGTTGCACATATTGATTTTTGCTTAAAAATTGGTCTACTTGTCTTGTCATTTTACTTGTCAATTTTCTGAAATTTTTGGTTGTTCGATTTTTTTAAGTTTTTTTATTGTAATTTGTTCCGTGTTTTCATGTTATAATTAATTTGTGTTTTATTTTTCGAGTTTTTAATTATTCATAATTTAAAAATTAAATTTTTTGAAGTACATTATTTTCTAATTAAACCAATTATTGACGCGTCTTTCTAACTTGTTAACATTTTTCATTCGGGTTTAAGCATTTTGTTCAAATTTTTTTGTTTCATTCGGTTTTTGAAAATTTAAAATTTTTTCCTTTAAATCGTGAAAGACGAAGACATGGGTATTATGCCAACCTTGTCGCCGAAATGAGGTTGTCAGATACTGAGACTTTTTTAATTTTTATCGAATGTCGCCTGCAACTTTCGATGAATTATTGACAATTATCGGACCGCAAATCACACAAATGAATGTTGAAAAAAGATCAATCTTTGCAGGTGAACGTTTATCAATCATCATACGGTAAGATTTAATTTTACTTTTTAAATTTCGGAAATGTTTATTTATTAGAATATATCTTTCAGTTACCTCGCCAGTGGCGACAATATGGTTTCAATTGGACGCTTTTAGTTTCGTTTGCGAAGAAGCTCAACTTCCATAATAATAAGGGAAATTTGCCAGCAGTTATGGCAAGTACTGAAGGAAATTCTGTTCCCCGTACATAATGAGGCATTTTGGAGGGAAATCAACGATGATTTTGAACGGCAGTGGAATTTTCCCCACTGTTTAGGAGCAAAGGATGGGAAGCACGTCCTTGTAAAAGTACTTATTAATTATTATTTTCTATTAAATAGGTCGAGATTATTAATTGACAGATATTTTTATTAATTTTAGGCATTACGTTTTTGGCAACGTAGGTTCGATCTATCGCAACTACAAACATAGCAATAGTGTAGTTTTGTTCGCGATATGCGACGCGAACTACAAATTTATTATTGTTGATATTGGGGCACAGGGTAATGTTGGAGACAGCAACATATTTAGGAGGAGTAATTTTGGAAGATCCATAATATGTGGTGGCTCTGAGGTAAACCTGTCACCTCCACAAAGCATTCGAGAGAATGATATTACAGAATATCCCTATGTTTTTATTGGGGATGAAGCATTCCCTTTACAACGCAATTTGATGCGCCCATATCCTGGTCGAAACGTTGGTATACTGCCACCCGAAAAACCGGCGTACAATTACAGGCTATCTCGAGCCCGGCGAGTAGTAGAAAATGCTTTTGGGATCCTCGCAAGTAGGTGGCGGATTTACCGGCGCCCTATTCTCGCAAGCAAAATCACGGTGCTAGGAATAATAAAAGCTACCGTTGTATTACACAATTCGTTGCGAGATAAAAAAATTAATGAACACATGAGTTCAGAATTAGTCGACAGTCATGTTCGTGGAACATATCGACCTGGATCATGGCGAAATGAAAGCAACGATGGCATTCAAACAGTCCAGCGACTGAGCTAATAATGCCAGCAGAGATGCAAAAAAAATTCGAGACCTATTTAACACGTATTTCAACGAGATCGATATACTGCCCTGGCAGTATACAAACACGCAGTAAAAATCATTTTTTTTAATTCAATAAATTCATTTATCACATTTAATTCATTGCAGTATAAAAAAGTTATATATAAGTAAAAAATAGTTATAGAAGTAAAATAAATTATTTTAAATTGTCATATTAAATTATCATATTTTGATTCGTCGTTCTCCCTTTCGAACTGGTCTGTAATAAAACTAATAAATGTGATCTGCCTGGTCATAGTCCAATTATTGAAATCGCCAGACGCTTTTTCTGCAAACGGTTTTTCAAAAACACGAGGCAGAGCTTTGTTTTGCCAAAAGACTTTGGTGTTTGCTTAAGGTTTCTGAAAGCTTGTTTAATACTGGGTCAAATGGATTTTCATCGGTTCTTTTTTGCTTGGCAGTTCGCTTGTTTTGTTACTTCCTGAAGCTCGAGGAATCGTGGTTGGTATTGCCTTCACTGGTGTCGCTAAAGCTGTCACTCTTTTTGATGTGGCAATCGCTTGTGGCCCCAGAGTAATAACATAAGAGGAGGTTATTTCAGACATGTAAGAGTCATCCATGATCTCCTCTGCCATTTCATCTAACAACTCTTGAAATGTGTCAGGGCACAATTGTATCCGTCAATCTATTATTTGAAACAGAACTGCTTTCGGTAGGTCTAAAACAAAATATTTAAATTAGTTAGATGTTCCAAAATCAACTAAAATAAATTATATTCTGGTTAATTACGATTATGAAAGGTCATAAGGTACAGAAGGTGTATTTGCCCCATTTTGTAGCAAGATATCAAGGTGAGCATTATCAGAAATAATAGGGGTGTTGATAAGAAATCTCAGCTTCTGATAAGAAATCCCAGCTTCTGAGAATTATATATATATATATATATATATATATATGTTATATACATACATATATATACAGGGTGTCCTAGAATGAATGGATAAGCCTGAAACACCTAATAGTAAAGCTATTGGGCGCTCAAAATAAAATACGAAAAAATGTATGTACCTAAGATATATCATTTTTCACATTACCTTACGTTTCCGATCACCACGGCTACAAATAAATTAAATCCAGCGGTTTTTTGGTGTTATAATATTTTTAATGGACTATACTAATAGATATGCAGTAAATAGTATGAGTAGCTGTTGCACTTTTTTTGAAAAAAAAAATCTAAACTTTAATTTTCAGCATGAAATGTGGTAAATATTTTTTTTATAAGAGTTTGAGCGGCTTTGGAGAAAAAAGATGTATGAGAACGTACGTGGCCAACTATTTTAAAAACATACGTGGTTAATGCAGATTCTAAAATGGTGTAATACATCTTTTTATCTAATGTACTCGTAGATACGAGGTTATTGCTATTAGTATGCGGAAGGAATAAATTCGATTAAACAAAAAAATTTACTAAACTTGGATTATTTCTTGTCTTAAACTGTATCTGATTTTAAGGACTTCATAAAAAACAACTTTACACATTGACAATACTTTATTTAACCAATGTACATTTACAGTAAATGCTCAAACTGTCTGCCACCGACTCTGATACACGCCCGACATATCCGAATAAAAGCTCTTTTGAGAAGTCGAGCATAACGCCGTTGAGTAATTTTTGAAGCGGTTTCCTGGACACGGCTACGTAACTCTTCTAAGCTCCTGATCAGATTAGAGTAGACCTCTTCTTTTAGGCAGCCCCAGTAAAAAAATCCAGCGGATTTAGGTCGAAATAATTTTTTTTATTGAAATAATTGGTACGATTGTCGGAAATTATGCTCAAAAGATACTGTTTTTATCTCGAGCACGGCGTAAAAGGGGCGGTTTTTTGTGATTTGTAAATTATTATTGGTTCGAGCTCGAAAAAAATAGCTAGAGCAAAAATTTCCGACCTTGTGAATCAACCTTAAAGTAGTTTAGGAATGCAAAATTATGAATACAAAACAATTCAATTCTTGAGGTTTTGATCAAATCTTACCCCCAAATCCCCAAGAGATTTTCTTGAAACTTTTTGCATGGCTTAAACTGATCTATCTACAAATATTTGCTTATTGATGACTTTGAACTGTAAGTTAGTTTGTGGAAGCAAAATTATGAGTACAGATCGATTCAATTGAAATACGTGTTATTTCAGTTCTTCGGTGACGTTTTAGGTGGAATAATAATTTTAGAATAAAATTGATTATGTTAATTTTTTATTAATATTTTTATATTTTGGTTGTTAAAGATTTTTTAACAATGAATTTTGTATGAACGCTTTAATCTCGCTTGTTAATAGTTATAACTAGTAATTTTTTTAATTGTTATTTTGAATTATTTTGTTGAATGCTTTATTATAAGAAATAATTGAAAGATTCAAAATTCTCCGCCACCGCTATATAATATATAAATACACACACACACACACACACACACACACACACACACACACACACACACACACACACACACACACACACACACACACACACACACACACACACACACACACACACACACACACACACACACACACACACACACCCGTGGGAGTTGCAAGTCTCCTATCGGGCACGTCCCCAGGTGGCGGATAGGGGCATGCACTCTCCGGTATACCGGCGGGTAAGTGGGAAATAAAATACCACTCGTGGACCAAAACTTGCAAGAAGCGTCTGTTCACCAGGAGGTGCGGCTTCAAACAGCGTCTGCTCCTCATGTAAGAGGCGGCTGAATTCTTTACCTGGCAGTAGGTATAAAATGCTAGGGGAAGGCCACCCTGATCAAAAAAAAAACGAGATGAGTGATGATGAAAATGTAAACCTGTTTACGGCGCAAAGGATGATTACCTTAGTGCCGGCGGCTTCGGGGAGTGAGCAAGCGGGCTCCCAGACGCGTTTGCAAGCGAACGCAGTACTTCAGTAGTGGAAAACTTGGCTGCTGAAGTATATGGAACTACAAGTGAAGCAAATATATTTGCAGGAGAAATAGGAGCTACAAGTCAATTTTTATTGGTGAAACAAGGTATTCCTATGAATATGGCATGCAGCGGTAACTACAGCCTAGGGGCCGTAGACCCATTTAAAAGTAGTAACACGTTCCAGATATCACCTCCAAATATCCAGAGGGACATTTCTTTGACCCTTTCGGATCCTGCAGGGCAAGGAGAGAAAATAATGCCTGTGACGAAGGTATTACAACAAAAATCCAGGCTATTTCAATCGCCTAAGCCTCATAGTAGCTCTGTAGATGAGGAAAGGTCTGGTTTACTTTTGGACAATAACCAGCCTGATGCTCTTATTCTGATGAGAAGAAAAATTGATCTCCTCTGCGATTACATCAGGGGAAGAAGTAATGTGCACCACGAGATAAAGAGGCTTGCCACGTCGATTAAAAATCTTTATACCGAACACTCATATAAGAGCGCAAAACTAGAGGAGGAGATTAAAACAACGCAGACAATTGCAAAGCTGGCTAAGCAGATAACGGTATGCTGCGAGACTCAAACTTCGCCAACCATCTCAAATCCAAGAAACATGGAAGAAAGGGCAGTGCCGCTGGTAGCCGAATCAAAAACGGCACTTAATACGAACAGTAAAAGGAGAAGATCGCTTGAGCCAAACCCAACTGTTGGACAGGCCCAGAAAAAGGGGGAAAAGAAACCTGGTGAAACCCAGGATCTAGGAGCCAAAAGTCCATGTGGAAACCCAGTAGAGCCCAACGAGCTCGACAACGAGGAGGGCCCTGAATGGCAGGTCGAAAGAACCTGCTATGCACCACCTAGTGCCACAATAGAAGAGTTTAAGCGTTACTTGGACCGATTGATTGCTGATGCTCGGTTGCGAAATCCTGTCGTCATTGCTGGTGATTTCAATGCCTGGGTAACGGAATGGGGAAGTAAAAATACGAATGGAAGAGGAGTGGCACTGCTCGAGGCATTCTCCTCCATAGATGTTGTGCTTCTCAATAATGGTGATGCACCGACTTTCCGTAAAGATGGTGCCTCCTCAGTAATTGTTCTGACATTCGTCAGCAGTTCTTTGATGCGTTTGGTGACTACATGGAAAGTCAGTGAACTCTACACACATAGCGACCACCAAGCCATTATTTTTGAAATAAAACTGGCAATGGAAAATAGACGTACAAAACTTCAAAGGAAACCAGCGGGTTGGAGAGTAAGTACCTTCGAGGAAGATCTATTTAACCTAGTTCTTGCAAAGCCGGACGCCTGCTCTAAAACTATGGTAGAAAGACAATTAGACCATGGTTGATCTCATATGGACTACAGTTGGCTGACCATAAAACCGAAGCAGTTTTAATTACCAGCAGGAAGGTGATAGAGACTGTAAATTTTGATGATGGCGGAGTTTTAATCCCCTCACAACCTTCGTTATGATATCTTGGTGTCCAAATTGATGCACGTATAAATTTTAGGGAGCACCTAAGGATAGTGAGCAGGAAAGCTGCCAATGTAGCTGCAGCCCTCTCCCGGATTATGCCCAACACTGGTGGACCAAGACAGAGTCGTAGGACTCTGCTGGCAAATGTGGTAACATCCATCATCCTGTATGGATCACCTATCTGGAGCGATGCGATGGACAATAAATCGTATAGATGCAAGCTGGCATCGGTGTATCGACTGGGTGCCTTAAGGGTTATATGTGGCTTTCGCACAGTATCCGATGACGCAACGCTCGTTATTGCAGGGATGATACCCATCGATCTACTTGCAAAGGAAAGGAAGAAGTGGTATGTGCGTCGAGAAAACCTAGGAAGTAGAGCATCAGAACGCATTGCAACCATGATAGAATGGCAAGAGTGCTGGGATAGCTCGGAGATAGGCCGGTGGACCTATCGCGTTATATCATCCATCAATAAGTGGATTAATAGGCGACATGGTGAAATTAATTACTATCTAACGCAGTTGTTAAGTGGGCATGGTTGTTTTGGTGCATATCTTTACAGATTTAAACATGCCGACACACCGGAATGTCCTGCCTGCAAAGGATCGGAAGAGGATGTGGAACATATATTCTTTCAATGTCCAAGGTTCGACACAACTCGAATAGAACGGTCCAGTGTCCTCGGGCATCTCGTGACACCTGATAACATATTAGAGCTAATGCTTGTGTGTGAACGTAATTGGAATGCAGTAAGCCATATGGCAGCAGTGGTGCTTAAGGAGCTGAGATGCTTAGAGCGTGCTAGAGAGGAACATCGCGGTATGGGTAGATAGCGGTGGCAATCTCAATGTTAGGTTGAGACGCTGAGAGGAGAAAAGAGTCTAGTAACTAGTGACCTCCATGCGAAGTAATGTCTAACTGATAGTTCCGCATGGGGGATGTTCGGAAGGGTGTGTGGTTTTTAAATGGTAGGAATCCATCACTGTTGCTGAGATGTTCGCCCATCGAAGCTTCGTATTATAGAAGATTTTCCTCACTTTACCCGATTAAAAAAAAAAAAAAAAACACACACACACACACACACACACACACACACACATATATATATATATATATATATATATATATATATATATATATATATATATATATATATATATATATATATACCTATATATGGGACATTCCGTTATATTTCACAAGATTTTTGGCACTTTTTGAACTCGACATCAACGAATTAATTTTTTTTTGCTTTTATCGTGTTCCTTGAACAAAAAAAGTGAACGCACTTATTTTTTGGTTTTGTGACCTTCAGTTGTCCCGTTATACGGTTAGGAAATTGGTCAGCTTTTCCCACTTTTAATAAATTTTTGTTTAAAGTGATATATTTCCAGTTCTACTACAGGTATCGTTAAAAGAGATATCACTTTAGAAGGACCTTAGATAGTGTTAAATTATTCAATAAATAATTTCATGAAAGCACCGTTATTTGAAGAGTTTTAGTGAAATGAACTTAGTGAGCAAAATATTTTGACCTGAAGAGGGCGCAGCTACCAATCCATAAAAAAGTTTGACCTTCCGATCGAAAGATGAAAGCTCCAGCTTTTTATTGATATACATATATTTTGTAGATGTACAAGTTTAGCCAGTACATCGTTTTAAAATAAAAATGTAGTACTTTTTTCTTCGATTTTATTATAAAACTCTAGTAAAAAGAGAAAAAAAAACTAAATTTGGGCCTATTGGTATAGATAATAATAGATAATTGATCTTTCTTCAAAATAAGTAAACTTTTAGAACATAAAAAGTTTATTTCGATCTTAACATGACTTCAAACTTAAAATAATTTTATTGCTGACACTTTTTCATAACGAATTAGTCACAGATGTTCCAGTAGATAAACAATGACATAAGAAATTTATTTAAAACATTTGCAAGTGTTATTTTGACAGAAAAAGCAGACACGTATGTTTTTGTTAAGTTTTGTGACCTTCAGGATAAGTTAGGAAATTGGTCGGTTTTTACCTTTTTACATAATTTTTTTAGAGGGTACATTGAACTGGCTTATTTCCGGTCCTACTAAAAGTATCGTTAAAAGTGATATTACTTTAGAAACATCTCAGATGGTATTTAATTATTCAATAAACAATTTTATGAAAGTACCGTTATTATAAGAGTTTTAGTGAAATTAAGGTAGCGAAATGTTTTGACCTATATTGGACGCAACTACCAACCCATAAAGACATGTGACCCACCGTTTGAAAGGTGAAGGCTCCGCTATTGATATACACTTTATATATGTACAATACCTAGTTTAGCCGGTACATTATTTTAAATTGGAAAGACGTAATTTTTGAAATACTTTCAATATAGAAAGCAGCTAAAACGAGGAGAATTTACAAAAAGTTGTAACTGTAAGTTATGGCGTTTTAATAGATAATGAACACGTGTTTAAAATGGGTGTAACTTTTCAAACGTCCAATATTTATTTTTAGTGATACACAGCTTCAAACTCGAAATGAACTGATTTTTATCGATTTTAACATTACATACGGCAAGTAAAATAAGTCGATTTTTAAAAATATTCTGTTTTATAGAATAGTAGTGCTATGTCCACAAATGACTGCACCTTAAAATTGATTGATTGATTGATTGATTTTGAATGTACGACCAAGTTCTTAGGCTTGAGTTCCCGGATGACGCCGGGTCCACCGTACACCCTTTTTTACACATAAAAAAACCGAAGGATTGGATAGGTTAGTTAAGTGGGACAGAATCGGCCCGGTTACAGACACCTAGGTATAGCCGATAGTTAGTAACACAAAGACAACACAATTCTAATCTACTAGATGAAGGATAAAGGCTTAATAGGTTAATGGATAACGATGGTATTGGTCTTCAACAATTGCTTCTTTAAAACGACAACCTAAGAAAAAATATTATTATTTCACATGCATCTGGAATTTTCCTGAAATTTAATTCTAATAATACTTTTCGGCTTCCTAACCAAAATTGGTTGACTCGACCCGTTACAGACACCTATGTAAAGTCGTTAGTAATAAAATGACAACACAATTCTAAATTACACAATCAGCAATTACAATGAAGCATTAATTAATTCACAAGCATCTGTAAATTTCCTGAAGTTTAATTCTAAATTCATATTTTCCGGCTTCCTAAATAATTGAAACATTTATTAATTTAATCATTCTGCAACTCCGCAACTTACAGTAGAATTTCCTGAAACCAAAGTTATTTGAACTATATTCAAAATAACTCTAAAATTCATTAGTATTTAACCGTTTCGGTTCCGAACACGAAGTAGCAAAAAAAAAAAACAGATTAACTAGATTAATTACCGGATTGCATTCAAATATCCCTTAAAATATCCATCCATTAAAATATCCTAAATAATTTAGAATTCGCAAAAAATTGTATAAAACTGATGAATTTTTCCCGACGCCCATCCTTTTTCACAAGGAAACAAATACTTTTGCACTAGTTTTGGAACTTCTTCTACGTTTGCTGGGGATATATCACATACAATCAATCTCAGACATGACACATGCGACTCGTCTATGACTTGTCACCTCGTATTAGACTTGTCATAAACGATTCATCTCAGACTGGTAACAAACGTAAATTAGTAATTAGTGTGTCGTCAATGGCTTTCCTGCTGGAAGGTAATATTTAAGTAAAGGCAACTAGATAAAATTTGAAAAAATTATTCTAAAATGAATGATAAATAAGTTTATTTTATAATTTTTATAATTAAATATAAATCGTACCAGTATCTTAAAAGAGGGATAATATGTACTCGTATATTAAATATATTTGAATGAGATTTCCTGAGAACCGAATAATTTTAATATAATAGCTCGGCACTGTACATGTAGATTAATATTTAGAGTTGATTTGAAATTGGGAATTAATAATTATAATTCTTGTACTAAAACAGTCAAGATTGGCAACGTTGCATTTTATGACAAACATCCAGTCGTTGGTGTATTGAAGTATACAAACCTTCTCTTTCTTTTGAATAATTATATTAATTATATCAAATATTTCTAGATTTTCAGTTACATAGATATAATGAAGTTGCCGATAAACAATTCTTTATGTTAAGATTGTTAAAATCCCAAATCCAATGCAAATAATATTTCTTTTTATAAAGCAAAAATATCGCTAATAAGCTGTGAGAAAATACTAGTAACCCATTGAGTGTCACAAAAAGGCAATTTTGCGGTAAATAATAGGATTCGTTACCAACTCCAACATAGTTGCAATTAATCTTCCAAAAATGATGGATTATGAAGGAAATACAATATAGAAAACAGCTAATCATAAATTACCTACACTATATTCTCAATGCACAGAAGAAATACGGAAACGGAAAATTCTATCGCTAATCAAACCAAAATAAAAATATAACAATTTATTACACAAACGCAGAATAATAGGATGAAGGAACATCACCAAAATAGCTCTCTCCGAAAATCTCCGAAATCAAAGCGTGGAAGAAACCACCTCTACAAACAATCGTAGTAAAATGTACCAAGAGAATTATGCAATGTCCATCCAGGAGCTAAAATTACCTCGAAACGATCCCAACAGACGGCATGAATCTTCCCACCATGAAACCACTACCATCCACCAAGCGACCTCCTGCCAACACCACCATTCAACAAAAACCACGCTTCACAAAGCCGTGACGAATCCATGACAGATCACAAACGAACCATGGCAACCATACAGCCCAAAAACTTCAGCGTACGACCGATCATACCAAAACTCCCAAAATGATTCAGCCCCCGCCAAATCGACGGCAAACTCCAACAAAAACACCCGAAGCATTCAGCAAAGAAACCAATTTGGACATACAAATCCAACATTCAGGCAATGATTCAATACAAAACTGCAAATCCGCCCTCATACACTAACAAATGAGAACTACCTCAAGTCCTAAACAAAACAACTCAAAACAGTCAAAAATACCTTATAAATACAGGTAACGACAGAACACACATGAACACAACTCTCCGCAAGGTGAGAAACACAACGTTCAACGAACAACCACCACAAACCGCAGACACCGAGCCATTACTCACCATGAACGAAACCCATTCAAATCACTCCAAATATCAAAAAAGATTCACTGCAATACAGCTGCAGCACATCCTCGCCGCACATCCTGTGTAAACCAATCACACACATACACCACTCGTCAAAATCTAATCCAGTTTTCGCACCACAGAGAAAAAGTATAACTCCCTCCCAATCGCCAAAAATATACATTCCTTTATATGTACAATATTCATTTTACGCGATCTCGACCTGCGACAACATCCACCCCTTGCGGATGACGCCAACCCAGGTCGACAAGGAGAGGTCAACGTCAGGCGCCTCTCCACAACGACGGCAAAAAATCTCACAAAGTTAAACAAATGACTGCACCTTAAAATGAACACAAATTTTTAAAATATTATCTGTAACGTAAGACATATGCGAAAACAACGAATTACTTTTGAATACATTTGTACCTGCCCAAAAATCATTTGTCATTTAAGAATGTTTTGACTCATAATTTAATTTTTCATATATAGTCCTACAAATTTGTAAATACCTTAGTGATTTTTGAAAATTGTGCTTGAAAGTATCTCATCTAGTGGTCTAACTGATTTTGAATTTATCGTAACAAACATTCTGATAAAATGTTAGTGCTAATATTGCGGAAAAGGTTAAAAACAATTTAGGCCGTGATATAAGAAACAAACGAATTTTTGCGAAATGCAACATTAAATTATACAGATTAAATGAAAGTGAAGTTATCTCATCATCTGCTTCCACTCCAGTTCAGTGGGAAAGAGAATCACCACTTATGGAAGCCGGTAAAGAAGCGTATCAAGAAATTTTTTCTAAACTATGTTTAAAGTTTGGCAGTTCACCTGTCAGAATATCCAAACTCGCAGAAACTAGTTATAAGCAACAGCAGCTTAATAAAGTAGTAGAGTTAACTTGCAAAAATGTTCTACAAGTTCCAGTTCCAAATGTTCCAGTATTTGTCGACACCAATCAACCAGATCGTAATAAAGATGAAGAAGATCTTCTGAGAAACATTAAAGAAGCATTTCGCCGAGAGGAAAGCTATTCAAATGCAATTTATCTTCTCTCGCTTGTATCGGAGCATTGGTCATCAGTAAGAATTATGAGCGAGTTCGCGGCAACACGCGACAACGGAAAAGTGAAATGGTAGCTTTCCGGACGGAAGGAAAAAAAGAACAATAATCTTTTTTAAATCAACTACGTCGATAAAAAGTTTCTGTAAAAGTATGGATATTAGTCGGCAGCTTCCTGGAATAATGGACTATGTTAGTGTTCATAATTCCAATTATCTGAAGTCTATCAAAAATTTGTAGAGGAATACCCATTCGATAAAATCGAATTTTCGCAATTTGGAAACTGCGACCAAAGGAGTGCATTTTAGCTGGGAGAGCCGGAACCCAAAATGTATGCGTATGTGTAATTCATCAAATCTCTTTAATTCATCATATCGGATTTCTTGCCTGGTAATGCTCTTATGAAAAATGAAACTGAGTTGCTAAAGACAGTGTGTTGTCAAAATTTAACTTGGGACTGCTGTCCCTTCACAATTTGTTTTTTGTAAGTTTTTATTTTGAAATATAACTAAAATTACATTTTATTACAAGGAATTGTAAAGAATGCAACAAGCTTGAGGAGTCTTTTCTTCACACATCAAAATCTGAAATAGAAACTGCAGATGTTGATGAATTAACTTACAGCAATTGGATTTTTAAGGATAACATCTACACACTAGAGAAGGTTACATCTCCCATCGAGGAGTTTCTTGAAACATTATCCAACTCGCCAAAATTTAGCTTGTCAGCACTACGAAAACACGATTTCATAGCTCGGCAACAGTCACAATATTTACAATTAGTATAACATAATCTTCAAATTGGAGAATATGCTGTAATTATGGATTTCTCGGCAAACTATAAATTTTTAACACAAAACGAGATACAAGCAGCCCATTACTACACTCATCAAGCAACGCTATTTCCAATCGCTGCGTCCTTTAGATCCTCCGAAGATGAAATAAGTATATCATCTTATGCAGTCATATCAGATGAAGAAACCCACGACGCAACAGTTATTTATTGTTTTCAAACGAAATTTCTAAAGGAAACCCCAATGCAGAAGGCCAAACTGAACTCAAATATCCGGCTCCACATAAAATAGATTACTTTACGGAAGGAGCTGTTTCGCACTTTAAAAATAAGAAAAATCTAGCAAACATCAACCACCATAAAGAAGATTTTGATATTAACTGCGAATGGAATTTCTTCGCAACAAGTCATGGTACGGGACCATCAGATGCTATTGGAGGTACGATTAAGAGGACAGCTAGGATAACTTCTTTAAGAAGTATTGGCGCAAGCCATTTTAATACACCAAAGGGCTTTTACGAATGGTGGAAATATAAAAGTAATATAAAATCCATCCATTTCGAGTACGCAACCAAAATGGAGTATGCCAGCATTAAAAGAAAATTAAACAAAAGATTTTCTACTACTTCTAACTGACCAATTTCCTAACCGTATAACGGGACAACTAAAGGTCACGAAACTTAACAAAAAATACATGTCTGTTTTTTTTGTTCAAGCAACACGATAAAAGCAAAAAAATTGAAATCAGTGAGATGAAAACTGAACCGATGAAATTTGAGCAAATTCTCGTTCTAAAGTATAAATAATTGTAGTCAAGGTTTTTTGGAGTGTTTTCTGGATTCTAAAACTCAATACTGCGCGTTGCCTACATTGAAAATCTGAAGTTTAACACAATGTCGATTACATACATAAAATAATTTACTAAATAAAGTAATTCCACAGCAGGCTTATTCGGGAAAAAAACATTCTTACAAATGCCACTAATCAGCTATTTATGAAAAACCACTTATCACCACGATGTGGCCTCTACCTATGTATATACACCCCTCATATAATTTTATTTTGTTTATGGTTTACTAATGGCATAATCCTAGAAACGCCATTACAATATAGTTTATATCGACGATCAAAAATAACATAATTTGTGTACAATGTTTGTAATTTAAAAACTTTTATACCCTCGAGACAATACTGTTTAAATTGGAGAACGTCAGGAAAACTTAATGAATTTATATCCATTTTGGTCTCTGTGTGGTATTATATTCGGTCACCAAAACAATTTATTTCTGGACGCTAACATTTGAGATACAGAAAATCAATGCCTTAAGTTGGATTCATTATTTATAATTTTGCAAGATAATTTATTCCAATAATATTTTATTTTGGTGATTCCATGAAATTATTCCTCATGCCGCTTCCCCGTCCAGGAAATGTGTTTGCTACTGGCGATTCATTAAATTATTTTTGTGACTTTATCAATACGTTGAATTCGTTAGTATTTACCCACATTGCAGTTAATTTAAAAAGTTTGAACAGTTTTGTCCAATTTTTTTAGTGGTAGCAGGCAGCATAAGATGCGCATGCGGCGCGGTAATTTGACTTTTTTGTGAATATGCTAAACAAAATTCTATGACGAATGTACTATGAATAGTGAATTAATAAAATACGATACAAATCGTTTTATCATCCTTCTCATTATTATCCGAGGTGGAAGTTACGAGTATATATACTGTACAATTGTACCCTACCGTCGTAATCAAAAATAAAATTCATTGAAATGTCTTTAGAGATTTTCATTTCGGTCTAAATACAGTTTAACATAAAATAACCAAATTGCAAAATAATTAATAATATAATTGAAACCTACATATCATCCTTGCTTGACGTAGACCAAATGTAACTAAAAAGGGGGGGAGGATAGTAAAAAAAACAGAAGGGTAGAAAAGAAAAGATTTTAAGTACCTATGGGAACATACACGAATCACGAGCCCAACATAACAATAAATTTTTTACTAGTTGAAATCTGCTCGGCCTGAAGATTTTTTTTTTTTTTTTTTTTTTTATATTTTTTTGTAACTATTGCCAAAGGCTTTATTCTTGAATCTTTCTTAATACGAAACTAATTTTTTTTTGCTTAAGCCTTAACCTATGTTAGTACTTAATATTAGTATGAATTATTATTTTTAAATTATTATTAATTACTTAATTTAAGTGTGTTCGGTCAACATGCGTGTAATTATTAAATATTTCAGTTGATTAAATCTAGAGGATCTGCTCTGCGAAGCCGTTTGTATTTCGGTTGCCTTAGTAGTTCTCTAGCTAATTCGTTAGGGTGTGATTCCAGTTTCAGATGGTATTTTAGACTGCATGATTTTATTGTCTCTTTAACCATTTTGATTCCTAGGTCTCTATGGATGTTGCTGTTTCGAATATACCAGGGCGCATTTGTAATGCTACGAAGTATCTTTGCTTGCGTTCTTTGTACACTTTCTATATTTGAGGCACTAGTTGAGCCCCATAGTTGGATACCATATGTCCATATGGGGATTAGGATAGCTTTGTATAGTAGAACCTTGCGGTCTAGAGAGAGTTTAGATTTTCTTCCGATCAACCAGTACATTTTAGAAAATTTTCTTTTTAGTTGATTACGTTTTGTTTCAATGTGCTTTTTCCATGTCAATCTTCTATCGAGATGAAGACCGAGATATTTGACGTTTGTTTGTTGAGGAATTGTGATATTGTTTAATTTTACTGCCGGACATGTGCGTTTATTCAGGGTGAATGTTACTTGTGTTGATTTACATTCATTCGTCCTTATCCGCCAAGTTTTTAACCAATCTTCTATTTTGCGCAGATGTTCTTGTAATTCTCTCGATGCTGTTTGAGGATTTTTGTGTGAAAACAATATAGCTGTGTCATCAGCAAAAGTTGAAGTGATTATATTTTCAGTTATTGGTGAGTCAGCTGTGAACAACAAGTAAAGCACAGGTCCCAATACACTACCTTGCGGTACTCCTGCCTTTAATACTCATAATCGCATTAAAAATATATGTTATATATTTTATGCATCTAGCGGGTAATTCTTTGATCATTTTTCCAGTTATTAGATCATGGCCTGGAGCTTTCTTAGGATTTATCCTGTTTTTGATAACCGTTTTGACGCATCCAACCATTTTACTGCATTTGGGTTCGACTCGTCCCTCGTAAACTGTGGTAGTAAGCAGTCATCATTTTTTTGGTTTGGAGTGAACACTTTTTGTAGATGGTTAGAGAAAGCGATAGTCTTTTCTAAATCGCTTCTGGTCCAGTGACCATCTGGTTTCCTTATCGGTGAGTTCGATAGCTCTGGCATTTTAAATATCTTGCTTCCTTCCACAGTGAGTAATCTGTTTTCTCTGTTGCTGTGAGCTCACTTAGGTAATTCTGCATTCCAAGGTTGTGTTCTTCCCGTATTGCTTCTCTTAGAGCTTTAATAGCTCTATTTAATTTCCATTTATGAAAAGGAGATTGGTGCAGCTGCCATAGCCGCCGAGTCGCCCGCTTATCTGCCAATAACTTTTGAATGTTACTTGAAAGCTTACTATTTTTTCCCGAATTTTTGTACTCCGGAGTAGCTTTTTTTGCAGCCATTTCCATTATTTGTCTTAAGTTCTCTATCGCGACATCGATATCTTCTGGTGTTTGCAGTGGGACATCCAGATGACAATTTACGTCTACTATGTTTCTATACAGAACCCATTTCGTTAGTTTGTTTGTTAAACGTTGGGGTGGTTCAGTTTTTAATGCTTGCGTACTTAGTGTTACGATTATTGGTGAGTGATCTGATGATAAATCATAACAGTCAACGACTTGAGCATTGGTGCGTGCTATTCCTCATATTACACAGAAATCGATTAAATCAGGAATTTTCTTTCTATCGGTAGGCCAATAAGTGGGATGTCCAGATGATAAATAATCTAGGTTTTTCTCTGTTTTATAATTGCATGTTTCGGTGGACAGTAAGCAGCCGATATTACAAATTTCCCAGACCATTCGTCCAAACAAATAGTTGTAGCTTGGATGTGATCTTTAGCATATTTCTGGAGCTCGTAGTGCTTTAACCTTCTTTTTATCAAGACTGCGGTGCCGCCGTGTGCTTTTTCATCCGGATGTTTGGTGTCATAAACGGAATAGCCGGTAATATTAAAAAAATTGTGTTTGGTGAAGTGTGTTTCAGATATTAACATGATGTCTATATTTTGTTCGATAAGAAAGGTGTGTACCTCAGCTTTATGTTGCGGAAGCCCGTTCGCATTCCAAATAGCTATTTTTATAACTGTCATTTTTGATTTTTAACTATTATTTGCATAAGCGTATTCATATTTTGCATCATCATGCTCATTTGCCGTTCCATCATCGTCATAAAACTTTGGATGGTCTCGGTTAATTTATTTAGCGTGGTATGAATATTTAGGTCCTCCTCATTAAAACGAACTTTGGGTTTCGGTTTGTTACCTTTTAGGATGTTTGCATAAGAAACACCTGGCTGTACAAAACTGCTGTCAAACGTCTCCAAGTTATCATTTTGTGTGTTTGCACTCGCAATTTTGGTGACTATTGTATTTTTTGGTAACATGGCCCTCTGATTAAATTGCATATTGAGCATTCGTTGCTCAGCTCTCATTTTAGGGTTTATTTCCCGTTTTATGTCCAGATACACTGCACATCCCCTGTAATTTGCAGTATGATTTTCACCGCAGTTACTGCAACGTTTCACAGATGGGTCATTGCGAGATTTGTCACACTGTTTGGAGTCGTGAAGTTCACCACAAATAACACAAACATCATTTAAGGTGCAGTATGCTTTCGTGTGTCCGTATTCTTGGCACTTTATGCATTGAACTGGTCTTGACCTCTTCCTAGGTTCTTCAATTACTATTTTGCGATGTAGCAAATATTTTAGGTTGTAAATCTTGTGAATTCCTTTTGACTTTTCTTCCTCTGGCTCTAGTTCCAAACGGAACATTGGTTGGGGTACCTTCTCGCGGTTTACTATATTACCAATAGATTTGACATGGAAACCTTCCGCAGCAAGTGCAGCTTGTATGTCGCTAACATCTACGCAGCTTTCAATTCCTTTTAGCACAACAGTGAGCCCTTTTTGACTTTTCTCGGCCTGAAGTTGATTGCATTAAAATATCCTTGTACGCATCCAAATCACCCACTATTTTATGTATATAAAGTTAGCCCACTATTCATCCCACGAAACGACGATGGTAACACTAGACTATCACGACTGTTTTTCATCCCAGGATATTACTATCAGCCTAGAAATTTTACCATCCCAGAAACGTACGAATGCTTTTTAGATGCGGAACACTAATATCTTTCTACAGGATCAGTTTCATGAAACTTCTATGCGTCCAAGTGGCGCAATTAAATTTTAAATTCATAAAATTATTAAATTACTCAATCTTTTGACTTTCAGTCGCTTTCCCAGCTCATTCTATAAAAGTCTCGGATTGGACGCATAGAAGTTTCATGAAATTGATCCTGTATAATGATGTTAGTATGCCGCATCTAAAATCGTTCGTCCTAATCCGACACTTTTATAGAATGGGCTGTGGAAGCGATTGAGCATCAAAAGATTGAGTAATTTAATAATTTTAAGAATTTAAAATTTAATTGCGCCACTTGGACGCATAGAAGTAGCATGAAACTGATCCTGTAAGTTAACACACCCCACGGTTAACACGCGTCGTATAAAACAAGGGCATCATATTGCGTCCGCTATAATGACACCAATAGCACGTTGCACCTACATAGGCAACATACTGTTAAATCAGCCTACTTTATAAAATAATTAGAATCAATAAGTTAGTTGTAATACAAAGTAAAACGATAAATACTTAAATAAAAATTATTATTTTTAGTTTAAACTTAACCAAAAAGTTAACTGGCACCGAAACAGGGACCCTTGATCAAAGGTCCAAGTGCGATTTATTAAAATTTAACCAATAATTCAAATTAAATTTAACCATTAATTTTATGAAATAAATCTATGCACAGTTATCTAAACAAAGTGAATTTAACCACTAATTCTAATCGAAAGTGAAATTACTCAATAACATTTTCAATAAAGTTTAAAGTAAAGTTCCTACAAATAATTTGTTAAAGTTAACCATTACGTAACGAAAAGGTGAAAGTGAAAGTGTAACCAAACAGTATTGAGGAAAAGAAGGCCCGAAGTAACCCATACTAGGGAGGAAACCGAGTTGCAATCATATCGAAGATAACCAAAATCGAACTGATTCAGCAGCGGCCCAATCGACACACCGCAATCACCAGGAACGAGGACATTTTGAGGAAGCAGGCCCAACCTAAGAGATTACAACTCCAAATGTTAAAAATACATTTGCTAGCTTTGATATTTGTCGTAAGTAAAGCATACGCAGAAGTTCAAATACTCGACTACTCAAATTCCAAAATAATATCCATTAACACTGGTAGGGCGAAAATACAAAACGGGAATTTTAAATTAATTCATGTAAGAGTTAGATAACCACCAGAACTTTATAAACAGAATGAATACTATACTGACACAGGAAATTACGACAATACATCCTCTGTACCCCTATCTGCACCATGAGCTAACTTTACTACAAACACTATTAGACGGACTAAAGACACACAGGAGCAAACGATCTTTAGATTTTATCGGCACGACATGGAAATGGATCGCTGGAATTCCAGATCATGAGGATTTTGAGATAATTAAGAGCAAGATACACAATATCTTAACAACAAACAGGTTATTATTAACCAGTTGTATAATGATAGGATAAATAACATTACCAAAATGGCCAATATGATTACAAACGCGATTCAAAAAGAAAACAAATTAACAGACCAATTTGCATTAAATATTCAGTATAAGTTAAGATTAATGAAAGAAGAAATCATAAACATCAAATACCCAATACACTGGGCAAAAGCGGGAATTATAAATTCTCTCATTTTGTCAAATTCTGAAGTTAAATTAGCCATAGAAATAATAGAGAAGGAAAATCTGTCATACGCCACTCCAGAAGAGGCATTAGATTTTGCAGACATCAAAATTATTAGTAATAGGTTATGCTTACTCTATATTGTTTACATCCCCTTAACGACCATGGAACTTTACGAAAGATTACTATTAAAACCAGTCAAACAAAATAACAGGGTTACCGAAATAGAATACGAGCAAAATTGTAAAACATTATAATAAATTTTACGGTAAAATGATTGTAGAACTATTAATTTCATGTAATTTGCAATAAAAAGAATATTTTAGAAATAAGTAATCCGTCATGTTTGCCGAATCGGCTCCGAAGTCGTCCTTCCAAATGTCATCAAACCAACAGTCAACATATATCGACGATCGAAGATACTGTTACAGTTAGCCGAAAGTTTCCAGCCGAAAGGTAATGCATATAATGTCTTCGCTCGCCAAGCCGAAATATGATAATGCAGATATTGATTTTGATATCCAAGCAATGCATCCATTGCTATCCAATTTGAGTCCATTTAGTATCCATTTTATTGAGAAATTCTGAAGGGGATGCAGGGGTGTAATTTTGCAAAAATTCGCTGATTCAATATATCGAAAATGTATTTAATGGCCTGTCGTTCAAGATTAACGTTGATTGCTACCACTATGGTTATGTGATATAAATTGTGCTAGATTACACCCCTGCATCCCCTTCAGAATTTCTCAACAATTAGGCCGAAGTTAACCAACATTATGGCCTATCAAATAACCATAGTGGCATCAATGACAAAGCACGATAATCTTGAACGACAGGCCATTCAATGTATTTTCGATATATTGAATCAGCGAATTTTTGCAAAATTACACCCCTGCAGCCCCTTCAGAATTTCTCAATAAAATGGATGCTAAATGGACTCAAATTGGATAGCAATGGATGCATTGCTTGGATAGCAAAATCAATATCTGTATTATCATCTTTCGGCTGGGCTAGCGAAGACACTATATGCATTACCTTTCGGCTGGGGTAGCAAAGACACTATCTGCATTACGTTTCGGCTGGAAACTTTCGGCTAACTTTAATAAGGTGATCGAAGAAATAACAGGCAGCCTTGTCCTGCTCAATCAGTTCGAAGGAGAGATAACGTCAACAACAAAACACAAAAAATGAACGGTACCTATCTGATAAAGTTCCACAACGCCACCATATCCATCGGAAATAGAATATTTATCTCAAAAGAGAAATCAACAATTAAGGTACTCCCAGCCATCCTAAAACCGACAGCAGAAGAAGGTGAGTTTAAAGAAATTCTATCACTACAACTGACGAGGGAAATACACGTGAACAACACCGATAAAATCGAACTCCTTCATCACCAAACTTTCATCCAGCAATTTACCAGCTACATACTCATCTCGACCGGTATCAGCATCATCATAGTCATCATTCTTGTAAAGCAAGAAGAAAAACCGCAAGCACCAACTTCACCACGCCATAAAAGGAAATTCTACGAAGCCCCGTGCTTCTAACCAAAATGTTAAATGCGGACATTTGAACTTAAGAGGGAAATAGTTAACACACCCCACAGTTAACACGCGCCGTATAAAACAAGGGCATCATATTGCGTCCGCTATAATGACACCAATAGCACGTTGCACCTACATAGGCAACATAATGTTAAATCAGCATACTTTATAAAATAATTAGAATCAATAAGTTAGTTGTAATCCAAATGTAAAACGATAAATACTTAAATAAAAATTATTTTTTTTAGTTTAAACTTAACCAAAAAGTTAACTTGTATAATAATGTTAGTATGCCGCATTTAAAAAGCATTCGTCCTAATCCGACACTTTTATAGAATGGGCTGTGGAAGCGATTGCGCATCGAGAGATTGAGTAATTTAATGATTTTCAAAAATTTATATTTAATTATGTCACTTAGGCCAACAAACTTTTGCTGAAATAATTATCTTAAAATATTTCTGACTTTTTTACCTCACTATTTTGGGTGATGATTTGGATGCGTGCAATTTTTAGAGGTGGATGTCGATATGCAACATTTACGTCATTGCATTCTATTCTTTCTTTTTTCAAACGAAAAAAATGCTCCTCAAGTTATGGAATTGATTAATTCCAATTTGAGTGAACATTCTTTGAGTGATTCAACAGTAAAACCGTGGTTTGCAAGATTTCAATATAAGTCTTGAAGACGACCCACGTTTAGGTGCAGTTCAACACTTTGAAACCGAAGAATTTGAAGTTTTACTGGATGAAAATCAGTGCCAAACTCAAAAGGAGCTTGCAGAACCGTTAGGAGTTATTCACCAGACAATATCACTTCGATTGCATGCATGCAATGGGAAAAATACAGAATGAAGGAAAATGGGTTCCTTATAAACTGGCCGAAGAAAACAAAGGCCGAAGAGTTGACATCTGCATGGATTTATTTTCTCGGTACAAAAGAAATAATTGTTTGCACAAAACCAGTACGGGTGAAGAAAAGTGGATTTTGTTTGATAATACTAAACGCAGAAAACCATGGATTGACCCAGGCCAGCCATCAACATCATTTGCAAACATGAATATTTGTGCCAAGAAAGTGTTACTGTGTGTCTCTTCACTAGAAACCGTCCATTCGCCATCCGGTTTAATCAGATAGCCTGGAACAGCTGAAATGGTAGAGATAATCTTTCATAAGCGCGAAGTTTCCGAGAACCCTTCCTTTCTATCACAGAAGAGCACAGATGAGGCATTCCTTATAGAAATCCCAGTCTTGACTTTCTCTCGATCTTTTCGCTCTATTGAAAGCAGACCCGCAGACTTTTCGGCACGCCGCAAGTGCCGAAGTTCATTAAACATGTTTCCACTTTATCCTCTGATTTTTTAATGGGCAGGTTTCCCTCATAGGAATATTGCAAGCCCTAGTAAGAATATCCGTTATTGAATCCAGATCATTACCCGTGTCGGGGAGTCCTGGAATATATATCTATATGCGTGCCATACTGCCCTCCTGGGATTTCTGAAAACGTATTGATTCATAATTTGGATATTAAGCTTAAACGTTAGATACCGATGGTCAGAGAAGGAATGCTCTTTCGCTACCCTTCATTCAAATCTAGTAGCTCGAATTAACCAAAATTTGTGGTTTAAAAATAAAAACATTTTGTAATTCATGTTGGTAGTTTTATATATACAAACTTGAATGCTCTAATGGCTGCTCTAATAGTAACGCTCGAGCAGCAGCAAGAGAATACCAGAGACGATATTCAAATGGGGAACGCTTTCAGTACAGTGAAGGCGAAGTCCCTGGTCGTGCGAGAAAATATGAAACAACCGATCAACAGATAGACTAATTGAAATGGTGACAGATGACCCATCGATACGTGTTTGTTGTTTATCAAGACGTTCGGGAGTGCCACGGTCCACGTTGCATCGTATTTTAAAAATAAATCAGTTGCACTCTTACCATGTGCAACGCGTACAAGACCTTCTATCTGCTGACACCATGAAAAAAGGGTGCAATTTTGCCAAGAAATTCTGCGTCGATGTCAAGAAGATTCGCAGTTTTTTAACATTTTATGGTGTGACGAAACTTGTTTTAAAAGGGAAGGAATATTCAATATCCATAGTTTACGGCGTGTGTGGTCGTTTGCAACACCAATTTGGAGTGAACATGTGGGCGGGAATATTCGACGGAAAATTGATTGGCCCATTTGAACTTCCACGTCGGATCAACGGTTAAGTTTATCTAAGTTTTCTACAAAACGATTTGAATGAATTACTTAATGACGTTTCTCTACAAACACGTAAAAATATGTGGCTGCAGCCTGATTGAGCTCCCACTATGCACAAGTAGTGAGACAACACATGAACGTAAATTATCCAAGCTACTGGATTGGAAGAGAGGGTCCATTGCAAGGCCACCGCGGTCTCCTGATCTAAATCCTTTAGACTGTGTAGTTATTACATATAAAGAGCTGGTTTATGAAATAATAAACCAGACCGATCTACCGACGCGTCGAATATTATTAAAAGTTACGAACGTGCGTTTCGACGCATGATTATGTATTTTGGCAAATGGAGGACACTTCGAACACTTATTATAATATTTAAAATTAAAAAAAAACAGGACTTACTTTGTAAAAAAATTTATAAAAAACATTCTGTTGTGACTGCATTAGTGTCGCATATTTTTCTGATAGTGAGTCAAATTTCTGTAGTACATTATTTTCCCGCTGGCGTCACTTAAACATCAACAATTTTTTTTTGAGAAACTAAGAGGCTTTACAAAACCATTGTTTTTATTTGACAGAAGTATATTATTTTCTGTTGCTTACAAAAATGATATTATTGGTAAGGCACACTCTTCTAGATCTTATTGAAAAGAAAGTTAAACAAAAGAACCCTTGGTCTTTTTGAATAATTTTTTGGTGGGTGCGCATGCGATTTCTGTTAAAAATACTCTAAATACGGAATAACTTTTGCACCATCAACATTTCGAATAAACTTTACTTGGGTGTTTTTGTTGGAAATGAACTCCTCTATCATACTGCTTCGTTTGATTGTCCAATTCTGGGACACCCTGTATATATGGAAAAAGCGTTTTCGAAAATGAAGACTCTTTCGAGTTATTCGCTGTTGAAATCGTGATATGTAAGTACATTTTAGTGCATATCGGAAATTTTACAGTTACAGAGCTTACATACAGTTTGTGAATTAGGCCATTGAATATCTGTTGGCACAATTTCTTTATTCTTTTGTAGAATTCTAAAGAATATTTTGTCTAGATAATGTTGTGAATATGCATCACATCTCTAAAATTAGCATAGAAGTGTTATTCATTCAAGAAAAACTCGTATGCATTAATAAGACTTTGTTATCACGCGTGATAACTTTTCTTTATAAACTAAATGAAAATTCAATTATTAATGAATTTGTGAGGAAAATTGCGAGAAGAAATTTTTTTCGTATTTGTACGGATTCGTTTATAATGTTTCATTTGAAACAAATTAAAAATTAACAACAAAAAGTATTTTTTGAAGTAGAGAGAGTAAGGAAAAACGGAAAATTCTAAGAATCTTTGATAGGAAGTTATTTGAAACTTTACAAAATCTGTATGATGGTAACGAATATTATATGTCAGTAGGAGTAAAATGGGAGTGATGTATGAAGCATTATTATACGCGATGGATTGAATTGAGTATTTTTTTTCATTATGATTTCATCGTATTATAATTTTCGTATGGCGTGTCTTCAGTGAATTTATTATTTCAGTAAAAAGTCGTCTTCCCTACTTTAGAATATTTGTCGTTAAAAATTCTACGTACATGCATTATTTTATTGTAGTTAAATTGCAAATGAACACACAACAAGGATTCGTAATTGTAGGTTGAACCTTGTTTTCATTTTATAGTTTAATTATGTGAATTAAACTTAATTGAGTATAATTTAAGTTTTGTTTGATAGATAATGATACCTGGATGTATAATAATAATGGGTTGGGCTCGAAATCCCGTTTTTCAAAATCCCGTAATTAGGCATGTTGTATGAAAATGGGATTCTAAAATGAGTTTTTGGAAGAGGTTCTACTTGCTATAATTTTTGCTCTAATAACACTTTTAAAACTGTTTTAAACCTTATTAAGCAAGAAGTGGCGGTTTTACAGCAAAAGTTTTTGGTTTGTAGGCTCTATTCGAGTAATACTTAATCTCATTTTGAAGCGCGTTTGCTTTATATCCCACTTCAAAGGAAGCATTCGAAGCTGTCAATTTAGAGAATTTAGAAAAACCATATATTTATTTCCGAAAACTATGAACTCGGTTATTGCTTAACCGATTATGATGGGATTAGGTATGTAGGATGAAAATGTGATTCTAAAATGAATTTTGTGGTAAGTTTTGGAATTTTTCCACCTGGAACGGAGCTCGGCCAAAAATTTATAAAAAATCATAAGAAAATTTTTGTATGGCGAAATCTCAAATGGAACCGTATATAAAAGGCTCTAGTGCCATATATGGTTAGATCGGTCTTGGTGAGTTAAATTATCCTTGAGAATCCTATTTTCATATCATGAGGATAAATAATACAAAGTTTATTAGAGAGCATTATGTATTATCGTAAGATTATATCAAATACAGGAGATAGTTTTCTGTAATTCTTTATCTAACCGGTCTTAAGATTTATCTAGGAATACTTTAAATTTCCTGGTGCCAGTCCTAGAGATAAATCCAAGTAGTGTTGTATACAATTAGATAATTTCTTATATCATGAACTGGAGCTAGTTTTCTATAATTATTTGTAGAATATCAAAGTAGTTCGGCACAACCAAGGGATAATATTTTGAGTGTATTCTAAAAGCAAGTATGGTACTCTCAAGATCGAAGTCACCTAGTCGTTGGCAACATGTTGGGTAAAATCAAGACCAACGAAATGAAAATTTTGAACTCTTTGAAACGAAATTAACGTTAATTTTACTAATTATGATCACAACATTTGGGACTAAATGTGGTTTTATTATAAGTCCACAAATGTCCAAGTAGAAGTTTGAATCACGCTGACAGGTGTTTCAACTCAATCTGTTCAGATCAAGACGTTCCGTTCTTTCAACAAAATGGTTTAATATTAAAGAATATAGTAAAAGCCCCGTTATCCGGAATGCTTGAGGATGAAGGCCTTCCGGATAATCAAAAATTATGCATACTTGAATGTTTCATTAAAACAAGAAATTTCACGACGATTTCTCATGATTTCATTATTTTGTTAGGATTCTCGTTTATTTATTTTCAAATTATGCACCAGAAAACAATTTTTTCATAAATCAAGTTTTTCATAAAACTACACCAATGCGAGCACCCAACATTTTTAAATAATTCATAAATTAATTCGATTATAACTTGTACGTTCGGTAGACTTATTTTTTTGATTTTGCATGACCTAAATCTGTATAACTTCTTGAGCAGAATACTCCGAACATTGTTCTGCAAATTTGAAAAATGTCGTTAATCCAACTTCCGCGTCTTGCCAAGGATTTAAAACACTTTCGATAAGTTGCTCATCCATAAAAGTTTGTACAGTTTCTGTGTAATCATCAGTAATTTAGTTCTCTTGAATGTTCACAAATTGTTCTGTATTAGACTTCAAGAATTCACAAATTTCATCGCGAGGCACGTTATTGATACACGGCGTCTGATTATCAATAAACCACAATTTGTTCCAGCTACTTGCTAAAGTTGAGCATGTTACTTCAGTACAGGCAAGCGCTGCAATAAATATTACATCTTTGATGTTAGAAGATTGTTGAAAAGTCACCGAATCAGCAGCAATCAATTTTCTTTAAAACTGGTTTTAAAGTAACTGTTCAAAAGTGAGATGATATTTCTCTACGAATTCTTTAACTTCTGTGCAGTAACCGCTTGCTGCCTTGTATATGCCCCTAAAAAAAGGAAAACAGTCGTTGCCTTCCATGGGACCACATCTCCAGATTTTGTGATAATTGCCCTAGAGTAGCAACACTTCCGCCAATTTTAGTAATAAACGTTATATTTTTTAAAATGTATGTCAAGAGCCATGGTCTACTCTATGAAAAGGCACAAACATATTTAGATAGCCCACACCATTTTCTTCGATTACCGTAGGATCACCATGCGAGTACATCTCCACGATTTTGTGATAATTGCCATATATGTAACATTACTTCCGTTGATTTGTAACGGTATTAAATCTAATTCCGTTATCAACCCATCCCAACAAAATCTACTTCCTCATCGGCATGACCTCGAAGATAATATCTTCAACTACATCCCATTCATATACTCGTCATGCCGGCTTTCTACATTTCTCCTTTGCATTTATTTATAGTGGTATCATATGATTCATTCACCTTAGAATTTTTCATATGTGCCACAGTTAAGTAAACGCAAATATGTACATGAACGTAATTTGATTACATTGCCTATGCACATAACAAATATATTTGTTGTATTTACTAGGTGAATACAATTACCGATGCAAATATTGAAAAGCATTGTGGTTGTTGTTGATCGAACTTCCTCAACGGATGTATTGAAGAAAAATATTTTCGCGTGGATCGATTCAGCAAAATCGATGTCACGTTGGTGTACAATTTTCGTAGGAATTTTTGTGATGAGATCGCAAAAAGTTTCCTACGAAAACTCAAAAAGAGGTACAACAATTTTCTTGTTTGGGGACAGTCACTGTTTAGATAGACCAACGTGTGGTCATGTTTTCTTTGTGTTTTTTTTTGGTGATTTTAAGTAAAATAAAATAGCGTTAGTAAACTTAATAAACCATGCTTGTTGTTTTTGCTTTTTTGAATTTTTATTTTTGTGTTTTTTGCGGGCAGATTTTTTTCTTCGAGTTGGTAAGTAAAGGACTGTTAAGGAGTGTTAAGTTTAACTAACAATCTAAATAACGATAGTGGGTTGCTACCGACAGCCTGTGGAAAAGAAATTGTTGACGCTAAGCGGCTCTTTTCTTTTCACGGACCTAGATAGCATACCATTAGCATCAACTTTACTAACGTATCCCCCCCCCCAATAGGGCCTATGGGCCAGAGAGTTTTAATTATGTTAGGTAGAGTAGGGTAAAATGTTTAGATAAACATTTTACAAAATACAACCGCGGTCAGTTTTGCCCAAGCGATGGGCTGATAAGCTAACCTACTACTTCGGAGTCCGATACCCCAATTCCTACCTTCCCCAGTCTCCTTTTTGTTATCTTTATTTAATGCGGGAATCAATGCCGCGTGGGGTACTGAACAGAGAGTAGCAAATCTGTGAAACTGGGTTGACTTTAGCAGTAGCTAAAGCTAATATTTAAATTTGGAACACCTTTTTACTTTTATTCGAGTATTGTTCTAAAATTTATCGCAAATTTCTGTTTCGTACACGTTTAACGTCAGAATAATTAATTATAATCATATTTCTATCCAAATATAAAGGTGGAATTCCGTACCAGGAGGCCATATCCCAGAACTTCTTCTAAAAATTATTTTATAATCACGTTTCCATCCAACATGCCCAATTCCATCTTAATCGGTTAAGAAATGTCTGAGTTCCGTTCCTGCTAGCCATATTCCAGAAATTCTTCCAAAAATCATTTTAGAATCCAATTTCCATCCAACAAACCAATAAGCAATACCACCCATGTGGCCATATTCCAGAACTTCTCCCAAATATTATTTTAAAATCTCATTTCCATCGAACATTCCCATCATATTCGGTTAAGAAATGGCTGAGTTCTGTCCCAGGTGGCCAAATTCCAGAACTACCTCCAAAAATTATTTTATAATAATTTTTCTTTCCAACTTGCCCAATCCCATCATAATCAGTTAAGTAATTCTTGGATTCCGTTCCGGGTGGCCATATTTCAGAACTTCTTACAAATCTCATTTTAGAATCTCATTTTTATCCAATATACTCAATCCCATTATAACTGTTTAAGGAATGGTGGAGTACCATCCCAGTAGGTCATATTCCATAAACTTCTTCCAAGAGTCATTTTAAAATCCCATTTTTTTCAAACATGCGTAATTTCTTCATGAATAGCTAAGACATGCCACACTTTTTTTTTTACTAATTGAAGCACACGGGCTTATCATTTATTTTCAGTGCAATTTTTTTGTCACATATAATATTAAAACACAAAATGAAAATAAATGATTAGGGTAATCATCACCGATTTAAAGGCAGTATTGATCTACCCTTTAACAACGAACAATTTATGATAAAAGTTATGATAACATAAGAAATAAAAACATAACAATAAAAATATAAAAAATAAAAAGATAAATTGAATTAAAACTAAAATTAAACTTAAACTTCATCAGACTAAAACTCTAAATAGAAAATCGATATTAGTGCCAAACAAAAAGCCAAACTTTAAGTACCTGTAGAAATGATTTCGGATTTATTTGTTGTCGAATGCTAAGTGGAAGTTGGTTAAATAAGGAACGACAAATAAGAAACGATCATTGTCACTTCGCAAATAAAATAATCATTAAACCTATAAATGTTGTAATGGAAAACTTTAAAACTCAAAAATAATGGCCAAGCAGAAACCCGCGAAGACTTAAAACTCATAACACGAATAGCAGATTTCTGAACAATTATGAGAATTTTTAAAGTTGAATGATAGCAACCACCCCAACATGACAACGCATTTTCAAGCCTAGAGTTAATGCAAGCATAGTAGAATTTTAACAATTCCGATGTAGGTGCTACTGGTCTTAATAGGTATAAAGTTCGTAACGCATTGCTAAGAGACTTTTTTATTCTATCGACATGTTGCTTCCAACTAAGATTACAAACAACAATAATTCCAAGGTACTTGAAGCTCTCAACAGTTTCAATGCAAATGCACGAGCTGGAACAATTAACAGCATTACAAAAACTGGAATGATACGTTAACGGTGAATGTAAACTACTGCTACCCAAACTAAAATGCATAAACTTGGTTTTGTCACTTAAAATTAGGAAATGGTGGTGAAACCAGCACCTAAGACAATCGCACCTGAAATGGAGCCGGGGCGCCAGTTACTAGAAAATGTACTTAATTCTTAACCGACATAAGGAAAAGACGTGGTCGTAAACGATTAGTCCAGTCAAAATACTGGAAAATTCAAAAAGCTAGGGCTGCATATAGTACGGGCATAGAACACACTAATATCACTGGCAAAATTGTTCCAGATCGTAAAATGGGTAATGGCTGTAAAGATTCTTCACGGTTAAGATGTCAACGGAACATTTCATTAGAAAATAGGAAGGAATTGTTCAATCGATTTTGGGCACTTGGTGATATTAATATGGAAAGAGAATATCTTCTAAGAAAAATCCAACCTACATCGAAACGAACCACAAAAATTGAAAAAAAAATCGATCGGGTAGGAAATAAGCATTCTTTTTGCCAAACCCTTATATTCAAGCGAACGAAAATAACATAAGGCTCTGTAAAACGACATTTATGAATACCTTTGGTAAGCATTTTTAATTTATAAACCAATGAAGATTGTAATATTTTCTAATTTTTTAAGGGATAAATCGGCAGTGGATTGTGACAATTTTTGCAACATTGGATGATCATGATACATTGACTACTGACTTGCGTGGAAAACATCATAGGAAAGTCACAATTGTTCAACATAGAACAATACAATCGGTGAAAGAACATATTAATTTGTTTCCCCGGATTGAATCGCACTATTTACGAAGAAATACAGAAAGGGAATTTTTGGTGGGCGATTTGAACATAAATGCTATGCACCGATTATATGTTGAATGGTTAAGACAACAAAACCAAGGCGTGATTGCTGCTTCGCAAAGGCAATATAGAGAAATTTTTATAAATAATTTCAATATTGTTTTTTTTGTGCCAAAAAAGGATCTGTGCAATGACCAAATGCCGAAATATCGATGTTCTACTATAAAAGAAATTTTAATTCTTACAATTTCACAGTATATTCTATGAACACCAAAGAAGCATACTGCTATGTTTGGCATGAAAGTATTGCCAAAAGAGGTCCGAACGAAGTCGTAAGCTGCCTTTATAAATTTATACATAGAATTGCAAACTACAAAAAATAACCACTTAGAGGAAATACGATTTTGGTCGGACAATTGCTTCAGTCAAAATAAGAATAAAATTCTTATTTCGTTTTATGCATGGGCTGCCAATAAATATAAAATCAAAATTACACAAAGGTACCTAACCAAGGGACACACGCAAAATGAAGGCGACTCGGTTCATAATTTTCCTATATTCGTCATGTTGTGTTGAAATCAGGAAAGATCGGCCATTAAACTCGTGGTTCATTGGAACGATTAATTTAAATTAATAATTCATATATACTAACTAATGGGCGATACACATAAAAGCTCCTCGCACCATCTGCAAAAGGGCTGGTTCTCAACGTAAGGTAGTCTTAGGTATTTATTATATAGACACTTAAGATCAATTTTTATTATATTTTATGCCATTTCAAATTTTCTCGAATTATTTAAAAAATTCTGGGATTGCATAAAATTAGTATTGCCTGATTAATATTAATTGCCTGATTAAAATATTAATTTTTTCTGAGATGAAATCCTGGGATAACTTCACACATTTAAACCCGAGAATCTCAGTGCTCCGACATATGCCTAAACTCAAGGAAGGTATTGATATACGCGTCTTAATCTAGATTAATACTGGCAATGGTTCTTTATAATAAGCTTTTGAATTTTTGAAGTTGACGTGGCTTTCAAAGGTGGTAATTCCGATTTACTAACAATTAGCAGAGTTATTTCCGGCAAAAGAAACTGTCACACTAGAAATGGCAGATTAAGTATCAACCAAATAAACCAGTTGTACCAAATATTTCAAGACTTGTTAAAGTTGGCAATTTACAACAAAAACGCGAAACTGTTGAAAAACGGATTTCACTGACTGCGAGAGCGCGAGAATACAAAGAAGTTGCGAATACATTGAAGCTTGTTTCAAACGTGGAAACCATATTTCTTGGCCACATGTACGTTTACATGTTTGAGAAAACCCTACAAATAACAAATTGGACATAACTAGTGTGAGTGAAGAAGATATTACTCTAGGCATTGTAAGCATTGGAATGGAAATTTCAAGTAAAACGAGTGCGTTAATGCGCTTGATCCACAATTCAAAACTTGATGGCAACTTTAAGGAAAAATATTGAATGGTGCCAGACTAAAACCGACTATGTACGAGTATTGATCAATGGGTATTTTGGGCTCAGACTCAAAAGTATTCGAAAGAAAAGTGAATAACCGTATAATGCAATTTTGGAAAGCGAATAATTTTCTATCTCGGAAAATGTCGGCAAGAAACAAAATATCGTTTGCCAATTTCTAGGTATACAGACATACACCACTATAGGTTTAGTCCTCATATCTGTGGCCTAGCCACGGAGGAACTTATAAAGCGTTAGTTATAAGATACTGTGACTAAGTCGAAGTGACTACATCAACACAGTGAAATTTAAAATCTAACCTCTCGAATTTATCATAAAACACTGAATGTGTGAATATGTTGTCCTAAAGTTATTAATCTATAATTCCATAATCTTGCCATAATTAACATATTAAATCCAGTTTGTGATGGATGCGCAGTTTTCCGTTGTAATGAAATACACGTTCTGCAAAAAAAACTCAGATTTTAGTATAGTTGATCATTTGCTTAAATTTGAAAAATATTCGGCCGATACTGGTCACTTGGTCACCATTCATCTAAACATATACCATCTAAAAACAATAATCCGTGTTTCCTGCGTATGAAAGTTCTTAGATGCCATTTCGGTAGTCAATCTTACATAAAGGTGATACTTGCGAGCTCACCATAGTTTGCTTCTATCATTGCCAACTCAAAAGAAAAATAAATATTTTCAACCTAAGAGTTCTTAAGAATATTTATATATTTTTAGTGTTTTACAAAAACAACAAATAAACGAAAAACTAACTGGAATTTTAGGAGGTACCGGATTCGAATTCCAATAGAGGAATGATGACGCAAAAGGAATTTTAATCATCTGATTAATATTCGATGTTAGTACTATCCACTATCAAGAAGTTGTATAAAGCTCTGATAGTCTACATAAATCGGACGTGTTTCCTCGATTTGGCTACTCGTAAAGTTAAGCGAACCGCAAATGAGTTAGGAATGCTTCGGCTTCAATTTAATTTCTTCTCTGGAAAGACACGAAAGCACATCTACATCTGCAGGTGTTCCTAATTCACTTTATTTTCATCAGGAACTTTTACATATCTCAGCTTGGTGAATTACAATTGCAGTACTCCATCGATACTACACTCAAGGAACACAACTTTAATTTAATACCATCCTTAGAGTGCCTCGTAAACCATTTTTATAAAATAACTATTTTTGTTTCAATATACTTACTAATGTCCCGCATGACCCAATTTAACATACTTGCAGTATAAACCCTTCGAACATATTTTCAAAAAACTATTTGTGATTGTCCATTTGTTTTCCTCAAATTTCAGAAGCTTCCCTTCGATGTACTTGTATTACCGCAGTTTAAACAGCAACTTGAATAACAAATAATTTTTCACCTCAGATTTTTGTGTTTTCCGGAAAGCTATATATTAAATGATTCGGACTTAACTGGTACAGTCATATTTTTTTACTTCACTATAATTTGAAAAGAGTTACACAGTAATGTTAAAGCATGGATGGAGCACGATTAACTCAATATTCGAAATTTTTATTTGGTACCATACAACTCGTTTAATTTGCGTCATTAATTGTTGTTAAAATTATTCTAGGTACAACTGATTTACTATATATCGCATTTATGTATTTCAATTTTCAATGCGATGAGTATTACATATTTGCTATAAGCGAGAATACTGTTGATAAAAATGTATATATTGTAGCAATAAATATTTTTTGTTTTTGAACAAAAATTCTTGGAATAATTATTCAAACATGATATCCTTGAGAACATTTCATTCCTATGTGTTCAAATTCATCAATTTTAATTTAATCAGGTTTTCACCACATGACATATTAAACCTTTCATAAAACTCAACTGAACGCCGAACTCTTTATTCGAAATTTATGGTATGATACTCATATCATACACCTTAATGGTTTTTTGATTGCAAAACTCAAACAAATTCGCTTTACGCTCAATTCCAAGAAGGAATCGCAGAAATGTTTAAACTACAACAGGAGCAAATAAATAATCATTTCTGAGTATATCTGTAACCAGAAATATTTCACATAATATGAAATCGATCACGATTTTGCCCAGTTCAGCAAAGTTTTTAAATTTGCTAAAATACAAGAGATTTGAATCAAACAATTTGTTGACAAAAAGTAGTTTCCGAATCATAATCGACAATAAAATACAAAACTTTTTGCTTCTGTACATTAATATGTTATGAAGATATATGTGCATGCATACATACATACACACGTATATGTATGTAGAAGACAAATTGAATGAAGGCAAGTTGATTTAAGTGGCATTACCATTATTTACCTAACTAAATTCCACATTAATCCATCGTATCAAAAAAAGCTTTTATGTCTCCAAACAACTCAAATATTTTTATTGTTGTTGGCTTAGATATCTTATAGTTGAGGACAAAAAAAAACTATATAACCCTCCTGTTGCATGTCATCTCCTATACATATATATAGATGTAAAGAGATTTTATCAATATAATATTATATTCCATGTAAATGATACGAGTACATTTACGAGTACAGGGAAACGGATATTATTCGTGAAATCTCCCAATTTCCACATTTCGATTTCAATATTAATTTGATTTTTGGATTTTTTTTGTGCCGTACATTATAACTATAACAAAAGAAACAGCAGGAGATAATCAAATCTTTGAAACTTATTGGTTGATAAATATAGAAATTAATTTAGCAAAATGAAATAACTGTTTGATATTCAATTGGTACTTGAGAGAAAATCAATTAATCATTTATGGTGGATATTGTTTCTTGTGAACATCTCAACATGATGCTTTTGTTAGCTTTAAGGCTTTCAATGTGTTATTTCTGTGCATTTTTTCCGTGGTCTGACTTTCCGTGCTTTTGTTAGCTTTAAGGCTTTCAATGTGTTATTTCTGTGCATTTTTTCCGTGGTCTGATATCTGCAATGTAAGTGGTGGTTTTAATATATTGACAAGACCTGATGGCTCTGATGGTTAAGGCTACTGAGAAAATAAAGGTTATAGTCTTAAACTTTATATTAGACGATTGTAGAGAATATGAAGTTTAGAATTAAAGGACACAAGGGCTAGCCTCGTTTTAGCTCCAAAGCGATTATTTCTGAAACGAACAACAATTGTGTTAATTTTTTAATTTCCTACCACTTAAGTTTGATCGTATTTTAATTTTTAATTTTAGAATCTTAGATAACATTATATTACTAATATTATTTATGGTTACTTTACAATTTTTATAAAATTTGTTGGTTTTTTATTCTAAGAACAAACAATTTGAATTGTAAAATGTAAAAATATGAAAGTCGATAACTTTCCTATTTTAAAATTTAAATTCTCTTATTCCCCCGACCCTACTAAAAAACTTCATCGAAAATTTAGCTTCACAAATAACTTGATCCAAAATCAAAATGGGGAGCTGCTTGAAATAGCATTATATAATTGTTCGGCGGTTTTAATATATTCCCTTTTACCTGAAAAACACAACAAAATGGCCTTAGGGTCGACATGTTCGATATCACTTTGATATTCAATTTTCTGATCTTTTGATTTTTGGGTTTACAAATGTATTTCCGACCTTTTTAGTGAAATAAAAGACATTAGTTTGTATAAAAACTGAATAAATGTTTTATTCAAAGTATGATCCTTCGGAAGCTATAATCTTCGCCCATCGTTCAGGATATAAACGGATTCCCCGAAGGAAGAAGTTTGGTTGTTTCGAGGCGATCCGGCCATCGCCCCATTTTTTGACGTTTTCATATGAAGTGAAGTGCTACTGTACCAGGGCTGATTGTCTTAAACGGAACAAGTGGTAATCAGAGGGTTCAATGTCTGGTGAATACCGCGGGCGGGGTAGAATTTCCCAGTTCTGCCTGTCCAAGTAGTTTTTGACAGGTATATCAACATGTGGCCTAGCGTTGTCATGTTGCACAATAATCGTATCGTGCCTTTTGTCCCATTCCGGTCGTTTTGTAGCTAGAGCTTGCTTTAAAGCCATCAGTTGTCGTCGATAAACTTGTTCCGTAATGGTTTCACGCTCGTTCAGCAGCTAATAATAAACGACACTCTTCATGTCCCACCAAATACAAAGCATCACCTCCGAGCCTTCGATATTTGCTTTTGGCGTCGAGGGCCCTGGTTCACCTTGCTTGATCCACGCTGGTTTGCACTTTGGATTTTCATAATGGATCCAATTTACATCTCCAGTAATGATCCGATGCAAAAACCCCCTCCTTTGTTGTCGTTGAAGCAACAATCCGCACATGGTTTTCTGACGTTCCATGTCCCGTTCTTTCAATTTGTGTGGCACCCAATATTTTTCTATGTTTAACTTTCCTTCTTTTGATTGTTCTATTTTTCTAATTTTCAAATTTTCTACTTTTCAACTTTTTATTTTTCAATTTTTCAACTTTTCAAATTTTTAAATTTTCCAACTTTTTATATTTTTATAATTAATAATTATTTTTTCAATTTTTTCAATATTTTCATTTTTCTATTTATCAATTTTTCAATTGTTCTGTTTTTCTATTTTTCTATATCTCGTCTATTTTTCTATTTGGCTATTTCTATATTTTCCTTTTCTGTTTTTCTATTTTACAAATTTTCAATTTTCTTTTTCTTTTTTTCTATTTCATATTTTTTATTTTTTTATTTTTCTAATTTTCAATATTCAATTTTCTATTTGTCTATTTTTCTAATTTCCCAATTTTGTATACCTGTATATTTAGTATATTTTGTAAATAGTGTATATTTTGTATACTTTGATATTTTTATATTTTTATATTTTTATGTTTTTTTATTTTTATATTTTATAATTTTATATTTTTATATTTTGATATTTTGTATTTTGATCTTTTGATATTTTGATAATTGCTATTTGATATTTAGATATTTTTAAAATTGTATATGTTTATATTTATATATTTGTATATTTTGATATTTTAATTATTTGATATTTTTATATGTTTATATTTGTATATTTTGTATATTTTGTATATTTTGTAAATTTTGTATATTTTGTATATTTCGTATATTTTTGATATTTTGTATATTTAAAATATTTTGTATATTTTGAAATTTTGTATATTTAGTATATTTTGTATATTTAGATATTTTTATATTTTGATATTTTTATATTTTGTAAAATTTTATATTTTTATAGATTCATATTTTTATATTTTTATATTTTCATATATTTATATTTGTATATGTTTATATTTGTATATTTTGATATTTTGACATTTATATATTTTTATATTTTGTTTATTTTTATATTTTTGTTTTTATGTTTTTATATTTTTAAATTTTTATATTTGTATATGTTTATATTTGTATATTTTGACATTTTGATATTTTTATATTTTTATGTTTTGATATTTTTATATTTTCATATTTTTAGATTTTCATATTTGTATATAATTATATTTGTATATTTTGATATTTTTATATTTATATAAATTTATATAAATTTATATTTTTATTTTTATATTTTTATATTTTGATATTTTTATTTTTTAAATATTTTTATATTTTCATATTTTTATATTTGTATATGTTTATATTCGTATATTTTTATATTTTTATGTTTTTATAACGGGTGTTTTTTTAGGAGGTTTGTTTTTCCGATAGATGTCGTTTTATTTTATGACAGTTGTTTTGACAGCTCAAAGTGACATTTCTACTCAGTATTGTTTGGCAAATCATTATGAATAGGTTAACTCCAGAACAACGTTTTCAAATCGTGGAAATTTATTTTCAAAATCAGTGTTCAATTAAAAATGTTTATAGAGCACTTCGTGAATTTTATGGTGCACATAATCGTCCGTCAGAGACCACCATAAAGAACGTAATTACCAAATTTCGGTCTACATTCACTCTTTTGGATGCCAAGCCACCGACAAGAATGAGAAGAGTTCGTACAGAAGAAAATATTGCTGTCGTTGAGGCCAGTGTCGAAGAAAACGACAATTTATCGATTCGTCGTCGTGCTCAGCAAATTGGACTTTGTCCATCGACTTTATGGAAAATTTTACGTAAAGATTTGGGTTTGGTGCCATACAAAATTCAATTGGTGCAAGAATTAAAGCCACACGACCATCGTTTGCGCCGTGAATTCAGTGATTGGTCGTTAAATCAATTGAACGAAGATCCATTTTTTTACCGTAAAATTCTCTTCAGTGATGAGGCGCATTTTTGGTTAAATGGATACGTCAACAAACAAAATTGTCGCATTTTGAGCAAAGATAATCCACACGCCGTTCTAGAATTACCAATGCATCCTGATAAATGTACTGTTTGGTGCGGTCTATGGGCTGGTGGGATCATCGGTCCATATTTCTTTAAAAATGAGGAAGGACGACGCGTTACCGTGAATGGAAATCGATACAGAACCATGTTAAATGAGTTTTTGTTGTCAAATCTTGAAGATATGGATATGAATGAAATGTGGTTTCAACAAGATGGTGCCACTTGCCATACAGCACGTGAAACAATCGACTTATTGAAAGAAACTTTCAACGACAACATTATTTCGAGAAATGGTCCGGTGAATTGGCCTCCGCGTTCGTGCGATTTGACGCCACTCGATTACTTTTTGTGGGGATACGTGAAGTCATTGGTTTATGTGGATAAACCTCAATCGATTGACGCTTTGGAAACCAATATTCAACGTGTCATTGCTGACATACGCCCTCAAATGCTTGAAAAAGTGCTGGAAAATTGGACCTCCAGAATGACATTTGTGAAAAATAGTCGTGGTAGCCATATGCCAGAAATTGTGTTTAAATGTTAAATGCCAAAAAATTATCTACCAAATAAAAAAAAATTTTGGTCATTTCATAATTTTATATGTGTTTTATTCAAAAAAAAATCGGCAACCTCTTAAAAAAACACCCTTTATTTTTATATTTTTATATTTGTATATGTTTATATTTGTATATTTTGACATTTTGATATTTTTATATTTTTATGTTTTCATATTTTTATATTTTCATATTTTTATATTTTTATAATTTTATATTTATATATTTTAATATTTTTCTAGTTTTATATTTATATTTTTATTTTTTTATATTTTGATATTTTTATATTTGTTTATTTTTATATTTTCATATTTTTAGATTTTTATATTTGTATATGTTTATATTTGTATATTTTGATATTTTGATATTTTTAAATTTTTATATTTTCATATTTTTTATATATTTATATTTTATATTTTTATATTTTAATACTGTTATATTTTTATATCTTTCTATTTTTATATTTTTACATTTTTACGTTTTGATATTTTTATATTTTGATATTTTTATATTTGTATATTTTTATATTTTTAGATTTTAATAGTTGTATATGTTTTTATTTGTATATTTTGACATTTTTATATTTTTATATTTTTTATATTTTTATAATTTTATATTTATATATTTTTATATTTCATTATTTTTTTATTTTTATAATTATATTTTGATATTTTTTTTTATATATTTATATTTATATATTTATAAAAATTTTATATTTTTATATTTTAATATGGTTATATTTTTATATTTTGATATTTTTATATTTTGATATTTTGTATTTTGATCTTTTGATATTTGATATTTAGATATTTTGATATTTTGATATTATTATATTTTTATATTTTTATATTTTTTAAATTGTATATGTTTATTTTCGTATATTTTGATATTTTAATATTTTTATATGATTATGTTTGTATATTTTGTATATTTTGATATTTTGTATATTTTGAAATTTTGTATATTAAGTATATTTTGTATATTTAGATATTTTTATATTTTGTAAAATTTTATATTTTTATATTTTCATATTTATATATTTTTTATGTTTCTATATTTCTATATTTCTATATTTTGTATATTTTTATATTTTTATTTTTTTATAGTTTTATATTTTTATATTTTTAAATTTTTTATATTTTGATATTTTTATATATTTATATATTTAGTTTTCGATATTTTTATATTTTGATATTTTGATATTTTTATTTTTTTAATATTTTTATATTTCCATATTTTTTTGTTTATATTCGTATATTTTTATATTTTGATAATTTTATATTTTGATACTTTTATATTTTCATGATTTTATATTTATATATTTTTAGATTTTTAAATTTGTATATGTTTTTATTTGTATATTTTGATAATTTTATGTTTTGATATTTTTATATTTTTATATTTTGATATTTTTGTATTTTTATATTTTTAGGTTTTTATATTTGTATATGTTTATATTTGTATATTTTGATATTTTTATATTTTGATATTTTTATATTTTGATATTTTTATATTTTTATAATTTTATATTTATATATTTTTGTATTTTGATATTTTGATATTTTTATATATATTTGTATATGTTTATATTTCTATATTTTTATATTTTATATTTTAATATTTCTACAGTTTTATATTTATTGTAGTTTTATATTTTTATATTTTTATATTTTATATTTTGATATTTTTATATTTTGATATTTTTATAGTTTTATATTTTTATATTTTTTTGTTTTATATTTTTATATATTGATATTTTTATGTTTTGATTTTTTTATATTTTTTTATTTTGATATTTTGGTATTTTGATATTTTTATATTTTCATGTTTGTTTTAATATATTTATATTTTATATTTTTATATTTTTATATTTTATATTTTGATATTTTTATAGTTTTATATTTTCTGTAGTTTTATATTTTCATATTTTGTTTTTATATATTTATATTTTTATTTATTTTTATATTTTGATATTTTTATATTTTCATTTTTTTTATATATTTATATTTTATATTTTTATATTTTGATATTTTTATATTTTGATATTTTCATATTTTGATAGTTTTATATTTTTATATTTTGTATATTTTTATATTCTTTTTTATATTTTTATATTGTTATGTTTTGTAAGTAAATTTTTTTTATTCTTATTTATATTTAATTAAATTTACTAATATTAAATTATTTTTGATTATTTTTAGCCGTTTTTAATAGCGTTTAATTGTTAACCAATGATATTAAATTATATTTAATGATATGAGACGTTTAAGAACGATTTGGAACGATGTTATTACAATGTAGATCGATTTATATGCATGTTTTATATATTCTATTGTTTTACATGTTTTATATGTTTAAGCTTTAGCTAATTTCGCCTCAAAGTTTTTCGTAAATCAAGTTTGATATCAGTTTTTCAAAATAATATTTTCAGTTGGAAAATGTAGAGTACCGAACAATTACTACTTTAGTATTTATAAAACTTTTATTAAATTTTGTGTGTAACAAAATTTTTGCAAAATATACTAAATTAATAATTAATCAAACTTTCTTTTTTGTGATATTTTAATTTACTTTTACTTAGGAATACAGGTTTTGTAATTTCGTCCTACCTCAGCTCCATCCATTTAACTACCAACTACTAACACCCAAATCATGAACAACAGATAGTCAACAGACAGAAATATACATAGTTAATTTATTTAGTTAGGACAATTAGACAAGGGGTTTTAATTTTAATGCGCATCACTGCTATTGGTCCTGATTTTCATTTATTCAAATAAAGTTAAAAATGAAATGAGATGAATGTAAAGAAATTAATTATTAAAAAAATAGATTTTTGTTTAGATATGATTTAACAAAAAAAAAAGGAGAGCGAAGTCCTGAATTTATACCTCTACGTGGTGCTCTCTGGGTAATGCTAAATAAATTAGGCGGAAAAATTAAATTTTGTGAAAATTTCTGGTAATATTTAATAACACCACATAAAATGGAGAGTTATCGTCCTAACAGTCTCGTTTGTGCTCCAAGATAGAGGCGACTGAACATGTGAGACAAAATCAAAACAAACCCAAGTGTTGGCTTCAGATCTAAATTGAACATTAATCGTTCTAAATGCTTCAAGATTTGTCACCATTTTTTAGCACATACAACTCACAATGTTTACCAGAAAGCAACGACACAGTTTCACATAAACGTCTGTCTCACTCAGTGAGCTCCATGAGAAATTTATGAAACTTATAGATTGAGTCCGTGGTACTATTATCTTGCTCTCCTACAAGTGAAACAATGAGAATAAACTGTAATCTTATTTAGTATTACCCTAAAACGGCACCTCTAAGCGATTTAAGACTTAAATTCACATAAACGTCTGTCTCACTAAGTGAGCTCCAGCCTAAATGTCTACATTTCACAAATACATATAAACAAGTTACATTTAGGACAAGCTGGTTTAGGACAAGCTCAGTACAAAGTTCCCATGCATTCAAAAATAACCTATTTTGAAAAGGAATTATTGTTGTGGCCATTTATCTTATGATGAAAATATTTTAACGTATTTGGATCAGTCTTTGAATAGTTTATTATTTTAAAATTTTTATTCAGCATAATTCTCACATATAATAAACAGTCCAAATAAATGTTTCTGTAAAATACTTTTGAGAAACGTGCGATTGCGAATATTATTCACTAAAAATCTGTAAAGTTACAACACATATATTAGTTGTAACCAAGAACAGTGCAAGGCAAAATCAGTTTGTTAATTTGGCCTTTATACTAAGTCATACCTTTTCACAACCGAGGTATGTAACTTTACGTCAACAAATTTCTCTTTGTAAACCGCAAGACCATGCCTTTATTGTGTCTTAGTAAATTAGACTCTAAATGTTTGCAGCCTCTCTAATTTCAGAAATTTCAGACCGATTGCTTGAGCGAGGTGAGCTTAAAGTTTTCATAACATCGCTGTACCAGCGATTCTTGGTTGAAATTGATTGACGATTCTTTCAGAGGAGCTTTTTCGTTTGTAAATATTTTGATAAGTATAGCATTTACCCAGGAAACAATTAAGAACAAACAACAAAATTAAACATTTCAAAATTGTAAACAATTTTGACAACAAACGTCAAAATAATTTTTTTATTATTTGCGAACGATTCAAGATATTGCGATCTTTTTCAATTGAATTAATTTTCCGACGTGACATAATTCATCCAAATCCATCCGAAGACATCCCAGTTTTGGATTGTTTTGCAGTTATGTTTTATTTAGACAACTAGAAGTAAACTAGCAATGTCTTCTGCCTCTTCAATTTTGGATTTCGTGGAGGTAACACCGCAACGCGCCATCATCCACCAACAAAAATCTACAAATTATGTTTTTTAAATAAAACTTTTCTAACATAAAAGTAGGAGTGCTTTATTTTATTAAAATATATTAAAGTGCAACTATAAGGTCGATAGGTTAATTATTTTAAAGAAACAAATTATCCAATCTATTAACCCTAATAATGTAATTAAATAATTAATCAAAAACAAGGTGATATTATTAACTATAACACCTTAGAGTATGAGCCGTATGACAATCTCTTTTAAAATTACTAATTTAATCATGTAACCTAATTAAATCAAAAATAAATTATTTTCTACCTCTAAATTTCCCCAAATCCCAAATTCGTTTTATATTTTTGTGTTGAATATCAGTGCTCCCAAAAATTGAAATAATAATTAATTTTCCCGTTCCCATGAAATAACAAACATAAAGAAATTTCTATTGTTATCAACATGTTATCTTCTGAAGATGTACCTCCTCTCCTAATAAGGAAAAAGGGTAAACATTTTTAATTCATTTTTATCTTAAATCAAATTTTCTTTTAATAATAATTAAACATTTTACAAATTACACAGGAAAAACAAATGAAATTCCACCGCTATTGTTTACCGTAAAAGAACATTAATTCGGATTTCACAAAGAATGGGTTTCACCCGCCGCCAAGAAGTGTTAAGGAAAATAAACTTTATGAATTTAATTCGATTATACGGTTGATTTGATTAAAAGCAAGATAGCTCTATAAATACTTTGGAGTTTGAATTTTACATTTCAATAAAGAAGATGTTGACGTCTAGACAATTATGCAACAATATTATACTTTCTTTGCGTATACCCGAAGTTATATTAGACACAAAAATAATTTAAAGTTTTGACAACATAAATATAAGAAAATCGTTATTCGAGTATTTCTTGGTTGATTTGTTCTTGCTTACTTTAACATTTTTCGGTATAATGTGTTATTCAAAATCAATCAATCAATCATGAGTTCACCTTCTTCATAAATCTGCTGCTTTGGCAAATTGTGTACACACAACAATATCAAACGAAAAATGATTAAATCGATAAGAAAGAAATAAGTAAGAAATGCGGGTGTAAAATATTAAAGATAAAAACTTTAAATTCCCAATATGATTCTAATTATGTTTGCAGATTGTGAAATAGATTGGAAATTGATTGAATCAACAAAGATTAATGGGTGTGAATGTGAAGTTTTTAACAAAACAACAAAATTAACAAAAACAAAAAGTCGGTAACAGCAATGTTAATAATGGAAACCTGACAATTTTATTTCAAAGAGCACCTCCTATGCCATCATTTGATACTAGTCACTATTTGGTAGTATCTCTGTGATCTGGCCAATAATTAATACAATGAAAGCCCGAAATTAACAAAAAATTTATTAGCATTAGGCAAATAATTTTATAATAAAAAAGAGTACATAAACAGTTAAAACTACAACATATTGCAATTTATAATAAAAAAGCAAATGTTTAATATTATCGATTGCGATTATCGTAATACAGAACTTTTAATACTGCAAAACAGTAAACCTCTAAATTACGTATAAATTCATAAAAATCTTTGTCATTCATAGCCAATAACAAAAGCTTTATTGTGTCCGTATTGACATGCCACTAACTTTCAATAAAGGCACAGGTCGTTATCTAACTAACCCCCCAATTGTTGGAAGTTACAGAGTTGTCACAACCAGTAATTGTGTCTGCAATGGTTGTCAGATTTGGCAAAAATGTTGATGGAAGATTATAGTTGTCAAGTGATTGATCCATGTAATATCCACAACTGATTCGTCGCCACAACCAATTGGTTTGTAAAATTGGTTCGGGAATACATGTGCCAACTAATTTAGTTATCGTTTAAGAACAAGTATTAATTGGTTGGCAAAGTTGGTCGGGCATGGATGTAACAATTCATTTGATCACCAATGGAGGAGAACCAAAGCAATTAGTTTACGGGATTAGTTGCGAAATAGTTCTCACAACAGGTTACAATCACCATTTGAAATCGACTATTAATAGTTCGCAATAGAAGTTGGAAAATAACCTTTAGACTCGTTTTGGGAACCAATTAGTTGTGCTTTTCTTTGTTCATTGTGCATTAGATGTGAAAACTGAATTTGCGAACTACATAAATAGCCATTTTATTTATGTGTCAATGTCATATTTGGGTAAATGCCATTTAAAAAAATCGTAATTCAATATAAATTTCAGTGCATATGGCTCATAACCACAATGTTTTTGCTAAAAATTAATATTTGCAAATGGAAAAAATATAAAATTAAGCCAATTAAGAACAGGTTGAAATTCAAGATTTCCTATGTGGAAATGGTTCCTAGTGAAAACATGTCATCTCCTAGCAACCATAACTATAGTTTAATTAGATCTAGCAACCTGTTGCCAGTCACCCTCATACTATTTAATAGAAATGAAAAAATATCCATGTTCGTAATAAGAGAAATGACAAAAAGTGAGGTTACAATCAAGACCAATATAATTGAAAGCCATTTTCGTTATAACTGAGATAATGTTGGTAAATCGAATAAAAATGTGTGCCGAAAAAAATTGCATGGGAAAAATTTTTGTTTGTAACAAAATTTATTTTTTTTTTTTTTTTTTTTATTGGTAACTATGCGATCTGTTTTGGGGCTCAAGGCTCACCCTGCTCTTCCGCGGTTATGCTTTTAACGTCCTTACTTTACGCCTTGCGGCCAACTCGAGGACGTACGGCTATAGGACCGATTTTAAGACCATCTGCACATTGCAAGCTCCATGCCAGCCTATACCAGCATGGAAGATGGGTCGGCCCATGAGTTTTGCACACCGACAGGGGGTCATAGATGTGTTACATTACACAAACAATTACAAAATTTAATTTAATGCCTGCTCAAATCGGTGTAAAAGTAAATTATTTCGAAGTTTACCATAAATATTGATAAGTCGGTAATAATAATCGCAAAAAAGAATCGAACGTCGAATAAGAATGCACACTTTTTTGTCATGTTGTAAACACGTGATTATAAAAAGGTTTCGAAAGGTTTCGTGCTGGAAAAAAAAATTAGCAAACATATTTTATTGCAAATTTGAGTCCTTTTTGCTAAAATTACAAAATTTTTGAAAGCATTTGGCTTATTGTTTCATTTTAAATACATGTATGACGTAATTTTTTGAAAAAAAATTTACCTGCAATTTAGAGACAAAACCCCGAAAAATGCCAAAATATTCAAAATACGTTGATTGGAATTAAAGTACTGGAATAAATTAAACACCTATTTTTTTTTTGTTTTGTATTTTATTGATTTATAGAAGTTTTATCTTTAATATTAATATTCTATTGGACCGCCGTTTGCTTTTATTACAGCGATACAACTCCGATTCATTGAGTTTGATAAACTTTCAAATTTGTAGGAGTTATGGATTCCCAAATCGTCATCAAAAAACTTTTTAAAGCTTGAATCGATTCTGGGCGCTTTCTTGCTGCTTCTAGTTTCATTATAGACCAAATAATTTCAATGGGACTTAAGTCTGGACTATATGGAGGCCAGCTCAACACATCGATACTTCTTTCTTCGAAGTACTTTTTCACCTTTAAATGAAAAGATAAGAAAAAAAACAAGTTTTTAACAAATTATTTACGTTTATCTGAAAGGCAATTTTTCTATCTTCAATTCAAAATTAATAACTCACAACCTTGGCGGTATGGCAGGAGCGTTGCCCTGTTGAAAAATAAATTTAGAAGTCTCGCCAAAAAGCTCTAACACAGAAGGCTCAAATTCGTTGTGTAGGACCTGCAAATAAACAGCTGCTGTAATGCTGGAACTAAGGAAGCAAAATCGACCGGTTTCATTTCCAGAAAAGCATCCCCAGACCATAACTCCTTTATTTTTCGGTGGAAGTCTTAAAAGACAATCGTTGCTAAGCTGGTTTTCTTCTTGCGAGAATTCTTCCATCTCCAACATGCAGCTTGAATTTTGATTCATCGGAGAAAATCACATCATGCCATATCTCTGGAGTCCAAGAAACATGCTCCTGGGTCCATAGCAAACGTTTTTTTCACTAGTAATGTGAACTCAGGCTTCTGGACTGGTTTAAGTGCTCTCAAACCAGCTTTAACAAGTCTTTTTTTCACTAACCCGGCTGAAATTTGTTTTCCCGTTGCCCGCTCAACATCCCTAAACGATCTTTCACTGGCGTTGTCTTTCTGGGCCTTCCAGAGCCTTTCTTTCTTTGTGTGCTGCCCATCTTTCGCATTTTTTTATTATTCCACGCGACAGTATTTTTAGGAATGTTTAATCTTTCTGCTATTTTACGCGTGGTTAAATTTTATCGCACCAAAATCAGCATATTAATTTTACTCTGCTCACTAACTTTTCCCATTTTTTTTAACTAAAATTGCACTTTATTCTTTATTTGACTAGGATCACTTACATAATATATTAATCTTACAAAATATGCAGAAAAAATACAGGCCCTAATGACGGCCAAGAACGGTATGCGTAAAATAAAATAATTGCTTGACCAATTCTTTTGCACATCAGTTGCGGGGTTGTACCCGTGTAATAAAAACAAAAGGCGATCTAACAAAATATTAATATTAAAGATAGACCACTTGACAAGAATTTGTTGCTCCGCTTCATCTCGAACGGTTGTCATATTTCTGCCCAACTTACGCCATATTTATAAAAAAAATATGCGACACCATTTTGAAAAAAAAGTCGTATTAGTGTAATTTGCAGGTTATTGACTTTTGTCACGTATTAATTTCGTTTTTAATTTTTTTAAAATTACACTTTTTGTAAAATAACATAATTCGAAGCGGTATTTTTCTAAGTAAAATTTTCTATTTTACAGTAAAAATAATAGTTCCCATAATTTTTCACGCATATAATTATTTGCAACAAAATTAAATTAAAATATATTTATTCAGATATTCATATAAATATTATATATACTTCATTTTACATTACTAAACCATGTTGATAAGTTCATAGCTTCTTCGGTTGTAAAACCTATTGTTTTAATCTTGATACTCACCGCAACGGTTGGGATAGTTTGTATTAATATCAATTTGTTTGTGAAACTGTTGTAGACTATGCCGTGTAGCTCCATTTCAAAATTACTTGTCCTGGTTGTGGATTTGTTGTGACGAACTTTAGACAACTATTTCACCACCATTTCACACCATATTCACTATGTGCACCTCAACGACAACTGATCAGTGCATTGCCACAATGTTGTGATAACCCATTATTTTCACCAAATTGGTTGTGCCAACCGTGTAGAAGTACTGTGATCTACGGTTCGCAACATCTATAAAGCTATTAAGTTGGTTGCAAAAACTACGTGAGATAACGTAGTTTCACAACACAAAATGCTTCTTGGGGGTGTAGGTGAGACCCCCAGAACATCTCTGTGATTTGGCCGATCTCCAGTTGAGTCAACCTCTAAATTACGTATAAACTCATAAAAATCTTTGTCATTCATAGCCAATAACAAAAGCTTTATTGTGTCCGCATAGACATGTCGCTAACTTTTAATACAGGCACAGGTCATTCCCTTACTAACCGTGTAGGTGAGAACCCCAGAACATCGAACATCGATTTGGCCAATCTCACAGTACAGTCAACCTCTAAATTAGGTATAAATTCTTATATTTTGTTGTCATTCAAAGCCAATAACCAAAGCTTTCTTGTGTCCGTATTGACGTGCCACTAACTTCTAATAAAGGCACATGTCATTCGCTAACTAACCGTGTAGGTGAGAACCCCAGAAGATCTCTGTGATTTGGCCAATCTTCAGTACAGTAAATCGCAATCGATAATATTAAAAATTGGCTTTTTTATTATAAATTGCAATATGTTGTAGTTTTAACTGTTTATGTACTATTTTTTATAATAAAATTATTTGCCTACTGTATAACACATTACTAATACTAATAATTTTTTTGTTAATTTCGGGCTTTCATTGTATTAATTATTGGCCAGATCACAGAGATACTACCAAATAGTGACTAGTATCAAATGATGGCATAGGAGCTGCTCTTTGAAATAAAATTGTCAGGTTTCCATTATTAACATTGCTTTTGCCGACTGTTTGTTTTTGTTAATTTAACAAATTACGTTTTTGTTAATTTTGGTGTTTTGTTTGAAACTTCACATTCGTATGGATGTTCGGTTTTCACCACTAATGTAATACCTTGTAACTACTTTTGTGTGAGTAAATCGAAAATTTTAGAAAATCTATCAAAAAATTAATTTGATAGCGCAAGAATTATTAGCTTCCCAAATGGCTTGAAATATAGATAGTTCTAATCTAGACCAATCAGAAAAACATAATATCATTCTTGACAAACATATTAGGGCTCGAGATATTCAATTTCTTATGAAAATATTAAATTCTTATATCCCAACCTAATAATTGTTGAACCTAATTATTTATTATAAATTGCAATTGGCATTAGTTCACAAATTCAATACTTTGCCTAAATCAGATTCTTGTCTTACATTTTAACCAATACATTCAAATTGTTTTTGTTGGTTAGGATTAAGTTAGGTCTAAAGGGCCCTACACACTATATGACTTGTCAGTCGGCCCGACCAAATCAGTATTGTATATATATTACCTGACACACCGTCTGATTTGGTCAGTTGTCATTGATTACGAAAAGGGAACATACGTGTGACACTATCGTGATCGTAGCGTGTTTGAATTTAAACATTAAAAATCAAAGAATGTGGGCTAAAAAAAGGCTGTTGAAACGCAAAAAATTTAGCCATTTGATTTTATTAAAACAACTAAATTAAACAACTGATTCTTGGAATTACTTGCGGATGGACTACGAAAGTTTTAGTAGGTTGTTACGTTTAGTATCGCCATTGATTTCTAAGCAAAATACTTTGATGAGGGAAGCAGTTACAGCCGAAGAACGGCTAGTTGTTACTTTGTGATTCCTAGCTATTGGTCAAGAGTACGCAGATTTAAAATTCAGTAGTATTATTTCACCGCAATTGATGTCAAAAATAATACCCGAAACTTGTAAAGCCATATATCAAGTCTTAAAAAAATACATAAAGGTGAATTTTATTTTTATCTTGTAAATATTAAGTTGTGTTAAAAATATAGTTTGTGTTAAAGTTGTAGAGGCATAGAGTGTCGTTTGATGGTATTATGTATATCAATATTGTGTTTCAGATACCTGTTAACGAAGTCGAGTGGTTAGAAACCGCACAATCATTTCAAAATCTGTGGCAGTTTAATAACTGCGTCGGTGCTATGGACGGAAAGCATGAACTGGGTCCTTGTTCTACAATCACCACGGAACCTTTAGTACAGTATTATTCGCTGTAGTTAATGCAAATTTATTGTTTGAGGAGTATTAAAACACACACAATTTTACCAACAATTAACTTCCGGTAACCTCATTTTACCAAAGCCATCGTTATTGCCTGGTACAGTGTTTAACTACAGGGTATCGAGGGCCAGGAGAGTAGTGGTGAATGTCTTTAGGATATTATCTTCGCGATTCAGAATTTTTCGGAAAACGATCCTAATCAACGTAGAAAATGTACATTGGATTGTTTTAGGGTACCGTGCGCTGCACAATTATTTAAGGAAAACGTCGAATAATTATCTTACCGCAAATTGCGTAGATCACGAAGATACAGAGAATGGAGCGTTTCGAGAAACTAGCTGGCGACAACAAAATGTTATGCTACAGATTGATCGTATAAGTCAAAGGCAACACACGGAGGACGACAGAAATGTCCGGAATAATTTTACGCAATTTTTCAATGATAAAGGTCGTGTGTTTTTTCAAGATTGCATGATTAATGTGACAGAATTGATTAAATTAAAAGATTAACAATAAAAGAATTTAAATTAACAATCAAAATTAGTATTTATTTTGGTTTGGTTTATAATTATAATTTTTGAAAACGATGTAATCCTCCATCGAGTATTGGCTACTATCAATATTTACAACTTCGCCTACAATTTCGCCATTTTGTAGGCCCATAGTTAATTCATTTGTAGTAGGTGTTGATGTTTGTGGGAAATTTAGGCTAGATTTGCTATATCCGAAGTTGGCTGACAGCGATGGTGATGGAGAGAGTTCTACGTGTTCGTACTCAGAATTTAAGTTGATGGTGGATTGAAGAGTCAATTTATCTAATTTACCAAAAAATATAATTTCAGAAATTAATTTTTCTGCGATTGTTCTCTGTAATTTTGTCATTTGTTGCAACTGACTTCTTGTTTTTTCATTATATTTGCTGAGGTGGTTGGACGGCGTTTGTTTTAAGTTCGGTTTTTGTGGCTGCGGTATTTCTTGTGAGGTCTACAATATAAATTGATTAATTTGAAACAGACAAAATATTCAGAGGAATTTGACAAAACTTGTTTGTAATATATTTATGAGAAGAACCGTGTATTTTCCAGGGACGGGAGAAAAACTTAGAATATTTAGGTACTTACTTCATCATCATTGCAATTATCACAAGTGTTGACTCCGGTTCTATTTACGAATTCATGTTCATCTAGAAATGACAGGTATTCATAATACAATAGTGATGGTATATATATATATATATATCTGCCGGACTCACTCCAGTCTTCTTATACTATCTATAGCCTGAAATGGACATGAACAATTTTTATTAAGGTTAAGTAAATAATTGCTTAAATTAATTTTTAAATAAAACTGTAAATTTTTCGCTCTTTTTTCGCTCCTTTATGTACGAGGCGCTCATGTTTTCAATTTTTTTCACTGTATCGATATAGTGGCTTCACTACCAATCAAGCACAATTTCTGCTGTAACAGCTACAGTGCTTCATTTCTGGCATCCCTGTCGGAGTATTGCTTGCTGCTTATGCACCACAAGCAGCTCTTTTCTTACTTTTCTAAATACATTTGACGTTTCACTGATAGAAAAATTACCCAACCACCCGACAACAATACATACGACCTGATTTGGTAAGGCCGTCGGGTGATCGGGTGATGGTTGGATGGTTTTTACCATCTGACATACCCGACAGAAAATTTATCATATGACAAATCTACACACGACCTGATTTTACGTCTGACATAACCAAATCGGCCCGACCGCCCGACCATATCAGGTCGTATGTAGGGCCCTTAACTTTACGCGCGTATACAAGCGTGTCTAACTTCACATGCATACGGCGCATCACAATAAGCTACACATGCGGCTCGGATTTTAATTATGGTTTGCCCGTAAGTCTCTATTATAGGTTTGTTCCTTGTCATGCGTTATTTGATTTATAGCAGTTTTTCAATCCAGAACCAAAATAACATAACAATATCCGAATTGTTGTAATACCGGATAAACAAATTTCTAATTACCAATTAAGGACCAAAATATGTTTGCTCTGCTGATTTTATACGAAATAGTGAACTTATGTAAAGTGACGGTTTTGTAAGGAGCAATACATATTAGGACAATTTAATCAAATTATTAAACATAATACTCGTATCTCACAAAAGTTTTTCCTTCTACTCTAGCAAATCTATCCGTAATTATTTTTATTAAATATTTCTTGTTGGTTGAACATCGATTTTATCTGCCAAAAATTCCGTTTCTATATAAGTTTGTTATGATCGAATGTTTTGAAATACTACGAAATGGTTATTTTGTGTTCCGAAGTCTCGTAAACCAATTTATATGACACGTGTACCATATTTGTACCAAATGAATGCCGACAGCTTTTTCGTACTCAGAATTAAACGTTAACCAGGTAGCGGGGCTAGACCGATTTGTTAGTGTTCTTTCGACACTTATAGTATCACATACAAACTTTAATTTACTTAAAATACCAACTATAATAGCAAAATCTTATGTACATGAGTAGCGTAACACAAGAAAACTTCTAAAGGGGGAATATGACAAATTGAACAGCTCAAATCATCTTGTGTAATGTGTTCATTTGTGGATAAAAAATAATAAAAATGAAATTATAAGGATACCAAAGTCAAAGTAAAATGAAACTTTTACATTATCTCTTTGTGTAAAGAGCTTTTTTTCGTTTTATGAAACTGTATAATGTTAAAGTACGACAGCACCATATTATGTAGATACATACATGTTGTCAGAAAAATTAAGTTAGAAAATTATCGTCGTTTTACACTGATAACGATATTTATATAAGCTGGTTGGATGTCTATTTTGCGCTTTAGTATTTTGTTACTGGAGCTTAGTGCTTTTTTATTATATAGAAGATTATTTTCAATTAGAACTGTAATCAATTAAAATTTCAAGTCATAATTCAAGTTAATTGAAAGTTTTGTACATAAAACGAGAGGAGGTTTAATTTACGTGCGGGGTGGCGTGATTTAATTGAATCATTACATAATTTAATATTTATCTCCGTAGCAACTATTTATTGTATTTTGATAGCGTTTTTTCATGTGCTTAGGACAAGGTGGTGCGACCTTCGTTTAATTAATATTTTATTGTTAATTTAATAGAATTTATGTTTTATAGTTTCCTTTTCAGTCGCTTTATGAAAATTATGGCGAACAAATTTTGTGAGGTTACCAACAGTAACAGTTTTGTCACGAAATGTATTGCAATTGTCGTCACAAATATTATTCTGTTGAGAAAAATTTAATTCGAATTATTTTGGAATGCACGTGTCAACAAAATCAAGTGAGTCAAGAGTTATTTTTGGAATTATTTAATATTTTATGCTAATCTATGTATTGAGACAAAACAGAGTCTCTAATTATAAATAATTGGAAAAGTATTATAAAGAACATTTTCATTATAAAATTTAATTTTAATTTTGTTTACGTAACGAAAATTATGTTTCTTTTAATCCACTGGCAAAATTGACTAACCCAGAACGATTCTGCACGTGACACTGGAATGGGATTGAGACTAAGCAACTTTTTACAGAAATAATCTTAAACGAAGATTGTATAACATCCTTGATAAATAACCGTTTTATTGAGAAAATTAATGTCCGACATCAACACCCACAAGTTGTTGTGTAAATGAACTATAAATTAAGAACCCATATATCAGAATATTTTAAAATCCCATCGAAAATTAAAAGCTTATTAAATAAGAATTTTATTTTAGAAATTGTTATTACGTAAAGTGTTCAATAAATTTATGTAAGTAAATGACGCTTATTATACTAAAGTTAAAATACTCGAACATTTTCAAAAAATGGTACATCATTTTTAATTACTTTTCTAAAGATTTAAAATTCTAAAGAAATGTGATGAACAACGCTTTTTTGGTTTCGAAAATATCTCTAATATTTGACAGTCGTAGTTTAGCGCGTGTAGAAAGTATATAGATGCAAATTCTTGTTTTTCCCTCCTTTTATGCATTACGTAAGGTTTTTTATTAAAGAATTTTGCACTTTTCGAGCTCATTCATTTGAATTTTTGTAGATAAATTAATTAGTTTTCAAGTGAAGTGTTGCAATTAATTAAATCAAAATAAGCAACTGAGTTTTGGTTCATTTGTAACTATAACGGGACATGAGGCACATTCACCAACGTCATATGGGACAGTTTCGACATTGGCGAATGTGCCTCTCGGAATTAATAAATAATAATATTTCATTTGAAGGTATCAAGTGATAAAACATGATGCGATGTAATTAGAAACCTTGAAACGTCGACCGAAGCAATTTAAATTCCAGAATTAAAAAAGTAGCGCCGATTGATCCACTTTCATTAGATATAATCTCTGATTCGAGTCATGAGTTGAGTGACGAAGTATTTACTAAAATTCAGGAAGAATACATAGCCAAATATTTAGAAAAATGTTGGAAGCTGCAATACGGGTTAAGTTATAAGGCTGCCTAGTTTTGCGTGCCAGTTTGCTAGGCTTAATAACATTCAACGCCCACCATCTTGGGATATAAATAAAACTTCGGGAAGATACTGGCTGTTTGGTTACCTTAAAAGAAATCCTCGCTTTCTCTAAGAAAACTCGAAAAAACCAGCGTGACTCGTTTCAGAGGATTCAACAGAAATGCAGTGAACGATTTTTTTGACAACTTAGAATCTTGCTTGACTAAATTTTCTTTTAGTGTAAAAGATATTATAATTTGAATGAAATGGGCCTAAGCACCGTTATGCATCCACCAAAAGTAGGTACATTTTAGCACTATATTACCTTAGTTCATTTTTAATGATTATTGATTGTTGTATTCAGTTGATGAGTTATATCGAAGCGATACAGTCGTGTTTTGTTCGCATAGAATAACATAAAGTTAATAATACAATAAAAATTAATCGTTTCGTGCAAGTAAATTACTTTAATAGTGAAAAACAAACAAAATGTGTCATGTGAAAACTGTTCCAAATGTTTCATCCACCATAACTAAAAAACGGAAAGTGTCTGTTACTAAACAACTTGCTGTTTTAAAAATGAGTAAACAAAATAACATGAAAAAATTACGAACACAAACGGGAGATAAATCCGCATAATTGAAACACAAAATAACAATATTGAAAACAATACAATGTCGCTTGATGACGATGATATTGCATATGCAGATAATATTGAAAGCATCAATAGATTTAACGGAATTACTGAAATTGCTGATGAATCAGAAATTGAAAAAAAACAAAGATAAACAACACAAATTGAATATTTCTCCCATAATTATACAAAACTTTACATTCAAAGTAATTGGTCTTAAAATAAATTTCGTGAGTTTAGAAAATAAAAATAAATTTACAACTGTTCTTGATAGTAACGGAACAGAATACTATTCATTTGAGTCTATAAATGAAAAGCCACTCAAATTTATTGTCTTCAGAATACCGAGAACAATGACAACAGGTGAAATTAAAACCGGATTAGCGAACCATAAAGTAAATAATAAAGCAATAATGAGCATTACACCAATTCACAACATGATGATAACACAAAAATTAAATACCACATAATGAAGTTTAAAAAGATAAAGTGACTAAACAACAGATTTATAATATTAAACAATTAAATAATGTCATAAGTTCGATTCAATCTGCAAGAAATTATACGACCAAACCAACACAGAGTCGCCGATGTCAAATGTTCGGTCATAGGACCTCTCGTAGTCATAAAAAATTAAAGTGCTTGAAATGTGGAGATTATCACTCCAACATAAGTTGTACATCAACTAGTCATAAATGTGCCAACTGTAATGGTGCCTATCCTGCCAATTCGAAAGACAGTCCCGAGCTACAAAAATATAAAATTATCACAAGTAATGTTAACAATAACAGAAAAATTAGAAGTTTGGAATCTACTAATTTACGAAGTTTTACAATCATCCAAACTATGCAAAACAACAAACGCATGCATATTTAAACAATAAACAACTCTACCCCGGATTAAACCATCCTAAAGAAACGCCAATGCACACTGCATGGAATATCATTTTTTCAGCACAGAAGTCATAAGAAACAGCATCGACTATTAATATAACATCAACAATAGAAGATGATAACAATTTGTTTTTCATTAATGAAATAACTAATCTTGTTAATGATATACGACATGTAACACAATTGGCAAAACTAAAGATGAATAGTTCCGTGTCATCACAAATTTATCAATTATATAATGATAAATAGATTAGATTCACTCGATGTTATCATATGGAATGCTCAAAGAGACAAACCAAAAGCTATTGAATTATTATTGACTTCCTTAAACGTAGTAATATTAATATTTGCCTCGTAACTGAAACTTGGTTATTGGATACTGACGGTATTTATGACTCGGATTATAATATATATCGTTTAGATAGACCAGGTTAACCCAACATCAGAGGTTCACTTATTGGTGATGGTGGTGTTTGCATCTTAATTAAAACAACAATTCAACGCAAATTACTCCCCTCATTTAACCTAAAAATATTAGAAGCCATTGGTTTTAAAGTATACTGTTTTAAGGGCAAAACTATTTTCATTTCGGCATACTTCCCGGGATCGAATGATAAAAGAAAGCTTGATACTTTTAAAACGGATTTACAAAAAATAACTAATATATTGAATCCATATTTCATAGGATGCGACTTTTAGGGGGAACCGAACTGGAAAAATACTCCAAGACGAATCCATAATTAAAATTTTTGATATTCTTTACCCGTTTGAACCAACTCATTATTCTAGAAAGTCTATCCATCCATCAACCCTTGATGCTAATGAAGTTTATCCTAAATTAATCCTAAATTATAATAATGGCGGTTAGTACTCTTTTAGGAAAAAATTCATACTTCTACTGAGAAATATGAAGTTTATACTATAATACAAAATAAACGAAAATGTATAGATGCATTAGTGATTTGCGAACATTTAGGCGATTTTACAAAATTGTTAGGTTTACAAGTAATTTCATTTCACAATGTTTATATTAGGATCGATTTGCAAAGCAAAGAAATTATGTTATGCTAGAAGTAACTAAACATCGTTCAAAGATTTTATCAAAAAAATTAAAAATACGATCAAATAAGAGTGTGAATTATCGGAAAACAATAATCCTTAAGATCTTATGCACTTTATCTCTACTAAGTACTCAAAATTAAAGTAAGATAGTTACAGAAATACTAAATAACGGGTGATTTTTTAAGAGCTTGAGAACTTTTTTTAAAAAAAAAACGCATAAAATTTGCAAAATCTCATCGGTTCTTTATTTGAAACGTTAGATTGGTCCATGACATTTACTTTTTGAAGATAATTTCATTTAAATGTTGACCGCGGCTGCGTCTTAGGTGGTCCATTCGGAAAGTCCAATTTTGGGCAACTTTTTCGAGCATTTCGGCCGGAATAGCCCGAATTTCTTCGGAAATGTTGTCTTCCAAAACTGGAATAGTTGCTGGCTTATTTCTGTAGACTTTAGACTTGACGTAGCCCCACAAAAAATAGTCTAAAGGCGTCAAATCGCATGATCTTGGTGCCCAACTTACCGGGCCATTTCTTGAGATGAATTGTTCTCCGAAGTTTTCCCTCAAAATGGCCATAGAATCGCGAGCTGTGTGGCATGTAGCGCCATCTTGTTGAAACCACATGTCAACTAAGTTCAGTTCTTCCATTTTTGGCAACAAAAAGTTTGTTAGCATCGAACGATAGCGATCGCCATTCACCGTAACGTTGCGTCCAACAGCATCTTTGAAAAAATACGGTCCAATGATTCCACCAGCGAACAAACCACACCAAACAGTGCATTTTTCGGGATGCATGGGCAGTTCTTGAACGGCTTCTGGTTGCTCTTCACTCCAAATGCGGCAATTTTGCTTATTTACGTAGCCATTCAACCAGAAATGAGCCTCACCGCTGAACAAAATTTGTCGATAAAAAAGCGGATTTTCTGCCAACTTTTCTAGGGCCCATTCACTGAAAATTCGACGTTGTGGCAGATCGTTCGGCTTCAGTTCTTGCAGGAGCTGTATTTTATACGGTTTTACACCAAGATCTTTGCGTAAAATCTTCCATGTCGTCGAATAACACAAACCCAATTGCTGCGAACGGCGACGAATCGACATTTCACGGTCTTCAGCAACACTCTCAGAAACAGACGCAATATTCTCTTCTGTACGCACTGTACGCATTCGTGTGGTTGGTTTAATGTCCAATAAAGTAAACTGAGTGCGAAACTTGGTCACAATCGCATTAATTGTTTGCTCACTTGGTCGATTATGTAGACCATAAATCGGACGTAAATCGCGAAACACTTTTCGAACCGAACACTGATTTTTGTAATATAATTCAATTATTTGCAAGCGTTGCTCGTTAGTAAGTCTATTCATTATGAAATGTCAAAGCATACTGAGCATCTTTCTCTTTGACACCTTGTCTGAAATCCCGCGTGATCTGTCAAATACTAATGCATGAAAATCCTAACCACAAAAAAATCACCCTTTAATTTAAATTCCTCAACTATGTAATGCTAACCAAATTAAAATTCCAATGGAGCTGGCATACCTAAAATGACATTCTTGTGAAGAACGGAATTTCTTACTGTGCGAAGTTGATAAGTGCGCCGACTTGTGCGAAGCCGATTAAAATTCTAATGGAGCTCGCATACCTAAAATGACATTCTTGTGAAGACCGGAATTTCTTAGAAATTTTGATTCTAAGAAAATTCATACGAGTATCTCAAAATTTTCACCGATCGGCAAAATTGTCACTATAATATTTTGGTAGACCCATATGTGCACTCTACTTGTGCCAAGCCGATTAAACTTCTAATGGAGCTCGCACACCTAAAATGACATTCTTGTGAAGAACAAGTAGAGTGCACATATGGGTCTACCAAAATATTATAGTGATAAGTTTGCCGATCGGTGAAAATTTTGAGATACTCATATGAATTTTCTTAGAATCAAAATTTCTAAGAAATTCCGGTCTTCACAAGAATGTCATTTTAGGTATGCGAGCTCCATTAGAAGTTTAATCGGCTTGGCACAAGTAGAGTGCGCATATGAGTCTAATAAAATTTTATAGTTGTTATATTGTTAAGTTTTTTTATTTTCGACTTTCCTAAATATCTCTTATTATACGTAAATGATAATGTTTTTATATTAAATCTCTTAAATAAATAAATAAATAAATATTTATAATTATTTCAATAGAAATATTTGTTGCGTAATGACTGCGCCTAAATGACTGCGCCTAAATGACTGCTTTAAACCAATACACTCTCATTTATTTTTGTTTTTGTTGATTTAGGATTAATTTAGGATAAACTTCAATTGGGTCAACCCTTAACATTCTTTTATCTAACTATACTGAACTTGTTTCTGACATACAGACACTAAACAAACTTAACTTGGATCATTTACCAGTAAAATTCAAAGTTAATAGTAGTTTGAATTTGTACAAACTAACAATGAAACATACCATTCTCTAGACTTTAAAAATGCTGATTGATTAACTTATAGACACATAATCAATAATAAAATTGACTTAACCTCCAGTAGTAACCTTAACAAATCAGCAAGAACTATAGAGGACATTGATACTTCATTGGTTAACCTCAACAATATTATAAAAGGAAGTGCAAACATAGCTATACCTAAAATGCAGAGACCCCTAATAAACAAATCATAAAACTAAAAATTCATTAAGAAGGCCTTGACAACGGACAAGAGATCCCAGATTTAAAAATATTGTTAATTAACATATGAGAACAATTAATTGTGAGTTAAATAAACTACGGAATGACAGATTTTCGAAATTCATTTCTAACATATTAGCTAATGAATCACAGGAACACAGGAAAAAACTATTTCGACTAACAAAATTATTAAATAAAAGAAAACAGAAAATACCTGCGTTGCAATGCATTGATTCCCAAAACAATCCTATTCCGTTACTTACTGACACAATTGAAATGCATTTGCAGAACATTTTGCTCAAATTCACCTTGACAATGAATATATTATTCCAAACTTTGCTGCACGTATCAACAATATCGTCAACAATACAACAGGACAAAATCACTTATCTGAATATTCATTATCCGGTTTTGAAATTGTTGAACCCAAAGAAATATCGTTATTGATTAACTCACTCAAGAAAACTAAATCGCCTGGATTAGACGGAATAACAAATCATTTAATCAAAATGCTCCCCGCAAAGGAATAATTTACCTAACTTACTTATTTACTTCATGCCTTAGAATTGGTTACTTTCCAAAAATTTGGAAAATAGCTACAATTCTTCCAATACCAGAACCTTATAAAGACGAAAGAAATGTAGAAAATTACCGACCTATATGAGTCTTCTTAATGGACTATGTAGAACCGTTGAGAAAACTATATTAAGCCGCCTTACACACTTTAGCGATAGCTACTCTATTATACCTAACTAACAATTCGGGTTTCAACAGGGACATTGCATAAACCGTCAGTTGCTCAGAATTTGCAACTTCGTCAAAGAACAACTAAACATAAAAAATCAACTGCTTTTATAAACTTGCTATATAAAACGATTAAATATAATTTTCCTCCATATTGATCAACCCTTATTGGTGGGTGTAAAGCAAAGGGGCAGTACTTTCGCCATTTTTATATAATTTATTCACATCTGATATTAAACATCATTTTACAAATGACGTGCACTTCGCGCAATATGCGGATGACACTGCGATCTTTTCGACTTCCATTGACATAAATACAATAATGAATAATCTGCAAATGACTATTGACAAATTAACTTTATACTTTAATAAATGAGGTATAAAAATTAATCCACAAAAAAGCAAGCCATTTTCTTTACTCGTAAAACAGCTTTACGTAATTTGCCAAGTACCAACTCTCTGATGGTTTATCAGTTAAATGATCAAACACTGTAAAATATCTGAGCAGAAGAATACCTGTGATCCTCATAATCTTAGTCGACATATAAACTACTGAAACGGGTGAAATCGGTATGCCATATAAATTAAATAAAAAATTTAAAATTCGGGAGACCGCTGGGAAATGGTATATATGTTACGGTAAAAGTCCGAAATCGGTAAATGTCCGAAATTTTAATTTTTTAAATTCGTTTACATGATTAAAAATCGGTTGTACAGAAGTCAGATGATTACGAAATGTTTGTTCACTTCTTCCCCCTACATCCCCGTAGTATTCATTTATTCTCCATCAAAAGGCTAACCGTCGTGGGAGGCACAATTAGTTCCCGCGAGCTTGAGAGTTAGTAAAGCCGTCAGTCCTTACTATTCCAAATTCCAATTTGCGCGAATGCCATAAAAAATAATCCGAGGTGAAGGGTGAACCATTTCGAAAATATAGGACTCTCTTTTCATAGATTCCGAAGCAATAAAACAGTTTTTCAAATTTTTATTCGGACATTTACCGATTTCGGACTTTTACCGTAACATATACACAGTTTGTAACTTAGTACATGGGGCTATTGTAACCTCCTGATGGCATCTGAGAAGAATACCAGTGGTCCTCAGAATCTTAGTCGATATATAAACTGCTCAAACAGTTGAAATCGGAATGCCATACAATTGAAATAAAAAATTTTAAATTGGGGAGACCACTGGGAAATGGTATACAGCCTTTTCATTACTTAGTACATGGGCCTATTGAAATCTGCTGATGACGTCTTAGAGGAATCCCTTTGATCCTCATAATCTTAGTTGAAATATAAATTACTCAAACAGGTGAAAACGGTATGCCACTATTATAATCTCCTGATGACGTCTTAGAAGAATCCCTTTGATCCTTATAATCTTAGTCGACATATAAACTACTCATGCAAGTGAAATCGGTATGCCTTACACGTGTTTATTACTTAGTACATGGGGCTCTTGAAACCTCTAGTCGAAATTAGTCGTTATTTGTCGAAATATAAACTACTCAAACAGGTGAAATCGGCATGGCATACAAATTTAAAAAAAAAATTGAAAAGGGGGGAAACAGCAGGAACATGGCATATGGACAATTTAATATTAATGATTTTTTCCTTCTTTGTCAACATTTAAGATAGTTAAACAGCTGCAATCTTACGTGGATTTTTTACTATTTTTTTATAAAATTCCAATTTGCAAAATATCGGAAATGGATAGTTATTTAGAAAGGGATATCAGTTCTCACCTCTTTCTGGTTTTATATATCTGTCTCATTAAAAAAATACGTTTTTACAGTGTAACACTAATACACAAAAGAAGTTTAATATTGCAATTGGAATCATATACGTATACTAGTTAATTTTTTATTAGGAACTTCACTGCCGTAATAATTTAAGAACAATATTAATAATAAAATTAAAAATTAAAAAAAAACATAAGAAAATAAATTTGATAAGCATTTGCTGAACCAATTAATTAATAAACTAACTAATGTAAATTAAAATAATTATTATAATAAAGCGAATTGATTTGTAGTTGATTGTTGTATTTAGATCATTGCAGAGAAGGGACAGCGCAGCGTCTCTCAGGCCGTATCGGGTGAACGTGGATCCCTCGTTACTCTAGTGGGAATTATTAATGCGGCAGGTTGTCATTTACCCCTGCTAACATTTATCCTCGCCTTCGATGTAACGAGTGATTTTTGATAGGAGAGTTAGCAGGATCCATGACATTCAACTCTAAGAGTGGCTAGATAAATTTTTGTTAATCGACACTCAAAAATCATAAGAAGCCAATGAGAAATTTGTTCAAAAACACGAGCAAATCTACATTAGAACGAAACATGTTTCGTTTGGTAGGCCAAACCCGTAGAAGTTATTCCTTTATGGTTTCATTGTGGTCCAATCTCCGTGATGCCTTGTTATTGTGAGAATAAATGAGTTCACACAAAAATCATAAGAAGTCAATGAGAAATTTGTTCAAAAAACGTAATCAGCAAATTTACATTGGAACGAAACATGCTTCCTTTGATAGGTTAAACCCGTATTAGTTATTTCTATATAGTTTCATTGTTATGCAATCTTTGTGGTGTCTTGTTTTTGTGAGAATAAATGAGATTCACTCAAACACCATAAGGCGGCAATGTGAAGTTTGCTCAAAAAAACTTACTCAGCAAATCTACATTGAAACCAAACGTGCTTCGTTTGATAGGTTTAACTCGTAGTTAGGTTAAACTGTTATTCCTATATGATTTCATTGTTGTGCAATCTCCATAATGTCTTGTTATTGGCAATGAGATTCACTCAAAAACAAAAGTATCTGATGACTGTTTTATTAAAAAAAATATTGCTCAAGTCCATTTATTTTTGATTCCCTGCCATATTTCATAAATCAAGCCCTAAAAACAACTTATATATCATTGATGTTTGTTGTAGCCTCCGTGATGTCTTGTCATTTGCCAGAGGAGCCGATAATTGTTTTACTTAAAAAACACTTCTGAGCAATGTGAGAGTTTTCCTCAAAAAACAACTCTATACGTTCGCGACATAGTGTTAGAATAATTAATTTAATTATTATTATTCTAATTTTAAATTTCATGAAATTTCATTTTTCACTCAAAATTCCTATAAGAAATATTTTAACAGTGTGATTTCCAATAAATTTATATTTTTGTTAATTGGTAAAAGCTTCACTCATTTATATTCTTGGCAACATTATCTTTGAGTTCTATGGCATTATCTTCGTCGCCTGCTCCTGTCATCAGATCATCCACATAAATATCACGGGCAATAACATCATTTAGTGCTGCCACGACAATAGTGCTATCGGGACTAGCTTGTATTTGCCCGTTTCTAAGAAGACTGTTTCTTTAATTTGTTGAGTGCTCGTATTAAGTTACCTTCGGTGACGGCAATGTGTTGCAGCAGTACAGCAGCCTCGAAGCAGTCCCTTTAGGTATTCGAATTTTTGGACAACTAAATGATTCGTTAATCGTGGCGAAATGTTCTCCGAAAAATGACGGGATATGGAGTTTGGGTAATTTCACTTGAGAATGATACCTTCACTGAGTTGTAATCTGTGAAACATCGGGATTTACAACTATACAGCTCCAACTTCGTAAATTCTTCCATTAGTTTTTTCGCACGCCGTAAACGCGCGGTTAACTCGCCCACATGTTTTCGCGCGCATGTTTCACAATATTCGTTAGTTTCCTTTTATTTGTGCTATGCTAGCATATAAAGTATTTTTTTACATCTAAATGCATTTATTTATTGCAATTTTTTACATCTAAATGCATGCACGTTCAATGGATTTTTAAATTTTAGTAGGTACTAATTTAAAATTAATGCAGATTAATTCTATCTATTATACAATTAAGGTAGATTATTTATTTTACCAATTAATGTGGTTCTACTGTATCAATATGCACTGAATGGTAATTAAAATGTCATTTGACAAAAATGTTAGTTGATATGTTTACAAATTTATGCTGTTAAATTCCGATTCATCGTTTTTTTTCTAGTCCACTCGTTCCCCAAAAACGGTAGGTAACCGTAATCAAATCGGGGTTTATTGCAACAAATTGTAATAAAAGTGTAACAATCAGGATTCATCTAGTGCATGTTTAAAACACAGTTTTAATGACCTCCGGTGTATTAGTAAGAATAAACCATACAACGCGTTTCCATTCCACATTTTACAAATCGGTAAAACATGAAATTTTACCATAATCAAAATATAATAATTCGATAATTTCTACTTATAACTGTACTTCAATAAGTAATTTACCAGAAAGCTTTTACATAATGAAATTCCTAATACTTGTGTACAATGATAAAATTTTATTGTATGTATTTCCGAATTATTGTTTGCCTTGTTTAATAGAAACTCACAAAAATATAACACAAATTCCTCCTATTCTATAAATAAATTACGGAAAATCAAAGAAAATTATAAAAACTTTTGTATTTAAAAATTTTTTTATTTAAATCCACAAAAACAAAATTTTATCTTACAACTTATATGTTGAAACTTACATATTGGTTATCAAAAGAACAAACTTTTCGGTGAAATTAAAAATTCGTTTGGAAAAGCACAAAAAATCTGATAAGAAAATAAAATTTAATTCATTTTTTTCACACAGTAATAAATTTAATCGATTTTCATCTGTTTTTCTTTTACTTACAGTTTCGTAAAACTTTTTCAATTTTCTTAAATACTTAAATGATATTACCATATTCAAGCATAACCTTATAAGGTTGATGTATTTTTCTTTAGTTTATGCTCCTTTTCATTTTAAATCAATTATTTCAAATTATTATTGAAAGAATTGTAAGCACAAAAGCTCAACAATTATATTTAGCTTTACGGGTTTTGTGTGAAAACAAAGAAAGAAAACTATTATCTTTTCAGTATACTTTTTATGCTTGAACAAACTTTCTTTACAATTATATTGACACTTCGTTCAGTGACATATTTTGTAGCACAAAAATTATTCTGTTTTTATCATAATTTAATTAAAAACAACTAATTGGATGAAAAATATCAATTTTTAAATATTGTTGCAAACAAATTATGTATGTAGGTAGGTAAATAGATAGTACCTGTGTTTTGCTGTTCAGTGTGCACAAATTTAATTATCTACAAACGGCTTCGATAATTTAGTGTAACGTAAAGTTTCAAAAATTAATTACAAATTAATAATGCTTGGCAGGATACAATTTATTTTCCCGCCATTATATGGTGTAATTGTTTTTAGTGCAGTTGCTGTGCAGGATTTTTATTAATCAACTCGATCAGAATTGTGAATCAAAATGTGTGTGACATATTAATACATAGGAATAAATATCCCCGTTTTGAAAGGTTTGGTTTTCTACTAACCACAATTAATTTTCCTTTAACGCGTTGCTTAATTGATATGATTTGTTATTTCTGTTCACTGTGCGTAAAATGTGTTTTCCGCACACCGGAGAATAATAATGTTTACAACCCAAAATTTGCAACATATTAATCTAACAAAAACTAGTTCCCGGGTTTCGTATTAAAATAACATAATTATTCATTGTCTTGGTAATAAATTTTAACACGAAATGTTTATTTGTGAAGAAAAGCGTTTTACTGAGAAATATTACACTTTAAAAAGATTCATTCTATCAAAATAATGGAAGTAAGTCTTTAAATACAAAAAAATAATATTGTTAAAAATTATGATTGATGATATTGCTTAGCGATTCATATACTCGGGGATCCAAACCATGGATAGGAGAAAATGTTTTAAAAGATAAATTTAACAATTTTTTTATCTCTCCGGGTAATTGTTTGAAAATTTTGGAAACGTGATATTTTATAGGTTCCATTAATTATGCATAAATCAATTTAATGTTCACTAATATAACATGAATTACATTAAATACTATGGAATTAAATTAAATTACTATTACCTCGACGTGAATGTTTTTCGTTTTCCTTCCAATATCGGTACGCGACAACTCCGCGAAACCAACTCGGCGATGGTCAACTCGGCGACGGTAAACTCGGCGACGGTCAACTCGGCGAAACCAACTCGGTGACGACAATTTTGGCGGCGATGGTCAACTCGGCGATGGTCAACTCGGCGACGGGAAACAAATCTGAAACATTCAAAAATGGAGATAAAATGGACTAATTGCGGGATTGCTGATTTTTGGTCGCCACATAGTGTAAACAAAATATGGTGCAGGTACATCTTCGAGGTGTGCATGTTTAGTTTATTAGTAGTTTAGTGCATGTTAGCGGACATGCATAATTGTGACGAGCCCTTCTTATTCAACGTTGCAGTAATATGACATAATACGATGTCATCCATTATCGATATTCGGCTGATGATAGTGCGCGGATGCTAGAGTTTACATATGTATGAATGAAATGTATGTACGTATATGTATCTGAGGCAATTCAGAAAAACCATTTATCTTAGGTAGTAAGATAAGTGGTTTTTCTGAATTGCCAATGATACAGCTAAATTATTTATAAAGAAAAGTACTTCATTTGTCGTGAAAAAGATAGGTCAGTGGGAAAAGTTCATCAGTTTCAAAAAAGTACTTTAGAAGTAGTTCTTAATTATACGTGTTATGCCCCAAAAGATTTATTTTAAATAAAACTCCAATATTTTGTTTTTATTTAAATTGTATATTTATTTTTTAAACATAAATAGCAATATTTCCATACGACATTTGGTCTATTTACCAACGATCACTAAATCACTAAATGGTAGCTAGCGATAAAACAAAAAAATTTTTTGAAGCTTGTCAACGCAAATTACAATTGAGTTCTGGTGGTGGTATTGCTCGTACTAGTGTATGGGTTTTCATCGATAAACTAAAAAAATGGAAAAAATTTACGTCATGAATGTCCACCGAAACGATCACAAGAGCGGATTACAAAATCTTAAGCAAAGTTATCAACTATGATTATCGGAGCATAATCGAATACCTTCGCGGAATGTCGTACAACTATCACGTGGAGTGAAATTTAGCTGTACCATTGGCAATTCAGAAAAACCACTTATCTTACTACCTAAGATAAATGGTTTTTCTGAATTGACCCAGATACATATACGTACATACATTTCATTCATACATATGTAAACTCTAGCATCCGCGCACTATCATCAGCCCAATATCGATAATGGATGACATCGTATTATGTCATATTACTGCAACGTTGAATAAGAAGGGCTCGTCACAATTGTGCATGTCCGCTACATTTGTTCATGTTTCTCACACTTCGGGCGGTAATACTTCTATCCTTCACATCTCAGCTTATTATTACACTGGGTTCCAATTGGTGCCGGGTATTGGTGCGATCATGGGCCCGTTAAATTCATTTGCACTAGCTGTTCACCTATATCTGATATATTGAATCCATTAGCTAAATCGCAAAAAATGTTACTGTAATATCGACTATCGAATAAAAATGTATTCGCTAAAATTTATGTACTGATACTAGAATGCAATTAGAATTTATTATATGCTAATATTATATCTATTCCACAAAGCACTATTTTTAATTAAATACAGACTATGGGGGTATGTCACCCAGAAAATGCCTTATAATGCCTTATAATGCCTTCTTTCAATCGAACTTCTCAATATTTTTATAAAAGAAGTAAGATCAAATTCAAATGCGTAAAATCTGTCATATCAAATGAAGCCGATGCAGGCCATACGCCTATGTCCTGATAGCAGGTCGTAATATGCGAGGATTGTTGGACAGTGGCGCAAATATTAGTGTGTGGGGTTCAGGTTCTCAGGATTTTCTGAAATCTATCAGCTGGTCGTTTAAATTTCATCGTTTGTCATCATACGTTTGCTCCACTAATGGGCAGAAGAATGTAATACTCGGGCATATTAATCTTCCTATCACATATTTGAATAAAACTAGAATAAATCCGAATCCATGATGCACCAGATTTACAACAATGTTTATATTTAGGAATGGACTTTTGGAGCGAATTTGGGATAGCTCCCTCCATTGTCAATGAGTTATGTCAGCCTCTCGAAAGTTCAATAGATATTAACCAGCATGACTGACCTGACAATTTTTGTCTGAACTAAACGAAATTATTGCTCTCTTCCCCTCGTCAGACTCACGTGGGTTAGGCCGTACTACTCTTACTACGCATACTATAGAGGTCGGATCAGCTGTTTCTATCAAGCAGCGGTATTACGCAGTATCACCAGCTATCCAAGCTGACATAAATAAAGAATTAGACCGTATGTTAGCTCTGGGAGCGATTGAAGTGAGTTACAGTAGTTTTTGTTCTCCCATTACGCTAATAAAGAAACCAAGTGATAAAATGAGACTATGTCTGGATGCGCGTAAGTTGAACGCCGTTACGGTTAAGGACGCGTATCCGTTGTCACTCATTGAAGGGCTATTAGGAAGACTGGATCAGATCAGATTTATCTCTAGTTTGGATTTAAAAGATGCCTTTTGGCAAATCCCTTTAGACGAGAATTCGAAACAATATACAGCTTTTAACGTGCAAGGGCGACCGCTGTACCATTTTCGCGTCATGACGACGTGGTTTTTAAATGTTAATTTTTTATCGACATTGATACCTAAACATTTTACGTTTTCATTCCACTGAATAACTGCATCATTGACTTTTAATATATTATTATTAGGTAGATATCTTGTTGCTCTTCTCGTGAAAAATATCGCTTGTGTTTTTTCACAGTTTATGTTAATATGCCATTTTTGGCAGTAATCTAAAAGTGCGCCAATATTATGTTGAAGCGTATTACAAATAGTATCAGGACAGCTTGAAGATGTATATATTGCAGTGTCATCTGCATATAATGCGTAATCTGAATCGACTCTAAAAATTGATTGAATATCAGCAGTGAAAATGGAGAGTGTAGAGAGTGTAGGAGACAGGACAGTGTAGGAGACAGAACAGCGCCTTGTGGCACACCGCTGATTACACCTCGATATGTTGATGTTTTATCATCAATAGATACAAAGAAGAAGCGGTTGCTAATAAAGTTTTCAATTATTTTAATAATATAGGCGGGAAATTTAGAATTCTCATTTTATATATTAAGCCGTTATACCAGACTCTATCGAATGCTTTTTCTATATCAAATAGAAGAAGCCCAATAGAAAGCTTATTGTATAAATTATTCCTGATAGTATTCGTCAGTTTATTTAATTGGTGGGTGGTGGAGTGTTCATCCCGAAATCCAAATTGTTCTTTTGGAAGGATATTATTTGATACAATGAACTGATTTAATCTTTTAAGGATGGAACGTTCAAACAGTTTGCCCAGAGAACTTAACAGACTGATGGGCCTGTAACTGTTAGGGCTGCTCCTATCCTTTCCAGATTTATGAACTGGCATTACACGGGCTATCTTTCATTTATTAGGAAAGTAGGAGAGCCTGTAACACGAATTGAAAAGTTGGGTCAAAAATACTATGGCTTTACGAGAAAGATTTTTAATTAATCGATTGCTTTATTTGTTTTCAGTTTCCGGATATAATTTAGAAGTTCACTGGGTTTTATTATCATCAAACCATTCAATTTATTAAAACCAGTCGAGAATTTATTATCAAAATAACTTTTAGTGTTACTTACAACACCACAGTCAGTGATATTTTTTTGGTAAGCTTCAAAGTTATCAGCGAAGCAATTGCATTTCTCTTGATTTGTGAGTATAGGTTTATCATTATGATAAAGTGTAGGTAAACGCCGTGTTCGTTTCCTCAGAACCGTGGAAAGACTCCACATCTTGTTAGTGTTATTATTTTTATTAATATCAGCTAACATTCTTTGAAATCTAAGATTCCTAATATATTGGATTTCAGCCCTGATTTAATACTTTAACGATTGCTTTAAGGTACGTATTATGAGTTCTTAGAAATTGCCAACGCCACATGTTGCGTAATTTTATTAACATTTTAATTTGATCAGGGATAGTTAATGGGTGTGCATCTTTACTTTTATTAGTAAAGTTAGGAATGGCAACGCCTTTGGCTTTAAATATAATATTATTGAAAAATTCAATAAGTTCATCTATTTGTTCCCGACATTGTATATTCAGAATTGGTGACTTTGATGTTAAATCAATATTATTGTTGATATGATATCTTCAGCTACCTGGTAATTAGGTTTACTGAATGTTTTATTGATTTGAATATCACCATAATTCATTTCGAATAAAACAGGAAAATGTTCCGAGCTAAGTTCATATTTAGTTTTCAAAACTAAATACACATCTGTTGTTGTTTGTTAATAAAAAATCTAGGTCGGAGCCGTATTTTGAATTAAGACTATTCCGGCTCTATTACTTTTAAAGTTATCCCACAGCCTATGTTTGGCATTAAAGTCGCCACAGATCAGATACGATGAGTTAGAATTAGTTAGTATTTGTATGTCACTAGCAAAATCTTTTAAGATCGCATTAGAAGTTCCACCGGGGAAATAAGAAGCTACAATTACAACTACACCAAATGAAGTAACAATATTAATGGCCAAGGCTTCTATTATTTTTAAGTTAAGGGCAGGCAATAGAGTGTGATTAATCAATTTATTGACAATAATAGCTACTCCCCCATGTGGCGAACGCAATCTATCTAGTCTATAGACCTTGAACTTAGGTTGGTACACTACATTATCTGGTTTAAGCCAAGTTTATGTTACTAAGGCAATGCGAATGTTATTATTAATAAGAAAGTCGAATGTTTCATCTATTTTGTTAGTTAAACTAGTAGCATTCCAAATACAACAATTTAGCCGCTTCATCATTATTTAAGACTATGTAGATATTTAATTGACAGTCGGAAACATACCTCGAACTGTTCTGTTTTATTTGGATATTTTGGCAAATTGCAGAGAATGTCGCTTATAAGTGATTGGAGCTCCGATTCTGAAAACAAATTACTATTGTTAGAATTACAAGTATTATTGTTATTAGAATTAATAAGATTGATATTATTATTAGACTTGGCTGGCTGCGCTTGATTCCTTAGACGAAAATTATTATCACTTCTGTTGCGAGTATACACACTGTTATCAAAAATAGAATTCCATGTTGATTGTAGAGGAGTATATTTAGGTTTCGGAAGATCTGGCAACTCCTTCGAGTTGGTTAGATTTGGATGCTGAGTCCTTCGGGTTTGTAGATTATGTGTTTTCCGGTTTATGAGAATATTTTCTTTGATTAATTGATATTATTTTAATTTAGTACAATCTTTTGAACTGGTGTGATGGGCGGCACCACAATTACCACATTTGTAATTAACCGGATCCAGGTTACACTCACTTTTTAAATGGTTTGCACTGCATTTACCACACTTTAATTCTGTGTTGCAATGAGAAGAACCGTGCCCAAAACATTTTACAACGGCGACATTGAGTCGGTAAGTTTGTATTATTAGAATAGTGTGAAAAACGCATTGCTGTATGGTGAACATGTTTAATTTTTTGCAGCATTTGCAGTATTACGTGATTATTTTTAAATTTAACCAGATAGAATTTAAAACTTTTTTGGCATCAGGTAATGTTTTATTGATTGTATGTATACTTATACTGTGATCTTGGTCGATACTATGTTGATGTAGTCCAGTTTTTATATCATCATGGCTAAAGTTAATTTGAGAATAACTTTGACCTTCTACAACAATAGGTGGTATATAAATTTTGTTATTTTTGTTATTATTCAACTTTATTAAATCATCGGTTGGATTATCAGCTGACAATGATAGGCGATCAAAACGGTTGCCAGTTGAAATATTTGCTTATTTACAGTTTCTGTTTCTATGACGATTTCGTTGACCATACTAGTGTGCTTAACAGAAACGTTGATAATAAGCCCAATAAGCATTGTACTTCCAGACCGAATTAATAGATTGTTTTACTTAAGTAATTCAAGATTATTAAATTTAGCTTGCTTAAGTGATTTTATTTTATTCAAATATGAGGCGGCGGTATCTCCGCCACCATTGTTTTTAGTAAGCGGCTTTCTTGCCGTTTTGGTTGATCAAACTAATCCGTTAAGTGTTCGCACAATAATATTATCACGATTTGATATCACTACACGACACTGTACTGACAAATTATTATTATTTCACTTTTTATTTTATCAATTATTTGTTATGTAATAACACAAATAAATATAAAATTAGAATAACTTGGTGTGTATCACTACAACGTCGAAATTGAACTGAATTGTCCGTTAATAAATAATTCAGTCTACGGAGAATTGTCCGTTTGTATATTGTGCGGTGTTTCTTGTAGTTGGAGAAACAGGCTTCATGTTAAAGATTATCTAAAAATGTTTCAATTTCACTACAAAATAAGATTTTTCAGTATGCACAGGAGAATTTATTATCAATAAATTATATTCCAATTTCCCGAAAATTTCATACTTTAATCGTTTCTGATCCAAAAATAAAATTCTCACCATTCACAATATTTATTATTGATACTATCAATAAACACCAATAATCGCAAATCAAAATGTCTCATCAGTTTCTTTCAAAAACATTTTTCTACATTATAACTTTAACTGACACTCACACGTAATATTATACCACCCTCAAAACATACACACAGAAATTCACATACAAACGAGTTATTTTATGATTGAACCATTAACCATTTTACTTTTGCTCCAATAATTCTTATATACAGTTATATTGCGTGTACGAGCAATTTTGGGATTGTTATCTATTATCAATGTATGACAGATACGAGAGTGCCTAAATTATATATCCACCATCCACAACCCTTCGGGCAAGATCACATTTTTGTAAAAAACTGTTATATCATTGGGAACAAATTAAAATCTACTTGTTTATAGAGCGCACTGCGATAAATGAAAATTTCTCGAAATACAAAAATCAACTTTCTTGACCTTGAGTCCAATCAATATAATTTTTTTTTACCATAACCATCATCATTGGGCGACGCATTATTTCGATATAAAATACCTAACGGGATTAGAAAATGTGACATATCATTATATCGTGGTGTACGGCACAAGCCAAACGAAAGATGTAGAACACGAAACGTTGAAATTCCGTTTAGTACTGAAATGAAAATTGCTAGAAGAAAATCAGATTCATGAAAAACTATTCAACATAAACAGAGAATTTAAAAATCTCGCTCTCTCAGTTTCGTGTAACGGCGATAACGAAATGTTTTCCATAAAAACGAGAACCAAAATATTGTATGATAGATAACAACGTTTATTTTATGAAAATTCAATTCAATGTGTGTTCAGTTTTCTTCGATAATCCGAAGTGATAAGACGTGCACTGGTAAGGAGATGCATTTTTCGGTTTTTTATTTATTATTTTTGGTGTTCGAGTGGAACTGAATTTTCGAGATAATTTTTTTTTTTGGTTTACGATTAAACAATTTTTTGTAGCAGAGTGTTTTGTGCTTTGAGTGAAAAAGTTCAAGTGATAAAAAAATATTTTCTTTGTGTTTTATCGTACATTGAAAATTCGTGCATTGTGTGTGATTGCTTCTTTTTGATTATATATTTTTTAAGTGTTACAGGTGTGAAGTGTATTCGTTAAATAATTTTTATTTTGTAGGCGTAATTTTTTTTCTGTTCTGATTCCCGTTGTGATAAAAGTTATATAGTTCTTTGTACAAAAGAAAATTAGAATGAAAGTAAAAGTAATGTTTTTATTGTGAAAATTTCTGTGTGTCGAAAAGTAGCAAAAACGAGAAAGAAAATTATATTTAAATAATTTTAATTAGAATATATCAACTATACGGATAATATAAATTTATGCATAGTGGATTTTTTGGTATATTCAGCTACACCGAACCAACAACGTACAGTTTTTCGGGACACACGGACTTACCTCCTTACCAATATAAATTTCTCCAAAACGCTACTGTGTAAGTACAATTTTATATTACATCCTACTTGATTGATAATAAATTGATAGTGATTATCCATCACGATTAAAAATTCGCTAACAACCCGTAAATACAGTTTGGGTACGTAATTATAACATAGGGAGCTTTAAAGATTTTCATTTTACTTTAACCCGCAAGATGTATATACTCGTATTTACAAAAATAGAAAATTGAACAGAATAAAATTAAAAAACACAAAATGACAATGCCATTCCTCGCAGGCATTTTAAAAACCAAAGAAATTTATGGTGGATTAGTCACAAGAAACAAGTAATAGAAGATGAATCTTTGTTGAATAGATTTTCCGTTTGCCGTTGTATGTACATTTGGTTCAACATGTGTAGTCCTCGTGGTATGATACGTTGAACCAGAAAACTTAATATGCGCGACTAATTAAATTGTACAGATGGAAAAGTTTATTGTATTTTTGGTATCCTATATATTATACCCGTTATATGGGTACTTTTTATTCACTCGATTTTTATCTCGAATACGAAAATAAAATTAAAGTTTATACAAATTCATGTAGATATTCGATTTCATATAAAATTCCTTCACTTCGGGGTAATTCCTTGGAGGGTTACAAAACATATATAGATATACACACGTTTTCTTCTTATGGATGTATGTAATACATATCTCAAAATTTATTTTTATTATTAGTTTTTGGAAAAAGGTTAACTTTCAAAATAATGAAAAAAAATTGTTAGATCTTAGATGGGTATTTCAGCGAAAAAAATTGTACAATAATTTATATACAAAGTTCTTTTTTAGAATACACGGACCATTATTTAAAAAGCAGACGCAATTAAGTAGAAATATAAAAAGTTTATTTTCTTGATAATAGTTTTAAAGTTGCAAATGGTTAAAGTTTTTTAAACAGCAAAGCAACAGATGCTCGAATACAAAAATAGCAGGGTACAAATGTAACAATAAATATAAATAAAAAATCAGTTGGGTTATTTATAATTAATTTTAGAGTTTTAAATTTTTTTTTAAAGAAATTTTTAAACAAAAATAATAAATTAATTCTCAATAATTTGATAGTTATTTCTTAAAAATAAATTGTTTTAAATTTAAAGTATTTGTACAATTTTATTGTGTACTTGACTTGTGAAATTTACTATAGAAATTGTCTGGATCAGAAGTTTAGGCGTAATATTTTTGTTGGAGACATGTTTATTCTAAGACAAAATTTTTGTTTTCCCATCGTTTGTGTAGACAAATAATGATGGTTTGCCTTTGGATGCTCTATTGGCCTTGGGCCTTTTTGATTGTGATCGCAAATGTAAGGTGAACAAGAAATCGAAGACGTTTAAAATTAAACAGGAAATCGGATGAAATCATTGGAGTTCGGGAATCAGAACGTTTGCCTTTGTGAATTAAAATCACTGAATAAAAAGACTCGGTTAGGATAATTCACCACGTCCTTTTGATTCATAACAGTGTTCACTTATTTGTATGTCTCTAACTGCCCTGCTTTTGTTATTTTGAATAGTCGTGTTAAGATAATAGGTATCTTTGTTTGTTGCTGCCAATATTGCTCGTTCACTTAACCAAACATGGTTTTTGTGTTGTTGTGCGCTATGTTTTGGAACACGCCTTCAATCAGTTCTTCTTTGGATTGTGCAATACTACAAAAAGTGGTCGGTAGTGTTACGAGGGCGGAGTGAAAAGTTTGGTAAAAATGCCAATCAGCCCAACGTTTTTCCAATTTTTCTATCCCTTCCAAATAATAGGATTTCTCCAACCCTTCAAAATAAGCGTTTGTTGCATCGATTATCTCCTCATTAGAGCCGAACCTCTTTCCGCCGAGCTATTTCTTTAAGTTCGGGAGCAGGAAATAGTCGCAGGGGCTAAATCTTGAGAATATGGTGGATGTGGAAGCAATTCGAAGCGTAATTCATGAATTTTGGACATCGCAACTACAAACGTGTGAGCCCGTGCCTTGTCTTGATGGAAGAGAACTTTTTTCTTCGCCAAATGCGGTCGTTTTTCTTTCAAAAAGTCGTTGAAATGGTACAATAAGTTGCAATAATATTCGCCATTGACTGTTCTCCCTTTCTGAAGGTAATCGATGTGGATTATGCAGCGTACATCCCAAAAAACTGAGGCCATGACTTTGTTGGCCGATAAAACCACCTCACCGTTTTTCGGCGCAAATTCGCCAGTAGAAATTTACTATTTAGTCTGTCCTTTGGTCTCCGGTGTTTAGTGATGGATTCATGTTTCATCCACAGTTATGAAACGACGCAAAAACTCCTTTTTATTGCGCTTGAATATCGTACACCTGCCTCTGAAGTTGTCACGTTCATCAGAGATGCCTACTATGTCAGCTATGTCGCGTAATTTCACTCTGCGGCCTTGCAATACCGTATCATGAATTTTGTCAATCATTTGTGGTGTGGTGACTTCATTTGGGCGTCCTGAACGTTCGGCATCAGTTGTGCTTGTACGACCACAACGAAAATCAGTAAACCACTTGTGAATCATTTTAATCGATGGTGAAGAGTCCCCATAATATTTATCAATCTTTGTTTTGGTTTGCATAATGGTTTTTCCACGCAAAAAATAATGTTTAATTGACACCCCCGAAATTCACTTTTTCCCATATTTGCAGAAAAACAATGGGTTGTCTGTTTTCAATGGCTGTCAAAACTGAACTATGTGACAGATTTGTCTGAAAATTTTAATTTGGTCTAGTGACATATGGTATTGACACATGAGATCTGGAATTTCCGATTGTGGCACCCTCTGTTGCAATTTTATCAGACTTCTCACTACGCCCTCGTAGAAGCCAGTTAATATACTCCATACTCATCTGTTTTAGGTTAATAGCATGCTCTATGACAGCTTTAGTGCAGAGTGTGCTGTTCGACCGCCATCCAATAAAGTGGCATTAAATCCAGAAGATGTTGTTCGGATTCCCAACAATATGATTGGGATCTCTGAGCTCCAGTTGACGGTATTTGTAAGGGCTTTGAGAGCTGTTTTAAGTTGGCGGTGGAAGCGCTCAACCATACCGTTTGCTTGTGGATGATAGGCAGTTCTTCGTATTCGATGTGAGCCCAAGAGTTCCGTAAGCTCCACGAATAGTTTGGATCCGAACTGTGTGCCTTGATCGATCGTAATGTTGACCGGAACGCCGAATATAGAAATGTAGTTCTCGACTAGGGTTTTTGCGATTGTTGATGCGGAGATGTCTTTGATGGTGGAAGTGATCCAACAATATCTAAATATCTAATCTTAACTAATAAGTTCAAATCTACCTGATGGAATTTGAAAATTTTCGTGAGGTGATTTGGTATATCTTTGCATTTTTGGCAGGATAAACAAGATTTCGCCCAAAGGGTTACATCTTTGTTCATACTGGGCCAAAAATACCTTGAAGTGATGAGTTTGCGAGTTGCTCGTACACTTGGATGTGAAATATTGTGCAAGGTGTCGAAAACTATTCGGGCGATTGCTACCTGTAGATATTTCACAGTAAATTGTCAAATCGGCTAATGGGAATTTATCTAATTTCCACTTAGACGGGCGCCGATTTGTAGAACTAGAGAGTAAGTCTGTTAGTTCTGAATCGAAAGCTTGTAATTTTGCGATTGTGATGATACCATAGTGAGTAGCTGCAGAGGCAAGCTCGTGGTCGGAAGTCCGAGATAGTGTATCGGCAACCACATTGTCTTTGCCTTGAATGTGTTGTATGCCTGTTGTAAATTGAGAGACATAATCTAAATGGCTGGCTTGCCATGGATTTCGTTCCGCTTTAGAGGCAATTGCTCTAGTAAGCGGTTTGTGGTAGGTGAATTCCCGACCTTCGACAAAGTATCGAAAATGTTTAATTGCTTGGAAAATTGCAAGCAATTCGCGATCAAATGTGGAATATTTTCTTTTGGCATCAGATAATTTCTTGGAGAAAAATCCAAGAGGTTCCCAGGTCTTATTATTCAGGTGTTGTAAGACCGCACCTATTGCTGTGTTGGATGCATCAGTAGTGATACTATATTGTTCCATTTAGCGGATTCGCTAAAAAGCAATATTTTCCAAGCAGGTCTTGAGCTGAAGGAATGCGTTTTGACATTCTTCAGTCCAAGAAAAATTCTGAGGCGTTTTGGGCTTTTTGAGAAGACTTGCTAAATGCGTGTGTATAGGGGCAAGTACTTCTGCAAGTTTTGGTATAAATCGATGGTAGTAGTTTACCATGCAGATGAATTGATGAATTTGTTTTACGGTTTGATGTGCTGGGAATTCTTTTTTTCCAAATGGAGTAGGTGTTGCTTCTAGTCTTTTGAAACTACGAGAATGTTGTCGATATATACAAAAACGAAATCGAGATCTCTCACGATTTCGTTGATGAAACGCTGAAATGTTTGTGCCCAAATGGCATTCGGGTGAATTCGAACAAGTCAAATGGAGTGGTAATTGCAGTTTTGTGAATGTCGTCAGGTGCAATTGGAATGAGATTGTATGCTCTGACAAGATCGATTTTCGAGAAAATCGTGCAACCATGTAATTGCATGGAGTAATTTTAGAAGTGGGGGATAGGGTAACGGTCAGGAATTGTGACCGCGTTAAGCCTTCTGCAGTCCCCACACTGTCTCCAGTCGTTGTCCTTCTTCCTCACCATGTGCAATGGACAAGATATTGCTGATGTAGAAGGCTGGCAGATTCCTAGTTCCACCATGTGTTTGAATTCTAGGAAAGCTGCTTGTGGCGAATTGGATCGTGCCTTCTGGGTATTGAAAATGGTAAATGCCCTGTAGTCACAATGTGGAGTACTATATTGTGCATTACCGGAGCGTTGTAGTTTGGTGGAGCTGTTAAAGAAGGGAATTTCTTTAGCAGTGCAGATGGTGTATCAACGCGTAGTGATGTTGCGTTGATTGATAGTTTAGTGGATGGATCAATCAATTTATGATTTTTCAGATCCACTAAAAGACCGAATTTCTTTAGGAAATCCGCGCCTATGATGGGGCGGTTGACTTTAGCGAGGATGAAGGCGTGTTTGAATGAACGTCTTAATCCGATGTCAACGTCTAGTAATTTTGCACCATAGGTGTTTATTGTGGTACCGTTTGCTGCTGCGAGAACTAAATCGGGATTGCGATTTGTTCCGTAGCAGTAGTAATTGCGATACGGGATTACGCTTAGATTAGCGCCGGTATCAATCAAAAATGTTATTTAATTCACCGAATCCCGCAGAAATAGGCGTGCTGCGGTTGTCTTAGGTCTGCCGCTACGACCTTAATACTTACTTGTTTGGGGATGTGGTGTTTGCGGATATCCGTGTAGCAAACGTACGAGTACATGGTGCTGTGCATTTTTCTGCAGTGTAACCAAATCTAGTGTGATACCAACACGAGTTGCGTGGAAATTGGTATCTTGGTGAGTGGTTGTGGTTTGGCTGCTAAGAGCTTTCCTGGTTTGGTTGAGATCGCGGTTTTTTAAGGAGAAGGAGTTCGTCTTCATGGCGATTGAGAACGCGAAGGTTGTCGCTGAGTGTGTGCGTTTCGAGTTTCATTGAACTCAAGCTCTGAGTCCGTGTGCCAGTGATGTCATGTAACTCATCGGCGATGACAGCAAGATACTCTTCTAGATTGTTTTGTTGAGGACCAGTGCTTTTTGTATGAAATCAAGGAGTTGCCTGATCCATCGTCTTGTAATGACGTTGGCAGTTTTTTCCGGCCAACGTTTTGATTCGGTGTAATACATCCGAAGGTTTCTGATCATCATACTCGACTTTGCTCAAGATGGTTTCTAATCTACGCTCCTCAGAGATTGAGTAGCGATCGATTAGGCTTTTTTGAGCACGTGGTACTTGTTGTTAACTGGATGGTCTTGTAGAATGTACTTGACCTTCTCCGCTTGTGCTTCCGATAGGGACAACACTGTGCGCGCAAACTTGTGTCTGCCGCTGGTGATCTTATTCGCGTCGAACATAATCTCGGCTGATATGAACCAAGTCTTCGGGTTATTCTCCCAGAATGCTGGTAGCCGCGTCAAATGTTTTTGGTGGCAGTCATCCAAACTTTAGAATTTGATTTATAATAAATTGTTAATGATGATTTTGCAACATTCTTTAGAGCTTTTGGATTCCCGGATCTTCCGATTATACAAGGTTTCAACTTAAAGTCTCCCGATGCATTATCTCCCAGGACACTGGAGATGTTTTCTCATTTCGTGATATACAAGTTCGGTTCGATAACTTTTTCCAGTTTAAGCCAGTTTCGTTAAAATTATATACTTGTTCAGGACGGTATCCATCTTCTTCAATTATTTTTTTAAACTCTGGAAGAAATTTTGGAGCAGCATCAGTATCCGCACTTGCAGCGTCGCCCGATTTTTTAATGAAATGCAAGTGGTACCGTTTTTGGAATTTCTCTAACCAACCATTGCTTCCGACAAACTTAGTTTCCAAATTTTCTTTTCCATCTGTTGACGTTGACTGCTGTTCTTATTCTTGTTGTTTTAGAGCGTTCCAAATTCCTAACGCTTTTTTTGGGTGATTGTACAATTACGTTAGTGGACAATTACGTTCATTTTATGTATTTACTGCAAAAATAATACGAGGTTTTGCATAAATTTTGAATGCTCGTTAATTCGAGGATTCGTTGTTCGAGAGTTCGTAAAACGAGGTTTACTTGTATTTGATTGCATAAATGTGCTCAATTCATTCAATCAAATTGTTGTTCGCGCCACAAATCTCGATTAAAAGTGTCGGCCATTGGACGACTTGGCGATATCATACCTAATTATGCTTATGCTTTATTTGCGATCACTACACATGTCTATGATTAGCAACTCTGGACGTGACATACGTTGCACACAATCGGCCACCAATTGTGCTCAAATTTTGGAAGGATGTTGGTCCACAAACGTTGACCAACAACAAACGCAAGTAAAACCCTTCAGCATTTTTGGGATGAACTGTGTAAGCATCTGTTTATAACACATTTGGATAACCTTCAACTGGTTTTCCTTATTTGCACCGTTGAAAAACTTTCGACAATTGATCCGAAGTGTAATATTGTGGTATTTCAGAGTAATCGTATAATGTTGTGGAAAATGTATCAGCTCCACATAACGTAAAAAAGGCACTCACTGATGTAGATGGTTGTTGCGCTGCTCTTTGCAATACATTTCCAGTTGCAAAATAAACACGTTGACCATTTTCAAAATGAACTGGTAAATGAAAACTGTTACGGATGTTGTTCATGGATTGGAAATGAAAATATCCGCCATATTGCTTCATTACTACTGATGTAACGCTCCATTAAATATTCAGTGATTTCATCGTTTTTATTTTCAGCAGCTTCTTCCAAAACGGAATTTTTTTTTTGGTTTAAAGAAATAAACCTCAACCGTTCGTTTTCCATCTTCACATATATTTCAACTAGAAACTGAGGTAAGAGTAGCCTACAGCCGAGCAGTAAATTAAAATTTTCTCAAAGCTCCATCATATGACAGACATAGAAGGCCTTGCATGATACTTTTTTGTTTTGGGGCGTTTGGTAAATGGATTCAAGTAAGAGATATCGAAACTCTATTCCTCTAGCACACTCAAAAATGTTGTAATCGTACATAACTAGCTGTATTTTTTTTTCTTCGGCTTGCTCTTCCCGCATGAAATACAACTGCAAAAATTGTGGATAACACATTGGCCGTGAGAAATAAAGAGCCAATTTTGTGGTGAACTGCTTGCCCACGAATAGTAAATGTCGGGCAAAATAGTGGGATTGAAACAATTATGTCCGCCCCGACTGACATCAAGTGCATACAGGTATGGTACTTTCCGTGTCGTAAGAGAAAATTAATTTTAAAGGTTCAAATGGCTACTTTGCCTCTAAAACAAAACATTTCTGCCGTTTCCTCCTTTCATCTATTATCTAGCCCCCCTTAACCTGCAATCCTTCCGATAAGAGTCTCATCGTGCTCAAACGCAGCTTTCTAAAAGACATTTCATGTGTTTCTCGTAAATGTATCACATTGTTGTGCTGCTCTCTGCGACACCTCATAGTCCACTTGCTGTTGGCGCTGAGCTTGTGACTATTCTGGTGTCTTAGCAAACCGTTGAGTTACCAAATATTCTGCATGCTGCTGGCGCTTTCCTAAGGTTTGCTCTTGGACATCAACAGCTCAGTGTGCTGCCTGACGCCCCACCTGCTCAAACCTTTGCAGCTCTGCTTGTGGATGGGTCTCTTGCTTCTAGCTACTTACATAGCTTGTTATTTTATTGTTGTAATTTTTTGTGGGTTTTTTTTCTATTAAATATTTTTTGTGTCCCGTTGATAAAAAATAAACGTTCAGAAAAATGAAAACATTAGTCTTAATAGTTTGAACATCAAAAACGTGATCGTAATTCAAATCGAAGTTATAAGCCTGCAGTTTACATTGCATCACCAATCAATCAGGTAAAGTCCTGCGCCGCTCTTCTTAACCCTTCATACTTCCTCATTTGCCCGCACTAACTCCACAGTTGTGGCTTTTGTATTCACGTAAGGGGGTGCAAAATTTATTTTATTTTAAGAAAGAAGGCGAAAAACGATTACGTGGTAAGGAGAGGAGGTACATGTTCGTAGTCCTAAGCAGTTCCTTTCATTATAAACAGCAACACTTGTTTTCGAATACTTTCAATTCCGTCAATTTGAGATTGATAGAAAGCACACCATCTGATATAACAGATCGTTTAAGTTTTTGGCTATAATTAGATATAATCCACATATTGTGAATAAACGTCACACCCAAATCTTTTGTCTCCTTTACTCTTATGAATTTTATACCTTTGATGTTATAATCAGTAATTGCTGGTGTTTTTTCGGTGGAAGGGTTTATTTTTTCTATATTGAGATGTAATTGGTTGAATTTCGAATCTTGTGTGTTTACAATACTTTGGAAATTTTTTAAATCATCCATAAATGGGAGTAAAGATGAGTTAGGAACGTAATCGAAGATTCCATTGACAAATATGAGAAATATCGATGAACCCGTATACATTACAGAACCAGAGAAGGCTGTTATTGTTGCATTAAATCATCATGTGTTTGATCCGGCCTTTAAATGTGCTGCTGGTGGATTAGAATACCAGTGCATCAACTTAGATGCATGCTGAACCATTCAAATCTAGATGTTTATTGAACGTTAAGCCTACATAAACAAAACCGATGTGAAGTCTCTAACAAAAAAAAAAACAAATTAAAATTAAATGTGAATTATTTAACAAATAAATAAAAATAAAAATAATGTGTATTTTATAAATCTGGGCCAATAACAAGACACTTCCAGAGATTACGGCTAGGAAAAACCTTACTCCGGAAAATTTTCTGAATAGATTGGCCAATTCAACCTACACAGTGGTATCTTTCCCTAATCTCTGGAAGTGGCTTATTACTGGCCCAGATTGATAAAATATTCAAAATTTACAGTGGGAAATTGCTATTAACAAGGTTACATTTTCTCCGCTAGGAAAAACCTTATACCCGAAAATGTTCTCTATAGTTAGGCCAACTCGACCTATACAGTGGTGTCTTGCCCTAATCTCTGGCAGTGGCTTATTACTGGCCCAGATTGATAAAATACTCAAAATTTACAGTGGGAAATTGCTATTAACAAGGATACATTTTCTCCGCTAGGAAAAACCTTATACCCGAATATGTTCTCTATAGATAGGCCAATTCGACCTATATAGTGGTATCTTGCCCTCATCTCTGGAAGTGGCTTATTACTGGCCCAGATTGATAAAATATTCAAAATTTACAGTGGGAAATTGCTATTAACAAGGTTACATTTTCTCCGCTAGGAAAAACCTTATACCCGAAAATGTTCTCTATAGTTAGGCCAACTCGACCTATACAGTGGTGTCTTGCCCTAATCTCTGGCAGTGGCTTATTACTGGCCAAGATTGATAAAATACTCAAAATTTACAGTGGGAAATTGCTATTAACAAGGTTACATTTTCTCCGCTAGGAAAAACCTTATTCCGGAAAATGTCCTCTATAGATAGGCCGATTCGACCTATAGAGTGTTATTTTGCTCTAATCTCTGGAAGTGGCTTATTACTGGCCCAGATTGATAAAATACTCAAAATTTACAGTGGAAAATCGCTATTAACAAGGATACATTTTCTTCGCTAGGAAAAGCCTATACCCGAAAATGTTCTCTATAGAAATATCTGGAAGTGGCTTATTACTGGCCCAGATTGATAAAATACTCAAAATTTACAGTGGGAAATTGCTATTAACAAGGATACATTTTCTCCGCTAGGAAAAACCTTATTCCGGAAAATGTTCTCTATAGATAGGCCAATTCGACCTTTATATTGGTATCTAGCCTTAATCTCTGGAAATGGCTTATTATTGGCCCACGTTGATAAAATACTCAATATTTTGAGTGAAATTTTTGCAATAATCATATTTGATATTTTTTTTGTTAAAGCTTTAATTTTGATTTGTTATTTTTTCTTTAAGTTATTTAATTATTTCTTTAATATTTTTTCCATTTATTATTTTTTTTATATTTTATTATGTAAATTACCGGGTGGCTGATGAATATTGCTACATTAAGACACTCAAATAACTTTTTGATTAATTCACGTAATTTATTTTCGCTTGATTCATTTGAAAGATATTCATTTTTATGAAGTTTTCTTAATTGGTTTTAAAAATAATGAAATTTAAATGGTCACCACGCACGTTGACGCATGTGTGGCATCTCAGCAAAAAATTATTCATTACTGCCTGAAGAGTTGCAGCGGGAATTACCTCAAATTTATGGTTTTGTTTTGTAAACTTCCTGTTTGCAATAACCCCACAAGAAAAAATCAGGCGCAGTAAGGTCAGGAAACCTGGGGGGCCAATGGAATGTGGAGTTTCTTGAAATCAGCTTATTGGGGAATTTTTGCTGCAATTCTGTCAACACTGGCCGGGCTATGTGAGGAGCTGCAGCTGGGTTAGAATCACTCCATATTCGACAATTTTGTTTATTAACATTGCCGTTTAGATCAAAATAGGCCTCATCAGACATAAAAAGACAGTTTAAGACGTTTTTGTCCTCTTCCACCATTTGAAGGATCTTCTGGCAAAATTCCAAGCAAATCGGCAATTCTACTGCGTTGAGTTTATTTGTTATTTGAATTTTATAAAGAAACAAGTTCGAATCTTTGTGCATAATCGTCTGCAGTGACTGTCTGCTGATACCCATTTGAGCAGATAAGCTCCTTGTCGAAACTCTGAGATTGTCTTGTATGGCAGCAGCTACAGCAGCGATAGTTTCTTGCGTCCGAACTAAAGGGTTTCGATGATAAGGATTTCTTGCGATTGACCCATGCTCAGCAAAATTGTTTACGAGCCTCATTATAGTCCATCTGCTACGAGGAGTGTCGCTATACGTGCGCCTATATTCTCGTTGTACCCAAACTACGGACTCCAATACGTGATAGCGGCGGACACAGACCAATTAATTACATAGAAAAAAAGTTATTAATTTTTTTTGGTAGCAGATTTCATCAGCCACTCTGTATGAATTTATTTAATCAATTAATAATTTTTAATAAAATTTTCACTCATTTGCATTTATAAAATATCGTATATACGTGCAAATCACCAACACTAAAACAATTCAATATGGCGACTATTGGAATCTGTCTGAATCCAATAAGAATTTCGTTTCCGCCATGTTCTCCAATTGGAACCGTATACGTATACGTGTTATTTTTTGTTAGATACTCCACGGGCTCTAAACAAATTTAATCTATCACAATTTCACAATTTCGTGTCCGGTTTGCATACTATATGAGAAAATAAGTAGATCAGCAATTCCACTCCAAATTCCTTCCATCCCAATACGTCGTGTATAGATGTGATCGATCGCAACTAAGCAACAAAAAACCAGGCGGAGGTTTATTGATAGCGATTGACAAATCAATTCTTAGTAAATGGATTAATCTATCCAACTTATGCATTATGTAAGGATGTATTAAAGCAACGATCAACAAAATGTCGTTATTTATCTATATTGCATATATTCCACAACTCTCCATTAACATCTTATACTGCCTGTGGCGACACCATCGTAGAAACAACAATAAAACCAATCCATCGAGAAATTATAATTTAGTACTTTACCATGTCTCTCAGTGTGTTAACCAATAAATTTCATTGGCATAAATATGTTGGCAATTAACATATTTTGGTAACATATTGCATCAAAAAGACGGAGTCCGAAGAGGATTTGTGGGAAGGCACTAATTTTTATCACTTTCGGCGCCTTATAGCAATCTTGGCCGTATATTTGAGTTTGTTTATATTTGTAAATAACTTTGTTTGATTACTCGTACAATTTCATTATTTATTTAAACATTTTAACAACTTTTGTTCATAGTTCCTACTTTTTTATTGCTATATCTGTTTTTAGACATGATTATAAAATCTCTCGTTACTAAACCATTCATTACCCGTAAAAAAGTTTCGACCAAAGTTTAAAAAAGTTTTTTATTTCCGCTGAGAGAAAGTTATAGCAGTTCTTAGAAACTCATAAATAGGAAATTTTTCGAAATAAATCATTATTGAAATAGCATAAATTTCTTCCATAAAAGTCCAACGGGTGAGACGTTTTATTAAGACATAAAAATTAGTAGATATAACACTTAGATAAATTAAATTTTTGCCCGTATAACTCACGTAATATTTTGTATCATGGTTATCATAACGATTGGAATACATTGTTGAGATTTATAACGTTTCTATTTATTTTGCCTGGTGGTGGAAAAGGTCATGGAATTTCGTAAACTCATAAAAATCGTTATAAACACTTTTACCAAATAACCTTACAAAATACAACAAAATATTCGTTGTCATTGTTTTCCACTTCACAACTTAATAATAACGATTAGAAAATTATTAAAGTCATTATAGCCAGTTGTACACATAAAATAAAAGACCTAATAATTCGTTTACGACACTCACTCTATATACCAAACGCTCTCTTGGTCTTTCCACTGTGCTAGGATAACAAAAGTTTAACTCGAAAATTAACGGACGCTGTTGTTAGTGTTCTCAAGTTATAAAATTTCCAGTAAAAATATTTACATTTTCCTGTTTTGGTATCTTCTTTGCGATTAAAGACGTGCACAAGTACCAAAATGTCGAATCATAAAGTTTTTTCCAAATCTCGTCTTAAACAATAAAATTAGATTCAATCAACAGAAGACATTTTAGTTTCTTGTTGGTTTTATAGTGAAACATTGAGATTACTTAATTTCAAGCTGTCAGCTAAATTTTAAGTTTTTTTCAACTGTGGCATAAAAATGTTTCCGAGATTAGGTGTATTTTTTATGTGCAGTGAAATCGTATAAAATTTGAAGAACGGCAGATGTATAAGATTAGCAACACTGGACTATCTAAAGGTTTCTTTAATGTCTAAAAATAATTTTAATTGTAAAGAACAGATCGACCAGATTTCAAGTTTGTTGAAATACCTAAAGAGAATTTTTTGCTATCACTTGTGTGTGGACATGATGTTACCTAGGCTACATTAAATCAAATTATGCAAAAATTATCATGTTAAACCCTAAGGCACTGGAACAACAAAAACCGAACGTAATAATTATATAGTATTTTTACAATTAAGTCGTACGAACCACAAAAATAAAAATATACTCCTACATTTTAGGTTGCCTATATAGTAGGGACACCGATAACAAGAATAATTATGTGCCCCCAGCCATTAAAATTTAGATAAGAAAAAAAATAAATACAAAAGGTCCATGTAATATATTAAAAGGAATTCAAGGGAGTAATTGTTATTGTTCTTTGGAATACTAAAATTGGGGGAAAGCAAAAAACTTATAATTTAAGATTTTGTTCAATAAATTCGACCAACCAATTAAGCGTAGACCTAATACTGTTTTACTCATTCATGTCTGAAAGTTTTAGATTTCTAAAAAAACGTTTGCCATTCCTTAATCCGATTGAATAACTATTTATTAGTTTGCAACGTTAATTTTCCTAATGTGGTAATAATGTTTTCATGGAACAATTCAAAGACAAAATTCATTCCATTTTTGTTTGGTACCTTAATAGCGATACCCAAATAAATTTTTATACACAACATTTAACTTAAACTTTATAGGTTCTTGGATAATATGGATAATCCTCCTCCTCCTCCTTTAAATTTTGTTTAATATTTGATACAATAGACGTTTATAAAGTTTTCTTTATAGACATCTTAAGTAAGAGTACACCAAACGTCATCATTATTTTAGGTGCTTGTCTGAGAGTCAATTGCTATTATTTATGGTAAAACGACAATAAAATTTGAGCCCAGAGTTTTATCAATTTAATAATAACCGTATTTTACCAATTAGGAAATTTCTCATAAGCAGTGTCAAATTTTTTCATAATATATTTGGTATGCGGAATCTTCTTCTTAGTCGGTGGAGCGACATCCCATAAAAGGATTTAGCCACCTCAATCATGCTCTACCAGATAACTCGATCGACAACACTCGTCCATCCACCGAATAGGAGGCTTCCCACGAGGTAATATCTTCATTGGTGCCGACTCTAGGGCCTGTTTTTTGCTATACGATTTTGGGAACGTAGAACGTTGGATCGTTGTAATTCAAACACATTCTGTACATTTCCCAATCCTTAAAAGGACCTAGAATCATTCGTCCTATTATGCGCTCAAAACCTATCTAACGAAACTTCAAAATGTTAATGGTAGTGTAGAATACTCGGTAACCTGCTGCGAGTCGTGATATTAACGGGTTATCCAATTCGAGGTTGATAAAGTAGAAATCTGTATACCGACATCTGTCAAAGATAAACGTCAAGTACGCTGTCATTTATTTAGTTGACATTCTGCCATTTAAGAATATGGAGCATTTAACAATCGACCAACGCGTTAAAATTATTAAATCTTATTATAAAAATAGTGATTCTGCCGTATCCACATTTCGCGCTTTACGAGCAGATTATGGTCGTCATAATCGTCCTACAAAGCAAACCATATTGAATACAGTGAATAAATTTGAACAAACTGGATCTGTTACTGATATTGTAAGGTCTGTGCATCATCGAAACATTCGCAATGCTGAAAATATCGCTTCTGTAGCTGAAAGTGTGGAAGAAGATCCAAATTTGTCAATTCCTCGTCGAGCTCAACATTTAGGCCTATCTTATGGCTCATTATGGCGCATTTTGCATCTGGATTTGCATCTTCATCCGTATAAAGTCCATTTGACACAAGAGCTAAAGCCTGCTGACCATGGACAACGAAGAACATACGCAAATTGGGTCTTGGAAAAACAGGTCGTCGATGCTGATTTTTCGAACAAAATTTTCTTCAGTGATGAAGCTTATTTTGCGCTTGGTGGATACGTTAATAAGCAAAACTGTAGAATTTGGGGCTCAGAAAATCCACAATTGATTGTAGAGAAGCCATTACACCCGGAAAAAGTCACTGTTTGGTGCGCATTGTGGTCTGGTGGTGTGATTGGGCCGTATTTTTTTGAGAACAACCATGGACGAACCGTTACCGTCAATTCTGAGCGCTATGGCCGCATGTTAACCGATTATTTTTTTACGAAAATCGAAGATTATGATCTTGACGATATGTGGTTCCAGCAGGATGGAGCAACCAGTCACGTAACACGAGCAAATCGAGATCTTTTGCAAGAGAAATTTCCTGGACGTTTGATTTCGCGATTGGCTGATGTCAATTGGCCTCCAAGATCCTGTGATTTAACGCCTTTGGATTTCTTTTTGTGGGGCTACGCAAAAGATCGTGTTTACGCAAACAATCCTCAAACTCTTGACGAATTGAAAACTAATATTCGTAAGGTAATGGCCGAGATACCGCCCGAAATGTGCCGAAAAGTCATTGAAAATTACCGCAAAAGAATCAAGGCCTGTAAGAAGTCCCGTGGAGGACATTTGAATGATATCTTATTTAACTAAAAATGGCAAGGATCAATCTTTAAAATGAAATAAAAATTACAATACATTCCGAATATTTTGTGTGTTTTTTTTAAGTTTACTTTATCAAGCTTGAATTGGATAACCTGTATAAAGGGTGTTCCATTCGATTTCTTTTTTATTACAAAAAAAACACCCATTATGTTGAAAATTCAATTTTTTTTTTATTAAAAATGAATGCTGGTTCTACATACCATTTATGGCTGGACTACGACATCGTTCATGTGAACGATTACAGGCCTGCTTCTGAACATCAAAATTATTTATGATTTTTTCTAATAAAGCAGATCGCTCAATGGTCTCAATTTATGTATCATTACTTATGCTTTACTTCCAAAAAAAAACTGGTGGCCAAATTGATGGCCAATTGACATCAGAGTTTCTTGAAATTAGGCGATCATTGAACTTGGTTGCCAATAAGTCGAGTGCTTCGCAATTTTTCTGATATGTAGAACTATATTTTTGAATTCAACGATTATCTAAATCAATTTCATCCAATTTTGGTCACAAAAATTCAGTCAACATGCCTCAAAGAGATGTTTCGTTCTTCACGAGCATTTTCACTTACAGCTGTTACTGTTTCACGAGTACGAACTGAACGATAGTGTTCATATACTCTACGACCTACAACTCATCCAGTTTCTTTAAAACGTTCAACAATTTTGTGAATTCCAGGCTCTGTAAGACTTCCATATTGACCAAAATCATCATGTAATTTACGAAATATTTTTTTTACAGAAGGGTGTTCAAATTTGAGGAATCTTTTTAAATATTCCGCCATTTATATTTTATGTACTAGAGTATGATAACGTCCCTTAAGCTAGCAGAACCCAAACAGCAGAACATTACAAGATAGTATGACTAATTATAGGCTAATAATAGGCTAATTAAATGTTCTATTAAAAAATTTTGGACTCTACCCCTTCGAACTAAAACGATGGGTTCTGCTAGCTTTAGAAAAAGTTAACAGAACTCGTATCAAAAAATGATTTAAAAACAGTTGGAAAATTAAAAGTTAATTTTAGGCTAATTAAATGCCCTATTTAAATTTGTTTATTCTGCTTATTCTAGAAAAAGCATAAAGCTTTATCACTTCAAAGCTAGCATAACCCAATTCGAAAATCGGAGCAAAACTGAAATCAGAACCCAAAACAAGATCAATTAATAAACGAGTAATTTTAAGCTCATTATGGTATATTTAAATTTCCCATCAAAAATTTTGGACTCTACTCCATTTTGACCAAACTTCAGGTCATTTAATCTAAAGCTAGCAGAACCCAAATCGAACAAAAATCGAAATTAGAACCCAAAACAAAATCAACAAACGAATAGTTTTAGGCTCATTATGGTCTATTCAAATGTTTCATTAAAAAATTTTGGGCTCTAATCCTTTTTGACCAAACGTCAGGTCATTTAATCTAAAGTTAGCAGAACCCAAATCGAAAATCGAAACAAAACCGAAATTAGAACTCAAAACAAAATCAACATACAAATAATTTTAGGCACATTATGGTCTATTAAAATTTCCCATCAAACATTTTGGGCTCTACTCCTTTTTTGACCAAACTTCAGGTCATTTAATCTAAAGCTAGCAGAACCCAAATCGGAAATCGAGACAAAACCGAAATTAGAACTCAAAAGAAGATCAATTAACATACAAATAATTTTAGGCTCATTATGGCCTAATCAAATGTTCCATTAAAATTTTTTGGGCTCCACTCCTTTTGACCAAACGTCAGGTCATTTAATCTAAAGCTTGCAGAACCCAAATCGAAAATCGGACCAAAACCGGAATTAGAACTAAAAACAAGATCAATAATTAATTGATCTTGTTTTGGGTTCTAATTCGAATTGGGTTGTGCTAGCTTTGAAGTGATAAAGCCTTATGTTTTTCTAGAATAAGCAGAATAAAAAAATTAAATAGGGCATTTAATTAGCCTAAAATTAACCTTTAATTTTCCAATTGTTTTTAAATCATTTTTTCATATGGGTTCTGCTAACTTTTGCTAAAGCTAGGAGAACTTTTCGTTTTAGTTGGAAGGGGTGGAGTTCAAAATTTTTTAATAGAACATTTAATTAGTCTATTATTAGCCTATAATTATTCATACTATCTTGTAATGTTCTGCTGTGTGGGTTCTGCTAGCTTAAGGAACGTGTATGATATGTTATTTGTCAGATGTCAAGTACAAACATTCTGATTAGTTAAAATGGAGAGATATACGATATATGGTGAATATGGTGAAAGTTATTCAGAAGTTGGAAGAGAATTTCGTTCAAAATACGGCAGAAAAAATGCTCCAACAGACCGTGCTATTAAACTTATCATTGATAAACTTGAAAAACTAGTTCAGTTGATGAGAGTTTATTATCGTATTGGTCGTTCAAGTGAAAATATTGCAGCTGTTAGCACAAATATTGCTGAAAAGCCATGGATATCAATTTGTTCGCAATTAAACCTTCAAACCAACAACTTTGTTCAGTATTTTACACAAAGGCATCTAAAGGCTTACAAAACACAGTTAACATAAGAATTAAAGCCAAATGACCTCGCATTACGTCGGCAATTCGTTAATTTGGTCCTACAAAAACAAGAAGAAATTAGAATTTTTCAAGCAAAGTATCTTCACCGATGAAACACATTTTGAAATTAGGGGGCTATGTAAACATACATTTGGATTGAAGAAAATCCTAGAGAATTGTTTGAAAAGACAATGAAACCAAATAAAATTACTGTATGGCATAATTGGTTCATATTTTTTCGAAAATCAAAATGGCAATGCAATTACTGTGAATGAAGCTCGGTATCGAGAGATGATTAGAAACTTTTTGTGAAATCAATTAGAAGACATTGTTGTGCAGAATACGTGATTTCAAGAGGACTTTGCAACATGCCACACAGCCACGGAACCAATCGATCTTTTGAAAGAGAAGTTTAATAATCGAATAATTTCATTGGGCTTCTTCTTATGGGATTTCTTGAAGAGTAAATTTTATGCGGATAATCCTCAAACTGTTCAACACCTCAAAGACAACATCATCGATAAAATATCACTAATTGAACCATCATTATGCGAAAAAGTTACTACAAAATATTGACAGCCTGTCGTCATTATTAAAAGAAGGACTTTTATTGTTTGTACCTTTTCCCAGTCCTCTCTAGACCATCAGCACCAACGTTACGCATTGTACCCCTCAGAGGCATACTGGATAAAGTTCGATTTTCTTCAGTTTTCCACATTAAAAATCTGTGCTGGCTGACTGTTGTTTTACGATTGCGATCACATTTTCCTCTTCTTCTGGGACTTGTTGAAGACTGAAATGTTAATTTTTGCGAAAATTTGCTGATGAATGGCTCACTCCAGTTTTATGGGCTATTTGCGCCTGCATATACTGGCCTACTTCCAAATACAGCGAAATTTTGCATCTGGTTACAGCACTGATGTCCTTTGCTTTACCGATAGTGGATTTTACTAATCTTACAAAAACCACTTTCACTTTCACTTTTCAAAGTCACAAACGAGACTGAAATTATTCAGTAAAATGCTAATTCTTAAATACTAACTAGTTGTCATAAAATCAAAACAATTCGGAGGTCAAACTAATTAACAGAACAATAAATACTCGGAATTCATATTTTGTCGAAAAGGGTTCTCACGTATTAATGACTCATAAAGGCGTATTTTCAGGGATATTAAATTTTTATTGCACGAATTCCTTGGATTGGTCGATAGCTACCTTAATGACGTGTCAACTATACAAAAGGTTGTAGTTCGTGCTTTGGAAATCACGTTACCATGAATTTTGTATGAGGTGATAATAATTTGGCCACATCTGTATATGTGGCCAGTAAATTCATCGTTGTGTTATGATAATTTTAGTTTTAATTTTGCCAGTTAATTGTAGTTTTTATTTTGAAAATTGCGATTTTGTTGCTCGGGTTGGTTTTCGCAAAATATATAAGCGCTGCTGTCTGCGATCTATAGGTTCTAATTGTAAGTCTACGTGGTCTCGCAAATGGTAAATGGCCTGTAGTCACAATGTGGTATACTACATTGTGCCTTACCGGAGAGTTGTAGTTCGGTGGAGCTGTTAAAGAAGGAAATTTCTTTAACAATGTTTGTCTTAAGTCTGCCGCTGCGACCTTAAGACTTATTGGTTTGGGGAACCGATTTGCGGACCCCTTTTGTTGTTTAGCAAAAGTGCATGGTTGTTTGCATTTTGATGCTGCGTGGCCAAATTTGTCGTGATACCAACACCAGTTGTGTGGAAATTGGTATTTTGGCGATTGTTGGTTGCGTTTGCGAATGAAACTTCTCTGTGTTGGTGGAAATTGCGATTCATAAGGGGGAGGTGTTTGTCTCCAGGGCGATTGTGAACGCAAAGGTTGTCGCTGTCCGTGTGAAATAATTGTTTGCCTCATTAACCTATCGTTAATTTGTTCAAGCATATTCTCGAGATGGATAGTGCTTGTACTTGGCGCGTGTATCTTTGAGTTATTAGTTCGCGTGTCGCGATTAATCGAACTGAAATTGTGAGTTCGAGTGTCAACTAAATCGTGTAATTTGTCGGCAATACGAGCGAGATCCTCTGCAGGTTTGTCCTGTTGCGGGATCAACGCTGTTTGTATGTAATCAAGGAGTTGCCTGATCCATAGTTTTATACTAACATTGGCCATGCAATTTTTGCCAGCCAACGATTTAATTCGGAGTAACATGTCCGATGGTTTTTGATCGCCTGTATCGATTGTGCCGAGTATTGTTTCTAATTTACGCTCCTCAGAAATGGAGTAGCGATCAATTAGTACTCGTTTGATTGACAAGTACCTATCTTGGCTTGGAGGATCTTCTAAAATATAATTGATCTTCTTCGCCGAGAGAAATGGCACAGTATGCACAAACTTCTGTTTGTCACTAATGATTTTGTTCGCGTCTAACATTATTTCGGTAGTCAAGAACCAACACGTTGGATTGGTTTCCCAAAACGCTGGTAGCCTTGTCAAATGTTTTGACTTTGCGATCTCAGGTCGGGGTTTTCCTTGCTGCTGCCGATTATTTTCATCATGGAGCATTTGTTTGTTTATTTTTGACGGTTTATGGAAATAGTGCGCTTACCACGAGTAGAAGCTTAGGCCACTATTTCATAAAACTCGTCGTTTATTTTTTAAATATTTAATAAAATAAAAAACTGCACTTATTTTCACTTTTTTTGGTTAAAAAATAAATGAAAAGTGAAAAACTTACCTGCTCGGTAAAACCGACGTCTATAGGGTCACGCACTTATAAAAGTAGTTGTATTACAATGTTGTCCAATTATCTTTTTTTTTTTTGAATTTTGCAGTTAGCTTTTGATACCCAAATCATGGGGACAACCGGTTTCGATAGTGTGTCTGAATGGCGCAATATATCAGCCCAGGTAAGGTTAATTCTAGTAAGGATCGATTATTGTTTGGGGGACTCTACTTTCATAAATTTGTCAGTGTGTGTTTCTGCTGTATGTAGGTGTGGGTTTTAGGTTGCCTGAATTTGTTTTGGCTCTGGTAGCGAACAGTATAGAAAGTACTGGCAATTCTAATGGGTTCATCAATGTAATTCATAGGATTAAACCTTTTGATTAGTCTAATCGGAATAGGAAAGTTTGGTAAGTCTAATTACTTTATAGGCATTTTTCAGCCGTAGCTAAAAAATGCACAACATTTTAACCTGGCCCCTTCTCCTTATATGTGGAGCAAAATGAATTCCATAAGTAAACATCGGTTTCTGTGGTTGCTTATTGATAGATAACGGGTTTCCCTCCCATCCAAAACATTTTTCTAATCAACATTAATTTTTAATTATTATTCGATTTTTATACAAAATAATTAAATTAAATTTTAATAATTTTACAACTTGTTATCTTTTATTTTTTAACTCCCCTATTTATTTATGCGAAATTTTGTAGTCGTTAACTAATTTAAACGTATATTCATCATCAGGTTCTGTTGTTTGCTGTACTACTATACAACCGAATGGCGCCCCATAAAGAGTTTTTACGTAATTTTAATTACTCTCAAATTTCTAGGAATCGCCGAACGGATAAGCTACAAAAATATTCAACGTCAGCATACATTTTTTATTGGTTCTAGTTAGAAAAATCTAATTTTCGAAATCTGCATCCATTTTATTCCACCTACATATAAAATTAATTGAATCTTGTTGATTAAAAGAAAAACAAAAATTATACAGTTTGGTCTGATCTCATGATTTACTAGGAATAACAAATTTATATCATAAAATCACAACAACAAAAACTTTTCCAATTTCATTGTGAGTTCAAAAATTATCTTTTGTATACATCCAAAGATTCGCCAGATATTTAAACAAGTTTTGCTTTTACAATTAAGGAATTCATTATAATTGATTTAATTATGGTTTAGGAAAACTTGAAAAGAAAATTATACTAATTTTCTCCATCTTTCTTAACGCGTGGGTGGAAAGACATGAATATAATTATGATTCACAATAGAACACTTCTAAATTGTAAAAGTTGCCTTTAAGTCCCTAAAAACGCCGTATACTTATGCCGAATATTTAAAATGAACCGGCACATCCCTTCGAGTACCTGAAGAAAACTTTAAGGGATGGATATGTTGTGGTCAACACCTCATTTTTTTACTACGAATTGCTACGTGTAAGCATATCAGTTCTTATTTTACATAAATATTGTATAACTTTAGGAAATAATTGAATCTGACACCCGACACCCAAGACAACCAACAAAAATTATGTTTTAGTTTCTAAGGCCAAAAATTCTGTATTGTTAGTTGTAATTGAGCTGTAGAAAAGTTAACAGTAAAAATAAAATTATTTTCTTAACTCCATTAATTGGCGCCGAAACATCAAAATCGTAAATCGTCGTAAAAATTTTTAAGTGGCTTGATTAGCGAATTGTTATTAAGTGATCTATTCATAAATTATTAAGTGATTTAATAATAAAATTAGTGAATATTGTATAGTGTGGAATCATACCGTCATTCTACAGTAGAATTCTAGCAACTCTGTCCTCACGATAACCCTGCTGTCTAAACCATTCTATACCCACTAAAATGGAAAAACTACGGCTTATCCATAAAACAATGCGAACTATTGGGTGTACAAATGTATTTCCGACCTTTTTATAGAGGTGTCGTTAGTATCTCTGCTTGCATATTATTCAATCGGGCAATACATGTTTTTGGAGGTTAGACGTCAAGCATGAATAACTATACTAGTGACATTTGTTCAAAGCGTAAACAACAATTATTTTCATGTAATTGAAAATGTCTAATTTTGTTAAGAACCTCCCTTAACAAGTACAGCGATAACGAGTAATTCGCATTACGACAAAATTGTAAAAAACGACTCGCTTAACGAGCGACGTTTCGCATAACGAGGGAATATAACCCTTGCAAAATTATCACCGCAGACAAAACTACAAGAAGACAGCCATAAGAGAATTACAATAATAATCGAAATGAAACGTAAAAGCATTGAAAATCGCGAACGAGCTGTGAGCGTAGCTGATCTAGCACATATATACAATCGGTCTACATCAACGATTTTTACTATCCTCTAGAACAAGAACATAATTTTGGAGATAGATGATTCAAAGGGAGTTATAAGAATATCTACGTAACAGTTACGTGTTCTCGACGATGCTGAAATATGGATAAACAAAACGCAATTACGAGAACATCATTTATGAGAAGGCGAAAATGATTTTCACCGACACCGTAAAGCAGAAGCCAGGAACATCAACGACCGAAGAAGAAGTATTTAAGGCAAGCCATGGGTGGTTCGAAAAATTTAAGAAAATAACCGGCATTCACAGCATTGTGGCGCATGGTGAAGCAGCAAGCTCTGACACAAAGGCAGCAGAGAACTTCATCGGCGACTTCATGAAGCTCTTAAATTCGGAGAGTTACCTGCCGCAACAAGTTTTTAATTGTGACGAGATGGGACTTTTATGGAAAAAGATGCCAATCGAACCTATGTAACAACAGAGGAGAATATTTTGTGCCAATGCAAGTGGTGATTTAAAAATTAAACCGCTGCTTGTCTACCATTCAGAAACTTTACGAGCCTTCAAGAAGTGCAAAGTCGAGAAAATAGGCTAAATGTGATGTGGAGGTCCAACAAAAAGGCTTGGGTGACACGTGACCTTTTTACTGAATAGATCAATGATGTGTTTGGTCTTTCTTTGAAAAAATACTTACTTGAGATGAATCTGCCACTCCATGTTTTGCTTGTTATGGGCAACGCTCCTGCTCATTCTCCAGGCGTACAAGATAACCTCCCTGAAGAATTTAAATTCATCAAAATCCAGTTTCTGCCTCCCAACACCACTGCGTTATTCCCGCCTATGGACCAGCAGGTTATTTCTAACTTTAAGAAGCTCCACACTAAGGCACTCTTCGAGCAATGTTTTAAAGTGACTGAAGGGACCAATCTCACTCTCAGAGAGTTTTGGAAAGATCACTTCCACATCGTTACCTGCCTCAAGATGATCGAATCGGCATGCGAAGCAGTTTCCAAGAGAACCCTCACTTCTGCTTGGAAGAAGATTTGAAGAGAGTGCGTTGTCGAATGTAACTTTGAGGGATTTGAGACAATACGTGTGGATCCTGTTGTCAACGAGCTTGTGTCTTTCACCACTATCATGGGACTGGAGGTGGATAACAATGATATCGATGAGCTTGTGGAAGAGCACAGCACATTTTACAGCAAGAAATGATGGAGAGTTTGTCAGATAAGGAGAAGGAGGAGGTAACAACAAAGCAACAATGTTCTGGCGCAATACGGGAAATGCTGAAAGCATGGGAAGCGTCGGCGAAAACAACTTTTTTTAGCTTTTTAGTAAAAAAGAGTTAGGTATGTATCATAAATAATAAACTTTTTACACACTTTTTGTTTTCTGTAAATCGAATTCGTATTCCACGTTGATGAAAAGATGAAGATGATTCACGCTGTTTAACAATATGTACATGTATGTATATAATGTATATTTCTTTGAATAAACGATATAGTATGTACTTAAATTTTTTGACTATTTTTTCAGCATGGTACTTCATTATTTTTTTGTTGAAGAAAAGTGAAGCGAAAACAAATCATTTGCTTGTGGAAGTTTACGGTGAACATGCTCCATCGAATACAACATGCAAAGAGCAGTTTCAACGATTCAAAGTTGGTGATTTTGACGTAAGAGACAAAGAACGTGAGGGCGGACCAAGAAAATTTGAAGAAACAGAATTTGAAGAATTGCTTGATGTAGACCCTTGTCAGACCGAAAAACAATTGGCAGAAGAGTTGAATATTATCCAACAATGTGTTTTGCAACGTATACACGCAATGGGATTGGTTCAGAAGCTGGGAAATTGGGTGCGACTTCAACGACAACAAAGGATGGGATTTTTGCATCGGATCATCACTTGGGATGAAAAGTGGATCCATTATGACAATCCAAAGCACAAACCAGCGTAGTTTAAGCCAGGTGAACCAGAGCCGTCGACGCTAAAAGCAAATATCCATGGTTCGAACGTAATGCTTTGTATTTGGTGGGATATGAAGGATGTCGTTTATTATGAGCTGCTGAAAGAGCGTGAAACCATTACGGGACGAATTTATCGACGACAACTGATGGCTTTAACGCAAGATCTAGCTGCAAAACGACCGGAATGGGAGAAAAGTCACGATAAGATTATTTTGCAACATTACAACGCTAGGCTACATGTCTCTATACCTATCAAAAACTATACTTGGACAGGCAGAACTGGGAACTTCTGCTCCACCCGTCGTACTCGCCAGACATTGCCCCCTTTATTACCACTTGTTCCGATCGAAGCAATCAACCCTGGCACATCAGTGCTTTACTTCATATGAAAACGTCAAAAAATGTGTCGATAACTGGATCGCCTCGAAACAACCATACTTCTTCCTTCGGGGAATCCGTTTATTGCCTGAACGATGGGCGAAGGTTATAGCTTCCGAAGGAACAAACTTTTAATAAAACATTCTTTCATTTTCTACACAAACGAATGTCTTTTATTTCACTGAAAATGGTCGGAAATTGTACACTCAATACAAACGACGGTTTTTAAATATAAAAAAACCAGGACATTATCCTCACGATAGTAATGTAAGCAAAATAAATAACTACAAAAAATATTATAAAATAAGAAACAATTAATTAAATACAATACAATATAATAAATAATTAATTCTCAAAATAATAAATCGATAAAATTTAACCAAAAATAAAATTAGAGGATTAAAGTGTAAAATACAAAATTTTTCTTACACTTGTAATTAAAAATAAAAAAAACAATAAAAAATTAACAACAATGGAAGATATAAAAAACTTATTAAGAACCTTGGAAGGGCCTATCGAAAAAATTAAAGAAATAAAAATTTGGAAATCCAATAGTTCACATGGCAGCAACAACATTGACAACACCTAAAACGGAGCAAACGTGGAAAGATATAAATAAATTACCAGATAGCGTTAAAGAACTGAAATATTTCAATCGCTATCCCACCCAGTGCATCTCCTGGATACCAACCAACCATTTTAAATTACATTCCCAAATTAAAGTCTGTCATATCAAATACTAACCAATCAAATTTTAATAATACTAACACGTTGATTACTAATAATTCTAATTCCTGTATATCTAGTTCTAGCAATAATATCATTGGTGGCAACAATTTCAACAATAACATATCAATTTTTTATTTTAACTGCAGTGGCATGCGGTCTAAATCTAAAAAATTGTACCTTTCGATTTTAGAATCCAATTACGATATAATAATTATAACGGAAACATGCCTTACAGCCGATTTTATTAATGCGGAGTTTTTCCCTCCGGACTTTTGCGTTTTTTGTCGTGATCGGTTAAGCTTTAGTACAAATCGTAAAGGTGGCGGCGTGCTTATTGCAGTGCGTAAGGCTTATTGCTGTGAACTTTTATAACTAATACTCAATACATTTCATTTAATAATTGGCATGATTTTCTTGACAGTGTTTCTAGTAATTTATCACCATTTATGAAGGAGAACAGTGACTTCATTGCTTTTGGCGATTTCAACTTTCCAGAGTTAGTCTGGATGATGGACGACAATGTCTTCATTCCAGCTAATACTAACAATCATTCCGCCTTAATCTGTGATTTTATGGCAAATATAGGCGCTTCTCAGATTAACAATATACCAAACAGATGCGGAACTTATTTAGACTTAATTTTTTACACCAACGATAATCGATTTTATTAAACTTGAGGCCTGCGATGACCGTGCCGGATCTTCGAGTATTTATCACACTAGCGTTCCAATCCAGGTTTTCAGCGGATTTTCAAATAACATGAATTTCATTAACAATTGCTCTGTATTTGATTATGCGAGTGCCGACCCCGGTGCCAACCCCGCACAGTTTCCTAGCTGAAGTTGATTGGACAGTTGTTCTATTAAACGTGGTTATCAATGGTAATAAAGCTCACAGGAGATATAGGCGTTCTGGTCTAGCTTTCGATTTTATTCAATTTTTTCTTAACCGATACAATAATTACAATAATTACATGATTGATGTAGAGGACGATTTACGCTGTAACCCGAACAGATTTTCGAGATTTGTGAAATTGAAGAACCATAATAACGGCAGTAGCGCTTTTGTTAAGGATATCTCACAAATTCCAATGATACCTATCTCTAATAAACAAAAAATTGTTTTTTCTGAGCTTGGTGTGTTGCAGGCATTGACGAATATGGAGGCGTCAAAGGGTCTGGGGCCTAATGGTTTACCAGTGTCTCTGTTGAAGCTCTGATTTCCGCTCCTTTATGCCAATTGTTTAACATGAGTCTCAGACAAGGCGTTTTCCCTGATGTTTGGAAAATATCAAATGTAATTCCAATCTATAAAAATGAATCCCTATCCTGCATTCCAAAGCTCTTCGAGTCAATAGTTAACAACGTAATGTTATTATATTCTAAACAATGTATTAGCAGACGTCAGCATGGATTCTTTCCGGGCCGCTCAACGGTTACTAATTTGGCAGTTTTTCAGAATAAGTTAATCAATTCCATTGCTTCAAAAATTGAGGTCGATGTGGTTTATACCGACTTCGCTAAAGCTTTCGATAAACTCAATCACCGGTTATTGTTGCAGAAGCTTAGCATTAGGTTGGCTAATGTCCTATTTATAAAATCGTAAAATATGTGTCATGTTTGATACTACGTACTCAAGGTAGACACTTGGGCCGGCTGTTATTTTTACTATTTATTAACTACGTTGTGAACTGTTTCACATTCGCTGAAAATATTTGCTAACATTTCATGGGAATTAGACCGTGTTCATTCCAACGGGACTTGAACATGTTTTGCGATTGGTGTGTTACAAATTATATGCTTTTGAATGTGGAACAATGCCAAGTGTTCATATATTCTAGATCCAAGTCTCCTGTCTTTGCTTACCCTTTAATCGACTGTATTTTGAATAGAGTTAATACGATTAACGATTTGGGGGTTATTTTTAGATCTGATTAACGTTTAACTCCCACATCGATGCAATAGTTAATAATGCCTATTCAATGTTGGGATTTATTAAGCGAAATTTTAAAAATTTTTACGACTCAATGTGGCAAATATGCTTTCAAATTCTACTTAATCGGAATGACAAGGCATAGAGCAATTGCTCAATCAATCTCGGAATAGAGCAACTGCTCCACCAGATAAAAAAGTATTTGTTGAATATCCCACAGTGGTGAAAGTAGACACAGCTGGGCACCCGGTCTCGACGGAATCCTCGCTGGATTATATTTGAGACCAAGAGGAGCTGCCGGAGAATCGCTCAATAGTGCCTTATCTCTATTGAACACTGCTTACAAATTGTTGGTTAACGTTGTAATGGCCAGACTAATCCCTTTCACCGAAAATATCGTTGGCGACGACTATAAATGTGGTTTTCGTCCTGGATGTACATGAATTCTAGAAAACCTCGTTTCTTCGCTTAGGTGTCTATGAATTGTAGATAACCTCGTTTCTTTGTGTAAATTAACAATGTCTTGGAATGTATGTAGAATAGTGATCGAATAAACGTTATTAGACTCCTTTGAAATAACATCAAATAACATCATAACGTAGTAAGGAAACGCAACATTAAACTTCGCGTTTCATATTTAATAAATCAGGACAGATTCTAGCAGATACTTCAATCGTTATGCAAGAACATTTGCAGACGTGACAGATGAGTAATTTAATTAGACACACTATGGAGTGTTAATGGCCATTTTCAGTTCCAAGACAAATTTGATTTTCTTCAGAAAAATTCGTGAACACTTTGGGACCCATGTTGGGTGATGTTGTAAAGTTTTAAGAGATGAGGAATTTAATTAACTGTTAGAAGCACTATCGGAACCTGAGTCAAGATCTTTGGTACGGAGTGTTAATCGTCATTTTCAATTCCAAGACAAAATTGATTTGATTGGCTGATCAGATGTGGAATTTAATTAGCTATTAGACACACTATCGGAACCTGAGTCAACATCTCCAATATACAGTGTTAATGGCCATTTACAGTTCCGATTTTCTTCGAAAAAATTCATGAACGCCCCAAGTTGAGGAATGATATATGGGCTATCAGGTTCCGATAGTACTTCTAATACCTGATTAAATTCCTCATCTGATCAGCCTATATATCATCCTTCAACCTGGGTCCTAAAGTGTTCACGAATTTTAAATTTGTCTTGGAACTGCAAATGACCATTAACACTACTTACCAGAGATCTCGACTCAGGTTCCGATAGTGTGTCTAATAGCTAATTGAATTCTCCATCTATTTAGCCTATATATCATCCTTCAACCTGGGTCCCAAAGTGTTCACTAATTTTTTTCAAAGAAAATCAAATTTTGTCTTGGAACTGCAAATGGCCGTTAACACTCCTTACCAGAGATCTTGACTCAGGTCCCGATATTGTGTCTAATATCTAATTAAATTCCTCATCTGAGTTGCCTATACATCAACCTTCAACCTGGATCCCAAAGTGTTGACGAAATTTTTTCGAAGAAAATCAAATTTGTCTTGGAACTGCAAATGGCCATTAACACTCCTTACCAGAGATGTTGACTCAGGTTCCGATAGTGTGTCTAATAGCTAATTGAATTCTCCATCTGTTTAGCCTATATATCATCCTTCAACTTGGGCCCCAAAGTGTTCACTAACTTTTATCAAAGAAAATCAAATTTTGTCTTGAAACTGCAAATGGCCGTTAACACTCCTTACCAGAGATCTTGACTCAGGTCCCGGTAGTGTGTCTAAAAGCTAATTAAATTCCTCATCTGAGCAGCCTATATATCATCCTTCAAGCTGGGTCCCAAAGTGTTGACGAATTTTAAATTTGTCTTGGAACTGCAAATGGCCATTAACACTCCTTACTAGAGATCTTGCCACAGATTCCGATATTGTGTCTAATAGCTAATTTAATTCTTCATCTGTTTAGCCGATATATCATCCTTCAACCTGGGTCACAAAGTGTTTTCGATTTTTTGCGAAGAAAATCAAATTTGTCTTGGAACTACAAACTGCCATTAACACTCCGCACCAGAGATGTTTACTCAGGTTCCGATAGTATGTCTGATGAGCTTATGTATCATCCTCCAACCCCAGTTCAAAAGTGTTCACGATTTTTTTCCGGAGATACTCAAATTTGTCTTGGAGCTGAAACTGGACTTTAACACTTTAGGTAAAATGGCTTACCATTTTACTATTAACCCACACTAACAATTAAATTTCGATATTAAAATCATTTACTTAGAAATGTAATTAGAAGTATATGGTTTAATTTTAATCAAAGTACTCGGCTTTTAAGGTTTGCACATTTGGCTTACGTACTATTAGATTAGTACATAAACTGAACCTAATAACGTATCCGAATAGTATAGTAAATATTAGCAATTTACATAAACTAATTAAAACCATTAGCAACCGTTTGTCATAACCTCTGGAATGCTTCTGTGGAAAGTAATGTTGCTTACGATAATGTTTCGTCATTCCAGCTTTCAATAATTTTGTTGCAGCTGCAGACTGTGTATAAGAAAATGTAAACAAAAAAATTTGACAAGACCTCAATCGGACCGTGAGTAAAATTTGGATTGCCGAGAATTTTTATTTAATCAACACACATATAACAAATATATTCATATTATGTTAAATTAATAAAATAATCACATTCTCGAACACTACCAAATTCTAAGTAAATTTATATTTAAATTTTACTTAAAAATCCCTAGTTAATTTTAATGACATTAGTACTCACGCACTAATACTTTAATAAATCAATTAGATTCCAATTGGACTTTGAGTATTCCAATATGATTCGTATACGAATATGTGTGAAATAAATTGTGAAAAACTTCACACGCATGTACAATAGTGCAGGCGGCAAAATCTCTTCATGTGAAAGCTAGAGAGAGGGGGATACTATTCTCTGTTGAGTTAACAGAATTCTAAATTCCAATAAGATCTTGGAATTCAGAAGTTAAAAATTCTTGTCGCGCCACTTTATAAGGGATCAAAGCGAATCTCAGATGGTTCTTAAATAAAATAACTCTTGAATTGCGAGGGGCTTCCATCGCTTAATTAGAAGGTTTTTTATGCTTGTCACAAGTTTTAAGGTTTGCTGCAAACAGTACCGGAGATTTAAAATTGCGTTTCATTTTGGATGTCACATTTTTTATACTCGTTTGCATTCATGATTGTGCAAACTAAGATAATAATACGGAAGATAGAAAATAATTCCATTAACGAAATTCGTCCATTATCAGGGTATTTTGTATTAAAGAAACGTTGAAGAGTTAATCCTTAAATCAAGCAAGTTGATGGGTTATATACATGTATATACATATATTGTTTATAAAGTCGAATAAAAGCCAAATTGCGAAAATCCTTTCAACGTTTAAAATCAACGTTCAACCCAATGCTCTCCTCACGAAAATTTATAAATTTATTTTCATCCTTCCGAAAGAAAACAATTTTTTTTGTGTACAGGATGCATCACATGGGGTTGTCCTTAGTTTGGTTTAATGTTTTTGTTATAGTTTACTTTCCGGGGCAACAAATTTGCTAGTTTTAATTTTATTTTACATCTACGACAGTTCTAAGCCAATATCAATATAAATGCCCCATTTAAACCCAGAACTCAAAAATAATTAAATTTCCTAAACTTCAATTAAAAAATTTTACTTGATTGTTCTCAAAATGATGCTTCACGGTTAATATTCCTTCGTTTAATAATTCTCAAGAGAAAAATTCTATTAAGTAAATTTTGTTAATTAAAATATAAAGCATGGTTGTGGTGTGTCTAGAGGTAGAGGAACACCAAAACACGTTGAATAATTGAAGATTTTAGAAATTCATCATGTATTATGTATGTCACATTCATAATGTAACCTGAACGTTTTAACCAATTTAATTTTTTATCGTTTTAAAAATCATTGTGTGCTGTATATCTACGTACTGTACATTAAACGACATAATAGGTACATAATTAACTCATTAACATTTAGAATTAGATTTGCACGCACGCACGTAAAAAGGTTTTAAAATGTATACACGATATAACGTTTATCCCCCCAATGTAATTTTTATCTAACTAAAGCTTTAGTTTGAGCTTTGAATATATTTGTTTTATTGCCCACCGCACGATAATGGGTTAGATTTTGGATTTGCCATTTATCAAAATTAACATTAAATATGCGGGCAGGAAAGCTTTTTGGTTTTCCCATAAAAAAGTGCCACGAAAAGCAATAAATTTTACTATAATTCAATTCTCATAGTCGACCAAAAAATTTAAAACCACCAACTAGATATAATAAAACTTAAGCACTCTTGAAAAGTGCAAACATTCATAAACCTTAAAGTATGGCGATCATTATCGTAACGACTCGAAAATTATTGGTACATGTACGTTCCGTTTTTTAACCTTGCTCTGTCGTGAAGCCATTTTGAGCCTGACTGCCACTATGTTAAATGTGAAGTAAACTGATTTATTCGCTGAGCTTTCGATGTATCAGTCACCACCAGCATATTCAATCCTAATCGATTAAAAATTATTCAAGAAATGTTACCGAAAATATGACATAACTAATCAAAATATACTTTAAGTGGTTCAGGCTCACAACAAATCATCTATCAATTTTATAGTATTAAGTACGTCCTAAATATTGTAGGAAATCATATAAGAAATAATTTCCAATAAAAATTTGGGATGATGTCGTACGTTGGTGGCCGGCATAAAAAAATAAAATTTTTAGTGTCGATAACAGCGGGGCAAGTATACAAGGTGGCTGAGACCAAGTGTTGCCAAATGAAAACGCTGTAATTTTTTAATTTTGATTGTTTTTTATTGAAATTTCGTGGAATATGTTGAAAACATATTACATTTTATGAAAAACATGTTACTGCTCGATATGACCTCTTTTGGCTCTGATTATTTGATTCAGTCTTCCATAGAAAGCATTGCATGCTGACCGAACGTGAGCTTGCGGAATTTTATTCCATTCTCGAACAAGAGCTGACTTCAATGCATCAACACTTTCGTATTTTTTAGTGGACACCTTACTCTCCAAAATGGACCATATGGAGAAATCCATGGGATTCAAGTCTGGTGAATATGGTGGCCATTCTTTCGACGAAATCAGCCGCGGAACGAAATTTTGTAAAAATTGCTGTGTCGCTCGAGCTGTGTGTGACGGTGCCGAGTCCTGTTGGAATGTCCAACGGTTCGTACCAAAGTGTTTACGTGCCCAAGGTAGCAAAGCATCGTTTAGGATCTTTTGGCGGTACACCTCTTGGTTTACCTTGACTCCATGTTCGATGAAAACCAGAGAAGTGCGTCCATCTGCAGTCACTGCAACACAAACCATAAGATAAGCTGGTGATTGCTTGCGCATGGCAACTCTTGTGTCCAAATTATCGTTGGATTTGTGCTCTAACCAAACACGATCATTTTGTTTATGCACATACTGTTGAATGGTGAAAATTTTCTCACAGAAAAGATAATTTTTGGAATCTCATCACGTTCGGCCAAGGCCTTCAATGCTCGTGTTCTTTCAATCCTAACTTTTTTTTGTGCCTCCGTAAGATCTTGAACTTTTTGTATCTTGTAGAGCTTCAAGTGTAGTTCATTTTTCAATATGGTTTGAATGCTGTATCGTGAAACATGTAGACGTGCGGCTAATTGATTGGCACTTTGACGTGGATTTCGTTGGATTCGTTTCTTCACATTTCGTATCATTTCTTTTGCTGTTGCTGTCTTTTTAGGACCGCCTCTGTTGCGTTTACCGATGCTACCAGTTTCGTTGTATCGCTACACAATCATTTTATTCACATTCAAATGCTGGAGCTGATGAACTATTGCTGTTTGTGAATTTCCACCCAAATACAGTGCAATTACACTATTACGTTTGAATTCCATTACGATTTTTTTATGGAGATATTAATTTAGAACAATTAATTGTTGACCACATGTAAACAACTAACCAAACTTCAATCTGTCAAAAAATTGACGCGCGAAAGTGACAACTACACAAATGATAGCAGAGTGAAGTCAGTAACATTTGGTCTCAGCCACCCTGTAATATGATAGCAATTAGGCGGAATTGAGTACACGAGTTTTCAATAAATTCGATTTTATTGGTTTAGCAGATAAAGAAATCTAAAAATAGGGTCTCGTTTCTAAATTGGTGTACCAAGATACTGGGTCCAATTTAATATTTATGTAGACAAAACGACAATTTCAACATAAATTATACGTGAAACTTGAAAACCCAATTTGGATGCACAGTTAAAAAGTTTTGCTGAACCCCATCAATGCTAATTATCGGAATTAGAGCCAGCACTCCAGAAGTGAATTTAATTACTTTAGATTTGTAATAATTTTAGTTTTACCATTATTCATTAAACATTTTTATCCTCCCCTAAATTTATGCGTGGAACCAAAAAAATTTGTAAGTAATCTTTTTCGCTAAGTTACGAGTCGTATAATACTTTGCTATACACGGTCTTCTTTAAAAATCCTATAATAAATTAGTGGATTTCGTTACCGTTAACGCTATCCTCTCCTTGGCTAATTATGTTATACGTCAGAAAGTTATTGTGTTGCTAAAGCAACACTAGGATCCAATGTTTGATTTCCGTGAAAATTATAAATGCGCTAGTCAAGAAACTTCATAAGCTTTCCAGTTTTATAATGAGCAAGCACCGTGTTTTCCATTATCCGTTATAATACAGTACAAACTATGATGATTTCAGAAATCAAGAAGATTATTCCAAACATAAATAAAATAATGTAAGTAACTAACAGAGCTAAGCAACACTTTCAAATTCCAAATTTAACTAACCATAATGAGAATTCCCGAATCATCCTGGTTGTAATATGTCAAATAACAAGCATGCGAGTTCGTCCCCCTGATTCGGAACAGATTACATATAGGTGTACATTTCCTTATTTTTATCTTTGTAATACATCTCGTTCTCATATTTAACAGGTAATTTTACAAATTTCATTTGGCGTTCATAGAGAGAAGATTGTGAAATTAGTAGGACAAAAAAAAGTTATAAAAATCCTCATAATGGCGTACGAAAGTAAGCAAGTATAGTAAAACCTCAATTTAACGGACTAATTGGGGGTGTCCGTTAAATCCGAATGTTTTTTAATTTAATCGATTCGATCGAATTTAATCTGGGACATATTCCAGAATTTCTTCCGAAAATCATTTAAGAATTCCATTTCCGTCCAACATACCCAATCCGTTCATAATCGGTTAAAAAATGGCTGAGGACCATCCCAGGTAGCCATAATCCAGAACTTCTTCCCAAAATCAATTAAGAATCCCATTTCCATCCAGCATACCCAATCCCATCATAATCGGTAACCGAAAAATGGACAATAAAATATTGTCCGTTAAATCGAGCGTCCGTTAAATCGGGGTCCGTTAAATCGAGGGTTTACTGTATAACAATATAATTATTTATGTAGTTAATTCAAAGTAGTGTGTTGTAATTGTATGAGTAATTTGTATAAGAAAATGAATTACGTAATTTTGTGGAAAATTTAATTTTTATTGTGTTTTTTTTTAAATTTTTCCGCGGCGTGTCCATATGGCTACGCCAGGAACGATAGGTTACAGGACTTATAGATCTGTTTTATTGTGTAGGTTAGGTTAGGGTTGGTTTAAGTGGTTGCCATCGCATACTTAGGCCAGTTTTGGCCCATTGTGATACCACAGGATCCGACATCATTAAACTCTCTAGTGCTATTCACATAGCGTAAGAGATCTCGCACATTACAGCTTTCGATATCAGAGAGGCTGCCGATAGTGTATTTGCCCAAGTGATCATGTCTTCCGTCAGCCAGCGCAGGACATGAGCATAGGAAATAAACAAGAGTCTTCTCCTCCTCCTCGTCCTTGCAGCTTCTGCAGAAGTCATTTGCACCCAAACCCAGCCTTCTCGCATCAGCTTCGAAAAGGCAGTGTCCGATAAGTACCCTTACAATTTTTCCTAAATCACGCTTCCTTAGTGTGAACAAGATCTTGGATCGCGTCAAGCTCAGCTCAGGCTATACAGACATAGGCCTGCTCACACATTCTCTCCCTTGTTCCAGTTGGAGAGTTGTACCTTACCTTGCTAATTCGCTTGCCCTGCAATTTTCCTCAACGTCAGTGTCAGAGTGTCCAGTTCATGACCTCTTCAATCGCTATAACTTCAGCCTGGTACACGCTGCAGTAATCAGGTAGACGAAAAGATAAACTTACGTTTAATCCCCGACAGAACACACCAGCGCCCACTCTCCCATCGAGCTTTGAACCGTCGGTGAAGAATTTAACTCTCCCGGTCTCCATAATGAAACGATTCTTCCAATCCTCTCTAGAGGAAAGAATCACCTTAAAACGCTTGCCACAGCACAAAAGAGGTGTTATATAATCCAAATTCACCAAGTCATCCCTCACAGAATTGGCCGTATTGATCGTCATTTGCTTACCGATAATATCCAACGGGAGAAGGTACAGCGTAACCTCCAAGGTAATAGTTAGTGGGGGTCGTTTTCAACGCCCCACTAATGAGCAAACAGGCAGCCTGCTGCACCTTCGCCATCATGTTCCTATATGATAATTTCTCCAAAGCTTGCCACCATACACTTAAACCATACAGTAGTGCGGGCCTTACCACTGTCATGTAAAGCCAGTGCACCAGCTCCGGTTTCAGACCCCATTTCCTTCCAATGGTATTTCTGCAAGAATAGAGTGCCACAGTGGCTTTCTCCACTCTTTCTATTGAATTTGGTTTCCAACTGAGCTGACTGCCGAGTAGGATCCCCGGGAATCTCTTACCTTTTAAACTTGTTGGGACCATTACCAGAATTTTATATCTCCTAGTCAAACGGACCATCTCTATTTTAGATGGTTAATCGCCAATCCACATCTTCTGGCTCAACCCGCGATAATTGATAATGCATTCTGCATCACATCTCTGATTTTACATAGGTACTTCCCCGATACAGCTATCGCTATATCATTGGCATAAGCAACCACACCTATTCCTTCCCCCTCCAGTTCCAATAGCAGTCCATTGATTGTTACATTCCAAAGAAGGGGAGAGAGGACACCTCCCTGGTGTGTTCCCCGAACAACCCACCTTCTAACGGAGACTTCCCCCATCTTCGCTATAACCCTTCTGCAACCTAGCAGGTGATTAATTAGCCTGGTTCCAGGGTATTCAATCTCAAGTGGCAACAATCCTTTCCTAATTGCCTCCACCCTCACGTTGTTGAAAGCGAGAACGAGTATTCTTGAAAATCTAGTGACCTCAATTTTCCGAACCAAGGTATGTAACCACGAACTTACCCTTTTGGTACGCATGTTGAGACTGTGCCCAGCTTCTGCGTATAATTCTCGAACGAATATGGGCATCCAGCAGAAAAGATGACAGAGATATTGGTCTCAGTTCCTTAGGGTTGCTGTGCGGACTTCTACTTGCCTTCGAACATCACCCAAGCCTCTCTCCATTTCTTCGGGATGTACCCCAGCTTCAGACATCTTTTGAAGATAACCTCCAGCCAGGTAAGTGAGACCTCCGAGTTTTCTGAATTTCTGCTGGCACAATCCCATCCGTACCAGCTGTATTAAAGGGCTTAAAACTTTTAATAGCCCATTTTGTGTTCCATGTACTCAGAATATCCTCTGTACACATCAATTGAACGCCACAGTCAAATCTAGACCCGCAGTCAACGAAAGGCCCCGCAATCGACGCATCCTCACTACCCGGGAAGTGAGTTTCCATCAAAAGATCAAGAGTCTCTCCACTAGAACCGTCCATTCGCCATCTGGTTTTTTCAGATAGCCTGGAACAGCTGGACTAGTAGAAAGTATTTTTCTTTAGCGCGAGGTATCCCAAACCCCTTCCATTCTATCACAGAAGAGCCTCCATAAGCAGACTTTCCGGCACTACGCAAGTGTCGTGGTTCACGAAACAGGTTTTCGCTTTCCCCTCAGTTTTGTTAATGGGCAAGCTTTCCTCATAGAGGTATGGCAAGCCCTAGTAAGAGTGTCCACCATTGAATCCAGATTCCTACAAGTGTCGGGGAGAGCTGGGACTCTGGATGGAATCCTGTCCTCCAATACCTCCCTATCTATATAGTCGCCATACTATCTTTTGGAGATTTCTGAACACGCACTGATTTGTAATTTGGAGTTTGAGCTTAAATGTTAGGTACCGATGGTCAGAGAAGGAATGCTCTTTCGCCATCCTCCATTCCCTGATCATAGGTGAAATAAAATCGGAGGCCAGAGTAACATCCGGAACCTCCTATCTATTGCTAATAATAAAGGTGGGTTCCCGACCTATATTACTAATAATGAGGCTAGTTCTAAAAAGAAAATCGGAAAGTAACTCACCCCTATCATTGATGTCCGAGCTATCCCAAATGTTATGATGCGCGTTCGCATCACACCCTAGGATAACTCCCATCTTCCTCCTATCCGCATCCCAAACAAGTGACCCCAGTAAATCTGGCGGCACTGGCTTCTCCCGGCCCATGTATGCGGCTGCAAGACAGAATCTCCTCCTCTCCGTCTCTATACAAAACGCAGTTATGTGTCCATTGCAATGCTGCGGGAGTAGAAAAACATTTATATTATTTTCCACCAGTATACATGATCTGCTCTCTCTGGTCCTACAAGCGTAAACAATGGTGTACCCCTTCGCTCGCAAACTACATATTTTGTTGTTTCTAATTCAAGGTTCTTGGATCAAAACTATATTCTCCCTGACTTAGCAATTCTGAGAAGTGGCGCCACCGAAGCTTCCTTGGAGTGATGTAGATTTATTTGCACAAACCTGATCATTATACTCACCTTATCGCGACAGCCGTGCTACATCGGTTAATTGGACCCGACGGAGTCAATGGTATCCTCCGTCTCACTCCCTCCGCAGTCCCTAAAGTTAAGAAGGTCCACATCTCTCTTTTCAAAGTCCGATGTGTTCCTCTCTCTATGCTAGTGATAGTCGATCTCTAAGATCCCTAGTTAGCCTCTCACTTGGGTTCGCCAGTAGCTGACTCGTCGAACTTCCCTCAACCGGCTGGACTTCCCTTTATCGGGCAGCGCGGTGCTTGGTTTTACCACGACCTCGACATTTCTAAACACCTTAAGGGTGACAGAGCCGAAGCCAAAGTTTATAACCCCCTTGGTTTTTGACAAGGGAGCCAGGGATTCCTTATTGATTATCATAATTGATAATCTGAAACTGCCCTTGGGCTCCTCCTGATTGACAATCCTCTAGACCATTGCCCTAGGTCTGCTCGGTAACACCTCCTTCGGAACTGCCCTGAGCTTCGCTCCTAGCCATACCTCGCCTACCTTCTTGATCGTCGTTCTAGACAAGAAGGCTGACCTTTGATCGGCACACGCGGTCAGTTTCAGCTGTCGCTGATACCATCCCGCGTCCCTACAAATTGGCTGGGATCCCGGATGTTGTTCAAGGAGTTTCAGGAAACCTAGGTTCAGTGTGTTAAACACTAACCTCCATTTTTCCCTAGTGGTGCTCCCCTCCTCATGGCTCTCGTCCACGACGGCTAGCACCACCTCCCCTTCCTTTACGATGTCGCTGAAGACATTATGCCCCTTCGGCGACTGTCCCACATGCTGCTCCTCACTAGACCACTGTCTTTTAGACGCAAGGTCCTTCTTACGTGCATTGCTCCACTTGGCTATGCAACTTTTTGTCCAGTCTGTTGTAACAGACTTGCTCTGCTCTTCCGTCCATTGCTCCTCCGGGACTGTAGCCAGTCTGTCAAAGACACAGAAAACCGAACGCCCCGTCCTGTACCTCCAAACCGAAGGAGCAATGACTTTCTCCTCGTTCTAGCTCAATCAACCTCCCAAGCCTGTTCATTACCGATGCTCCATCGGTGCTTATACTTACTTAATTGTTTAATTTATTTTTAATTAGCTCAATACACTTTTTTAAATTCCATATTTTTTTAAGAATCGACGGTTTCTTATAGAAGTCCAATAATCAATCATTAAAATAAAATTATAAAATTGTATTTCATTTAGAAATTATTTAAAAAAACATCGACCTGGAACACTAAAAATACTCTGTTCACATATTCTGAGTCAAAAAATGGACAGAGGAATATATTGTGTCCAACGCCCAACTTTCTTATATTTACATAAATCTCTGTGCTCGCCCAGGTTCATCCCCCAAACTGACAAAATAGTTTTGTTTACTTTAGATAAGTTAATTTAATTGTTTGAATTGAAATTAATGTAATATGTGTACGGTACCAGTTTTATAAGATTTTGTATTGGCTTGGGATCAAATGGGTTAAAACCCATTTACAATTTTTAATGAAAAACTTCCGTTTCGTAAAAATAGATTAGGTTACACTTTGGGGTAGAACTATGTCCTTTCGCTAGAAGTTATATAAAACGAAACCAAAATCATAATTTTAAATTTTTACGACATATCAATCATAATCAATCAAAATGTTCTCAAGTTTTATTTTAGGAAATATATCATAACTAACAGAAATATACTTTACCATAAAAGTATTCAGGCATGGAACAAAACAGCAAATTATTTATATCCGGAAAATCATCTACCAATATTATTAAAAAGTAATAAGTTCGTTCTATAAATTTTATGAGAAATCCTATCAAAAATAATATCCATCCCTTTATGTTGGGGTCAGCCGTAAATTTGTAAAAACAATTTGGTGGTGATAACAGCGGGGCGAGTAGATCGCAACGAGTACTCAATAAAATCGATTTTATCTGATAACAAGTTCTTTACAAAGAAATCTAAAAAAGATTGTAGTTTCTAAATTGGTTAACCAAGACGCTTTGTACAACTTAACATTTGAGTGAACTGAAGTTTCCATTAACAGTTTCATATGCTTTTTAAAATATGACGGCTTATTAAATAAGCACATCAACAGCAATCCTTGATACTGGGTGGGATAATTAAAATGGAGTCGAAACTACCTCCAGATCTTTCGATTCACTCTCAAATTCCAATTGCAAATCTGCTTCGCTGAAGTGAGTCTTCGAAAATAGTTTTCCTCCTTGCAGGTGCTGAAAAAACTCCTCAACTGTCGGAATTGGATACTGGTCGATGCAGATTTAAAGACTTACCGTGACCTTAAAATCTTTGCAGACTGACTAAAATGTTCTTACCATAGCACTACATCCAAGTTTGGTTCCAAACTTGCAACACCAATGGCTCCTGTTCAAACTCGGCCTCGGAAGACTTCCAGTTGGCTCGAAAAAGTTTTCAAAATTTTGAACAATTTTAAAATGTTTTGACAACATCCACCTAATTGACAACGTTATTGGATTAGTCGATCACCACCCTTTTGAGATCGACTTGACTGATCACTATTTCTCGATGCGCATATCGATATTCGGCATTCAAAAAATCGCGTGACTCACGGTTTCCTTATTTGGTCGAGCAGTATTTGATTGGGCAATTTTGTGCGTCTAACAGTAAAATTTGTGCAAAATGTATTTTGGGAGATAATGTGGGATTTTGGCGTGATTTTCACACCAGAAATAACATAGATCAGTTTAATCATTAGATCATATGTTTTGCTTTAGTTTAATTGTGCAAAACTGTGCATGCCAAAATCAATTTAGTTCTCCTCCAGAATTGGTCAGGGTTTTAACGGCTTTATCTTCCCATTTACATGCATTATGCACAAAATCTGTTAAATTAGATCAACTATGTAAGAAAAAATCGTACTTTTAGATGTATATAACCTGATAAGACCAGGATTCACTCCATATTAGCCAGGATTGGGAAAATAAAACCCTTAATTCCACCCTATATTTAGAACTTTTGAAATTTTAAAAATACACCTAATGAATGATTTTTGAAAATCGCACATTTTATTAATGAAATCATTTAAACTGATTGTACTGAACATACTGATCAAGTTTCATGATTGAATCTACTTCCCATCAGCTAGAATCACCCGTATAGCAAGCCCCCATTTCATGAAATGGGTGATTTCTGAAAATCCGACCTTTCATTAATGGAATCACTTAAACTAGAACTATTGAACATTCCAATCAGATTTCATGATTGTGCCTACTAACCATCAGCCAGATCGGCACATATACCCATTTATATGCGGGTGATTTCAAATTAGGGTTGAAGGCAGAGTCTTGTATGTGGGATTCTGGCTGATGGGCAGTAGGTTCCATCATGAAATTTTATCTGAATGTTAATTTTCTACTCGTTTAAGTGGCTTCATTAATAACCTGATCTTTTGAAATTAGGGTTAAAATGGGGTTTCCTACGAGTGATTCGGGCTATTGGGAAGGAGATACAAGCAGTTTAAGTGGTTTCATTAATCAAAGGTGGGATTTCCAGAAATCACAATACATAAAATGAATTTGAAAAATTTAATTGATTGATTGATTGATTGGACTGAAGAACCGGGCCTATTTCTACAGCCTGTTTACACATAACAATAGGAAGGATAGGAAAGGTTTTTATTGGGATGGAGAGACCTGGTTTCAAACACCTAGCGATTGTACGGCACAACACAATTCTAAACTACTTTTAATCTAATAGAGGAAGGATAAAGGCTTAATAGGTTTAATGGATAACGATGGTATTGAACTTCAACAATTGTTTCTCTAAATCAGCAACCTGAGAACAAAATATTATTATTTCACGTACATTTGGAAATTTCCTGAAATAAAACTCAGCATTACTTTTCGATTTCCTAACCAAAATTGATTGATTGAAGCAGCCCAGTTACAGACACCTAGGTAAAGCCGATAGTTAGTAACTATATGACAACACCATCCTAACCTACACAATCAACAATTAGTATTTCAAAGAAATATTATTTCACAAGCTTCTTTAGATTCCTGAAATTTAATATATTTTCCGGCTTCTTAAATAATTTAAACAATTATTAATTTAATCCTCCTACAACCCCACAACTTGAAATGAATTTCCTGAAACCATAATTATTTGATTTATAATAATAATAACTCTAAAATCTATTAGCATTTAATAATTCCATTGCAAACTGGCAGTGCTATAAAAGAACTCAATAAACATATTCTAATTAAACCTAAAAACATACTGTATGCTAATTATAAAGGGTGTCTCAGCAAGAGCGCCGGATTTAATTTTAAAGAAAACAAATTTATTTTTGAATTAACACATTCACGGACACCCACTGCAATTGCAGTATACGCATAGCTTTCCAATGGGTCACCACTGCTATGACAGTACAATTTTATTTTCTCTTTGTATTTTCGTTGTTTTGTTTTATGAGAATTAGCTCTTCTCATTTGAATTGTTTTTTCTCTTTACATTATCAAAATATACCATCTGTACTTACTCGCTTTTGTTTTAATGCCACGAAATGAAGTACATTGTAGTACCTATATTTCCGTCTTACTCTGGCAAATTAATGACACAACTGCAAATGCAGTGGTAATATAAAACACGTTAGTATACAAAAAAGTGTCGAGTTGAGCAGACGGATTTTATTGGTGTTTTTTTTATGAATATTGTAAAATGGACTGCTACGACGAGAAGCAACGGCGACTATTGGCTTTATTTGAAGAATTAGATAGTGGTGGTTCCGAAGAAGAAATTGACTTCTCTACGGATGATAGTCTTGATGATCCCGTTATATCGACAAAGGCAGTAGCAGTGGCAAAGAAAATAGTAAAAATAGTGACAGTTTGCCGGATGTGAAAACGAAATAGATGGGGATACTGTTCCGCAAGAACCAGGTGAACATATGGAAGAAGAAAACATCGAAGAACTTTGGACATCAACCGTAGCGAGAGAAACAAAATTGTGAGTTCAAAGAAAATACGGTAGGTTGCCAAATAAGTGGGAATTCGCCGAGGGAGGTGTTTGACATTTTTTTTGATGGTGAGTCGTTCAAATTATTATTAGTTTCAACTAATAATGCGTATGGCGAAAGACTGTGCAGTAAAGAGCACAAGACTCGATTTTCGAAATCTGCAAAATTCATGCCAGTTGCTATATTTGAAATGTTAAAATTTATTGGCCTTTGCCTTTGGAAGGGGCGAAATTACGAAACCTTTTTCAAGACATCCATTATATCATCACCCAGTTTTTCCATCACCATGTCAGGACGCCGATTTGAGCAGATTTTGAGATGTTTGAACGTTAATCCACAATTAGGCGAAACTCACTTAAATAAAATAAATTCATTTATTTAATCAAAAGTGTCTGGAAGCAAATCAGCCGAACCAAAATCTTTCATTGGATGAGTCGTTGTTACTATTTCGGGGCAGATTACATTTTAAGCAAAATATTTAAAATAAATAATAAAGTTTTATGAGCTTTATAATCCAACTGGCTTTGTTTTCAATTTGAAAATATATGTTTGACGGCTCCATATTTAGGAAAAGGACGCATGTGTTCATGGACAACTATTATAACAATATAATGTCCAACATATTGCTGTCTCATAGAACACATACTTGTGGCACTCTACGTAGCAATCGAAAGGGGAACTCGAAAGAGCTAATCCAAAAGAAGCTTAGTAAAGATGATCAAAGATTTGGGTCAGAAAAAGGCTGTTTATATCTCCAAATGGAAGGATAAAAGGGAAGTCCTTTATCACCCAGAAATGGTTACTACAACAAATAGTTATGGTAAAGAGCGGAAGAAGCCCGTCAAAATTGAGAAATATAATCAAAATATGTCTGGAGTCGATAGACTGGATCAATTAGTGTCATATTATTCGTGTCCTCGGAAAACCGTAAGATCCGTATTTAAATCCTATTTTATTTACAAAAAAAAAGTTCCAAAAATAACGTTCGTGCTATTTCGGGGTCACCTATAGGTTCCCTCCTCAACATTGAAAATACGAGCAGCAGACACCGTCTACCAGCAAACCTAATTGTGGATAGTCCAATAATGTCAAAAATTCATTTCCATCCGGCCAACATTCGCATAAGAAAAACTTATTTTCGCTATTGCAAATATTGCACACTAGCCAAAAAGCGAAAGCAAATCGCATATCAGTGCAAGCAATGTCCCGAAGCAATGTCTCTTTGTTACCTTTGATTAGAATTTTAATTAAAAATTATTAATTTTCAATAAACGACTGAATGAATGGTGGTTCTTATTACACTTCAAATGCAGTATTGCTTTATTATACATTACACTCCTCCCAATGGGCCAGTTACTGTATTTGCAGTACTATACTGCTAAAACTGTAGTGTCCTATAGTCAACAATAATTTCCATGGGGAGTCACTACTGCATTAACAGTACTGTTTGCAAAAAAAGTTAGCAATTGCAGAAAATTTCTAAAAATATTTAAAACACGAGACTTCAATCAGATTTAAAATATCATCAATAATACCGGACTTATGGCATGTGATATTCTGAGTAGTCGCCGTGTAAAAAGGGTGTGCGCGAATGTGTTAAGCAAACATTTTTATTTCAACATAAAGAGAAATAGTTCCGATTAAACGTGAAATATAACATCAGGCAAATGGCCACCATGAAACCTCTGACACAGGGTTATTTTTTTGTTGAAATTTTGAATAACGTTTTCGCGTAAATGTGGCTGTATCTCACCAATTACGCGCCGTATTTCCTCTTTAAGATGTTCAACTATTTCAGGCTTATTCGCATACACCTTTTCCTTCACATAGCCCCAAAGAAAAAAGTCCATCGGTGTTAGATCGCACGATCTTGATGGCCAATGTTGACCGCCAAATCGAGAAGTGACACGGCCTGAAAACTTAGTCTGTAGTAACACCATTGTTCACGTGATGTGTAGCAGGTCGCATCGTATTTTTTTGGAAAAACATGTCCTCCACCTCAATAACATCCAATTCGGGCCACAAAAACTCTGTTAACACTTTGCGATATCACACTCCATTAACAGTTAGCGCATTTCCAGCCGCATTTTCAATTAAATACGGTCCAAATACTCCGCCAGCCCAAAATGCACACCAAACAGTTACTCACGGTGGATTCATTGGTTGTGTGAGTATCACACGAGGATTTTCAGCACCCCAAAACCGAGAGTCTTGCGAATTTACTCGACGGATAGAGTTGAAAATGTGCCTCATCTGGAAAAATGATTTTCTTCGAAAAATGCGCATTAATTTGATGATGTTCCAACACCCAATCAGCAAATTCACAGCGCTGCGCATGGTCCCTTGGCTTGATTTCTTGCACCAATTGAACCTTGTACGCGAGCAAATGAAGATCTTTTACCAAAATTCGTTGCATAGTGCTTCTGGAAAAGTTTAATTCTTGACCACGATGCCGAATCGAAGTTCCTGGATTCTAGGCCATAGATTTCCTTACTGTGGCTATATTTTCGAGTGACCGACAACGAAGAAGCATGTGAAGTTATCCAAATTTTTCATCCCAGGAATTTTTTTTATTATTATTTACACGAAACTATTCTATTCCATCCCAGTTTTTTTTTTATTTGTTGTTCATGTAATACAAATTCATCATTGGGAATAAAGAATTGGGTTTTGGCAATAATAATTTTGTATATTTTAAGTTCGAGATAACAATACGCCATAATATTATAGTTTAAAATATTAAGGGTAACTTATAATGAGGACCTCAGTGCCAGCCGTATGTTAGGATTGGCACAATCTTCCAGCTTCGATATGGCCGCATATAAATTTATATGAAAATCGTATATAACTTCCAAACCCTTCCTGGGCCGGAAATAGCGATTGACGTTTTGAGATGGTACTTAATTAAGTGATTGCTGACCACGTGGGTAGCACCCGCCGTATGTTCAAATTTGAGTAAATGGCCAAGTTCCAATATCTCAGGTTAAGTTCAATAAAAATTTGTATCTCCTAAGAACATTCTAGGCCGGAAATGATTTCTGATGTTTTGAGTTGGTAGAGGTAAGTGTAAACTATGGTGAGCACCCCAGTCATTTGCGGCCTAGAATGTTCTTAAGAGATACAAATTTTTATTTAACTTAACCTGATATTTTGGCTCTTGGCCATTTACTCAAATTTGAACATATGGCTGGTGCTGACCACTTGGTCAGCAATCACTTAATTACGTACCATCTCAAAACATCAATCGCTGTTTCCGGTCAAGGAGGGTTCGGAAATTATAGATGATTTTCATATAAATTTATATGGGACCATATCGAAGCTGGAAGATTGTGCCAGTTTTCCAATTGTACACAGGCAGTTCCTCTAAATTGAAAACCGTCCCATGATGTTTAAATATTTCTATATATTCTTCGGGCTGCAAAATAGTTTCTTTACGTTTGACAATTTTCTCAATCCGTCCAAATATTCGATCGGGAGGTATAAAAAAGTGCCATTGGTGTCGGAAAAGTTATGGTAACGCGTTTGATTTGTTTTGGGGCATTGTTTAGCCATTTCGTGACCCATACAAATCATGGAACGGTTCTTATTTTGTCCGCCACATCCGTCGCAAAAAAGTTCCACAGAATCAACTTAGCTCTTCATAATTTGTGAGATTTAACTGGTGATAAACTGTCGACACAATTTCATTGGAACCGTTTGGTCTCTTAGTTTCATTCCATGTGAAAGAAAAAATATTATCCCATGATTGTCGAAACTTTGATGGGCCTTGGCATAATGTGAAATTATATTGGTAGAGTTGACGTAAAAAATAAGCTGACTGGCCAGGAATTTTCCGTAGAATCTGATTTTGTTGGTAGTTAAACGAGTATACCACTTCACACCACGTAGTTCCTCATAAAATGCTTTCGCTCTTAATTTATGAATGTGCAATTCAGTCATTGCTTGTCGCTTCTTTACGGGCTCGGTTGTATTTTTTATAGTTTCCTTTAAACATAAACACCTAGAACAAACATCGGTTGATGGAGAAAAATTTGAACGTTGAAAATTTTCCGATAAAACTCATATTTCTCGGAGTTAGTTGTATTATCAATGTTATACTGTTTCCAAAGCGCTGTGATGCTCCAATCGTAATCGGTAGATACTGCTTAGTAATGTTCGAGTTTCGGCAATAATGTGGCTGTAACGTATTTAAATTTCTAATAAATTGAATTACCGAATCGGATTTATTTTTGAATATTTGAAATCTTGAAATTGTCGGCAAATTCTTTGTAGACGGAACTTTCATATTTTTAAAACATCTAAAATAAATGTTTGGCATACCTTAGTATTAATCATTCGTCTGTTTCCACGTAGTTTCGGAATTTGATAATTCGTTTTCGATACTTGCTTTCTTGAAGGCCCATTTGTTCGAACTGGAGCAGATGTAACGCAAAATTTTAGGATGTAATAATCTTGTTCAATTTTTAGATTATTTTCATGAAACTTTTGGTGAAATCTACGTGTGTCTTGCATTGACAAAGCATTCCATTTGAAACTCGACGTTATTCGGTGATTGCAATTTGGTTTGATTGGTAAGGATTTTGCAGAATGTCTAGAGTTTAACCAACGACATATTTTTACCCCATTATACAAACATCATTTTATTTACCTTAAATTTTTCTCTTTGTCCTAAACCAATTTTCCTTGTGTTGATGACTTTTCCTACCTTTCCCTGGTTCGGGCAACACGGCTTTTCAATCGACACGCTCAGACTCTTCAAAATTCATTATTTAAGTTTTAAAAAAACACTAAACTTACAATATTACTGCACAGAACACTAAACGTTTAAATGATTGATTCAACAGGCAGCCTAACACTGAATTGAAAAAGATCGTTTTAACACGTAAGGACTACTAAAAACCGTTACTTTAACTCAATATTACGCATTTTATTGTCACACTACCATATTGTTTACACATACATATGTATTTAAGAGTTAACTAAAGTAATATTCAAAATAAATTCACGTTATTATTCAATTATGCAGTTATTGTTGTTGGTCAAACGAACATTTAGAGAATATTGCAAATAAACGTCTCATTGTGATATACGAGTAGGATATAGGCAGTTTTGACGTGGGTAACTGCAGCAGGGAAACTTTCGAATTTCAAAATGAAACTTTGCATACCTAATTAGTGCTCACGGGAAAAAATTAGTGCTAGTCCAGGAGCCGAAAAAACGGGTAAAGAAAATTTCAAATTTCGCCTGAAAGGCGGAATAAATAAAACCCAATTCCTAGAAAAAAAAACCAGAAATAATTTAAGCCTAATTTTAAAACTTTCTAAAGGCCGCTAAACTGATGAAATTTTTGCTTATCATAGAAATATAATTTTCATAAATGTTCATTCATAAATCGAGGAAAATCAGACCAACCCCTGAATGATACTACGAGTATATTAAAAAACAGAGATATATCGTTCAATAATATTTGTGTTGAACAACAAATTAAACAATAGAAATAAAATGTTCTAAAATCCAAGTCATAAGCAATTCAGAAAGTATATTACTGTCAGGTATGTTCATTGTCATCCCAAAAATATAGTGGCTGAATTTGTGTTAATCCAGAATTGGCCTAATTCCATTGAACAACAACGACCGTTTCCCGAACAATTTTCTGACAAAAAGTGTTTTAGAAATCAAGTTGGCACTTCTGATTGCATATTCCTATCAGGTATGCTCATTGCCATTCGAAAAATATAGTGGCTGAATTTGTGCGAATGTATTTGTTGAAAGTCTTTCTACTAGTGATTTTGTTCATTTCTACTGTCGAAAGTCTACTTTCCAAAGAGTTTAAGGAAGGGTTTGCGTTTTGGGGTTCACTTATTGCGGATTGATATTTGACCTGGAGGCACGTTAGATCTCGGACTTTCGAAGGAGTGCCCCTTTCTAGGCTTGAAAATCCTACAGCGTTTCCCGATTTAGTTCGTCGATATGAAAAGAAAAAAAACACAAAAATGTGAATGTTGATATTGTTTTTCGGTCTTGATATGTTCGGCAAAGTTGTTTGTCTTGGCTTGCGCACCAACTTTGCTGAAAGAAGCAAAACGAAAATCTTAATGGTTCAAGAGCTATCAACGTGAAAATGAGGGTATATTTTGACAATTTTTTGACTCTTGAGAGCCAAAACATGACGAAAGCGATATCTCAAAAACGGGGACTAACTTTGAAATGGGACTAGCACCATTGAATTCAGCATACTTGAATTAGGTTTACCCTGGGTGCCCATATTGTCACAAAAAAAAGTTTGCGATTCAAACACAGTGTTATCTATTATCTATATCTTTCTATATGAATTGGTTATAAATTTATATTGAGCTAAGGACTTTTTCTCCTTATATGTGTGTGTAATACATTTATTGGTCCTTCGGACCGGATAGTAGGAAAGGAATCCGGTACCTACATACACAACAATTCGGACTGCGTACAGCAAATTGGATTATAAATTGCAGAGTTGGCATTTTCACAGAGCACGAGGTGTAAAATATTAGTCAAACAACCACGCTACGCAGTAAGGCATATAAAAATCCAGTACCACAGTCACAACGGAAATCATTTGGATCGCGAGTAACTGGACATCTAAATCATAAATTTAATAATCAGCTAAGTATACCTTTTATATTTTAATAACGGTATAAGTTAATCGAGTGTGAGACAGGAGAAACGTATGTAAAGACTGCACATAGTGCTACATCGTATGACGATTTGAAAGTTAGACTCGATCGAATACAAGAGGCAAAAATGGATTTGACTGAAATTGAAAATGAAATGTTCAAATTAAAGCCAGATGAGCCAAGTGATGTAGAGTTAGTATCCGAACAGTATTATTATATAGTAGCAAGACTAAATGCATTAATTAGAGCGAAGCCTTCCGGTTCACCCACTAATCTTAAATAGTTTCAATACCACGTTTTGCCAGCCTCCAATATCTGAGTTCAAGTTACAACCATTTACCATACCTTATTTCGATGGTATAAATATGAGTAATGGCAATCATTCCATGATTTGTTTAAATCCACAATCCATGAAAAGCCTGGTCTTTCCCCATCACAAAAATTTCAATATTTAAAAGGACTATTGAAGAGAGAAGCCAGCGCTCTAATTCTCCATTTTAGAGTGGATGATGCAAATTACATAGAAGCCTTTCAACGTTTATGTAAACGTTACGATAAGAAACGTTATATTATTAACACATTTGTACAGTCTTATATCGACCAACCATCAATCACTAACGCCACCTCATCCAATATAGCTGTAATTCACGATAAATGTGATGAAGTAGTTCGTAGACTCAAGGCAATTGGATCAGAAGCAGAGAAACGTGATCCCTGGTTAATATACTTGGCTCTCCAAAAGCTAGGTCCTGAAACTCAACAGATGTGGCGGGTCGAAACTGCAGAGAAAGATTTTCTCAAAATTCAAGAATTTTTCGACTTCCTTAGTGTTCGTATGGACTCACTTCAAGGCGTCAAACCAGAACCAAAATTAAGACCAAAGAGTCTCGCCAAAAATACAGTTAAGGTATTATATGCTGGTTCTGCAACTCCGTGTGTGGGATGTAGGATTACAACAGACCATAAACTGTACAGCTGCAAACAATTTCTAGATCTAAGTATTGCAAATCGCAGGCAGTTGGTCAAGACCAATGGGGTTTGTTTTAACTGCTGCAGCGCTAAATACCAATCATATCAATATAGATCTAAGGCAAGATGTTCCGAATGCAATAAGCGGCATAATAACTTACTTCATATTCCTGAGGTTCAGAATACTAACGACATACCAAAGAGTAAAGAAAGTAGAAGCTTTTGTAAATCGTCGGCGCCTTCCAAGAAATAATTGCCGCGTCTCTATAAGGGGTGTAAGTGATAAAAATGCAGGAGTCTCAAGGGAAACCACGGACCTAACATTAGGTTCAAGGATCAAAAACAATTTCCGGCTAAACATAAAAGCATTGATTCTTCCTAAAATATCGTACTATGAACCATCACGAATGGTAGAACAATCGTGTTTGATGAAACTCTCCATTCTACAAATGGCAGATCCAGATTTCCTTGAAACCAAGAACGTGGATATTCTCATAGGCAGAGACTATTTCTTTGACTTATTATGTGATGGGCAAGTACGAAACGGTACCATGATGATAGCACAAAATACGAAATTGGGTTGGGTTGTTACTGGTGGTCCAAATGTTGGTGAAGGAAGTCAAACACAAACAAGCTTATTAATGGATATCGATGCGAGTTTAAGACGCTTTTGGGAGATAGAGGAGACACAAGAGACGAGGGTATTAACACAAGAAGAAACTACGTGCATTCAAAAATACCAAGAAACAGTGTCAAGAGCCGCAGACAACAAATATGTAGTTGGTTTACCATTCCGAGAGGAGGCACAGCTGGGACAATCAAGACATATGGCATTAAAACGATTCACCGCTTTAGAAAATAAATTACAAAAAAATAATATCCTAAGTAACGAATATAAGAATTTTTTGAAAGAATATGAGGCACTTGGACACATGACTCAAGAGTCAAATCCATCCACACCAGGCTACTATCTACCACACCATGCCGTTTTCAAGACAGGAAGTACCACTACAAAGATGAGGGTTGTGTTTGACGGTTGCGCAGTGACAACAAACGGGAAATCATTGAACGATACACTCTTAGTCGGTTCAACTTTTCAAGATTCTTTATTTAGTACATTATTACGTTTCAGAAAGCACCAGCTAGTCTTCACGGCGGACATAGAGATCTGTTCCGTCAGATATGGGTTCGAGATAAGGACAGTTCATTTCAAAGAATCTTATGGCGAACAACTCCAACGGATGAACTTAAATCATATCGATTACGAACCGTAGCCTATGGGACCACTTCTGGACAATTCCTAGCAACGCAAACTCTACATTAACTAGCAGAAGATTACAAGAATCTACATGGATGACTTAATGTCCGGTGGAGATAATCTAGAAGAAATAAAGGGTATAATAAAACAACTTATTACGTTACTAGCTCATGGTGGTTTTTCCTTAAGAAAATGGACGCCAAATAATGAGGAACTAATGAGGTCGATTCCAGAAGATATTAAAGAAATAACCGCGCGCACTATCACAGAAAAGGACGATGTCACTGTAAAGATTCTGGGTTTAGAATTTAATTCATGCTTTGATTATTTTCAATTTAAGGTTTCTTTAGATGAGTGTACACAGCATACAAAACGAACACTATTGTCAGAAGCTTCAAGGCTGTTCGACTCAATGGGCTGGCTATCACCTACTACCATTGCAATCAAAATTCTCTTTCAAACATTATGGTTGGAGAAACTGGAGTAAAAATTTAAACTCACACATCAAGTTTGAGCTCCATGGTTTTTCGGATGCCTGAAGTACTTATAGTGCCGTCAAGTGCCGTCATATATAGTAGAGTGCATGTTGGTGGACTATACAAGACTAGTATTGTGGTGGCAAAAACAAAGATCGCTCCGATAAAGACTGTTAGTTTACCTAGGTTGGGATTAAATTGTGCTCTGCTGCTAGTTAAACTAATGAACGCAGTAAAGATATCGCTAGCAGTTAATATTGTACCAGATACGTTTTATTGGACTGATTCACAAATAGTCCTGGATTGGCTATCCAGTTCACCAAGAATATGGAAGACATATATAGGAAACCGAACTGCAAAAATACTGGAACTTAGTAGTAGAAATCAATGGTTTCATGTGGAGTCGTCTAGTAATCCTGCAGATTGTGCCTCGAGAGGCTTGATGCCACCAGAACTAATTGGATTTGATTTGTGGTGGAACTGCCTGGCTTCAAACCACTCCTATGTACATTGACAACGTTGGCGATATAATGGAGGAGCGGATAAAGGTGGTTAATATACATGTGCTAACCGATGAAAATGTCCTTCGCTTTACTGATAAAATACGATATATAAACGAAAGTGCTGAAAAAAGGGAGTTGTCATTTCAACATGCATTCAATTCAGAGGAAATGGAAAGGGCTTTATTCCTTTTTATAAGAGTAGTGCAAGAGGAAAACTTCGTCAATGAAATTCAAGCAATAGAACAAGGTGGTGGAATAAGCAAAACTCAAAAATAATAAACTTTTCTCCATTTTTGGATAAGTCAAAGATTCTAAGAATTGGTGGAATATTGGAACATGCAAACTTACCATTCAACATTAAACATCCCATATTACTACCATTTAAGCATAGATTGACAGAATTAATCATCAGAGACGAGCACTTGAGAAGTTTACATGCGGGTCCAACTTTACTAATCAATATCTTAAAGGAGAAGTACCACATTATCAGATGTAAAGAAGCAGTGAAACAAGTTACACAACAGTTTGTAAAATGTAGGCGCTTTAAAGCAAGACGGCAGGAACAACTTATCGGTGACTTACCTTCGTGCAGGGTTACCCCAACGGGTGTTGATTATGCTGGCCCATACTTGATTAAGACTTCCAAACTCAGAGGTGCCAAACAAACTAAATGTTACTTGGTGGTGTTTGTATGTATGGGAAGTAAGGCTGTACATTTGGAGTTGGCAACAGATTCATCAACCGATTGTTTCATGGCTGTTTTAAGACGATTCCAAGCTAGACGTGGTATATGTAAGACGATTTACAGCGATAATGGATCAAACTTTGTTGGTGCAGCAAGGGAACTGAAAGAGATTAGCAAAATCATGATGTCATCGGAAATACAGCAATATTCAGCAGAACGAGGTACACGATGACATTTAATTGCACCAGCTTCCCCAGATTTTGCCGGCATATGGGAAGCGGCCGTAAAATCAATGAAGTATCATCTCAAATGGGTTCTAGGAGATACAATACTTACCTACGAAGAATTACTTACTCTCTTAGTCCAAATAGAGGGAATGATGAACTCACGGCCATTGTGTCAATCGAACAATGATCTCGATGCTTTGACACCGGGTCACTTTTTAATTGGTCATTCATTATCACTGGTGCCAGATGCGGACTTAACACAAATAAAACAAAACACACTATCACGATGGGAACATTTACAACAAATGGGCCAACACTTTTGGCGACGTTGGCAAACTGAATATTTACTTTCACTCCAGCAGAGACATAAGTGGAAGACCAAAACAAACAATTTAAAGATGAACGATATCGTACTTGTCATGGATGAGACACTGCCGCCTTCGAAATGGTTAATTGGTCGTGTAATACAACTGCATCCAGGCAAAGATTTAGCGATTAGGGTGGTTACACTTAAAACACGGAACGATGAAAAGGCCAATTAACAAACTATCCTGCTTGTTACCACAAATTGACTCGATTGAGTCAACCCCGCCGGAATGTACAGGATCAGCATAACAAATTTGAACCTAAAATAAAATAAAGTTTATTTAATTTGTTAATATAATATAATAAATACTTATCTGTTAAATCCTTTGGAATTTGTTTCGTTTATTGCTGTCTATTGTTTTGGTAGACCTATAATGAAAAATTATGTATGTATATTCACTCATTTGACATTGTTAAGATTCTGTTAATTTATCAGGATCTTTTTCCAATTCATAATTATATGTTTAAGATTAGTTTCCAATTGAATTACCTTTATAAACATAGAATAGATAATAGATTGACATCTATATGTTACTAGGGCAAAGTACTCACAGTTAAGTCCACAAATATGGTAATAATTTAAATTCGGTAATAATTGTAATGAGATTTTGTATTTTTTGGGAATGTAAAATAGAATCATTCTGAAAATCAAACGATAAATAAATTGAATAAGAATTATAAATTAAAATTCGAAGTGTTGTGTATCATTTTTACTTAAATTTGGGTTATATAAGCTGCTGGAAAAAGAATATATTCCAAAATAAACAAGTATTTGGAAAGTACTGTCAATAATCAGGAGTTGGCGTCATCCAAGAAAATCAAAAAAAATTATTATTCCGCATATAAAGCATCGTATTCTACAGCAAATACGATGATTGAACAAATACGGAAACCATTTGTTGTTTCATCTCCAATATATGAGTACCACTACAATACAGCCTTGACTTTTTTTTTATATTCCATTGCAAAAAAAAAATCAGGAAATAGAAAAAAGGAAAATGTTGGGTATTGCAAAAGCAAATATTACAAAAATGGTGTAGAATTTTTATTTGGTTTCATATAACCAGATCCGACCGATGGTCTTCAGGGAGGGAATTTTCACAGAATCAGGAATCAATTCATTTCAATTCAATCCAATCATTATTTTTTCACAATGTTGTATACTAAAATACTGTTGAGAGACTTGTTGATTTTGTATACATGCATAAAGTAGGTTTTAGATGGCTGGAATTTTGAAAATAAAATATGTGGGTGATGGATAACAGACGAGTGAAGCCGCATGGTACATTTATACAAATGAAATAGTGAATATTTCAATGACACACGTGTTTTGTTAAAACCACCAAAATTGATAATACCGTTGACAGACTATGTAGGGATAAGCCAACCGCGATTCTAATACTTTGAAAAGTGTAATTCCATATCCTGCTGTATTTTTTGTAAGCAATGTATATATAACAAAAATAATTACATGAATTTTCTTCGCATGAATTTTATTATGTTATTCAATATTGATACATCACAACTCACACTGTACGATAAAATTCGGACTGTGAATACAAAAAAGATCGGAAACATCCAAATTAATATTTAACACAAAATTTTGATAGAAATATAGGTAGAATGGCGATAACTATGTACAGTTATTGATCCCTTAGCAACCATGGTATACTAAACATTTAATATCCAGAATCATGTAACAGGTAATTTCAGATTCCCCGTACGACACGTTTCAATACGGAAAGCAATTAAAAATAGTCATTACTTTATTAGTAATATGGAACTAATCAACTATCTATAAAGCCACTACTGGTAATATTTTATTATTTCACTGGGAATAAGGAATTGAAAGATTTCTTACTTAACGCTTTTGTCAAAATTAATTTTCATGGCATAGTAAAAATGTATCGCTTATTTTTTTGGAAACCAATTTAAGAATGGTGTATAGGGACGTTAAAACGCAATACATCAGCAATGTGACTCGAAGTCTAGTTTTCGTAAACATAACTGACGAGTACGCTACGGTGTTAACCAGAAGATCAACTTATTGGGCAACTAAAGATTCGGGATGCCAAAGACTTTTGTTTTATAAAGGAACTGCTCAAAATATATCACTTGAGCACTCACGAGAACGGTGCTAGTTGAAGCGAAACAACTTGGTATAATTCGTAAATATGAAATCATAATGCGCCCGTCTCATTAGTTTTAATCAAAATTGTTAGAGCAAAACAAAAGAAACCCGGACTATGAACGTTGCCATATTACTACCGGCATTAACTTATAATAGTTATTATAATTAACCAATTAATGAACGATGCAATATTATTACTGTATTATCGACACTGTACTCACTGCATTATCATTTCTGTCCAGTCTAGTTTAAAATTAAATTATTTGGTTGTCTGAAGATGCTACTGAAGTTAGCCAAAATTATCAGCCGAAAATCCCCTGCATTATCGACAAATTTCGTATCAGGTGACAGTACAAAATTCTGTTGATATTAGCCGAAAATTAATGCTACTGAAGTTAGCCGAAAATTTCACCCGAAAAACCCCTGCATTACCGACATATTTCGTATCAGGTGGCAGTACAAAATTATGTTGATATTAGCCGAAAATTACATGTTATTGTAGTTAACAGTAAATTTTCGCCGAAAAAAATTTGAAAATGAATATCACATAATTCGAATGTTTAAAGGTCATATGAACTGGGTGAAGTTAGACAGACTCGTAATTAGCTGGATCCCATATTTATAATTTGTCGTGTTAGGGGCCAATGGATTTGAGTTGTGGCACTAACAGTTACATAAAATATGGCCTGATTTTTGGCACAGGTGTTCACTGTGCCATAACTCAAATTCATTGGCCTCTTACACGACAAATTATAAATATGGGGTCCAGCTAATTACGAGTCCGTCTAACTTCACCCAGTTCATATGACCTCTAAACATTCGAATTATGTGATATTCATTTTTCAAATTTCAGTAGCATTGTCTGAAAGGACCTCAACAATTTTGTCGGGCCCGGCCCCGTTGCTGTGTTTTCAGGACGTGTTTGTTTGTAAATAGTCATAAACTGTTCGGTTGTTGTAATCATCGAACAATGGATCGAAAATTTGACAGCATAATTAGAGCCGCCAGTTGACAGTTATTTTTTGTGTTAAGGAAAACAAATTGAAATATCTATGCTGCAAAATAAAATAAAATAAGACTTTTCAATATTTTAACGTGAGAAAATAATTGTTTTAATATTTATTTGTGTTCTTGTAAGTATACAACGTGTTTTTAAAATTGTTTTATAAAAAATCTGCCCGTCAGCCTAGGGTACTCAGAGGGCTTCGGCTGTCTCTGTGTACACCTAGGTAACACCAAGGTAGCCGCGTCCTCGTCGCGGGGGGCGGGTGCTGCTTCGACAGTAGCAAAGTGCTACCGGGGACCAAATGCCAGTGGTATAAATTGGCTAAAACAAACAATGAATACAACAAATACGGAATGTAATACCCCAGGTGGTACAGCAGCAGATATGCTGCCAAATCCACACTCTTCGGAGGCAGGCCCAACAGATTCTGGGGTGGGCCAATCATTGTTTAACCCATTTGGACGAAGTTCCAAATTATCAAGATCACCAAGATCTTCAACTGGAAATATATTTCAGTACGAGAAGGAAAATGCCGAACTCCGTGAACAACTAAGAGAAATAAAAGAATTTACCGCTAAATTGAAAGAAGAATTTACAATTTTAAAGAAAGAAAATGAAGAACTCAAAAAAGCAGTTGAAACACGTGCAGAACTTGGGACGACACCTAGCCCAACAGTCGATGATGGCAATAATTCATTCCATACGGATGAAGAAGAATTAGAAAGAGAAACAAATTGGATGTTGAACCGGAATAAAAGACCAAGTAAGAAAAGGAAAGCGCAACACTCACCAGAAATGGCGGAGACTTTACCATCAACTTCAAAAGAGGTTGCCAGAAATCAGTTAATCATCAAGAAACAACTAGCTCTAGAACAACAACCAGCTAAACCGAAAGAAAAATCACCTCCACCAATAAATGTCGTCGGGATATCAAATTTGTCCACTATACAATCGATTATGAAATCGATTACGATAGCCGAGTACAAACTCGTATCTCTAAACAACGGCGTCTGGAAAATTAATGTTGTAGACTCTGAAACTTATAGAGCTTTGGCTACAAAGCTTAATTCCGAGGGGCATCAGTGGTTTACCTATGAGGATAAGAATGATCGCCCAATTAAAGTTATGGCTAGAGGTCTTCACCCAACCTGTGCAGAAGAGGAAATTATTGAGGATCTCAAGCAAAAGGGTTATCAAATAGAAAATGCCGTAAACATAATTAAGAAAAAAAAATCGAAACTGAACAAGGAGTTCAAGTTAACAAAAGAGGGCTTCCACTATTTATGCTCACTTTTAATAACAAACAAAAAGTGGAAGATGTGTATAATATCAAGGCAATACTTAGCATGAGAGTTAAAATAGAGCCATTGAAAAATAATAACTGATTAATACCGCAGTGCAAAAAATGTCAAGGTTTTAATCATACGCAGAAATATTGCCAAAGAGAAATTAGATGCGTGAAATGTGCCGGAAAGCATCATGCTCAGGAATGCCCGGTTAGTAAAAATATTGCTGCAAAATGTGTCAATTGCAATAAGTCACATCCCGCAAACTACCGGGGATGTGAAATAGCTAAGGAGCTACAACGAATAAGAAATAAAACGCGAAAACAAAGTCCAGGAGTATCGGTAAAAAATTATCAAACTTCCACCAAAGAGGAACCTAAACCTCATGCTAGTAAACCGGGAGAACCAAAACCAAAACTGTACTCGCAAGTAGTCATGACAAAACCAATTATTTCGGAGCACACTACTGAAGGTACAGCAGTGCTCCAAAAGATACTAAGAAGCATGGAAGCTCTTAACATTCGTCTAGCTAAACAAGAGAAATGCCTTCAAGCTCTAAGCAACAGGTTAGATAAGCAAGACTCTCTAAATGAAATGAAATCCATGCTCTATTAAAATGATGCAAACAACAACAAATAAAACATTAAGAATAGTAACCTGGAATGCAAATTGGCTAATGCAACATATTCCAGAATTAGAAATTTTCCTAAATACTGAAAAAATAGATACAAGCCTAGTATCGGAAACCCATTTTACTTCAACTTCATATCTTAAAATATATGGGTACAGTCGTTACCAAGCATTCATATAGCAGGAAGGGCAAGGGGAGGATCGTCGGTGGTTATAAAAGAAAACATCAAACACTTTATAGATCTTAAAATTGAAGAGGAATTTATGCAAGTAGTCACCTTAAAAGTATTTATAAATAACAACAAAGAATATAGTGTATCGTCAAAATATCGCCCCCGAAGATATAATTTAATTAAACAAGACTATTGCACGTTATTTAAATCACTTGGATCAAGTTTCATAATCGGAGGTGATTTTAATGCAAAAAACACCTACTGGGGATCAAGAGTAACCTCTAAAAAAGGAAGAGAGCTGTTTGCAGCAGGAAGACTATGCAATTGCGATTTTCATTCTGGAGATCAACCAACTTATTGGCCTACGGATAGAAACAAAATACCCGATATCATTGACTTCTTTATCACCAAAGGTATAGACGAAAACTACATATACTTAGAAAGCAGCGAGGGGATTATGTCGGATCATACGCCTGTTATTATGACAATCAGTGCAACGATTATTAAAAAAACTAGTCCATCTTCGCTAACGAACAAAAAAACCTGCTGGGAGAAATTCCAGAAACTTATTGAGGATAATATTGATCTTCAGGTGCCAATTAAAAACCCGATAGAGCTAGAAGAAGAACTAGAACAACTCAACAACAGTATACAAGAAGCGGCGTGGAGTAGTACCCCCTCAAGTTCAAAGGAAATGCGCCGAAATGCTACTTATCCTCTAGAAGTTAGGGAACTGGTTGCAGCAAAACGACAAGCAAGAAAGGCCTGGCAAAGAAGTCGAGCGCCAGAATATAAAACAACTCTTAATTTTTTATCCAATAAACTAAAGTTGCTAATTAAACAAATCAAAAACGAATCCATTAATAAATACTTGAGTGGCCTTACTGCTGAAAAAGATACCGAGTACTCCCTTTGGAAAGCGACAAAAAGTTTAAAACGACCTAAACTACAAATTCCACCAGTAAAAAATGAAGATGGTACATGGGCTATAAGTGCAAAGCAAAAAGCTTCGTTGTTTGCAACCCACCTCGAGCACACGTTTCAGCCACTAGACAAACTGCAGAGGAAAACATACCACCAGTATATAAAATGGATAACTGCAATATATCTCCTGTCACACTACAAGAATTAAAAGAGGAAATCAATCTCAACCTAAATACAAAGAAATCTCCAGGATATGACTTAATTACAGGACAAATAGTAAAAGCTCTTCCTGAAAAAGGTCTGCGTAAACTACTCCAAATAATTAATGCAGTGTTCAGACTTAAACACGTTCCAAGTCAATGGAAAGTAGCAGAAGTAATTATGATACCTAAACCAAACAAACCACTTAATGACAAAAATTCGTATAGGCCGATTTCCTTACTCCCAATAATTTCAAAATTATTCGAGAAACTACTCCTAAAAAGACTAAAACCAATAATAGCAGAAAGAAATCTTGTTCCTCCACATCAATTTGGCTTCAGAGAAAATCATTCAACAATTCGTACACCGAATTAGAAACATAATGGAAGACGTACTTGAAAAAAAGAAAGTATGTTCAAGCGTCTTCTTGGATGTAGCACAGGCCTTTGACAGAGTATGGCATAAAGGTTTGGAATATAAATTACAAAGAGACTTACCAAAGCAGTTTTATGAAATTCTAAAATCTTACATATCTAACCGACACTTTCGAGTTAAATTAGATGGCGAATACTCAGAAATAAAGAAAATATCAGCAGGGGTACCACAAGGTAGCGTTCTGGGACCAACTTTATATGTTCTATACACCTCGGACCTGCCAACGATAGAGGATACTAACATAGCGACGTTTGCGGATGATACGGCCATCTTAGCAGTTGCTAATTGCATAGAAGAATCTACAAGCAAATTGCAAAGAGCTACTAATATTGTCAGTACCTGGACCAAGAGATGACGAATAAAACTTAATGAAACAAAATCTGTTCACGTAAACTTTACCAACAAGAAGGTCAACTGAATACCAGTAGAACTGAACTCTCAGCAAATTTCCTATGCAACCACGGCAAAATATCTAGGCATGACCCCAAACATGAAACTAAAATGGAAAGAGCATGTGAAAAAGAAAAAAGAAGAGTTAAACATCAAATACAGAAAGATGGATTGGCTCTTAAGAAGCAATTCTGAGCTAACTCTACATAATAAATTGCTACTATACCGGCAAATCCTAAAACCTGTGTGGACTGACGGTATTCAGCTCTGGGGCTGTACAAAGAAAACCAATGTCAATATCATCCAGTCATTCCAAAGCAAAGTCCTTCGTGGAATAGTTAATGCACCGTGGTACATAAGAAATGACAACCTCCATAGAGATCTGAAGATGGATTTCGTTAGTGAAGAAATAAGCAAACACGCGAGAAAACACATGCAACGTATTAGTCTACACCAAAATGCTGAGATACGTCGTATGTTGGATGATTCAAACCTAGTAAGACGGCTGCGAAGGAAGAAACCGCATGATCTACTAGATCCAATCAGGATCGACTAAAAATATAATAAAATTGTAAAGGGGACTAGCCAAAGGGCTACAACCCTCCAAACAAGAATATAAATTATGAAAGATAAATTACTAGATGATTTGTAAATCAGTTGTAATAAATAAATATATATAAAAAAAAAAAATAAAAAAAAAATAAAAAATCTGTCTCGTAGTTTTGTAATTTTTAAAAGAAAATGTTGTCTCGTTAGTGTGTAATAAGAAATTTTCATAATGTTCTTAAAATATTTTTTAGACAATGCCAACAATTTGGTCCGTTCCACAGTGCCACAATATGTATGGACAGGTTGATAAAGTTCGGGCTCATATTTTCCCGAAAAGTTCAAAGCTTTGTAAAAATTGAGTACTTATGATTCGTAGGGACAAATTTTGGGCATCGAAGCATTCGTGACCACTTTAAAAAAATAACTATATCACTTACAGAACACGAATCGTACGTCTTTACTGGCTGCAATACTACCTCATCCCTCTACAAAAGAGGTAAATTGAAGGCATTTAAACTTCTCACTATAACAAATAATTGAGAACAAATTTACAGGTATAATTATATAATTATTGTTACAATGTTCATTTTTACTTATTTCTTTATATTATTTCAGGTATTCTGTGACAGAAACGCAACGAAAGAATAAATTGCAGCCAGTGGAGCGTATTTTAATTTGATGTCAGGGTATACAATACAAGGTCAGGGTATCTGCATAACCGACACATTGACAATCTGAAACTAAACTCGAAGTTTAGGATCAATTCGATATCTCCTCCACCAACTAAACCAGCTGTAGATCAGCAATGACTTAGAATATACCATCACAGCGGATTGGGGCGACTCACATGCGGCTCCAGACAATTTACTGAAATTAATTTCATGCACTTGCCGGGAGCAATGCAGCATCAGAACATGATTTTCATATTGATAGTGTTGCATAAAATAAACCCCCCCAAAAAAATTATTGTTCTGATTACTACTTACTATATATACCGAATTTTTCAGGTGTGGTACACTGATACCTTAATAAAATGCGAATGTCTCCGAAATGGGAAGGATGGTTGTACAAATTTGATTAAAATATTTTGAATAATTCAGAACTAGATTGTTAACGTTTGTTTAGTTAGTGCCACCATATCTGCCAAATTTGAATTGAAATGCGTTTTTAACTGTTATTTTGGAGTATATAACGGCCCTACCTAAACAAATGTTATTCCTCGAACATGTGGTCAATTTAGTTCTGCGTTATTCAAGATTTTAACCAAATTTGAACTACCTCCTATTCCAGAGATACTCCCATTTTCTTTGATCTTAAAATTATTTGTGGCATTCTAGATTTATTCTCTAGATTTCACACATTGCGAATCGCACAAAGGTGATCGCATATGTTGTAAGAAACCAGTCTTGCTTAGCCATATGTTAGAAGAGTTCTGAGGTTTTTGTCATTAGATAGAGAGCAAGAGAATATACCTATGAGTGTAATAAAATACTCTTAAAAATTTTAAATTTTTTCACTCGGCCTCAACGAATTGCACAAAAGCGATCAAACAAGATTTTACAGTGTGGCTCGCATGCTTACTTTATTGTATGAAATTAAATTTTGACAAAAATAAACGCCTTAGCAAATGTTATGAATTTTCTAAATTTTCTATATTTGTTTTAAAAAGGGAATTTAGTGTACAGCGATTAATAGTGAACTATTGAAGAAGTTATACGTGTTGGTATAAATACAATTGTAACTTAAATGATGAGTATTTTATTTAGAAAATCCTGTAAGTACCCGCATCTAACGCCCGAAATTCGTAACAGCAAAAATTAAAGTAGATATATATGATTAAAAGTCGCAGAAATTAATGGAAATGCTGCGAGTCGTGGGCTTTAAGCCGATGGAAATAAGAATGAGCTGTTGTCGAGAAAACATTAGATGTCTGCAAAACGTTTGATGGGTGGAGGAAGCTCGAGCATATTGAGATCCATTCGGGGAACGATCACGATCATCGTCTATCAGAACCATCAGGAATGACGCTTCTTGGATCATTAAAATATAGAAATTTCAAGCGGAAGAATCAAAAGGAACAATTTTTGTGCAATCGCTTACGGCCGAGCAACAAAAACCATCCCTTCATTTAGGAGAGCGGATGAATAGGCACGCTTCTGTTTCAAGAGGAGATAATAAACGATAAACTTTGAGCAGCAAGGTGATCAGTTTGTCGAGCTCGATAAACAGCAGAATGCGAAGATCGTGGAACTGGATCAACTTGTATGGGTCCAAGAGCACAAAATTGAAGAACTGAAAAATGTGACTTTTGTGACGAAAGTGCAAGAAGTTGAAACCCGAGGGGACGACCACGTTATGAGTTCAAATTAAAATCCAACAAGAAATTGAAAGTAAAATAAAATAAGTCGATGCTAGACTTGAGAGTCATGTCACTTAAGAAAAACAATAAGTTTCCAGATTGCACTGAACGTTATTGCCGAGAGCTCGAGTAATGTTTTGAAAGATGTTTTGAACCCAGTTTAAAGATTTCAAGATTCGAGATAGAGTACAGCACTTTGGTTCTAGAGAAAGGGCATCAGATATGTTTCGAACGACTCCTAAGATAGAGAGATGTTACAATAGAGGGAAGCATATTCAATGAACGAACGTTGAAGCGAAAACTCCATTCAGGTGACGTTGCAGCGGTCGTGATATCAAAAGTCAAAGAAGGCGCTTAAGATGCGGGAAGCTAGGTCACTACATACGATACTGTTGGCAACACTGGAATGATGGTTTTTCGCGTCAGTCTATTTCTGGACACGCAACCAGAAAACTGGCGGGGGAACAGATACCTGGAATAAAGAAAACCACAGAGGGGCAAGTTTGAGTGCAAATCTGCTTAAGATTTTACGGCCAGAGAAAAGGTGGTGCGAGATGGCTTATCAAATAGAGCAACGATTTTTGGGAGAGGCCCCGCAGAAGATTCCGATACGATTGTTGAGGGCGATTCCGACGGTGGAGTTGATTTCTTAAGCGAGGGGAATCCAGCAGGGTGCGACAGAGAGTCGAACAAAGGCTGCACGTATTTTAATTTAGCAAGAGGTTTGCTGGAATGTGAGACGAAGAAGAAAAAGGATGGGAAACACGATGAGTCAGTAGCGGAAATCATCCAGAAAGACGAGAAACAGACAAGAAACAAGCATCGAGTGCTTTATTTGCAAAATCCAGTACGAATCCGTATCGAACACTCAAAATTCGTAACATTATTTTCCAGTGTATAAAAATAAAATGTATTGTACTACATTCTGAAATACTTCATCTGCTGAGTTGGCTATAATATTAAGCGATGCACTGTAGCGTCTCTAGATATTCTAAAAACAAAACGGCAATATACCTCATAAAATCACATCTAAGAAAAGTAATTAAATCTCAAATAGAAATAATGAAATAAGATAACATTGCTTTACTACCATACTTGGGTCCACATCTGTCTAAGTTTTGCAAAAACTGTAGACAATAGAAAGAAAATTGGAAAATCTATATATTACGAAATCCAAACACTTACATACCGTTAAACAATAAATAAGCGTACTTTTTTGAAAATAATGATACCAGCCCTCGCATCTTTCCTAACGATTCTGAAAATACCGTATCCTTAATGGTAAATGGAGTTAAAAAAAAATCCATGTTGATCCATGCTGTGACATAAAATAATCATCTAACTCTGTAACATCTCCTAATCATCTCCTACTGTCAGCAACTTAGGAATTTATCTTTCAAACATTTTTCAAATAAAGTTTAACTTGGGAATGATATTTCATCTCTTTTCCCATTTCTTTGCGATTTAATATTTTTACCCTTTCTACGCACGAGATCTTTTAAAGGTATTGCTTTCCTTTTTAATTTAATTAATTTTATAATTCTTTTGTGTAATGTAATTAATTTTTTAGACCAAACGTGCATCAAGAATATTGTCTCATCAGAGTATCGATTTATTATTTTATGGCCGTTCGGGTGTTAGTTAGTGCACCATTTTATTTTGGCAACAGGTTAAGCCTATGTACATCAGACGTTTTGTGGATCGATTGTTACTCTTGAATGAGTAAGCTTCGAATGAAAATTTTGTGAAACGAGCTAAACTTGCACAACCGACAACATAAACATAAGACTATTTCGGTAACGGATGGATTTTTCCTCAAACAAAAGCTTAACAAACGTATTGTAACAAATATAAATAATCGGGAAACATTCTTACTTTCGTTTGTTTTCGTTCAATATACGAGTCGTTTTTCCACATCTCACCGCAATGCCCGGGGCTACATTCATAACATTATGAGAAGCGGTTAAATCAATTTTTAGATAACAAATAATAACGTTAATTAGATGAAAATATTTTAAGCAAAATAAGGTTAGAAAATAATTTCAAGGACAATCATGTTGCCTAGCGATTAAATTTTTTTTCCTATCAAACAGAAATTGTTCGGTTCTTCATATTAAAAATTAATTTTTATCTTTTGGTGCTTTTGGCTTATGGGTTGATTTCTATATATAGCATTGTAATACATAATAATGGATCCAGTTCAAACGTGAATATTTTATTGAAATACTAATTTGCATAATTAAATTTAGCTTTTGTGATATTCGATTTCCCCCAGGCTTCTCTTCTATGATTAAAGGAATTTTCATTTTTTCAAAATTTGTAAAATTTGTGGTCTGGATAACAATTCATTGTTTCGGGTGTTACGTGACTCTCTCGGCGTGGTAAATTATAACAAAATCAGTGCGGATGCATAATCTAATGTCCCATTTTGTTGTAACATACAAATACTAACAAATTGATAATGTCCATTATGTTCCCAAAAAAGAAGTAAATCGAATTGTTCTAATTAAGTCCGTACTATCGGGGTTTGAATTTTCGCCTTATTCAATCATTATAGTGACTTGTTTAGTTTTTTTTACTGTGGTTTGGGGAAAACATATTTATGCGTTTGGTTAAAAGCTCAGTGTTGTGCTTGTGCATCGAAACAAACTAATTATTCATTGACCTCTCACTTCCACCAATAATACGTTTTTTCAGTTCTCTCATCATCGATTGTTTTCAAACATTTATTGTTATTCAGTTCACGTTTGGATCTCGTTAAAAATGACTACAGATACGTATGCAAGCTGGATCAGTAAAAGAAGTGGTTGCAAAACTTTATTTTGGAATGAGATGACGCCATTTCAATTGCCCAAGATCATTAATCTGCGATTAGTATTTTGAAGAACGAAAGCGAAATTTATTCGATCGAGAATAAGTTGAACATTCGAGGTAGAAAAAATCGTGCTCAGTCATTCCGCCGCAATCGAATTACTCGTATGTCGAGCAAGCGTAAACGGAGTGTGTGCAAATGTCGATTTTTTGTGTGAGTCACACCAGAAATCCCATTTTGAAATTCCCACGGTTTTCTGATGTCGAGTAGTATTTCATTGTGCAATTTTGTACGTCTAACGGTAAAATTTGTGCATAATGTATTTTGGGAGATAATGTGAGATTTCTGACGTTATTACCACACCAGAAATCCCATAGATCCGTTTAATCATTGGACCATACGTTTTGCTTTAGTTTAATTGTGCAAAACTGTGCATGCCAATAACAATTTAGTTCTCCTCCAGAATTGGTCAGGATTTTTCCTAGAACGGCTATATCGGCTAAGACCAGGATTCACTTGTGACATACTCCATATCAGCCTGATTTGGCAATAGAAAACCCTTAATTCAATTCTATGGTATTTTGAGACCAGAAACTGCAGCTTTTAAAATATGAGTGGGACCCTTTCAATGAATACTCGTATGTCCCCAATAATTTATTCGTTGTGTCTTGATTTTTTTTGGTTGTAGTTTTGCCACTTAATATAATTTTTATGTTTCGTGGGTTTATTGGTACTTTCGTGGGATCTCGGATGAGTGTAGTTCACTTCATCGGATTTATTTCTAAGCCAACAACACTTAGTGAGCTAATTAATTATAATTTTTCAGGAATAGGTTGTAAGAATAATTAAGTAAGAATTAGAGGTAGTCGTAATTCATCTTGTTGTTCCAATCTTAATTCAGGATATAAATCTGATGCGGTAACCAAAACTTCATTTAAAATAAAACTGAAAATATATGGTGAAATAGGACAGCCCTGTTTCACCCCTTTATTTTTCTTAATTTTCTCAGTACAAAAATTGTGCCATTTAATTGAGGTACGTTTCCAAAAACAAGCGTTGATGATACGATTAACCAAATAGTGTGGTACATATTGCTTTAAATAATCGGAAACCACGGATAGATCTACCGTGGCTTTCGATAAATCAATTGATAACACATAAATCCGATTACCTGCGCGCCACTCCTCGTCTAGAACGCGCCTTATTGTAAACATATGATCTTCTGTAGATCGATTAGCAGGAAAGCTGCTTGATATGATGATGGTAAATGTTCATCTAATCGATTGGGAAGTAGTTTTGAATATATTTTGTATCCTACCTTACATAAAGTAATTCTTCGGTATACTGGTTTTTTACCTTTGGAATTGAAGCTTGTATGGTTTCAAGCCACGCAGAAGGGGGATCATTGTTTATCCAAACTTGTTCAATTAATAAATGTGTGCATTGGATTATATTGTCTGGCGCATATTTAAAAAATTCAATCGGAATACCATCCTTTCATGGTGCCAGTACCTGCACGTATAAACTTAATTATAGTTCTTATGCCGTCTTCGCTGGGTGGTGGTCCTAATTGACAGTAATCATATTCATCCATTAAATAATGCCAGATTCCTTCGAATGTTTGTAATTCACGAAGCCATGAATATATAGTAATGTAGGTTCCTGTAGTTGTATTATTTTCTCTTTTATAATGTTTAAAATATTTTAAAGTTTTGCGAATTCGATCGGTTGGTTTGTAATTGGTTAAGTTTTTGAAAAATTCTTGATATTCGAGTGATCGGTGTTCATTTTAGGCTTGGACTAATGATTACCTAGCACTCTTAAAAGATCTATGAGCATTTGATTCGTGAGGATGACAATTTTTATAATATCTAGCGCTTTGGTAAGCAGCAAGTGCTCTTCGGCGCTTAGCGGTCAAGGGAGTTTTGGTATATACAACTTTCTGGGCAGTTATCTTAATGCTGTCAATTATTGTATTCCAATGATCATTGGTTCCATTCTCGTTAATAGAACTCTCATATGGTGTAGCAAGTTCTTTTTATAATATTAAAACTCCGTTTTAATATTATCATTCTGTAATAGTCCTACGTTTAAAGGTCTAAAATTGTATGATGCTGTGGTTACTGTAGTTGTTGGAATGTGTTGTTGATACAAATTGGTAAAGAGGCACCCTTTCTACGTGGAGTGCATTTAATCCGCATAAGGTAATGGTGGTCGCTTAATTCAGGAAATAATATGTCGACTTTAATGCAATTTATAAATATTAAATGTGGTTTTTATAGTGTCAAATATGATCAACCTTGAATCGACTATGTCCGTCCGTCCAGGTGTAAATGGGCTTCTGTCTTCCTTTAGTGGTTTCAATAAAAAGATTGGCTCAACTGACTACCATTTTCATTGGATTTGTTGTGGAATAAATTGGTGCCAATGTTAGCAGGATTCCAACAACCATTGGCGGGCATTAAAATCACCTAATACAACTAAATCCCGTGATTGTGTACATCTGTCGATTATTGAGGATAATGTCGAATATATTTTGGATGAACGTCGACGATTGTATTGTGAGGTTTGAGGTGGAACATACTCGTAGGTAGATATAAAGCGGATTTCTCCTAAATTGGGTAAATGTCCTAGTAGCGTTATTATTGACCCACAGCAATGTTCAATGTTAAATAATTACCATATATAATTTTCTGAGGAACACATACCTGAACCCATATTGATCTCCTGAATACTACAAATGTCGAGATCATTTTTATATAAAATAGAGTCAATTTATGTGGATTAATGTGGGAACAACACATTTCAATCCCAATTAATCTCCCTAATCAATTTGAATTTGTCCGTCCTGCGCAAGAGCCAGCTACGTGTATATTTATAGCAAGTTCAATTCACAAAGTGCATAATAATTATATCATTCTACCTATTTTGAAGTTAACCGATGAAATTTTTGGAACCGAACGACTGAAATTTAAAATAGAACCAGTCAATAATTATGAAGTATTTACTTTTAAAAAAGTTGATTATACTAATCATAATCGAATGAATATACTTCCATCTGCTACCGATTAATCACCTAAATTCAGAGAGGAGATTCAAAGGCAAGTTAACGACATAATCTCGCAAGGAATAGTCCAAGACAGTATGAGTCCCTGGAATTCCCCTCTTTTAGTTGTGCCAAAAAAATCCGAAACGCCAGAAAGAAAATGAAGATTGTTGTGGATTATCGGAACCTAAATCAAATTACTATTAATGATACCTACCCTTTGCCTAACATTTCCGATATCTTAGACAAATTAGGCAAAGCTCAATATTTTTCAACCCTAGACTTACAGAGTGGTTACCATCAGATTAAATTGGTACCTCATGATCGGCCCAAAACAGTTTTTAACACGGACCATTATGAATTCGTGTGTATGCCATTCGGGTTAAAAGGAGCACCTGTGACATAATAAGAACCTAAAGGGAGTGTTCAAACGTCTTCGCCGATCCAATTTAAAATTTAATCCTAGCAAGTGTCAATTTTAAAAACAAGAATTTAGGTATATTGGTCATATTGTAACACCAACGAGATTAAAATTTCAGCCGTTAAAAATTTTCCTGTACCTCACAATCCAACGTAAATAAAATCATTTTTAGGTTTAGCCGGATAATACCGCAAATTTATTCCCCAATTTTCAGGAACAGCAAAACCTATGACCAATCTCTTAAAGAAAAACGCCCTTTTCACATGGACTCCAGAGTGTCAAGAGTCTTTCGAAACGTTTAAGTAATCGCTTACTGCCCCTCCTATTCTTCAAATGGCTAATTTTAGTAAGCCATTTATTTTGACTTGTGATGCTAGCGATTTTGCTATTGGTTCAGTTTTGTTCCAAGAAGTTAGTGATTCTGAACTTCCAATCGCGTACGCTAGTCGCGTGCTAAATAAAGCAGAATCTAATTATTCCCCTACTAATAAAGAATTGTTGACAGTAATATGGTCAATGTCGCATTTTCGACCATACTTTTATGGCCATAAATTACGTCTTATAACTGATCACAGAGCACTTATATGGTTGCATAATTTAGAATCGCCGAAATTTCGTGAAATTCGTTGGCAAATTTGTCTTGAAGATTATGTTTTTACAATTTAACACAGGCCTGGTAGATTTATACAAAAAACGGACTCTCTAAGTCGAATAAAATTGCCTACTGAGCCAATCTCATCCGTTAATAATTGTAATATAATTACCCGATCGATGTCATCTAATTCTAATGCAAATGACATTGTCGATAAGTCAAATTCACTTTCGGGCAACCGAGAGTCAAATGATTGTCGTGAACTGGAAAGTGAAAATATCTCTCAAGAAATTGCCTTTGAAAACAAAGATAATGACACTTTCATAAATCAGGAAAATACTAAAATTAAATATATTACAGACGAATCTGAAGTTAATCAACTGATTAACGAATTTCAAACATCACCTCTTGGTGGACACCAAGGTGTATATCGTACTTTTACTCGAATGCGGCAATATTATAATTTCCCAAACATGCACTCGAAAATTAAACAATTTATATTAAATTGCAAACTTTGCCAAATTAATAAACATAGCGGACCTACTAAAGAAGCCTTAAAAATAACAACAACATCCTCCAGATCCTTCCAAAAAAAGTTTCCTAGACATCGTTGGCCCTATGTCATCTTCATATAAAAATAATAAATATCAACTGTGGGCAGAAAGTAGTAAGACCCTTTAATTTAAATTTCGCGCGGAAAACCATTCGTCGAAATATTTTTTTCTATGTTGGTATGACTGTGAGTGACATCTGTGCCAAATGTCACATCAAAATAATCATTAGTGTTTAGTATACGCTTGTCTTTCTAAAGTACAAAAAGTGCATTCGGCGATTTTTACAATGAGTGGAATTATTCGACAAAGAAGTTCCATTAAATTTTGTGTGCGGAATCAATTTTGTGGTGCCGAAAGGTTCAGAATGTTGCAAAAGGCCTTCGGTGATAATTGTACGTCGCGAGCTAGTGTTTTTCATTGGTACAAATTGTTCAAAGAGGGTCGAGAACGTTTTGACGACGAACCACGTCTAGGACGGCCATCGACATCAACTGATCAAGACGTTAATAAAATCAAGGAATTGGTGCTCGAGGATCAGCGGTTAGTAGTCAGAAACCTTACTGGCATCGTTGAAATATCGGAAGGACCAGTGAAAACCATTTTGAAAGATCATTTGGGCCTAAGAAAAGTGAAAGCACGATTGGTTCCAAAATCACTCAATTTTTTGGAAAAACAGCGTCGCGTTGGAGTCTGTGAAACAATGCTTTCCGACTACCAGTATGTCATGAAACGTTTTATAACTGGCGATGAGTCTTGGATCTATGCTTACGACCCGAAAAAAGACGATCAATCGGACGAATATCGTGCCAAAGGTGAGCCGAAGCCGAAAAAACCACGTCAAAGCAAGTCAAAAATCAAGGTGATGTTGATACTTTTCTTCGATAATCGAGGTGTGGTGCACTCCGAATTCCTTCCGACCGGCCAAACTGTCAACAAGGAATACTATTTGAGTGTTATGCGTCGTTTGCGCGAAGCTATTCGTAAAAAAAGGATGGAATTATGGGTCGACAACTCTTGGTTTTTGCACCACGATAATGCACCTTCTCATACTGCATTGGTTTTACGTGATTTTTTCGCCAAAAATTCCACCCATTCCGTTCCGCAACCACCGTATTCGCCTGATTTAGCTCCGTGTGACTTCTGGCAGTTCAGCAAACTCAAACGACCGCTCCGGGGAAACCGTTTTGAGTCAATTGAAGACATTAAACGTGAATCGGTACGCGCATTGGAGGCTATTCCGGAAATTGACTTTAACAACTGTTTCGAGAATTGGAAAAAATGTTGGCACAAGTGTATTGAGGCCGGGGAGATTACTTTGAGGAGGACGAAATAGATTTGGAGAAATAAATAAAGAACTTTAAAATTATGAACAAAGTCTTACTATTTTTTGCCCACAGTATTAATTAGAAAAATATTGTGGTTTCATTTTTAATAATAAACTTCAAATAAGCAAAGTCAAAATAATAACCAGCCTTGACCGTGAGGCACGCAACAATACCACTCCCGAGAAGCTCGTTGAATCGGTGCACCGTGTCATTCAAATCCGCTGTAAAGTGTCCCAATCGGCAGTGCTGAGAAATTCATTCAAAGATGCGTAGTCGGCCATTCTAAAATTAAAATGAAGATCGTTAGAAAAATAATTAGTTGTACATTGAGTTCAAAAAATATTTATCGTAATTGGTGTGTGATAAATGCTCCCGCGTCCAGTGAAGTCCAAGCAGGTCTAGGAATTTCCCTCGACTGTTGCTGAAGCGGTTAAGCTGCGTTGTTGATATGGAAGTGAAGTAATCGATGATAGTCAATGCTTTCTCGTCGGTTGAGGATGAAGATAACACACCGTCGACATCGTTCCAAGATATACCGGGTAAGTTAAAGTCACCCACAACGATAATTTGATCACAAGGGCGAACTGAAGGTATAACGGCCGAGTCGATGTAGTTGATAAACGTGTTGTAGACATCTCGGTCGGATCCTTACGGAATATAAACGGCGACGGCGACAATCGATCAATTACACAACAGCCTTGCAGAAAGGATAAGTCACGCAGTTTTCAAGTAATTAACCATAATTTGTTGTTTTAAGTAATAAGTGTTGGAAAATTTCAACATGGGCTCAACAAAACCGTGAAAAATTAATATTCATCAATGAATCCGGTGTTAACCTGCAATTGCGCCCAAGACATGCGATGTCTAAAAAAATACATCAGCTCGTATCATTTCCAGTAAGAAGTAGAAATTTCACGCTTATAGCGGGTTTAACTGATCAGGGTATTATCCATCATAAAATAATATCAAATTCGACATGCAATGGAAATAAGTTTTGTGGTTTTCTCCCAGAGCTAATTTCAAATTTGGATGGTACCAATCATTATTTTAAAGTTTCTTCCGGCTTACTCCCCGGTGTTAATTCCAATAGAAAAAGCGTTCTCAAAAATTAAATCCAAAGCTCGAGGTTTATTAGTTTCTGTAATAGACCAAAATCTTGTCGATGTGATTACACAGAGCGTAAATTTTGTCTCAGCCACAGACTGCTCCAAATTTATTTTGGATATGATGATGTTACTCCCATCTGCACTAGCAGGGGAATCGCTGACTTAGAAGTTAATAATGGACACAATTCTATGGGTTTCATTTAATTTGCAAAAGGTTGCACTTAGTTTGCAAAAAGTTTCATTTAATCTGAAAAATCGTATTGGTAACCAAACGGAGATTGTTTTAACAATGGTTTTTGGAAAAAAGTGTCCCATATTTATTAAATAACAAAATTGTTATTTTACTATCGCATGCAAAACCAAACAGAATTGTTGATTTAGATTGAAGCTAAAAAATTTTCTATGATTTGCATACCAATTCAAATTAACTTTTTTTTTATACAAAAATTATAATTCAAATTGAAATGGAACATAAACAAACCGAGTCATAAACAAATCGGATTTGTATATTTACAAAAAAAAAATAAAAAAAATATTTAAATGAACAAAAAAATCGAATTAATTTGATAGAAAATGTTGATTACAATCAAAACTTAACAAAAACAAAAAATTTTGATAGTCGAACAAATCTAATTTCCAAACTAAATTGATTTCGTAAAATATAAAGCAAAATTTTAAATTGCAAACAAACAAAAAATTAATTTAGTTAGATAGAACAGTTAATAATTTAGTAACGTTTTCTATTTCTCTTTACAGATTGGACAAAAAGGATATTTGAGTTGCCATTTAAAGGTAATTGATACTTTAGTCAAAATTAAACAGCAAAAACATTCGATTCGATGCGGTTCAGGAAAGATTCCTGACTCGTCAATAATTTGTAATTTAATGAATTCTTGGAATTGATTTATTTACAGAGGTTTTGTAAACCACATTTGCTAGTTAAGTCTCACTTATTCTCAATTGTCTTTGCTCGTAAGACACAAAATCTAATTAAAAAAATTTTGTGTTTCTTTGAAACAGGATTTGAACCAATTTATGTACACCAAATTGATAGGTGATCAGTGTTGTGCGTCTACGCGTAATTCGGAATTGTCGACATGTTGGTGTCGAAAATTGTGTAGACAATTAATTTTGGCGTAGACAATGTCGAAATTACTTATTTTGTTGCTTTCTTATTGTTTTTCAGTACGAGGTTTTAAATTGGAACTGACATTGTGAAAGTTATAATTAAATTTTTACAAAACAAATTTGCCAGATGGGTACTCTAGCGCCACATATTATACTGCATTACTGGGCAAATGGGTACATTTTTCCTGTTATCAGAGAAATTTAATTTTTTACCACTTTGTAATTGTCACCATTTGGACATTTATTTCAGGAAACATGGTAATTTCGAAAAAATAATAGAACTAAACTAAACTTTTGATGAGTTTATTATGAAATTGTCAACGCCACCTGCCAAAAACAGAAAAACTGCCAGATCAAAAAACATCAGTTGCAAACCACCAGTTGCATCTGCCTCCGGTAGTTCAAATCAAAACAATAGTTTTAAATGCTTGCAGTAAAATTTATTTAATAGGCTGTTTGGCTTAGACCTGCCTAAAATGTTATTATTCACCTAATTTTGCAATTATTATCGTACCTCTTATGCGCCCTATTACATGTAGCATCACTTTCCATCATTTACTATCGATATCGAGAATCTGCACGCAATATTTTGCGAAATTCTCTTAGACAACTATCAACGTTGATTTGCATATCTAGCTATATTAGTATACTTCTCGCTGGTTAGGATCAATTTCTAGTAATTTTAAAATAGGTGCATTGCCCAAGTTTATCCGCGAATTTACTGAATTTAACTATATTCAAACTTACGTTTAATGGCCAATGCAGTAGTATACAACCTAAATCAATTGTCAAGCCCTGTCTGAGGTCTCGACCGGCACTTTTATTAACCGATGCTTCGGGTAACCGATGCTAACCGTTCGTAAATTTAAATTTTTTAGGTCTTACGTGAATTATATAATTATTAAATGTTACTGGGTGTGTTTGTTGGATTTGGCTCAATAATTATATCCCGTGTATATCACTAGGTAAATTAACCCGTGCGATTTGCACATAGGTAAATAAGCGTACACCAGTACCTCCTTTAGGTCTAGGACTTTATTCCCCGGATATTAACTCCGAGGACAAACTGCGTTTACCCCAAAGCCAATCAGGGGACCTCCGGCCCATTACCTCCAGTCTTTATCCTGCGGATATTACCTCGAATATTACCTGCCTCTCGGCCATCCCGGTCATTACCTCCCGCCATTACCCAAATCATTTTTCCATGTGGGTTTTCTCCAAGCGATGCTCCAAAATCGAAATCCCATACAAATGACCATTTTCTAAAAATGATCTAAGCATTATGAAAATCCCACGTGGTATTCTCAGAAAATATTCATAATAAAAAAAAATGCCCTAACTGATGGTCCAGATTTGGGAAGTTTAAAATGATGTTCTACGTAATTGCTCAGCATGGCCATGTGAATAGCCATGTGAATCCATTACGATTCGAGCATTTTTCGATAATGGTCATTTGTATGGGGAAATATATTGTTGAAGAGTACTTTTCGATTTTGGAGCATCGATTGACGAAGAAAACCATAATCTCAGCTCCTAGTTAAAATATCATGAAAAAGCTCACTGTTCTAGATAGAGGAATGATCATAGCACTGTGTTAAAAAACATATTTAAGTACAATTACCTGAAATTTACACTGATTTTTACAAAATGGGAGATCGAACCGACGCGTGAAAGATTATTTGAATTTATAGAAATTTAACACAGATTTACGACATATAGTATGTTACAGTTCTAGATTAAGCTTTACACGCTGAATTTGAATCCGTCATAATAAAAAATTAAAAAAACAAAAACTCCTGACGAAATGGTATATTGCTCCGTAATCAGCTAATTTTTACAAACGTTTTCATGTTTTAAAAATTGTTTCGGTTTTTTTTGTCAACCATCATGTTTCTAGTAGGATTAGATATCAAAACTCACGTATTTATGAAAACAAATTTTTTTAATATTTTTGACCGAAGAAATGGTATCAGACGAACTTAATCATCTAATGACGGATGAAAAATGATCGGGGAGTAATGGCGGAGAGGGTAATGACCGGGGTGTAATGGGGAGAGGGAGGGTAATAGCTGGAATGAGTAATATCCAGTGGGTAATATACAGGGTGTTCATATCCGGGGGTAAAGACTACGGGCAATGAGCCGCAGGTAATAGCAGCGAAGTATTGTCCGCGACTAAACTGTCCACGGTAACATCCGGGGAGGTAATATATATATCCTGTTATGGTTTCACATGATCCTGTTATTTGTGTTATCGATGCTACACAATCGTCTAGGTAATTCACTTCGAGACTAGTCAAGGAACCCGGAAAATATTAGCAGCTTCAGAGAATTATTTTGCATCCAGCGCTACATTAAAAAATTAAAATTTTTAAATCTAGTCGGAATCGAGTTCCAAGATCTATTTTAACGAGACCAAATAAAATACGGTACGATGCTGGTGCAATTCTCTGTGCAATGCCGTCTGTTATACACATCTTCGGAACGAATAGTGTATCCAGTTCCATTATCCAAGTTCAGCATCCATTTCGTAAGCAAAATAGTAGCATAAAAATACGGCGTCATACGAATAGGTTCCCAGTTCAATCGATTCTTTGGCTGTTGGATTTACAAGCTTCATATAAATATTGGGGTATTTCAGTCATTTTACCGGATTTTTCATAAAATGTTTATTGTTTATAGCTACTTACATGAATTTGTGCTTTAACATTTTATTGTGTAGTAATGATTTTGTTCATTGAGTTCCGTGTCTGCAAAGTTCTAATTTTTAACATAGGTTTTTGACTTTTGTCGAATATTTTAAATTTTTTGCTTATTTTGAGTGATAGCCAGATATTATTTTTACATCGCGGTGAGGTTACCAAGACGTTGGAACTTTGGTTACCTCACCTCGATGTAAATATAATATCTGACTATCAACCAGAATACTCCAAAACTTCATACAGAAATGTATGCTTTAATTACAATAAAATTCGAGGTTACGAATTATTTTCACTATCTTTGTAGTTGGGCCACTGCAGTCTAATGAGACGACCGAATATTTTAATTCAAAAAATTCAATGTTTCATTAGTTCGAAACCAAACTTCCAACGTCTTGGCAACATCATCTCGATGTATTTTAGAATTTTACTAACGCAGCTAAGGTATATGTATGCAAGAAATATTCATGTTTTCTTATCATTCCGTACGAGTACGTCATTGCCATATAAAGACTTGGGTTACAATTTTTCAAATGTGAGGTAGAAATAAATATCCTTCGAGGCGAAATGGATCGGACAACAAAGAAATCATAGAATTTTACTGGTTTCTAACAGAAACAATAATTTTCGACATTGTCTACATTCTCTACATTGTCGACGTCACTGTTTTTCTACACATGTAGAATATTAATTATCTACGCGGTGTAGACAATACTGCACTACGTTGTTGGTGATCTTAATCTCTATGCTACGGTTTTAGTATCAAGCAAAATTACACTGGTGTTACTTCGTTGGTTCGTATCGTGAGAACCAGGTTTATCAATCGTATTTATAACATACACTTTCGGTTCCTTTTCATTCGTCCATCTCGTCATTTCGTCATCGGATAAGGCACAAATAGTTTGGGAGTTTAATATTGCTTCAATTTCAGTAAGTAGAGCTTTCATTTCTTCTATGAATAGAATATGTCCATTTGTCACTTGTTTCAACTGATGGTTTGAACGGCAGCTTCCCACAAACCGCCAAAGTGAGGAGTACATTGGGTGGAATGAATTTCAAGATAATTTGGTCTGCCAATACAAAATTTGAAAAATTAGTACGATTTTGTACATATTAAAGCTGTATGATATTCAACTTGTCAAAAATAATGTTTAGTAAAAACAAGTTTACCATAAAATATTACCAATTGGCCTAATTCTTTCTTTAGTAGTACTAATTACTAATCAAGATTAGCCTTGAAATGACGAAGAAATGTAAAATTTAATTTAAAAATATTAAAAAGTACATCAAACGATAAGTTTTTTATTTTTACGCCGCAATGACGATTGAATTTGATTTTGTTACTGTCATTTGATGGCAAAACACTTAATAATTAATGCGTCCAAGATACGTGGTTATTAATTTATTATCATATGCCATATTTAGATCAGAAATAATGAAAATTAAAAACCAACAAGTTTGCATACAGTATGAAGGTAGTTACGAGCCCCAATAAATTTGGTAACATTGTCACTATGCATTTCTTTACAAACCCCTCTGCGGGATGTGAAACACCTGAGTGTGCAGCCAAAAAAGCATCTGTTGTAAGGTTAGATACTAGTTCTATATGGACTGCCTTGTAGCTAGACAGATGAATATGCATATGTAGCTTTTACAAAGTTTTTGTAGAGAATAGCTGACCCATTACTTATTAAGGTTTCGCGCATTATATCTGGTGCATCTAACGCAGTGGTGAACCATCTTTCGGATTAGATTTCTCTAGCCATTCAGTGATGGTCCGGAATGCAGGTATTTTAAATGATGTCGGAGTACGATTGTCTTAGCTCTTTCTTCGAATTTAATAATTTTACTTCTGGTTCAAAGTAAGTATTTTTGTTGTATTTATATGCCGCAGGATAACACGTCTAAAGTGGTGATGTGCGGCGTCCGAAAAAGCTTCTATTGAACTTGTCACTTCTCTGGGACCGTCCAAATTTATAAAAAAATTTGAGTATGCAGTTTCATACCGATTAGTCAAACTATAGATGGATCTATCTATCTATAAAATCTCAAGGTCACTATTTTTCAAAACTATTAAATTTTATTTTACTTTAGAAGAAAGTAATAGTGAAAAACAAACTAAAAGATTTTAAATTAATTTTGCAACAATATTGGACCAGATCACGTCCTTGCAAAATTTGGTAGAAATCTGTGTACTAAAAGTGGCAGCTTCCATGGGAGCTTTTTCAATTTTTGCAATGTTTTTGGAAATTAAGCATTTATAAAAAACGACAATGAATTAAAAGATTCCAATAAATTTAAAGATTAAATTATCAACATGGGTTGGTTTTCTGAAATGTAAGCAAGAACAACGGTTTTGAATATACAAGATATTTTAACCAAAATTCCGATAAGTTTAACTTTAAGCTATATAAATCAACAGTGATGTATTCAAGATATATTTACATTCGTGCAGGTAGAAGAAGTTCACCCCTCCATTTATTAGTTTCCTTTTACTGTTTTATTCTCTAGTTGTAAAAATTGAATTAACTTTTCCTCCCTTTCGTTTTCTTATTTTTATTTAATTATTCATTTATTTCATTTCCTTTTAATATTGATCCACTTCTTTCTACAAAATCGGGAAACATGTTACAGTATAATCTATCAAATGTAAACAAACCAGTTGGTATTTTTGAAAATAAAAATTTGTTTTTATTATCACGAATACCAACTGATTTGTTTATATTTAATAGGTTACACTAAAACTAGTTGGCTGATTTTCGATAGGTTGCACTGTATACTTTCAATACAGTCAGCGCCATCTATGGTGGATATTATGAACTAAATATCCACTTCGAAAAGAAATTTAATAAAAATTGATTGTACCCTATTAAAGTTGTAGTTGAAAAATGTCGATAATGCAGATTCAAACTAATCAAACGAAAATGATAGCCGATAATTGTTTTCCCAGTCGAAAAATATTGATAATGCAGATACAAAATTTATATCGGAAAGTAATTATTTATATTAGAAATTTTTATTTTGCCTAAAAACAACTAAACAATTTAAAATAAGAATTTTTAATTCAAAACAATTAAAACTAATATACCAAACCAAATATTTGTACGTGCTGTATTAGATGTGTGGGGAGGTAAGATGTGAAATGCATCTATAGTGACATATATGGAAAAAAATTTAAATGAAGTTAGTTCTAATAATTATCATTTAAAAACGGCAGGTCTATTTTCATGTGGGGAGTCCGGGAAAACTCAATTGAATACATCGCACACTCAATCGAGTTTTCCCGGACTCATCGCAAGAAATGTGATCTAAACTTTTTGCTAGGTGTGAACATCGTTAGGACCTTTCATTTGAATCTATTTTGGACCATAATACTTTAAACGGTCAATATTCAGAAATTTTTCAGTTTCAGATGTGCGATATTCAAACGAATTTTCCCGGACTTTCCACACGCCAATTGGCCAGAAATTTCATTTAGGTATGCGCATTATTAAGACCTTTCATTTAAATCTATTTCAATCGCGTTTCCCCGGACTCCCCACACGAAATTTGACCTGAATTCTAGATGTGAGCATCATTAACACCTTTCATTTGAGTATATTTTCAGCCATGACACTTTAAACCGTTAATATTTAGACATTTTTAAGTTTTAGGTGTGTATTATATTCAACATGAAAATTGATTAGACATTTCTGTTAAATATGCGCATCATTAAGACCTTTCACTTAAATCTATTTCAATCGAGTTTTCCTGGACTCCCCACACAAAATTTACCTGAAATTTTTTCTTGGTGTGACCAGCATTAAGACCTTTCATTTGTCAATATTTTCCAATCGATGACACTTTTAACGTCAATTTTTAGAAATTTTCAAATTTTGTATGGGCGTATATTCAGTCGAGTATTCTCAGGCATTCCACATGAAATGTGATCTAAATTGCTTTCCAGAGATAACTATTGCTAATATCTTATATTTGAACTGCATGTCAGCCATTAAATTTTTTAAAATTTTTGTTTAAACAATAAAATAATTTTGTATTATAGATTTAATGAATTTAATAAAAATAAATATTTTTGATTTAAAAAGAAATTACTGTTTACCATCACAATAACTTATCTGCTTTATCGACATTTTCGGCTGGCTATTTATACGAATCTGCCGTACTGGCTTGCTCAAGCGGACCTTCCATGTTGTTTTTGAATCTGTATTATCCTCATTTCGGCTGGCAATACAACCAAATCTGAATTATCGTCATTTTTCGGCTGGGGCGAATCAGCTTCCTTTAACAGTCAGTTATGTCGGTGGCAGCCAAATAAATTATATTGTATACTATAAAGGTAAACCGCTAAATTCACGAATTTATATAATTCGTGTTGCAGAAGCAGTAAGATTAAATATAGAATATATTGAGAGCTGGCAGAACACACATTTTGAATGGATTGTTTTTCGGTCATGCACTGTTTTTAGATTTAAATTTTTCTAATAAATTTCGATTCATCTACTACAATTGACACGTACGAGTATTATTATCCATTCAAAATGTGTGTAGTGCCATCTCTCAATATATTCAGTATTTAATCTTACTGCTTCTGCAACACGAATCAAGTTGATTCGTGAATTTAGTGGTTAACCTTTATAGTATACAATATAATTTATTTAGAATTTTATCAGAGAGCGGGACTAATATTGATGCGTGATATTTCTGAGATGATTAGTATATGAAAGTTCATAGATGAATCGTATATGACAAGCCTCAGAAGATTATTATGTGACTTGCCATCTCATTATACAGTGCTGGGGAAAAAAAATTGGGTAAGCATATTTTATTGCAAATTGGAGTCTTTTTTGCTAAAATTACAAAACTTTTGAAAGTAATTGGCTTATTGTTTCATTTTAAATACGACGTAATTTTTGAAAAAAATAACTTACCTGCACTTTAAGGGACAACCCCCGAAAAATGCCAAAATATTCAAAATACTTTGATTGGAATTAAAGTAATGGAATAAATTATGGCACGGAACGTTGTCCTGTTGAAAAATAAATTTGCAAGTCTCGCCAAAAAGCTTTAACACAGGAGGCTCAAATTCGTTGTGTAGGACCCGCAAATAAACAGCTGCTGTAATGCTGAAACTAAGGAAGCACAATCAACCGGTTTCATTTTCAGAAAAGTATCCCCAGACCATAACTCCGTCATTTTTCGGTGGAAGCCTTAAAAAATATTCGTTGCTAAGCCTCTCGCCCGGTTATCTTCTTACGAGAATTCTTTCATCTCCAACATGATGCTTGAATTTTGATTCATCGGAGAAAATCACATCATTCCACATCTCTGGAGTCCAAGAAACATGCTCCTGGACCCATAGCAAATGTTTTCTTTTCCACTAGTAATGTGAACTCAGGCTTCTGAACTGGTTTAAGTGCTCTCAAACCAGCTTTAACAAGGCTTTTTCTCACTAAGCTGGCTGAAATTTGTTTTCACGTTGCTCGCTCAACATCCCGTCGTATGTCTGATGAAGTTTTAAAACGGTTCCGACGACATTGTAATATTATGAAACGATCTTCTACTGGTCTTTCTGGGCCTTCCAGAGCCTTTCTTTCTTTGTGTACTGCCCATTTCTCGCATTTTTTTATTATTCCACGCGACAGTACTTTTAGGAATGTTTAACCTTTCTACTATTTTACGTTTCCCATTTTTTTAAACTAAAATTGCACTTTATTCTTTATTTGACTGCGATCACTTACAGAATATCTTAATGTTACAAAATATGCACTATTTATACTCAAAAAAAAAAAAAAATGATCTGATACTAGAGAATTACTGTCTTGCGGAGCCTATATGTTTGGTTGAACCCAAACCTTTCACTACCTGCGCAAATGAACTTCTTTGCCCTGTGCTGCTTGGTTGTTGGTTTGGATCCATCTGATTTGATATTTGAACCCTTCGATTTTCGTGATTTCGCGGTTAATTTCTTGTTTTATCTCTTAATTTTTGTAGTTGTTCAGCAACCTCATAGCCTCGATAATTAGCCGGATGTTCGCCCTTACAATTAGTACACTTGGCTGGCAAATCTCTCTTTATTATACATGCCTGGGTAAAATGATTACCTGAGCGTTTTACACATCTTGGATCCGGCCGCAATATCTTTGGGTGTGATTAAATGCCTGACATTTCTTGCATTGGGGTATGCGTGTTGTGGTTCTTCTTATTCTCTTTGTTGTCAAATATCAGCATAAAAAGAGGGAGTCCCCTTATACAGATAATTTGGTTTCCTTCCTGGATTTCTGGTCTCTCTTTTTTAACAATATTCACAGCATCTAGTATTTTAAGACCTTTATTTTGTAAGTCATCCAGCCATGACTTTTATAGGTCGGACCTGTTTGTTCTCATAAGTGAACCACTGATACTTATCAGCAATCAATTTCATAGATAAGGTTCTATAAGTATCTGAGTCCAGAGGATTAATTTTTCACACGCCATTGTTTAACGCTGTTACCGTATAGTCTTTGTCAGTAACCGATTTCATCAGTGACTGAATTTCTTGGTAACTGGTTACACCCACAAAAAAAAAAAAAAAAAAAAAAAAAAAAAAAAAATTCCGGTGGCATCACTTATTTCGTGAAATGTTTGTCCAGTATATCTGGTTAGAAAAAGTATCGGCTTGGTCAGAGACCGAGTTGCTCCCATTTTTCTTTATCACTGATCTTTGTAAATTTGATCTTCTCTGGAACGGATTTGATGTAGATAGTGGATATACCTATGTTGATATTGGTGTACCACCTGGGGTATTATTTCTTTTTGTTGATCCAAAGTTTTGATTGACTAATTAGCTATTCTGCTTCACTACTACGAAGGGATTGGGCACCACAACCGTTCGTTCTACAGAACATTGCCCAGAGTACGCCCGTATTAATTTATGAATACTTCGTGGAAGCTGTCAATCTCGTACTCCAAATTTAAATGACAACATTTCTAGTTCGGTTGTGTAATTTCAATGGTAATCCGCATTTTACGTTTAAATATCAGCAGAAATTTTGTTTATTTAAATAGCATCGAATATACATATTCCGTTAATAACTGTCACAATCACGAGTAGCAGCTTTAAATTAAATTTTTTTAAATCATCCCAACTTTATATACATTTCGCAGTTCCTAGAAAGATTTATAAAGATTCAGAATGATTGAGAGGGAAAATCGGGGAAAACAGCTCTTCTTCACTTTTATCTTACTTATTTGTAAATCCTTATATTATTCTATTTTTTCTTGCTTTACTATTGTAATGTATGTTTGTTTGTGCTCTGTGTTATTTATTATTATTGTTGTTATGTAAATTTGTTGTTGTGTTCGTGTACATAATATAATATGTATTCGAAAAGTAACATTTTAAAGATTTACATAACAGTTATCAAATCTGTTTTATAAATTAAGAAAAATATATTCTGTTCATCTTCTTCTTAAGCAATTTTTGTTGTTTCTATTCGTTCTTCGTTCCTAGAAGAACTTCTATGTAATATTTTGAGCGAGTACGAAAATTATTCATGGAAAATTCGCAGAAGGAAAATTGAGTAAATTTAAATTAATAAGTTATTTTATACGTACCAGTCAAGCCGTGTTCCCTTAAATTGGAGGTGACAACGTGTTAAAAACTGAAATTGCATTTGTATTTCGATCGATTGACTGGGTTTTTTTTTTGGTCAGAGTAGGCCGGTGTTCTCGCAACAGTTAGGGTATAATAGATTCCGGCCTTTGTTATATAATATGCATGCGCTACCTGAATAGAAAACCGTGCCATAAGAATCGTGTTACGAATAAATTATTATTATGGCTGTTTATTAAAAAATATATTTTATAGAAAATTGGAAAAATAAAACAATTTTTAAAAGGAAGAAGAGCGCTTTTCTTTTCTTTTATTTTATATATTTTTTTTTTTTAATTTAAGATGAGTGAAAAATGAAAAATTATTGTTTCTGACGTCACACTGACAATCACTTAACATTTTTTTGTGTCTGCTGTAGCGTAGCAGCAGGGTAATTAACAATAAATATTATGGTTTTATACATTTAAGTATATAATATTCATATAAATAGATAGGTGCTTATTAAAAAGTAAAAACAACAAAATTGACATTGACATTTATAAACAAAAAAATACAATTTAGAGAAAAATTTGAAAATTTTTAATCGTATCTAATGATATTCATTTGTTTCTAAATATTTATACAATGAGTCTCGAGAAGTGGTACAGGAAAAACATTTCTACTAAATTTCATTCTAAAAATTATTTCATTCGCTTCTTATATTTAATTTGTTTATTTACTTAAAAGTTTTCTTTTTGTTTCTACTTAAAATCGGAATTAAACCAAAAGAAAACTAAAAAACAAAAGAACACAGATATTTTCATTTAGTTTAAAGCCGAGAAAAAATAAATGTAAATGAGGAAACCGATTTTCCTTTGTTTATTTTAAATGATTTTGCTTTTTATAAATTTTCTTGTTGCGAGTTTTTATTATGTAATTTAGCTGACGATGGATTGGCCACATGAGATGTGTTTGGTTTGATAGGCGTTTAATAAAACGAGGGTGCGCGCGGCTATTATTAGACGGATGAGAATTTAATGAAAAAATGTGGAATAACATACAAAAAAAAAACTTGTTGATTGATGGTGCCGATTGCCACTAATTTTTATTAATATTATAATAATTTTTTTATCAGCAGGTAAAATCAATACCAGTCAATAGTTGTCTGTGGCGCTTTCAATTTTTAATTAAGGTCAATGATGGATTGATTTGCTTTTAGCATATATACTGGGAATAATTCAGTTCGGTGAGTTCAGGCTTCGAAATTAACAAGGAAAAATAAAATTTCAATAATTAATTTTAGAATATTTTTAGAAAGTCATTTTTCTAAACTTTCATAAAGAATGATTGATAATACTTAATGTTCAATGAATTGTTGTAATTTTAATTGACATGTCTGTACACCCACTTCGTTAAATTCTTTTAATGAATGAAACTCAGTTTTTATCGCAATCTTATTTTTTCGACTTTATATTTCAAGACAAAGGTAAAGTAATTAAGAAAATTTTCGAACGAGAGTGAAAATGAGTGACAACTAATAAACATCAAACCGTAACAGCCTGGCGGAAATAAATCTAACTCCTCACATTCAGCGGTGACAAACAATTTGCCCAGCATTCAGTACAAACAGCAAACACATCCTCGCCCACAAAACACAAATACAGATAAGCGCCGCACATGAAGTATGCTACCATGTAGTACTGACCTCATTGCATCTTTTGTAGAAGCCAACATATTTATGCGACCCGTCAAAGCATAAGGTTTATATGTTGGGATCATAATTGATCGAAAAATTCAACCATTCGAAGTCCATTGACAAGGCATCGTGGAGATGTCTAAGTAAATCGAAGTATGCTATCGTGACTGACCCTGATTGCAATTTTTGTAATGGGGTTTCCAATAGGAGTGATATGATTTTTAAGTGACGTTTCGGCCAATTGTAATATGTCATGATCTGTCATTTTTTATTTCATTGTATTCAGTAATGTTTACAATTTCATCATGATGAGATATACGCAAGAACAACGTTCACAATTTTGCCATGGAACAACTTGAAAACGATAACGATTTTTTTAAGAAAATCATCTTCTCCGATGAGGCTCACTTTTATCTGAGTGGTGCGGTAAATAAACAAAACTGTCGATTCTGGTGCAAAGAAAATCTACAAATTATTCATGAAAAACCATTATATTCACCTAAATTGACAGTTTGGTGTGGTTTATGGTCTGGTGGAATCATCGGTCCGTATTTTTTTGAAATGAACCTGGTAACACCGTTACTGTCAATGGAGATCAGTATCGATCGATGATAACCAATTTTTTATGGCCGAAATTGGAAGACGTTGATCTTGCCAACATTTGGTTCCAACAAGACGGGGCTACGTGCCACACAGCAAGTCCAACAATTGACTTATTGCAAATCATATCACTCTTATTGGAAAACCCTATAGACGCCAACATATTTATGCGACCCGCCGAAGCATACATTTTCTATGTTGGAATCATAAATAATCGAAAAATTCAACCATTCGAATTCACGTGGTTGGATGATGAATTCGAATGGTTGAATATGCGTCGATTATTCTTTTTCTATACAAATTAGAGACACCGGATTTATTTTGCTTTGCCCTGTAGATTTACACTTTTTGGGCTGTTGTAAAGTTTTTTGTCATTTTTAGTTTGTCAGAAACTTCACTATAGTAACAGAAGCACTCCTAATCAGCAGCAAATCGAAGCTAATACATCCTCACCAAATACACAACGCAACTCCCAAAAAAGTAATTTTTTTTAAACATAACAAACATAATTTTATAGTGACAAAGTCTAACAGTATTCAAGGCAGCTGACAAGTTGAACAAGCTTTCATTTTATTGGAGAAAAATTTAGATCATGTAGAATTACCCGATGTATATTTTAATATTGGGTTGTTTGGTCTACCAATAATACCGTTTAGAAATCAGCTTAAACGGAGTGCCTTATTAATGATTATGATTTAAAAAATAGTTAAGTCGATTATTTTGTGGTTAGTTCGGAAAAACTCGTTGAATATAACGCGCACTCGAAATTTGAAAGTGTCAGTTAGCTGGAAAAATTTTCAAATGTAAGGTAATAGTGACAGTTACCTCTGACGAAATTGTAGGTCAAGTTTCACGTGAGGGGTCCGAAAAAATATGATTGAATATATCGCAACAAACAAAATTTGAAAATGCCTAACAATTTACCGTTGCAAGTGTATAATGGCTGGAAAACTATTAAAAAAAGGTTATAGTAATGGTTACCCTTGAATGGCCAATTTTCATGTCGGGAGTCCCATTTAAAGCGTCTTGGCTGAAATTCACACAAAAGGTTGTAGTAATGGTTACACCTGGGAAAATTTTTAGATCAATTTTCATGGAGGGAGTCCGATAAAACTCGTTTGAATATATCGCTTACAGAAAATCTTAAAATTTACCATTTAATGTTTCATAGCTGGAAATGGATTTAAATAAAATGTCTTCATGGTTGCTTCTGGAAAAAGTTTCTAATCAATTTTCGTTTGTCGTGTCTGGCAAAATTCGATTGAATATGTATATTGCTTCCACAAAATATGAACATTTTTAACAAATCACCGTTTAAAGTGTAATGACTGGAAATAAATTGTGATAGTTATCCCTGAAAAATTGTCAGGTCAAATTTCAATGAGAGGAGTCCGGGAAAACTTGTTTGAAATCACACACAAAAAATTTGAAAATGTCTAAAAATTGACCTTTAAAGCATCATGGCTAAGAAAGGTTATAAATAAAAAGTCTTAGTGGTGGTTACCCAATGAAAATTTTTTAGATCAAGTTCCATGTGGGAGTCCGGGAAAATTGTTTGAATATATCGCACACAAAAAATTAGAAAATTAAATTTATATAGATTTCTAGTCCACATTAAATATGTTAAGTGTAAATGTAGGCCATATTTATTTTGACAACAACAACAATGTTTGACAAAAACAAAATTTATACTCTGATTAAAATAAAAGTCAATATCAATCCAAACAATTTGAATTAATTTAATCCGAATTCTGAACTTATATATTGACTTCTAGTCCACATTAAATATGTTAAGTGTAAATGTCGGCCATATTTATGTTGACAACAACAACACTGTTTGACAAAAACAAAATTTGTACTCTGATTAAAATAAAACTCAATATCAATCCAAACAATTTGAATTAATTTAATCCGAATTCTGAACTTATATATTGACTTCTAGTCCACATTAAATATGTTGAGTGTAAATTTCGGCCATATTTATTTTGACAACAACTACAATGTTTGACAAAAACAAAGTTTATACTCTGATTTAGGTAAAAGTCAATTTCAATCCAAACAATTTGAATTAATTTAATCCGAATTCTGAACTTATATATCGACTTCTAGTCCGTATTAAATATGTTGAGTGTAAATGTCGGCCATATTTATTTTGACAACAACAACAATGTTTGACAAAAACAAAATTTGTATTCTGAGTTAGGTGAAAGTCAATACCAATCCGTGTCATTTGAATTAATTTTACGCGAATTCTGAACCATACCAACCATTTGTGTGGGTCCTACCCGTATTGAAAGCACTATGATATTTTTTCAAGCCTGTAATTCCTTTGGCGTTAGTTCACTTAGTTCAATAAAATCGATGTGAAATTATTTTAGAAGCTGCACTAAATATTTTTGTAATTATCGGTGAACTTGCTGTAATAAAATTTTTCTTATAGCGTCATCATAAAAATGTTTGTGAAATTCCAAACCTTAAACTACATACATTATGCAAATTGAAATAACTTGAAGTGGTGGAATACCACTTCTTATATTTACTTTTGATTTACAACGGCCCATATCAATAAATTTGTTTGCCTAAATTTGCGCATTTTTTATAACAACAAATTTATACCATCGTATCAATCAATATCATCTCGGATTTTCGCCATCGATTTTCAATTTTATTATCTATAGAAAATTTAAGAGGATAAAAATCAAATTTCCCAAAATTATTTTACAAAAAAAATGCTAATCAAAGACGTTTAAAACAGAACAACAGCAACATACTTAAACAGAAGCGAAAGCTTTAAGAGAAAAATCCAATTTAAACTTTATTGATCCACTTTAAACGCACAAGAATATAATCAAATTGGAATTTTATGTGAATAACCTATGAACAGTTGAACAAATACGCCGCTTCTGTAATGCCAAGAATAATATACAACAGCATACACCCACCCCATGAAGCAATAATTTTGCGAGTAAATGAAGTGTATACACCAACAAAAAAGCTCTGTTCCGAATTTTCGTTTTCAATTAACTTAAATCCGTATATTATGGTGCGTTACGACATAATTTTTATGACGATTTTCTGAATGTAATCTTGTTGTGGTTTTCTTAAATTTACGATCATACGTTATTCAAGACGATTTGATAACAAAACTATTTTTGTTTCGTTTTTTGTGTTTCAGAACGTGTGTGCGATACACGCAGTACGCACACATCAGAATTATTACAATAATAAAAATGAAATTTAATATAAAATTATTTTACGAAAAGCTCGTGAAAACTTTTTCTGCTAAGTATATAGGTTTATTTATGCCTAAAACGAAATAATAATGAAAATATAACAACAATAGCAAGAAAAGCTCCAAACCGTTTATATAATATAATATAATAAGTCTATTTATATATGAGTTTATATATATATATATATATATATATATATATATATATATATATATATATATATATATATATATATATATATATATATATATATAAATTTCTTGTTTATATAACGTCAGTGGTATGTACATAACTCTGGCTTGCCATACCGCCCGCAAAAACCGTACCACCACACCTTTATCGCATCATCGTCGTTCACCGCACATTCCAACGTTTGTTTATTATGTAAAAACGAAACAACGCAGGAAAATACGAGAAAACATCAGTTCTTGTCTTAAGATTAAATTAAATGGTGTGTAAGAGCTTTTATTCGTGCTTTTCGTAAATTACTACTCCTACATACAATTTTATGTTTGTTGCTGTTTATAGATTAAAATTATGTTTTACCTAGAAGTAAATAAATTATGTTTTGGTCCATCGTGTAAACTATAGCTATAGTCATTTAGAACATAATAATTTAATTAATTATCGAAGAAGGTGGGGAGGAGGTTTCTTATACGAATATATATGGAGAGTGTGAAGTTATTTACAATTTGATACAATTTGCGGTTTGACCTTTTCGACAGGTTTCCTGTCGTCGTCTTCCTCGTGTAGTTATTATTAATTGACCATAATAGAATTTATGCGTTTGCTTTTTTGATTTTCTTATATATGAACCGGAAGCCGTTATTAATCATTAAATATAAAAAAGTGATTAATTTTCCACTCACAATACATATTCCATTACATGTTTGGAATTGTACGATATGAACGTGTTGGTTTATTGTAGGTTGTCCTATATTGACGTAAATCCGATTGCTGAGGAAACAAAATAATTTTCTTTTATAGCTGATTTTGATTCGAAAAGCTTCAGGAGTTTTGTATGTATATTTTACGTATGAATACAAATTTGATGGTGGATTTTCATTTTCTATTTTTTTGCTTGAGATGGGATCGGAAAATTGTGTTAAGGAAAATTATTGCATCTATGAATATAAATCGTAAGGATAGAATTTTGGTAATTCAATTCTACGCATCTATAGGTAATCGCAGAAGTATATCATGCTTATCCCGGGTATTTTTCTTATTATATAGTTTCACGTTTAACCTTAGGTATATGCTCGAGAGATAAAGAAAAAATCAAAATTGATTTCTTAGAATTTGTTTTTGAAATCTAAGGTTAATAGCTTTAGTGCACGTGGCGTAAGAAAAAACGGAAATATGATAGAACAAATTTAAAATGTATATTTTTAAACTTCTAGATTCTAAATTATTTTATTAATTTTAATGAAGACAAATTGATGCTCTTATTCTTAAATCTGCAGATTATTAAAAAAATAATAATTGAAGGGCGGAAAAATATCAGTCGAAATTAAATGTGTTTGTGTTAAATTGCAGATAACACCAGGAGATATGATTCGACCCGAATAATTTTAATTCTATTTTGAATCTCGCCCATTAAAAATTGGATTTATAACGTCATTAATGAGATCGAAATAATCTTTTTAACTATTATTGATGAACGGTGGATCTGAAGGTTTCTTCAGAGAATGTAGAGAATATGTCGAAAATTACTGTTTCTCCTAGCAATAGGCAAAATGCTATGATTTCTTTGCTAATGGGACCATTTCAAGCGGAGGAGCTTCATTCTTGCTATTTAATAAAGCTTTAGCTGGCTTAGGACAATTTCGAAAACTTTGAAAAACAGTAGACACTTTTATTAAAATTAGAACTTGATACCTGTGTGGAGTTTAGAACATTTATCAAAAGTGTAGCTACACAAATTAACAAAAAATAAAAATGTAGATACACAATTTAACAAAAAGTGTAGAATTAGATAAACAAATTATGGCAGGATTGAATTTGTTACCACTTCCGCTGCATCCAAAGATTCCTTAATACTGGTTCCGTCACCTGATCCGGCAATGTTCCTTTCGGTATTTTATCTCCTAACTGAAGTCCAGAAAGATGACGATCTAATTTATTTTTAGCAGATTCACATAATCTCTCGATTATTACCGCTTTAAGAGATTGATATTTATTAATTTTCGGAGGATTGAGAATTTGATCTCGAACGCACTTAACAGTCTGTGAATCAATTGCCGCAATTAGATGTCCGTATTTGGTAGCATCTGATTAGCATTAATTCCATTATGTTTTGGGCCCAGCGGATGACGAATACGGATATTTCGGAAAAATTAAGGCAGATTAATTGGATAAATTGATTTTCGGTGTTGTGAAATTCACATACGGTAAAAGATGGCGTCAACTGAATCAAAATACAGCATTTCAAAGCTAAACGGGACAAATTATTTTGTGTGGAAATATAAAATGAAAATACTTCTTAAGGAAAAAGGTTTATTGGCAGTCATAAATGAGGTACAACCATCACCAGTTACAGCAGCGTGGACAGCAAATGATGAAAAAGCACATTCGACAATCGCATTGAATGTATATAAGACGATCAAATTCATCACATCATCGGTGCAGATTCAGCAAGAAGTGCATGGAGAATTCTTAAGGAAACGTATGAATCAAACACGTCAAGCAATCGTCGGCACATTTTGAAATTAATCATGCAACAGTGGCTTGGTGCAAGTTTTTGTACGGAATTTTTTATGAGTGCTACGTTGCTGGCTTCTTTGCCACTAAGCTACGACGGTTTGGTAACGGTGCTCGAGGGTAAAGAAGAGGGTGAATTGACACTCACGTTGGTTAAATCAAAGGTTCTCGCTGAATTCAAAAGAAGTATGGATTGAGGCGGAACAACGGATGACACTGCATTAAAGGTTGACTCATAAAGAGCAACGAAAGGTCAAAAAGGTGAAAATAAAAAGTCTGAGTGCTATTTTTGCAAAAAAAGCGGTCACCTCAAAAAGGATTATCGAAAATACAAAGCCTGGCTCAACAAAAAGGAAGGAAGTGATCAGAAAGCGAAAGATGAAACAGAAAAACTGTTTGTGCCACATCAACTAGGTGATGGCTGGATTGTTGAGTCATGTGCCACGTGTCACTTTGCCAGTTCTAAGGATAGTTTCGTCAATATCGACATGAATTGTAGTGATAAAGTAAGCGTTGCAAGTGGTCAACAATTAACAGCTGCGGGTAAAGGCACAATTAAGGTTGATTTTCTGAACGAGGAAACTCAAAGTGTTCCAGTAAGAATCACAGACATGTTGCTAATGCCAGATATCAAGGGAAATTTGCTTTCAGTCAAAAAGCTAACGGAAAAAGGTTTTCAAGTAAATTTCAAGGGCAACAAGTGTGAAATAAGGGAAAACAGTTGGCAAATTGCAGTTGGCGAAATCAGCGGTAAACTTTATAGACTAAAGGAACCTCACAAAGTTTACTCGGTCGAAAAGGAATCCAATGGATGCATACATTATTGGCATAAGGTTCTAGGCCATAGAGACATCGAAGTTGTGAAATCATTGGCGAAACGAAATTTGGTTAAAGGCATCAACTTCAGCGAGTGTACAGCGGATCAAATCAACTTCAAGTGCAGAGTGTGTCTCGAAGGGAAAATGACTCGAATCAAATTTCGGGTCAAGTCGAGTAATAAAGCAGTTGCAGTCATGGATCTGGTTCATTCGGATGTTTGTGGTCCGATCCAAACGACCACACCAGCAGGTTATCGTTATATTGTGACATTCATAGTCGATTACTCAAAATTGACAGGCAGCTACATAATCGCAAATAAATCATCAGTTTACAGCAAATTCAAGGAATATATTGCGATAGTAACGGTTCAATTCGGAAAGGAACCTAAGTGCATCCGTACAGATCGAGGAGGAGAGTACCTCAGTAATGAATTCGTAAATTATCTAAAGTCCAGCGGAATTCAAATCCAGAAAACTACTGCGTACACAGCTCAACAAAACGGAACAGCGGAACGCAAAAACAGAACGTTGGTAGTAATGGCTCACTGCATGCTAATTGATTCAGGTCTAGAGAAAAAGTTTTGGGCGAAGCTGTAATTATGGCTAATTATGTTCAGAATCGTTTGCCAACAAAGGGTACAGAAACAACGCCATACGAAGGCTGGTTCCAGAAAAGTCCGAATGAGCAATACTTCAGTAAATTCGGATCAGAATGTTATGTGCATGTACCAAAGCAAATAAGGCACAAATTCGATTGAAAGGGTGTGAAAGCAGTGCTGGCCGATTATGATTACGAATCAAAGGCATCTCGTTGTTACATTCCGGAAAACCGATCGAGTCACAGTTAGTTAGTCGAGATGTTCTATCAAGTCCAGCAAAAATTACCAATAGGAACAAATTATCGACAATTCAGGGTTGAACAACTTTGAAGATGCAGAAAACGTTCCAGTACAAGAGGAATTAGTCGATGAGGAAGTTCAGGAAGGGAATACAATACAGGATCATCTTCAGAATGAAGATGAAGAGCAAGCTGTTAGACGATCACAACGCGCTAACAAAGGAATTCCACCAAAGAGTCTTATTGAAGAAATGAACGTGGTCAAGAACCAAAGTGCTACGAAGATGCTATCAAGTGTGATCAAAAAAGGCTGTGGATTCAAGCAATGACAGATGAGATGAAGTCATTGATGGGGAATCAAACATGGAAGCTTGTGAAAATTCCAGACGGTGCAAATCTAGTTGGCTGCAAGTGGATTTACAAGCTAAAGTGCAAATCAGATGGACAAGTAGTCAGACACAAGGCAAGGGTAGTCGCTCAAGGTTTTTCGCAGAAATACGGTACTGATTATGATCAGGTGTTTGCTCCAATTGTTCGTCAAACTACGTTTCGAACATTGCTTACAGTGGCCGCAAACAAGGACATGAAGGTTTATCATCTCGATGGGAAAACGGCTTTTCTCAACAGTGAATTGTCTGAAACAGTTTACATGAGACAACCTTCCGGATTTAAAGTTGAAGGCGACGAAGATTTAGTTAGACACACTAAAAAGGAGATTATATGGTCTAAAGCAATCAGCGATTTCGGTTTTGTTCAAAGCAAGAATGATCCATGCTTGTACACCTACAAACATGATGGAAAAATATGCTACGTATTAATCTACGTTGACGATGTGGTCATTGCTGGTGAAAACAACGAGATAATATCCAAGGGTGAAACATTTTTAAGTTCGAAATTCAAGATTATGAACTAAGGAGGATTAGAGATTAAGGATTTCTTAAGTCTTCAAGTCAAGAAGGAAACAGATGGCTTTTACACGTTGAATCAGACTGCTTACACTGGAAAAGTACTAAAGGATTTTCAAATGTCTGATGCAAAGGAGTCCTCAGTTCCATTATCAGTTGGATATGGTAAAGGAGGAGATACGGATTTGTTGTTGGACAACGGCAAATATCAAAAGTTGTTTGGTTGCTTACTGTACATATCAGTCAACACGAGACCTGACATGTCGGCAGCGGTTTCAATTCTCGCAGTTCTAAATATGTTATGGGTATATTCTTAGACATTGCCGCAGCATTTGATAATCTTACGTGGCCTAGTGTCATTGCAAGTTTATCGGTCTACAATCTCCCTAGAAACACGATGAATGTTTTTAGGAGCTACTTCAGTAATCGATACGCAATAATCAGAGACATGTATGGTTCTGTTTCAAAGCAAATTACAAAAGGATGTCCTCAGGGCTTCTATTTTGGGTCCTCTAGTCTGGAATATCGTGTTTAACACAAAAATGATCAACGACTTTGAGAAAATTGCTTTCGCGGATGACAAAGTCATTCTGATACATGGCACCTCGAGACTCGAACTTCAGCGCCGGGGTCAAATCGCAATAAATAAAATGATCCAATGGTGTGAAGTAAATAAGATGTCACTATCAGCAGAAAAAACAGTGATGCTGCAACTAAAGAGCAAATTTGACTCTAGTCGACCACCAAAAATATCACTAAACGGTAAAAACATGAAAATGGTCAAGTGCGTTAGATATCTAGCATCCCACGTTCTTAGAGTCTGTGAAAACGCCAAGAAGCTATTTCACTCTTTGGCGAGAGTGTCAAGAGAAGGATGGAGACTTAATCACAAAACACTGAGGTTAATATACAAAGGTGTCTCGGAGAAGCTTTTCGCGTATGCGGCGGCTGGTTGGTATGATAGGTTAAACTGTCACCATATCAGATCACTAGAAAGTGCTCAGAGGAATATCCTGCTAGGAGTAACAAAAGCTTACCGAACGGTATCTAAAGATGCTGTAGTGGTTCTGGTTGGTGTACTCCCGGTTGATATTCTAATCAAAAAACGAGCGAACTTGTACTACCTAAGAAGGCGTGGCCAAAATAATATAGGTGAATATGTACTTGCTGCTGATAGTAGGCAGGATCAATATAATTGTAAAAATAATATAGAATCGATGGCGATTGACCTCTGGCAACGAAGGTGGAATGAATCAGCCAATGGAAGGCATACCTTTGTTTTCATTCCTGATATAAAAGAAAGACTAAAAATGAAATTACCACTGACGAGCTCGATGTGCCAAGTTATCTCTGGACATAGCAAGTTTAAAGCATACCTGCAGAGATTTAAGATAACGAACCAGTGTCATTGTTTATGCGGATCGGAAATAGAAGACGTTAAGCACCAACTTTTCGAATGTAACGAGGTGACGGTTATGTCACTAAAACATAAGTGCTTGGTAACATGAACATACATGAATTACCACTGCCTATATTACTAAGCAACGACTTACTCCCGAAGTTTCAGCCATATTGTGCTGAACTGATCAACGTCTTAAAAGAACGGAACAGTGTACAATAGTAGACCAGTAAAACGGAATGTACATGTCTCCCCGTGACTAGTGACGGTAACGTTATATTTTTTTAATTATAACGACTGAAATGTACAAACACTGGTATCGGTTGACTGCGCTAATTGATTTATATGAAAATTGGCTAAGTAAACCGATAAATTCGAATAATTCTTAGTTTAAGGTTATACCTATGTATAAGAATTGACGAAAATTTTTCCGAAAATGTTGACTACGACGAATGAATGAATGAAAAATCCAGCAACGACCATTATTGCAACTAGCCTCAAGACGGGAGCATTTTAGCAGCCAGGTGCTATGCAAACCATCCCGAATTTTTTAAAAAATTCATCCTGAATCCAAATCATCCCGCCAGTTAATTTCAACCAATTTCAAGAGGGAGCGTTCTGGAAGTAGTCGGGAGTTATACAATCGGAATGTGCGGAAGCAGCTAGCCATATAAGATAGTTAAAACTGTAAGTACTAACTTTATTTTTAGTAGAACGTACTCGTTTTCCGCCGATTATTTATAAAAAACATTATGTTCGTTTTTTCGTGCGTACTTTTCGTGTGTTCAAGTTTTCTTTTAACTTTAAGTTTCATTTTTCGTTTCGTGGTGCACGGTGTTAATACCGATGATGAGGAAACGAATGCACCCCATACACTCAATGTACACTCCTCGGATAGGCGAAATATTTTAACTGGTAACGAAACGATCACTGTAACTCATGAACAATTACGTTCATTAGTTCAGGATCAAGTCCGTATCATTTTGACAGCACAGTTCTTACTTTTCTGAAGCGTCTTCTAGTGGTAAATCTGGTGATGAGATTGACAGTGAGTTTAAATCTATGTCTAATCGTATGGAGCACAAACAAGTGTTTAACAGCATTTAAACCACCCCAACCTTTGTACTCTCAAAACCTCGAAGTCTGAATTGTTAAAGAGTCCACTCGGTATTCACATGCGGTGGGTGCATTGGATGCGAGGTTGCATAACCAGTTTGCAAGTTTAATAATGAAAAATAAGGGCAAACAACCTTATGCTCTTTTTAAACAGGAAGTGATTAGAGTGTTAGGTGAGTCGGAAAGATCGAAATTAAATAAATTATTACACGGGTTAAGGCTATACGATCAAAAACCTTCGCAGTTGCTAGAGCAGATGAATATGAATGCTGGCGAACATTTCGAGGAAGGTACAATAAGACGTTTATGGTTGCAAAGATTACCGCAACAAATACAGTTAGTTTTGGTTCCATTTGAAAACGATGTAACTTTAGGAAACTTAGCTGAACGGGCGAATGATTTAATTGAAACAATGACGCAGCAGCAAATACATGAAGTCAGTGATACATCGAAATTAGTCTAGCAAAAGGAATCCTCAGCTTCATCAGTTAATGATTTTCGAGAGATGTTAGCTGAGTTTCGTAAGGATATTTTAATGGAAGTTTCTGCATTACATAGCAAGGCGGGAAGATCACATAGCCCGCATAATTCTTCTAGAGGCCAGTCAAGATCTAAAGCAAGAATGTCCGATGAAACCGAGTGTTTTTACCATCGACGTTTTAAGGACAAAGCTACAAATGCGTTTCTGGTTGTCGTTATCACAACAATTTTATCGTGAGTCAATCTCAAAATTCGTGTTCAAAAAACTAAATTCGGGTCAGCATCCTGTGACGTGTGTCGACGAAATTTATACAAATCATCTGCTTATTTTAGATCAAAATTTAACACGTAAATTTCTGGTAGACACATGTGCAGGCGTGTCAGTTTTACCCGGAAATTTCTGTAGCAAAAAAGTGATTGAGCCGGAATTTCATTTATACGCAGCAAATGGTACTAAAATTAGGGCTTACGGAACGCATACCATTTCAATAAATATTGGGTTTCGTAGGGTTTTTAAATTGAGAATTTATTGTTGCTGACGTATCAATGCCAATAATCGGTGCAGATTTTTTGAAGTCAACTGGATTAATTGTAGATATTAAAAAAGGCATAGTGGTAGATCCGTTAACAAATTTGTTTACAGTGGGAGGACAATCTGTTATGTGTAAGACGAGGCGCTTGGCTCCTGATAAATTAAAAATAGCAAGGGAGCATTTTGTAGAGTATTATGGCTCAAGGCATCTGTAGTCCTAGTAAGAGTGAATGGGCCAGTCCGCTGCATTTGGTTCCAAAGAAGAATGGTGAGTGGAGACCCTGTGGAGATTACAGAGCATTGAACAATGTAACCATTCCTGACAACTACCCTGTACCACATCTACAAAAAATTTCGTTTCAGTTAGCAGGATGTACTGTATTTACAACATTAGATTTAGTAAGAGCGTATCATCAAATTCCAATAGAGCCAAGAGATGTACCCAAAACAGCCATTGCAACACCATTTAGACTTTTCGAGTTAAATAGAATGACATTTGGTCTTAGAAATGCAGCACAGTCGTTTCAGCGACTGATGCATTCAGTTCTGAGAGGATGTCGTTCTGTTTTGTTTATCTCGATGATATTCTGGTTGCATCCACTTCGTTAGATGAACATTTATCACATGTGGAACAAGTTTTCAAACGCTTAGCCGAAAATGGTTTAGTAATTAAGCTTGATAAATGTGTATTTGCACAACAAGAAATCTCTTTTCTGGGTCATTTGGTAAATGGAAATGGAATTTTGCCATCTCCAGAGAGAGTAGAAATTATTCGAAATTACCCTCAACCTGTTAACGTTCAACAGTTAAAACGATTTTTAGGGGATGATCAATTTTTATAGGAGATTCATTCCATCCGCGGCGTCTGACCAAGCTATACTAAACGATTTTTTAAAGGTTTATAAAAGAAATAGTAAAACAACAATCGTTTCAGCAGAAGAATCAGTGCTAGCGTTTGAAAAATGTAAGTTAAAATTAAGTGAAGCTACACTTTTAGCTCATCCAGTCACGTCAGCGAAATTATCGGTAATGGTTGATGCTTCAGATACAGCGGTAGGTGCGGTTATGCAGCAGTTGGTAAATGAGGTTAACTGAGACGCAGAAAAGATACAGTACCTACGGTCGTGAGTTGTTAGCGGTTTATTTAGGTGTTAAGTACTTCCGATTCTATCTCGAGGGACGAAATTTCATTCTCATTACGGACCATAAACCAGTGATTTACGCTTTTCAACAAAATTTGGACAAAGCATCACCAAGACAAAGACGTCAACTAGACTTTATTGGACAACTTACAACGGACTATAACGGACTATAACGAACTAGCCACAGATCAGTTGCGGGACTCAGAACTGAAAAATATACTATAAGACAAGAATTCTGGACTGAATTTATTACAACGACCGTTAGCATTTAATACATAAAAATTCATTTACTGTGACATTTCAACTGGACAAACAAGACCTTTCGTCTCAAGAGAATGGAGGAAGAAGATATTTGAGTCGCTACACAACCTGTCACATCCCGGAGTAAAAGCTTTAATTAGATTATTGTCAAATCATGTAGTGTGGCCTTCAATTAGGAAAGATGTTAGAAAATTGGCACAGGAATGTTTGGTGTGTCAAAAATCTAAAGTTACAAGACACACTCAAGCCCCAATATGTAATTTTGAGTTTACTAGGGAACGTTTTACGGAAGTTCATATTGATTTAGTTGGACCGTTACCCGGCGGAAGCAATTCCTATTCCTAGCGAGATTTGATGTTCCACTTTTTATAGTAACAGATTAAGCATCACAATTCGAATCAAATCTCTTCACGGAATTATTACAACTGGTTGGGTTTGAAAGAAATCGTACTACATCGTATAATCCTAAATGTATTGGAATGATAGAACGTTGGCATGGGACGTTAAAGACAGCAATTATGTGCCATAATAGACCAGATTGGACGGAAATATTACCACTAGTGTTATTAGGTTTACGTACCTCTTTTAGTGAGGAGTTAAAAACTACTCCTGCAGAGTTGGTATATGGTAGTATCCTCAGAGTTCCTGGACCATTCCATTGAATCATCAAATTCTTCAATTCCTTCAAATCTGAATTCGTTCAAATCTACTTCAAATCTGAATTCGTAAAAAATTTGAAAAAAACATTTTGAGGAATTAAAACCTGTTAATGCATCTCGTCATTCGAAAGAGAGAACCTTCATTAGTAAAAATTTAGAAAATTGGTCTCACGTACTTATTCGAGCGAATGCAGTTAAAAAGTCACTTCAACTCCTTCCTTTTAAAATTTTGAAGAGGGATGAAAAAATTTTTGAACTTGAAATTAAAGATCAGAAAGTTAAGGTTTCGATTGATAGACTCAAACCTTGTTATACTGAGAATAATGATGAGTTTTTAAACAATCAACCTTTAGCAACGAATGTATCATGGAATTTAGATAATAAAATTAAAGGAGTGATTTCTGAAACTCCAAGTTCAAAGAAAAAAATAGTTTTTGATCAATACGTACAGATAGGTAATGAATCAAATGAAGTGTTGTCAAGATGTGGACGTGTAATTAAACTACCTGTTCGATTTCAAAATTGAATATTCGTGTAAATATCGATCGTATAAATTAATAATTCGCTAAATTTCTTCAATTACACTAGAAGGGGAGTGATGTGGCGTATCGTTTTTATGTTATTGAATTTTTAGAATAAATATATTTAATTTTATTATTAGTTGTTATTTTATCTGTTGTAAATAAATATCTTACCTCAATTTTTTGTTGTTGTTGAATTGTTATGACAAGTTTAGTATTAAAGAACTGTCAATTTATGACATTTCTAAAAGGTATAATGAGTACGTTTTATTTAAAAGTGTAGTTAGTATAATTTTTATAACTGGTATACAGTCTGGCCTTAGTTGGAACATCGAATCATAGAGAACTTAGCCAGGATGTATACCAGAAAAAATGTATATAAGTTTTTGTTTTAAATTTTCATTAATAGAGTTATTCAGAATTTGTTAAGAACAGTTACAAAACAGCTGAGACACAATGTTATAATTGTTATAGTTTTTATTTATAAAAAAATCAGTTTGTATAAAAATATTATTGTGAAAAAATAAATTATTATGTATAGTATTTAAAAAAATATAAACACATCAGGCTGCATCAGGCATCCTATCTTCAGTTACAGGGGGGCTGAAGATAGAAAATTCATATTAATATTAAAATATACTTAAGGATAACATAAATATATATCCTGATTAATATATATTCATCCATATCCCCCCTAAAGTGCCATATATAGCTTTAAGTATAAAATGTCATCCCGATCAGTCAATCCGTATTGGCTGTAGAGAAGCTACAACATTTAGTAAGCACAGCACCATGCACATACACACAAACAGACATTTAAAAAAAATACTTTTTGGCTGCGACTATTTGGCGAATGGCAAATCTGCATGAATCTCGGGTTCGAAATTTTTCATTATTACTAAACTTACTTTACTACGCACAAGGAAGTAAATTAACACGCATAGTGGAGAGTCTAGGCCATTAGCAAGTACTGAATAAACGATAACCAGATTTATAATAATTTTGACGACTTTTTTGACACCCTGTACATTAAATTTGTTATGTTGTTATGATTAGAATTTAATTATGTGTTGTTTTGTTTGAGATTTTATGAATAATATGTTAATACACAAATTAGGTTTTCGTGTTCCGCATTTCCATAAATATCATCAACGTACATATAATTGGTGGGTAGTGTTTTTATGGCATAATAAGGAGACTGGTTTTGTCCGAATATTTCATGCGTCTACAAATAAGGATATATTTATTTATGTGAATACACACCGCTAAAACTAATACGACAATGGCTTTATTTTATGTTTATGTTATAAATTAATATTTTAGCAGCTAAGTTCTTGTGATGTTTGTTGTTTTCTATAATAGTATTCACGAATATTAAATTGTGGTGCTCCAAAAATATTTTCCGTTTAATTGAAGACAATCGGTTTGTCTCCCCAGACTACCATTTAATCACTAAGGTCTCTGCTCGCAAGTTGAATTGTCTGCGATCAGGTAGTACAGTTTTTCCTATCTCAGCCTACAAATAGTATGCTCTGCCAACTCCAACTGAAATACGTTTTTTGCAAGTAAAATTTTATTATTAAGACTAAAGACTCAATCTTTCCCAGACTTTAAATAAAAAATTGCATATACGCCCACAGCAAGTAATACGAGTAGCCCACCGAACTGAACAAATCAAGTGCAAATTTGTACTTATATAAAGTATAACCCGTTGAAAAACTTTAATTTTTCGTTAGATCATAAAACAAACAGATAGGGTAGCTACATATCTATCTTTACTTCAAAAATGTTACAGTTGTAACAAGCTCTGATAGTTACAACGAGCCAGGACTGTATTTAAAAATTCCAAACAGAAATTTTAGTCTTTGTTTTTTCACTAGAATCATCTGATGCTTTATTATCTTCTGAATTAGTGGACATTCGCATCCCAGTGCCTGCTTTTGGTTTACTGATCGTCAGTATATCACTGGTCACATGTAATGTTTTAGTCAAATGTGATTCATATTGATTACTAATGCGTTGTTCTTGACTAGCCATTGTTTGCTGTTGATTATGGCTAGTTGGATCATTAATTATTTTTAACTGACTAGTAGCCTCACTTGGTGCACTAACCATTACTAACCCACTCTGTTCATCAAATGCCTTATCTGAAGATGATTGCTCTAATTTCATGTTAACATCAGGATTAGCCTCATAGCTAGTTCTCTCTATTTTCGGCGCCATGCTTTTAAAAAACATTTCAAACATTGTTTCTCCTGGTTCAAGAATATGAACATAATTTGAAGGGTCGTGAACTATAATATTGCCCGAGCGAATTACCACATTTAAACTATTGGAACCTAAATTTTCATTGTAAGCAATTTGAACCGTATATGTTTTCCTTGGCTTAAGTATAAATGTTTCCCCCAGACTAATCGTTTTGTAAACAGATTCATCCCTCATTTTCTTATTTAGCTTTAGGATATCAATTTTATTAGTTTCAAGGTCATTTGCAATTATTTTAATTTCATGATTTCCGCCAGTTCCATATTTAAAACCCGTGAAGGCAATTTCATTAGAAACTTCAAATTTTGTTTCACTTGTCAAGCACGTACATTTTACATTTATCGTTTCACATTTTCGTTCGCAATGTTTTCGAAGTTCCACAACCTGTGCAGGATTTTTTAAACTTTTACAAATAGCCGTATCTTGAAGTATATCACCATGTCTGAGCATAATTCCACGAAGCTCGTCCATTGTCATATTTGAGAACCGAATTAATCGAAGTAGTGGATCGAATTGTTCTCGCCTTTGTTCCAATGCAATATTATTAGCCTCACAGTATGAATTCATCCAATTCACGAGACCATCAAATATTTGAATTTCAGTCACATTTTCATCAACACAATCTAGTTTTAAAATGTCCTCCATAACTTGTGGTTTGATAGTTTTAAATTCATCCAATCGCATAACAGCGGACAGATTTTGTGCAATAACACTCTTAATCATACTGTAAGGCAGCTGATAATTTTGTAAAATACAGAAAGAGTATAAGGCCAGTCGCATTTTCAATGAAACCATTGGATTCTGTAATAAAAACTCAAAAGCTTGATTTTCTAGTTTCGGCACCTTAAAATGAACCGATAATTTGTATAATTCGATTGCAGTGTCAAGTGTCACGTTACAATGGTCTAAATAAATAAATCGGATAAATTCGTAAAAGCTTCGGTATGTAAAATCCATAATGGAAATTATTTGTAGCTCATCGAATGTTTTTTCTAATTCGTTTTCAAATTTTCGGCTCCTTTTCATTAATTCTAGGGAGTGCGCAAACATTTGTTGGCCTTCAACGCAAAATTGGACATCAGCTAAAAATTTGTTGTTGAATAGCCGTTTAGTAATTTCCGCCATCGATACATCGGGATCATTATTTACTGCAAATTCCATTTGGAAAACAATTTTTATGGATTTTTTATTAGTTTTACGGTAAATTTTTATTGCTGCATCGTAAGGAAATTGACAGAATAGTAATTTGAAGTAATTCAAAGGCAACCCGGTTTCGAGACCAAAAAAGAATTAACATTTGCAAAGTATTACAATATTAGGTCCAAATATTAGGTCCAAATGAGACGTTTCATGACTTTTAAGGTCTTCCGTACTATCTGGAAAGACGTTCATGTTAAACCTTCCTCGAACAATGGGCATTATTGTTCTTTGCGTTTGCTGATTTCCGATAATTAATTATAAATCGACTGCAACTGATTTGATCCAGTGTCAAATGATCGAAGTGCCAATTGCGACTATAGAACTAAGCCAAAGAGAATCTGGTGCGTCCAAATTTCAGAAAAATTCGTAAAGTTCTCCGGTGTGACCCGGATCCCTCCCAAATTAAAATATTTGTTTACCTATATTATTTCAAAAAAAGCAACGGTGGCAATAACAATAATTGTTATAGAGAGAGCAATCTCTTCAATGGCATGTTTATAAAATACTCAGAACTGGAAAAGATTCTCTGAAGAATCTCGTACTGTAAACGATTTATTTGGCTGAAGGCCAATTAACATTAAAAGCAAGATAATAGCATTGGAGTTTGTACTCCTTTGCACCGTAAGCGGAATTTCTTGATAGAATGTCGATGCTGATAGAATTTCCCCACTGAGTTATAGCTTCCTATCCTAAATACTAAGTGTTTCTTCCCTTCCAAGCTTACGTGGCCTTTGGTTTCATCCCTAGCTTGTGGAGTCTAGACGTTTGTATGCCTAAATCTGGCAAGTTTTAACACACGGAACTTTAGAATTTTCGCCCAGTAAGTCTGTCCTCGAAATTTCCGAAATCGTTAGAAAGTATCATGTTTACCGAGTTGGCAGTTCCTGTGAATAACAAAGAATTATAGGTACCTTCGTAGGGATGAACAAAAATGTCATCGATGACCAAGAACCAGAGCATTGGAGAAAGTACACCACTCTGTGGATATCGTATAGTAACTATTGCAGCAACTGAAAACCTATATTCAGCTCAAACTCGACAATGCGGGATTTGGGCAACGGATCAATCCACAAGATGAACGCTCCGTTTGATAGGACATCTTTTGTTAATATTATAAATTCATGAATCAGATTTTGTATTGACAAAGATATTCACAGGGTGGTGTACTTTCTCTTATGCTCTGGCTCTTGCTGATTGATGACATTTTTGTAAAACTTCAACTGTACGGGTCTTGTGCCCAGAGTTATGTTGACGATCTTGTTATAACCACCTCAGTTAAGCATTTGGAATGTCATATCTTACCTGATGCAGCCAGCTCTCCATACTGTGTACTCTTGATGCGTTAATAAGAATCTCAACGTAAATGACGAACAACATTTGAAAATTTACTAGAACAGGGAATTGTTATATATTGGCAATGTAGAAAAGATTTTGGCACTTCCTGTCTTCAAAAATGTTGTTCTTCATCTACAAGTACTTGTTCTGCTAACTTACGCATTTATTGTGCTTTACTAGTGCTTTATTGGTGGCTGATAGTCAACTTAGAGTATTCGATTATAAGCAAAGGTCTAGACTCTGAGGGGCACCGGCTATTCTAAAACTCCAGAAAATAAATTGAATGTATCTATCGTAAAGCTGTCTTTTAACTGTGGATTAGAAAAGCGCTAAGGGCAACGTTTCATCGAATTATTGCAAATCATTAAACAACTTAACACCTCTATAAAAAAATGCTATTTTGGGGTAGTGATAGTTTATGTATTGGGAGACAGTAATTATTACAATTTCGAATAGTTCGGTTGGTTAATTCCAAGTTTAATTTTGTAGATTGTAATAACGTATTCAAATCCTACGAGTTTGGTATTTGGTCAAATTTTCTCGTTATAAAGTAACTTTGTTGATATACGGAGCGGTAGATGTGTTATAGCTGCATTTAGTAAATATTTGTTCGCAGAACCCCATATCTGGATTATCTGGATTAAATAAATTAGAAGCGAATGAATATCACTGGAGTACAAATTTTAGGTTAGACATTCAGGAATATATCGAGCCTTCCGTCTTAGGACTCTCAATTTTCATTTTTAAGGAATTAACATGATTCGTCTAAAATAATTGAGAGTTTATTTTGAGACCTAAATGGGCAATAGTTTGGGCTCGTTTGATGCTTGAGCTTTGAACAGGTATTTCATCAAATATATTTGGGGTTTTTTGTTTTGTAGGTAAAAAGTAAAAATATTTTGATTTATGAAAGTTTAGTTTCAGTTTGCTATTGTAAAACCACTTCAAAATTGCCTATAGGTCCAAATACATTTGGTGTTACAGTTCAGTGGGGGGGACACTATATATTCTAGCTGTGCAGTTACCAATTTTTACATATTGCAGTCTGTCAGATAGATAACTATCAATTATCGTGAAATCCTTAGTATGCTTTAATAGCACACAAGCGGGTTCGAGCGGTGCAGCGGGTCCAAGTCCGGTGGATCTCATTGAGGAGCTGCGCGCAATCCTCGAAACAGCGCGTTTGACACAAACGGACTGGTCTTATATGTTTTTATATGTAGTACTCACATACCTCCAAATACCGAACAGCCCACGGTGCGGTTTAACATATTGGAACAACTGTTCAAAATCGCAAATATATTATTACAATCGAAAGCACCAACTACACACATGCCGTGAGCGCACTTGATTCACGCCTTCATAATATACGTTCGCGGACCTCATATTACGCGACAAGAACGACACGAGTGTAAAAAATCTACGACAAAAAACCGTCACAACAACTAAGCGAGTTTCAACTAAGCGCTGGCGGCGACTTTACCGAAAAAACCTTACAACAACTCTGGATGTCACGCCTACCGCGATATCTCCAATTAGTACTCACGCCGTTTGAGAACGACGTGGATCTCGTGGAACACGTTGACCGAACGAGCCAATGCGGTTATGGAGACAATGTCGCACTCGCGAGTTAGTGCAATCCACAAGCGCAGTCCACAAGCGCCGCAGCTAACCAGGCGTCGAACATCGAGACGTTGTTAGCTCGATTTCGCGATAAAATTGTAAGCGAAGTCAGCCACCTAGTTGCGACCAGCAACAGTCAATTAGGTAATACACGATCACGTTCGCAAGCAAGTTCCAGCCGGCAGCATACACACAGTCGGTCTAACTCGAGACGACGAATTAACCCCAAATATCAAACGTGCTAATACCATCACAAGTTCGGTGACAAAGCTGAAAAATGCATTGGCGGATGCACGTGTCGTGTAAAAACAATGCTGGTGATATACAAAATCCAGACATTACGAAACAAAATTTTTAAAGCGTCATCAAACACTGGCGATTGTCAATGATGACAACACTTCCACTCCAACCTTAAGTTCCTCGTCGATACTGGCGCAGACCTATCAATAGTACCGTATAGGATGTTTAAACCAGTAAAAGCGATATCAACTCTAAATCTATATGCAACAAGCGTACACCGGTGCTAGCGTACGGTACAAAAACATTGAAATTAGACATTGGCTTACGCCGCGAATTTATCTGGGAATTTGCTATCGCCCTACTCGATGCAGACTTTTTAAGTCGCACAGGTCTCGTAGTAGACATTAGTAGACGGAAGATGATCGATCCGGTGACTTCATTGTCTGTTGCAGGTTTACTCACATGGCAGTGCAAAGTTTGTCATACATTAATCAAACAACAGTCCCTACACAGATTCAAGACCTTCTTAAACAATTTCTGGAGATCACAAGTTGCTCATTAAGCAGCACTGCTACCAATCATAACGTCATAGGTGAGTCCACTTCACCTTGTATTTCAAAAGAATGGAGACTGGAGACCATGCGGTGATTACCGGGCGTTAAACCGAGTTACGGTTCCCGATAGATACCAAATACCGAACCTGCAGGACTTTTCATATCAACTTTTCTCGACTATCGACCTTGTTCAAGCGTACCACCAAAACCCGATCGAAGCATCACACGTACCCAAGACGGCCATCTCAACTTCTTTTGGTCCTTTTGAATTTACCAAAATGACTTTCGGCCTAAGGAATGCAGCACAAACTTTTCAAAGGCTGATGCATACTGTAGTATTCAGCCTCAAGTTCTGCTTGTCTAGTTAGATGATATTCTGATCGCATCTAAGTCATTCGAAAAACATCCTGCGAGCACCTAAAAATCGTTTTTCAGAAATTATTGGAACATGGTTTGATCGTTAATTCCGGCAAATGCGTCTTTGCATTACCCGAAATTAAATTTCTTGGTCACTTAATAAACGAACAAGACATTCTTCCACTTCCAGACAAAGTTCTTACCATTAAAAATTTCGAACGACCTGCAAGGGTTGACCAACTCAAACGATTCTTGGGTATGATCAACTTTTACAGACGTTTTATTCCCGGCGCTGCTTCAGACCAAGTTTTGCTTAATGACTTCTTGAAAGGCTACAAGAAGAACAGTAAAACACCAATGGTGACTGCCCGACGGTCGGTTGTCAGTTATGGTTGACGCATCCAATCACGCAAGTGCTTACGATAGAGAGCTGCTCACAGCTTACACGGGCTTGAAGCACTTTCGGCATCTCCTCGAAGGTCGTGAGTTCAAATTGATCACCGACCACAAACTCCTAATCTACACGTTTTATCAGAATCCAGATCAAGCATCCCTGCGTCAATTTCTGCATCTAGATTTCGTCTCCGGGGTTAACAACGTCGTTGCAGATACCTTCTCACGTATAGATCAGATTTCTGTTCCTCAAAGCATTGACTGTACAATAAAGGCAGATGCACAAACCACTGATGCATTTGCGAGAACTCTTGCATAGTAACAGCATGTCACTAAAACTCAAACAAGTTCCAATAACGTTTAACTCCAATAAACACATTTATTGCAATATTTCGACTGGTATACCTCGACCATTCATTCCGTTAAACTTCCGGAAATAAATTTTTGAATCCTTTCACAATCTTTCGCACCCCGGAATCCAAGCCACCACCAATATTTTATCTAAAAGTGTTATCTGGCCCTCCGAAATTTTCGAAAAGCTTCACTCAACAATGTATACAATATCAAAAGTCGAAAGTTTCAAGGCACACCAAGTCACCTCTCGTCAACTTCACTTTATTTTAGCAACGTTTTGCAGAAATACACCTCGACATCATTGGTCCTTTGCCGATTTCTGATAACCAGCCATCCGATCGTTAAGGCTACCATTATGTGCTACGAGTGTGCCGACTGGACCAGCATACTTCCGACAATCATGGTAGAACTACCATCGTCGTTCAGCGAGGAATTGCAAATACAGTCCCAAAAAGCGAATTCGTGAGACAGTTCCACCATCGCCAGCATCTCGGCACTTTACCAAAAAAACAATCGTCAGTCAGGAACTCAAGACTTGCACTCCCGTCTTCTTACGTATGGCCGCACTATACAAATCCTTACAACCGCCGTACACTGCCCCCCCCCCCACCCCAAAACTGTATTATCGATGATAATAGCAGGCACGTCAACGTTTCCATCGACCGACTAAAGCCCTGTTTCTCGGCAACTGACACAACTGGCCAACAGGACTCCACTAAAAAAAATCTCAACAAGTATAGCTCGTTAATTCCAGAAACAAATGTGGTTAATGGCAGATTATAACCTTAGTTCAATTTCTCGAATTTATTCACTTTCATTCTCTCTTGATACCTTCTACCAATACTCGTCTTTAGGTCGTCACAGCTCGGTCTTATGTCCATACTAAAAGGCATTGCTTAATACTTTGTGGGGCCCATTGGTTGATTCTAAGCTCATCAGAGCGAGTCTAACCATGTCATAAATCTTCTTTGTTGTTATAATAAAGTTACAAACTTGAGGTGCCAGTCTACTCAGACATTGAGGGGAACGAGATTGGAGATTCTCTTGCAAAAGATGGTTTAAGGTCTATTTTTATATCCATTCTTTGGTACAGTGGTGAAAGATCAAAACGAACCTTTTTGCGAACTTTTGGTTCCTCGATAGACAATTTAGGTCCGTCCGCCGAAATAATAAGTTCCGGTTCGTGAGTCGGTAAAAGTAATCCAGTTTGTATAGTTGGTGCGTCCGTAATTTCTGATTGATTGTCAGAGTAACACGATTTGAGTCTTTCGATTGAAATTTTGGCATGACGTCCGTGCAGATCCAAAGTGAAAAATTTGTCTGTACGATCGATAAACAAATACGGACCAGCATATGGTGGTTGTAGTAATCTGCGTGCTGCGTCAAACGTGCGAGCAAGCAAGTCAGCAGATCTGTTCTGATGAAAATTTTGTCCGTAGTATGTAGGTCGAATTTCATCAAAGTGTCGCCTTAAGTTCGTAATAAAGTCCGATTGTAAAATTTGATCGTTCGTTGTATCTAAAAATGTTCCAGGAACCCGAGTTGTACAACCGTAAACCTGTTCAGCTGGAGTAGTTTTTAGTTCATCAAGGTAAGTCATTCCAGTAAGTCCAAGTAAGATTGCAGGAAGAACACTAGCCCAACCAGATCGGTCGTAGCACATAATGGCAGATTTGACGACCCAATGCCATCTCTCGATCAGGCCATTACATTTTGAATTGTAACTAGTTGTTCTCCTACATTCAAAACCAAGTAAGTTAGCCACTTCGCGAAAAAGTTGTGATTCGAATTACATGCTTTAGTTCGTGATAATGAACTCTGACACACCAAAGCGAGCTTATCCAATGAGAGTAAACAGCAAAAGCAACGGTTGCAGCAGTTATATCCGAAACTGGAACCGCATCGGGCCAGCGAGTGTATCTATCAATCAATGTAACGCAATACAGCTGATTATCAGAAACTAATAATCGAAAATCGTCCAGAACTTAATTTATAGTTACCAACAGAAATTTTGTATGTTGAGAGATCTTAGCCTTTTGACAAGCTACACAACTTTGAGCCATTTTCTGAACGTCTTTTTAATCGATAACCAGATGACATTCTGAGTCAAAAATATGATGGAAGCTTTGACGGCAGGATGAGAAAGATTAAGAAAAGCCTCAAACTTGTTTTCGAAAATTAAGGGGAATGAATGGCCTAGGTGTATTTGTAGAAATATCGCAATAATTATTTTTGACGAAGTTCTTCGTCACTGGTCTGAGCATCTGCGACAAATGCCCTATCGCAATTGAACAATGAACGAAATTAACGAGGAGATGATTTTCCGGTTTCTGATTAAAAGCGTAGACAAGTGGCTTATGATCGGTATAAAGCGTGAATAAACGACCTTCGAGAAGATATCGAAAATGTTTAATTCCCGAATAAGTCGCGAGAAGTTCACGATCATAAGTACTGTATCTTTTTTGCGTATCACTGAGACGTACCGAAAAGAAACCGAGTTGTTGCCAAGTGTCCGATACTAACTGCTGGATCACCGCTCCGATCGCCGTATCGGAAGCGTCAACCATGATGGCCGGAGGTTCTGATGATGATGGATGAATAAGTAAAGTAGCGTCCGTTAGTTTAATTTTACAGTTATCGAACTCTTCGATAGCCACCGTTGACCATTGTATTGGACCTCGACTGTTTTAGTGTACCCTTTTTGGAAATCGTTCAACAATTCTTGGTCGTCGATAAAAATTGATCACGCCTAAAAATGTTTCAGTTGTTTAACAGTCTGTGGTCGCTCGAAATCTTTGATGACTTGAACCCGTTCATGCGACGGTAGTATACCTTGTCCAGTTACCAAATGGCCTAAGAACCCATGGCCATTTACAACCAATCCATGTTCTTCTAATTTAGTAAAAATAATTTTAATATGTTCGAGATGTTCTTCATAATTTCAAGACACAATGAGCATCTCGTCCAAATATACAAAAGAGAAGTCGAGTCCACGTAATGCTGAATGCATAAGAAGTTGGAACGACTGTTCTGCAATTCTAAGACCGAAAGTTATTCTACAAAATTCAGATAGTCCAAAAGGTGTCGAAATTGCTGTTTTTGAAATGTCCATCGCCTGGACAATGTCTATCGTTGTGAATGTAGTGCATCCCTCGAGTCGTTGTGTAAAGTTTTGAATATGTGGAATCGGATACCTGTCTGGAATTGTGACTTTATTTAACGCACGAAAGTCTCCACACGGTCTTCAAGTTCCATTCTTTTTGGGTACTAAGTGTAGCGGGCGGCACCAAGGGCTGTTACTAGGTCTGTAAATTCCGAGTTTCATCATGTTTTCGAATTCTGTCTTCGCGATAAAGAATTTGTCCGGTGCTAATCGTCGTGGTTTGCATGTTTCAATTTTGTGAGTCACGTTATGTCAAGTTTTAAAAATTTAGTCCCATACGCATTTACCGAAGAACCTGCGACCAACCCGAATGATGGGTCGACACTTGCATTCCGAACAAAACGGGCTGGCAAGACTGAGACATCTGCACCTGTATCTATTAAAAAATGAGTACGAAGAAAATTTTCGTAAATTAAAAGACGGCACCCGGCGTTTTAGAAATGTCATTACACACCGCCAATTGTGAATTGGCAACATTGTTATCGAAGTATTTGATTCAAATTTACAATTTGGCTTACATTTTAACTCCTTGGTGCCGAAATAATGATGATAAAAACCAATAAAATTATTTTAGCCTTAGGATCACCATAAAAAGGATTGGAAGAATTTCGAAAATTTGGCGAGTTTTTCCGTGAATAATTATTTCTAGAATTTGATCGCGAATGGTTACAACTACGTGACTGAATTAGATCGTGATCTATAATTTTGATTATTTTGATTTTGATTTCCGAAATCTCCGATAACAATGTTTTTTTTGAAGTCCAAAAGTTTACTGTTTAGAGAAAAAGTTGAATTTGAATTAGAAGAACAAGATGCAGAAGTTTTAATAGAGTTTATTTGTGCCTGAGTAATAATCTCATGCACGTTGTCAGCCCGTTCTGCAAGGAATGACAGGGAGACATCGTTTCGAATGGAGCGAACCATTTGAACTGACTGGTGCAACCTCTTCATCCAAAATTGACGAAGTGTTGCTTCGTTAATATTGTCATCAGCGTTCAATTTCATTATAATCAACAACTGGGACGGCTTCCTGTCCCGTTGTAGATTATAATGAAGTACCCGAATCACCTCAGCCTTAAAAGTAGAATAGGTGTATTATCCTTCGGGCTAGTGATTATAAATGCAAATTGTGCCGTGGAGTCGTTCATCCAGCGCTCCCACCGCACGCACGAGCATATTTAGTAGAAACGACTGTAATTTCTGCCAATGTTTCTGCTGAACTGCTGCTCCAGTGTTTCAAACCATACAATTGGATTTTGAGAGTGAAGGGGCTGTGGGGGTTTGAAAGCCACTCGAGCGGAGTCAAGAGAGCAGGCCTTTGGTAGCGGATTCAAGAGGGATTGTTCATTATCCTATTATGATCGGTGATGAAATTGTACACAACTATGACCACCGAAGTCCAAAATTCATGGGCCGATTCATCTTTCACATCAGTACTATGCTAGTATGGAACTACGCAATACTCAAATGGTTCTACGTAAATCGTACTTATAGCCGTTCGTCCTCGATTTGGCTACTGCGTAAGATATGACGTGAAAATCAAACTGCGAAAGAGTTGGGAGTGCTTCAGCCCCAGAACCGATTTTGAAGATTAAACACAAACAAACAAACAGATCATTAAATATGGTTTGTTGGTGCGCCCATATGTAAATACTTCGCTAGTTTTGTAGGGTGCTGTAAAATATAAAATTAAAATCAAAACCACAGAAACAACTTATACGTTACTACATGAAACTTCATTCCACCTATAGCACCGAATTTTTCTGGAGTATTATGTATGTGATATAGTAGTGGTATCCACTTTGAGGAATGTCTATTGAAGAACAATATTCTCAAATTACTCCCTGTCAGGGAGCTATAGGCAGCACTAGGGGCGCAGTTACCTCCCCCGCATCCACGTGAGTGCTTTTAAAGCCGTTTCTCTATATTATTCTAGCTGAACTACATTCAAGTGAAAAGGGCTTTTTATAATTTGACAAGCTGTTGGGCCCAGTTTATTATTAAGTTTTTGACGCCTTTTGGGGTTGTCTTCAGTAGCTTATTAAATCCTCGTGCGTTGCCCGAATACCAAACCTTTGACTATGACTGTAAAGTGATCATAAGATAAAAAAATAATTAAGACGAATTATGAATTAGATAACATTTTAGTACACACATGATTAGGTTTAACACCGAAATTCAAATAAGAATCGTTTTATTTTCTAATTAGGTTTTATTTTAACTGTGTTAAACTAACACATGTATAAAAGTTAGAATTCGTAAAAAAATTCAAACTCATCTAAAATTCATTCAAGTAACATTAAATTTTAAATAGTCAACGCTATGATTAAAATAAATTCAAATGAATTTTTAAGTAACTCAATTGCTAATTTGCTTAACATTAGAAAAAGACACGTTAAATAGGGTTGAATTATACCAAACAGCAAATTAATTTTTAGACTTTTTCTACAGCCAATTCAAATCAGGCAATTTCGCATGTGCCCTAATGGTTTGATGGTCAGACTGTTTCCAAATGCCACAGGCCCCTTAAAAATATTCCTGTAACGAAATTCTACGATTTTTTCATATAGTTCTGACCAATTTAATATGAGCAAATCTAGTGACAAATTTTTTTCTAGAGCCTTTTAGCAGTTCTATTTTGCTGCCTCTTGTGAATGAGTTATAAAAAAACTGCTATTTTCCAACATGTCTAAGGTTGACAAATTAACGATTACTTGGATTTATTGATTCGTCTGAAGACGAACTAGATGGATAAGAAATTTTTATTCCGGGTTCATTATTCGATTTATCGGAATGAGATTCGTCACCTGCTGTAGACGGCTCTTTCACAACAACGGAAGACTCTAAAATTGGTGCGATCTTAGTTGGTTCGTTGGCTTCTTGCAGGTTTTCGGCCTTCCGTGGTACAATGATATTTTCCGGTTTATTTACATTTTGCGATTTTGTGATCGTTTGAGAGTCACTGGTGTTTTGCAGTTCACTGGAATTTTGTGCTTCACTGATGGACTTTTGGATCTTGAATTTATCTAGATTAATTTGTTGTTCAGCAGACTTTTGTGGTTCACTGTTTCTCTGTGACCCATTAATGTTTTGCAAACTTCCCATTATTTTTGATCCTACAGTATTTTGTGGCTCATCGACCGCTTTCTCAAATGGTATTTCTAATGACTCTGCCACAGGTTCCAAGTTTGCTTGACCAGAATTAGTCTCTACTTGTTTTTCTAATTCCGGAAGATTTGGGTCTATCATTGACTCAGACCCAGTTTTCTTAGTTTCCGGATTGGCATCTTTAAAAAATATTTCAAACATTGTTTTTCCTGGTTCCAGTATTTGAACAGTGGAAAAAGGATCGTGAATTATAAGATTACTTGAGCGAAACACCACGTTCCAACTAGGACAGCCCCCATTTTCGTAAGCAATTTGAACCGTATATGTTTTCCTTGGCTTAAGTATAAATGTTTCCCCCAGACTAATCGTTTTGTAAACAGATTCATCTCTCATTTTCTTATTTAGCTTTAGGATTTCAATTTTATTAGTTTCAAGATCATTTGCAGATATTTTAATTTCATGGTTTCCACCAGTTCCGTATCTAAATCCAGCCAAGACAACCTCTTTAGAGACTTCAAACTTTGTTTCACTTGTCAAGCAATTGCATTTTACATTTTTCTTTTCACATTTCCGTTCACAATCTTTTCGAAGTTCCACAACCTGTGCGGGATCTTTTAAACATTTACAAATAGCCGTATCTTGCAGTATATCCCCGTGCCTGAGCATAATTCCACGAAACTCGTCCATTGTCAAATTTGAGAACCGAATTAATCGAAGTAGCGAATCGAATTGTTCTCGCCTTTGTTCCAATGCAATATTATTAGCCTCACAGTATGAATTCATCCAATCCACGAGACCATCAAATATTTGAATTTCAGACAGGTTTTCGTCAACACAATCTAACTTCAAAATATCTTCCATGACTGCTGGTTTGATAGTTTTAAATTCATCTAACCGCATAACAGCGGACAGATTTTGTGCAATAACTCTCTTAATCATACTGTAAGGCAGCTGGTAGTTTTCCAAAATACAGAAAGAGTATAAGGCTAGTCGCGTTTCCAGCGAAACCGTTGGATTCTGTATTAAAAACTCAAGCGCCTGATTTTCCAGTTTCGGCAGTTTATAGTGTACCGCTAATTTGTATAACTCAATGGCATTGTCAAGTGTCATGTTGCACTCGTCTAAATAAAAAAATCGAACAAATTCGTAGAAGCTGCCGTACGTAAAATTATCAATTGAAATTATTTGTGGCTTGTTCAACGATCTCTGTAACTCCCGCTCGAATACTCGGCTCCTTTTCATTAATTCTAGGGAGTGTGCAAAAATTACTTGGCCTTTAATAGCAAACTGGATGTCGGCTAAAAATTCATTGTTGAAGAGTTGTTCAGTAATTTCTGCCATCGACACATCGGGAGCATGATTTATTGGAAATTTCATTTCAAATAAAATTTCGTGGAATTTTTATTTTTATTATTTACGTTAAATTTTAATTACTGAATAACAAACCGAAATGACAGAATAATAATTTAAAGTGAAATGTTCATAGGTGACCCAGTTATTTAAAAAATTAAAAAGTGTATAATAGATTTTGATTTATGGGGATTCAGAAAATTAGAGTCCCAGATTTATACCGACTTGCAATGGTGACCACTAATCTCCTCATAAATCCAGCGGTATGTTGAGTTTGGCTATATGATCCTTTACGGATGAGGCTTTACGGTTTGCATCGAATTCATTTAATAGATGTTTAAAAAATATAGCACCCTACAGGTATGTACAGCAAATTCAGGGATTCAGCATCGTGATAGAAATGGTTGTCGTATTCCGAGTCGCCATTCAAAATGTTTTAGTCCAGAAGGGAATACTGTTGCAGACTAAATATCTTCTGTATACGTTGCTAAGCACAGCCAGTTAACCCAACTCAACATAATATGCACATTAAATTTTTTTTTATTTAGTGGAAAAAAGTTCTGAGTTAAGATGTAAGAAATAATTTAAAATGTTACATTAAAAAAATTAATTAAATTAATATTCTTTAGGTTTATGCATATACACACTCTTACTGTTCTCTACATTAACTACTCTACATTGTGTTCTACAGATGGTTTTAAGTAACAGGGTTGCAATTTCATTTAAAATACCCGAAAAAGTAAAGAAAACATTAGAAATTAGAATGAAGGTAAAATGAAGTACCCTGTATTCTTAATGAGATTGAGTTTGTTTTCATGTAATCATAAGTTTTAATGATTTAAGAAATTTTACATGTACATAGGTGTACATGTTAATTCGGAAGAATGATAAAATGTTCTCTATTTAAAGTATGCTCCATCGCTTGTTGTACATTTTTCCCATCTTTCGGGCGGTATTTGTGAATATCACTCCAGTAAAAATCTTCCTCTTTTGCTGCTAACCTTTCACCGAGCCATTTTTCACATCTTCGTACGAGCCAAAACGCTGCTCAGCAAGTGCGTGACCCAATGTGTCGCGAACCAGTTTTATGGTATGTACTGAAGCATTGTCATGAAGAAAAATGACTTTATGTTGCCTCTTTCACTGTCTGGCCTTTTTTCAAGCAGCGAACGGTTCAAATCAGTCAATTATTCTTGGTAACGTTCAGTATTAATTGTTTCTCTAGGTTTTAACAGTTCATAATAGACCACTCTCCTCTGGTCTCACCGAACACAGAGCATCGTCTTTCTGCCAAAGTGATTCGGTCGTGCGCTCGATGTGGAAGGTGCGCCTAGATCCACTCATGATTTTTGCACTTGGTACTTTTGGCACTTCTCATCCCCTGTAACTATACGATGCCAAAACGTTTTCCTTTTATACTTAACGAGCAAAATGCGTGTGTGCCATGTGGTACTTATCTACCGATCTTCTGAATTTTTTACCATCTCTCGTAACCGATTGGAAACAGCTTCATGATTAACGCCCAATTGCTCGAAGAGTTGTTTTTGTGTTTAAGAATCATTTTCGTCCAACATTGCTTGCAATTCCACCTCTTCGTTTCCATGTTCCTTGTTTGCAACATCGAAGTCACCACTTTTGAAACGCCGAAACCATCGTTCACACGTATCTTGTGATGGAGCATGTTCAGCATAAGCTTCGTGCAGTAATCAGTATGATTCAGAAGCTGCGTCAGTGCGCGTCTGACACAACGTTGATGACACAACAAAATGGCGCAGGGTCAGATTTTTGGTAATGCAGATCGTGTATTTGCTGCCCAGCCGAAAAATGGTAATGCATATATTGAAAATATTATAGCATGTCGATAATGCAGATTTGGGTCGATAATGAAGTATAACTTCAATATTCAAACATATTCAATATTCTTCAATATTCAGACATCTATACAATCACGTTTAGCTGATGAAAGATTTGTATATCAAGATTTTGATCCGATCTGACTGTACCAATTTGATGAACCATGACCCTAAGTAGAATTTGATTATATGTTTGGAGTGGGTTTGACCAGGTTATATTGGTGGCATGTTCCACTTTCCTTTGTGTCTGTCTCACCTTGAAAACTCTATAAAATATGATCTTAGATTTAAATGCTAAGTTTAGGCTGAAAGATTATGAGTAGAATTTTTATTGTTCGCATGTTTTGCCGATAAAATCATTCGCCGTTCGAGGATTTTTTAGTCAAACACCGGTCTGATGATGCCTATTCGTTAGCCTACCACCCTAAGAAGATTTCAGTTATAGGTTTTAGGTGGTTATGGTCAGAGAGGCCAAATTTCGAGTTGTCGATATGTTTTGTAGATGCAATATGAACGGTTCGAGAGTTTGTAAGAACACCGATCCAACAATGCCTATTCGATCTCCATGAACATTTGAAGATTTTAATTATAGGTTCATGCGGGTCTGCTGAGGTTATAGGAGTGACGATTTTGTTTTTTCAATGTTTTTCAATGATTGACGAAGAATCAGAAGAAGAGAAACATAAAAATTTCATCCCTATAACCCCATCAGACTCACCCCTAATCTATAATCAAAATCTACCTGTGGTCATGGGCTATCGAATCGGCCTAGCCAGATTATTGTCCATGTAGCATAATCTCGAATGGTGGATGATTTTATCGTCAGAGGAAGGGACAAATAAAAATGTCACCCCTATAACCCCATCAGACTCACCCCTAACCCATAATCAAAACCTACCTATGGTCATGGGCTATCGAATCGGCGTAGTCAGATTGGTGTCCATGTAGCAAACTCTCGAATGATAAAGGATTTTATTGTCAGAAGAAGGGAAAAATAAAAATTTCACCTTTATAACCTTATCAGACTCACCCCTAATCTATAATCAAAATCTACCTATGGTCATGGGCTATCGAATCGGCATAGTCAGATGGGTGTGCATCTGGCAAAATGTCGAACGACGCATGATTTTATCGATCAAACACGGGGAAAATCAAAATTGTATCCCTATAACCTAATCAGACCCACCACTAACCTATAATCACAATCTGCTTATGATTATGGGCAATCGAATCGGCAAAATATCGAATGATAAAGGGTTTTATCGTCAAAAAAGAAGGGACAAATCAAAGTTGCATCCCTATAACCCCATCAGACTCACTCTTAACCTATAATGAAAATCTACCAGTGGTCATGGGCTATCGAATCGGCCTCGTCAGAAGAAGGGAAACATAAAAATGTTACCCCTATTTAACCTGGCAAATTAAACCCATAGAAAATTACCCCAAATGGGGGCAACCGTTGAAAATCATTGTAGCGTATTGGGGGTGATACTAGAAGTTTTACAAAATAAAATACAATATTGGAATAGTTCAATTGCCAAAATCTGCCCCTAAAAGTGAAGCTCTTTAAAACAATATTCCTCTGTATAGGTCATACCTCTTGAATAGGTACCGCTGAATTTATTACAACTGCCCATACTCACAAAAATCGATTATAATGCATCGAACTTCCTTCCTATGCAAGTATTAGGGTGTCGGCTGTTGTAATAAATTCAGGGATACCTATTTCCTGCATATGAAGGAAGTTCGATGCATTATGTTCGATTTTTGTAGGTGTGGGCTTTGTATTAAATTCAACGGTGCCTATTTCTTGCACATGAAGGTAATTCGAAACATTTTGATCGATTTTTGTCGATGTGGACTGTTGTAATACACTTAGAGGTACCTATTTCTTGCACAGGATGGAAGATAGATGCATTATAATGAATTTTTGTTTATAAAGAGCTGTCAAAATCATCATGTAAGTAACTTTTTTCTTTTTTCATATTTTTGGGTTTTTGTTATTTCTACGTATTTGGTGATATTCTAAGCATTTCTATTTTTTTTATTAAATCTCGAACGTTCGGATTTGGTGTAGGGATAAAAGTAACATGTGTCGAGGTAGGTTGTATCATGTTGCATTTGGATATCGGTGTAATTGATAAAGCAAAAGAAAATGGCGATGTTGTCATTTCCACCGCGTTGCTCCCACAAACTGCAGCCGTTGGATATGAGGGTTTATGGCCCCTTCAAAGCGTATTGCGCTAATTAGCATGACGAATGGCTTCGAAATAATCCTGGAAAAACTATGACAATATATGATATTTACTGAGTTCCATTTAATAGAAAGGTATTCCAAACATGCGACTCCCTCTCTTCATTTGTCACAGATAGTCCATTACATGCTTCTGCACGCAGCGTTGAGCCTGGAGATAGACATCCTGAGGGGCCAATCGTTACCGATAGACAACTGACTGTAAATGAAACAGTTCTTAATTTGGAAATTATTCCGCCTGAAGTTTTATTCGTCAATGGTTCATTATTAGCTGTAAATGAAGAGGTTGTTAATGCCCAAAATGAAGAGTATCAGACACCACAGATTTTAAACGAAATGCCTTAAGAGATTAAAAAAACCAACTCATTACAACCTGGCATGCCCATCCAATTTCAACGCGAATATTTGTTTTTCTCCAGAAACAATAAGACCTTTCCCGAAAGCCGCGCTAAAATAATAAAATAAAATAAAATAAAAAATTATACACGGAAGACTAAAAAGACTGCTATTTTAACAGATACTCATGAAAAAAGTACCTGCGAAGGAACAAGCTAAAAAGAATCGAAATACAGGAAAAAGGGTGATAAAGGGAAAAGAACTACGAAGAGGAAAATATTACATGAGTCCACATACGATGAAGCAAAAGAACATTTTTGTTTAATTTGCTGCGAAACTTAAAGAAAGTCAGGCTGCAGAGAAGTGGATTCAATGTATGACCGGCACAAAATGGTCACATACTAGCTGCATTAAGGGCGATGTAACTTTTTATAATTGTTTAAATTGTGATTCAGATGATTTATCTGATTAACTATACGGTTGTGCTAAGCATTTTTTAATTTGACTTAATTTACTCAGTAGTTCGGGAAAGAATATACTTTCCTTAGTTTGCTAATCTAAAAGCAGTTGATGAAGACCAATATCATAATCAGCCATTAAATCTGTATCCTTCCTCCTAGTAGTTAGAATTGTATTGTCTTGTGCCGTACGATCGCTAGGTGTCTACAACCGGGTCGTTCCGTGCTATAAAAATACCTTTGCCATCCTGTTCTCTTGTTATGTGTTACATGATCATATATTTGCCCAGTACTATCTACTATTATTTTCAATTAGGCATTGTTTAACACTATATTTAAGATTTTGTAATAAATAAAGAAATCAAAGGGGGTGTTGACACATCATCATAATGTTCAACATAACTACAATAATTTGGATCGTGTTAAATTGCATTTTAATGCATTTTTTGTAATAAAATTATTGTCACTTTCAAAATATATTGACCTGTAAATTGTGTGATAAAAACGAACAATTAATAACATTAAAAGGCAGTAGACATACATACAACGGCTTACTTACTCTTTTCTGTGTCTTTACTTGCGCTTTAGTTTAGGCCTCACCCGTGGTAACCCAAACTAATCTTGTGAATCTACAAACCACAGAATTTAAGTACTACAAAATATGTATTTACCAATTCGAAAGCAATTTCGAAGCGTTAACAAGGGGATTTGTTGATGTTTATAATATTTAGTTTAATATCTAATAAAACTAAAGATTATGATTAATTTTTGACATTGTTTACATTGTCGACATTGTTTACATTGTCGACATTGTTTACATTATCTACATTGTTTACATTATCGACATTGTTGACGTGAGTCAACGCACAACGCTGCGAAATGTTCGCTCGTATCTCGCACCTTCAAAAAGTTTCCTATAAATTGTACATTCTATCTTAGGCTGTGGACCAATTCTAAGGAAAATCTAAATGCGGTTTTTAACAGTGTATGCGGTAAATTGAAATACTGTACTAAAAAGTAGGGTAAAGCGAAGACACAAAAGGTAAATAGTAGTGGTTTTTGCTTTTGCTAAACAAATCATGAAAATATGGCGGCCATGTTTCTAGACAAAATTTTTTTATATTCACTACCATTTCCCATGAACTAAAAATGCGCTGTAAATTTGTGAACGCAGTTTTATTTGTTAATTATTTTAAATAATTTTATTGTGTATATTACGCAACAAATTTGAGGAAATATAAAATTTAAATTTATTCGTACGAATAATTGGAACAACAACAATAACATTTATGGCATTAGTTCGGTTACCTACAAACCAATTTTTATATATCCCTAGGAACCATATTAAGCCCCTTTAAGCCGCATTTCCCTACTAGGGAATTGATACGATTTCATTTACTAGGGAATTGATACGATTTGTAAAGTAATTTGTAAATACTAAAATTTCAATTTACTGTACTAATCGATTTGTCTGAGAACTGGTCCACAGACTTAAACTCCTATACGTTGCCGGTTACTTATAACAAAACTAGGCGACGATTACTCGAAGCAGTAACGTTTAGAACCCAGATTGAAATCATATTTCCACTGTAAAATTTTAATTGTAACTCAATCGGCAAATAATTATATTTTTCCAAAGTCAATACTTGGAATTCCGGGATTTTTGGTTTCAAACAAAATAATCAATCCAACAAACTTTAAAAGGAGTTCAGTTATATGAGGTATTTAGGTATTTAGGAGAATGGATTTTTGTAGATGGAGCTTTTTGAGTAGACCTGACGATAATCTGATATTAAGATTGTAAGTACCTTGAGAGTGTTTTTAGAAGTCAGATCGTGCCACCATGTTCATGTTATTGTCATCGTCGTAACCAAAGTACGAAAACTGCTTGCTCACGTTAATTTGCAGTCCCGATTTAGCATTTTAATGTATCTTGTGTTATGTTTGTGTCTCAAATATTAAGTCATTTTCGAGGAACAATAACCTTGGTTTATTTTTGTTGGAATTGCTGACCTTAAATCAAATTATAGGAATTCTCGTGAATATTGTCTCAATTGACCCTAGCTTTTTACTAGTCAGAAACATAAACGCAAATTGCACTTATCACGTGCGGCCAATCTTTATGTTGGTCGTATTTAATTTTTAAAACGCTATTTGTAAATTTTATTCGTCAGACAGCTTCTTTCACCAGGCGAAGTAGAAAAAACTATACATATCAAAAATAATACCAAAAATGTACACTGTTAAATTTAAAAATATTCCAATTGGATTTGTTTTGTAGTGAAATTGAAACATTTTTAGATGATCATTAACATTTATACTGGAGGAGTCCCTGAATCCCTAATAGTGTCGCTGTAAAGAACAAATAATTTTCTAGCAATTTTAGATAAACACGAGAAAATTGGGATACAATTTACTAAAGTTTTTTCGATTCTAAAGAAGGTTTTTTAGACAATGTTTCTACTTTATATCTCCGAATCTAGAGATGTTCAAGAGGTCTCACCTATATGGCTCAATAGCTAAGCCAAAACCTCACGTGTGTGGTGAATAAGATTTAGATTTGATAATTTGTAACATGTCCATGGTATTTTAAACAATAGCGGTTTTTGATTTCAATCCATTTTAAAACTTTTCTGTTACCGCTCCGTGAGATGTTCGTAATTTTTTAAATGTATTTTAGGATAGCATGGACAAAGTTCTAACCTTGAAATGAACATGGTTAGTGAGGGTAATGAACGGGATCTAATTATGGTGATTTTTAACTAGTCCAGAGACATTTTCACGTTAACGGTTATATCGCCCATCCCAGAAATGTTCACGGGATCTCTTTCGTTTATTCGAATAGGTCAGAAAATTTTCTATCAATATTGTGAAAATGGGACAAGAATGATGATGTTCATCATGTTTTCCAAAATTTACAACTTCTTCGTTTACAATTTTACTCTCAATTGGAAATTTTGATATTTTCTCCAATAGGATTATTACCCAATTGACATTCCCAAATAAGCTACGAACCCGACTTATTGTGAAAACAATCAAATAACAAAAATTCTATGGATGTTCACAAGGTCCCGTTTATACTTTTAGATAGTTCAAAGATTCGACTTTCGATGGTTCCAAACAGGGTCCAATTGTGATGATATTTTGTGGGCCATATACGACTTAGAAGTTTCATGAATTTGAATAAATTTTCAAATTTTATTTCAACGATCCTAGAGATGTTCACGGGGTCTCACCTACATGGTTAGATAGATCAGTCAAAATTCTATGAGGATAATGAACGGAATCTAATTATGATGATTTTTAACTAGACCAGAGACATTTTTACGTTTACGGTTATGTCGCCCGTGGCGAATGGGACGAAAATGGGACACGAATGATGTTTTTCATCATGTTTTCCAAAATTTTAAACTTCTTCATATTCAATTTTACTCTCAATTGGAAATTTTTGTATTTTTTTCCAATTGTAGTAGCACAGAGAGCATTAATTCAAACAAATCTGCAAAAACTGACGATTCAACAACACAATGCTTATAATCGCATATTAAAGCCATTTATTAACCGATTATGATCGGATTGTAAGTTGGATGGAAATGGGATTCTTAAATGACTTTTTTAAGAAATTCTGGAATATGGCCACGAAACTCGGTATTAAGAAGGCATTTTTCTTGAAGCAAGCGGCTTGTAATGCTAACAAGTGTCTGGTAATGCTAAACATCTATCACCAGTACGTAACCACTCGAACACCCACCACATAAAATGGGTGGTTGAGCGGCAGGCCAACTTCATACTCTCACATAAAATTACGTTATGAACCCTACTCAAAGGGCTCCGATAAATTTATAGTATTCTTATCAACAACGACCTCGAAAACTGTTCACGGGAACGTGGAATATGATGCCTTCTAAAACCATGAAATCTTCAGAACCTTTCGAACGAAGCGAAAATTTACACCTTTGAGGTACTTGCAATACAAGAACTTAATTTATATGGCCATATTCCAGAACTTTTTCCAAAAATTATTTAGTAATTAGTAATTTCACCCACCCCCATATTAAAGAACTTCTTCCAAAAAACATTTAAAAATCCCATTTCCATCAAGCATACCTAATCCCATCATTATCGGCTAAGAAATGCCTAAGTTCCGTCCCAGATGGCCATATTTCAGAACTTCTTCCAAAACCTGTTAAGGAATCTCAGTTCCACCCAACAAACAAAATCCCATCATAGTCGGTTGAGAAATGGTCGCGTTTCGTTTCAGGTAGTCTAATTCCAGAAATTCTTCCAAAAATCAGTTAAGAATCCCATTTCCATCCAGCATACCCAATTCCATCATTTTCGGTGAAAAAGTAGCTGAGTTCTTTCCCAGATGGCCATATTTCAGAACTTGATCCCAAAATCAATTAAGAATCCCATTTCCATCTAGCATTCCCAATCCCATCATAAACGGTTACGAATTGATCGGGTTCTGTCCCTAGTGGCCATAATTTCAGAATTCTTTCCAAAAATCATTTAAGAATCCCATTTCCATCCAGCATACCCAATCTCATCATTTTCGGTTAAGAAATGGCTGAGTTCCGTCCGAGGTGGCCTTATTCCAGAACTTCTTCCCAAAATCAATTAAGAATCCCATTTCCATCCAGTATAATAAGAATAAACCCCCCTCAAATCGATCGAATCGAGTAAATTAAAAAACATTCGGAGTTCTTTCCCAGATGGCCATATTTCAGAACTCCATCCCAAAATCATTTAAGAAACCCATTTCCATCCAGCATAATTAATCCCATCACAATCGGTTAAGAAATGGCTGAGTTCCGTCCGAGGTGGCCTTATTCCAGAACTTCTTCCCAAAATCAATTAAGAATCCCATATCCATCCAGTATAATAAGAATAAACCCCCCTCAAATCGATCGAATCGATTAAATTAAAAAACATTCGGATTTAACGGACACTCCCAATTAGTCCGTTAAATCGAGCGTTTAGTGTATTATTTTTGGTGTGTATTTCACAATCATTGCGTATTAATGAAAACGGCAGAAGATACTCACCAAAGAGAATAAAACACACATAAAATATTTCACAATGCAAACGAAAATCTTGTTTAAGCGAATTGCTGTCTTTGGAAGAATGGTATTTAAATTGGCATAGGCCGACACATGTACTGTTGACCTCGCGTGTACGTAGATGATATACAGACAGATATATTGACCTCATTCTAAAAAAAGGATTAGGTCCCTTTTCCACCAAAAACAACAATTTTTTGATTTATCTTTGTGATTATTCACCATTTTTGTTTGGAAGATAAAGTACTCCAGCCTTCTTGTTATTAACATTGCTGAGTGCTATTTTCCGTTGTTTGCGTACAAATGAACTAAAACAAACTTTAAATATTTTATTTCAAGGATGCTAAATAACGAGAAAGGATATTTATTTTTGTTAATTCTGTTTAATAGGAACGTCTCCTTGTGTTGTTTGTTGTGTGCGCACAACAATCAAAAATTCTGGTCCTATACTCGTACATACGAAACAAAAAAAAAACATAAAAATTCTTGGGTGGATGTGGCGGAAAAATGTTTGGTCTGGAGATTGGGCGGCTACGAAAATTTGTGTACCCGTTAACTTGGGAACTATATAATGGGTGTAATAACACTTGTGTTGTGTTGTGGAAAATACTGCTACATTGTGTAGTATTGTATTTTACACTGTTTACCACTTGAATGTGACAATTTTATTTTTGGTCAATTTAGTTTAAAGCTTTCAACAGGTGTTTCAATTCAATTGAGAAAGTTTTTTGTTATCGACATTGATGAACGAACAATTGTGGTAAGTACCTACCGACTGAAAGTGTAAAAAAGGAAAAGCAAAATTCGATAAAAATTAAGTATTTATGAACGATATACGTTGGTAATAGGAGTGTGAACTTGATAAATAGGATTTTAAATCGATAAATTTGCAGATATCTTTACTTGCAATAAATAGTGGTAATTAAACGATTTTACCAAATTAATTATTAGCACAACAATTCAGACTTAAGACAAGATTATTTTTATGTGTATGCGGTAACCTTTTAAACCGTCTCAGTGTAACCCAATCGATTTCATGAAATTTATGCCTCAGCTGCTTTTATGACTAAATATTTTATTTTATTTACTTCGGTAAATAATATTTTTGATTGATTAACGAGTTTAGAGTCTGCTACAAACAAATAAAAAGAATGCCGAAATTATAAAACGGTTGTCATACATTTTTTTTGGTATAATAAAATTTGACTTTTCTCAGCCATAAAGTCAAGCGGTTGCTACATCAAAGATATCCCATCAAATTAATTTTGTTGTTCATTTCATAATGTTTGTGGCAGTTGGATTTGGGTTGATAAACTGTCAAAACAAATGTCCCGTATTTTTATGCGCTTGGAATTATGATTTTAATTCATAAAAATATTTACTCAACATTTTTCTGTTTATTCGTGGTGCCGGTTTTAAATAGGAATATTTTTTATCTTCCGCAATCAAAATATACCGTCGCTTTTCGGGTTTATATATTTTCCAATGTTTTCCTATCTTTATTATACCATGCTTAAATTATATTTATGACATTCCAAGCATAAAAATTGTCAGCTTGAAAGACGAAATCATTTAGTGTGGGATATTATAGGCGAACTGTCTATTTCGGATCATAATATTTGTTAACAGTTAAATATAAAAATTTTGTATTATAGGCACGTTCTAAATATGTTCGTACGTATGACGTACCACTTACATCGTTCTGAAACTTTGCACTGACAAAGGCTAGGACCAGAACTACTCGAAAATCATAGTGAGACCGATGAACAATACCCAAAATCTCAACTTCCATTAAGATTTAAAGTGTGTTCTCAAAGCGGCAATATATGGGCCATTCTCACCATGAGATGCCAATTATATCATCCTGAAACTTTACACTGATAAAGCTTAGGCCCAGAACTACTCGAAAACCATAGTGAGACCGATGAGCAATACCGACAATCTCAACTTCCATTAAGATATAAAGTGTGTTCTCAAAGTAGCTATATATGGGCCAATCTCGCCTCGAGGTACCAATTGCATCGTCCTAAAATTTTGCACTGATAAAGGTTTGGCCCAGAACTACTCGAAAATCATAAAGTGACCAATACCCAAAATCTCAACTTCCATTAAGATCTAAAGTGTAATCACAAAGTGGCTATTAGTGATTGCAAAATTACCGGTAACTCGGTAATGAAAAAACTCATTACCGGTAATTTACCGGTAATCTTCTGAAATCCACAATATTATTAAAAAAAAATTTAAAATTATATTGTAGAATCCAAAACATATTTTATTATTTTTAGTTTACACTAGTTGCGATTTTATTTTTGTGGTCATGCTCCCGGCAGCAGAGAAGGCATGTTCTGATTCTACACTTGCTGTCCGAACAGTCATAAGATGGTCGTATACAATCTTTAAATGAATCTTGAAAGAAAAACTTCAATTAGAAATTTAAAAAAAACTCGTATTCTAGAAAACGATAATAAGAAGAAAAACAGAAAAGATGATGGAATCATTATAAGGAGAGAAATATCTTATTTGCAAGATGAAAATGTTCATACCAAACGAAGGTACATCATCTAATCCTTCTTCTACATCTACAGCGCCCACATGATCAGCACTATCACTGACAATATTTTCATTTTGGTTGTTAGAAAGACGTTCAATTAACTCAATAATTGTTTTGGTTATCGCAGTTTTACTGGTTTTATTAAATATTCCATAATCGTAAACTTTACTGTTATTACTATTCAAATTGTTCGGGCCATGAAGAAAGTGTAGAACATCCGACATAATAGTTCGCCTTTCCTTTATTCATAATATTAATTCTTCCTTAAGTTCGTTACTTAGTAAGGTGCTGTGTTAATTGGTTGAATTCTAAAGTTATATCAGCTGTATAAAGATTCAGGTTTTCGCGACACAACGCTTCTACAGCAACTTTTAAAGGCTGCATGGTTGATATTATGTATCTACACTGCCATCTATGTTTGTCTTAAACAAGCTCTAAAAACGATTAATGACATCTTTAGGTTTAGTTTAGCTACAAATTGTAGCATTTTACACGGTTTCATCGTAAATGCCAAACCGTCGAGTAAATGTCATCAACATACCAGGATCGACCCTTATAAAAATTGTAAAGGATGCATTGACAAGTTCAGAGCACTTTACAGAATGTCTTAATTGCATTTAGAACGGAAGTTATAATAATTTCTGGAACAACACAAGACAGCTTATAACCTCAAATTTTTGAAATATTAATTTTTTTGTTTTACTTTCAACGTTACACAGTCAATTTTTATAATAATTAAATAGTTATTAAATTATATAACAGATAGCGCGCTTGCCATGAAAAAGTTATTATTTGCTTTACATAGCGTAACAATTTATGTATAACCGTGTCAATTACACCGTGTAGTTTACACGCCCAACGGTGATTTGCATTAATAACCGTTCCCACTTTCTTTATTACCGACGATACATCTGTCGTAATTGAAATGACATTGCACAACGAAATACCGAATGTTTTAATTTTTTTCTCCAAAATGGTAATACATTTATCAGCTGGCATTGATCCGTGTACTTTAACAAGACCAAGATTCGTACAAATAACGACAATTTTTTGATGTCCACTCATCTAATGTGATGCTAAACCCATCACCTTGATTAGTTCGAATTTTTAGTTCGGCTAAGATTTTTTGGCGAATTTTCTCTGCATATTCATTCACAATTCTTCGAATCGTATTTGGAGACTTTGGAACATTAGTATAACCCTTAGCACTTAACAGTATTCTTAAATCATAAGCTGTACAAAACTTAACAAATGGTAAACCATCTTTGCCTGTCAATCGCGCAACAACTGCACCAAACGAATCAACTACTGAATTTTTGAAGTATTTTGAAATTGTCGATGAATTATTCAAATTCGAGGTTTATGTCCGTTGTTGTAGTTGTAATTTTATTTGAAACATTTGCTTTATCTCTTTTTAAAAAGTTAATTTCGTGCTGCGTTCGAAAGTGTGCATGCATACCACTCGTGCTGCTGCCAGAAGTTTTAATTGTTTTTGAACACTTCTTGCACTGACCTGGTGGCTATATGTGGTTCATTCTCGCCATTAGGTATCTATTGCATCGTCCAAAGCCTGTGGACTGGCAAAGGCTAGGACCAGAACTACTCGAAAATCATAGTGAGGCCGATGACCAATACTCAACTCCAGTTCCATTAATATTTAAAGTGTGTTCTCATAGCGGTTATATATGGGCATTTTCGCCATGACGTACCGGCTGGAACGATAACATTTATATTCTATAGCCATACCAATTAAACAATTATTTAATTTAATTTCATTTATGTTTTTTCTGACATTCATTACTGTGAACAGATCAACAGTGCCATATAATTTTCTTCACGTCATGATGACAAATAGATGGAATTGAGATAAGTGTAAATTAAGTTAAATTTGTATTTATTTATTTTCAAATGTATGTAAAATTTGATGTATTTATAGTTTTCTGTCATGATAGTATTTACAATTGATAATGGTATTGCCAGAGTAAAAAAATTTAATATTTTGCTAAAATGCTAAAACTAAAACTTTTAAATCTTGCCATACGAACTTTCCTTGGATCCTATAGGCTAACGTATTCGATGAATTTTAATCCTGACTAAAATTACACAAAATGGTCAAGGTGCAAAAAACTGTTCTCGAATTCCGTCTGGATGTCCGGTTATCTACTTGTACCGACCGACAGTATAAAATTGTTTAGATTGATTTTCTAGATCTAAAATGCCATGGCAATCTAAAACGCCTTAGATAATTTTAATTATCATTTTGCGAATCTTTGTTTAACTTTTAATTCGGAGAATTTAGAAGGTTTTAGGGCTTATACGTTTCGAATAATTCCCAAAAAATATTAACTGGTCCGACTTCCCCGAAATTTATTTCTATAGTGAATATAAATAATAATGAAAGAATATTTTCGGTTTACACCCATTTGGAAATACCTCTTGAATTAATTTTTACAAAATTATTGCACAAAGACCAACATTTAATCAGTCGTTCAGCAACAAACTACTTAAATTAAAATTTTCAAATTTCCCGCATTCCGTCCTATTTTGAATTAAGTAATCATCAACCGACTTTATTTTACCACGAAGGCATATATAGGTCTCGAATACATCACATTTGATTTCTAAAGCGATAAATTAAACTTAACGGACTTTTGGTAAACCTGTCTTGTTTAATCAAAAAACATTTTGTGGAGATAAACTTTTCAACATCATTGCAAAAATTTAAATAGCTCCCATGGAAGCTGTCACTTCCGGTAAACAAATTTGCACGAAATTTTGCAGACTCCCAATTAATGGGAAACTATTATTTTGAACTTCGGTCAAAAGTCACTTGTACCTCCAAATTTATGGTAAACGTTTAAATATAAAGTCAATCCATCTAGGCCGTACAGAAACCAAACTTTTATCGAAAAAAAGTGCGTATTTTCCGAATTAACTTTGGAAAAATGGTCTGGACCGGTATTGTTGCAAAATAAATTTAGAATCTTTTAGTTTCTAGTCGTTTTAATAATAATTTCTCAAAAAGAAAAATCACCTAAGCAAGCTGCCGCTTTCGGTGGACCGGTTTTAAGTATGAAATTTCATGAAACTGGTTTGGACCTGCATTGTTGCTAAATTAATTTAGAATTTTTTATTTTTGCCGATTTTCTCGAAAAAACTTCTATGGACGTGAAAGCGTATGGAGCTACTTCCGGTGAACCGATTTCGCTCAAAAATCACTGTGATATCCTTATTTATGAAAAAAGCTTTCGTTTGAAGTTTCATGCCAATCAATTAATTCATCTAGGCTGTAACAGTGTTTTGTCAAAAATCGTCATTTGCGCTTAAATTTTAGAAAACTGATCTGGACCGGTATAGTTGCAAATTTAGTTTAGAATTTTAAAGTCTATAGTCGTTTTCTTAGTAAATGATATACTTTTCAAAATGTTTGCAAGTTCTTATGAAAGGTGCCAGTTCTGGACGACCTTTTTCAGCCAAAAATCACTGGGATCTCTCAAGTTATGGACAACCTTAATTATGAAATTTAACCCTAATAAGACATTCCGTCTGGGCTGTAGAGGGCCAAAAAACCTGCTCAAAGCGCTCTCTAGCAAGTTATCTTTCAAATTTATTTGTTGGGGTGAAACCCAATGGTTAGTCCCAAAATTAAGTAAACCTATTTAAAATACTAATTTTAATTTGGTATGTTTACTAGGTCAAGTGGCCTCGTTCTTTGAATTCTTCTTTCAACGACAGGGTTATCTATCATATGGCGAATATAGGGGTTTCCCTGTTCAAGGAGCCTTATTTCATGTTTGGTGGCATGCTATTTTATTTCATCTTTGATATATTCTACCAAACAAAATTATTTGGTAATCTGTGTGTTGCCTTTGTACCTTAAACTGACGATACATCTTCTCTATAGCCATATCATCTTAGCTGAATCATGGGATTCAGCTGGGAATGAGTTCCGTATGGCCCAGTTCCAGGTATTCCCATATGAAGTTTAGATACTGCAAACATAAAGATCGAATACGCACTCGCGTATTTAAAAAAAAAATCAACCAAGTTACAAGACAACACGCGATCCGGTTAAGTCACATAACCTTAAAAACAATTGAAGCACATGAGTTAAAATGGAGCTAATAGAAAATTTACTGCAACAAATGCAGCCTCAAATGGAGTCTCAGAAAAAAGACGAATTGATGCAACAACTGTTAGAGCATCTCGCAAACCAGCAGCAAGCCCTGCAAGCAGCGGAAAACTTGGCGCAAGGATATTGAGATGTGGTATGACCGCTATAAATCAATTTTCACCGAAGAGGCGCCATCATTGACGGAGATGGCGAAAGTTGGCTTGCTGCTGCAGAAACTGACTAATCAAGATTACCAGAAATTTACTAACACTATTCTGCCACGCAAGCCTATGGAATTAACTCTGGCAACTGCCGTCGATGAACTCAAACGTATTTACGTAAGTGTTTAAAAATCTCAAAGAGCAAGAACGAGGATTACAAACGTATGCCTCCCGCGTCAGCTCGATGTGTGAAAAATTTCACCTCACAAAATGCCCGGCAGAAGATTTCAGGGTCCTGCTCTTTGTGCAGGGCCTCAACAAATCGCACGACTCCATCACCTTGGAGAAGCTACTGTCAAAGTTGGATGCACAGTACACAGGAACAGGGTTAGACATGGGCCAAAAATTTAAATTGCAGGACCTAGTCAAGATCGCTGAGCATCTAAGCAACCTCATAAGGGAAAAAGGCATGGCAAACCGCCTAGAAGCGGTCAAATCAGAAGTACTGCAAATACGGAAAAAGTCAGAATGAAACCAGAACAAGCAACAGAACCCAGAATGGCAATTCTATGAGACAAAAACAACGAATTGCAGCACGGATCAGGCACTGAAATTTCAATGTTGGTTGTGCGGTGAAACTCATTTCTATCGGGACTGCCCATATAAGGACAATGAATGTCAAACATGTAAGATACAAGGGCACAAGAGCGGATATCAACAGCCAGTGGCTCGCGTTAAGGCCAAAAGGGCACGAAGAGGTAGCGATAAGGAAGGACGGAGTTTTGCGGTTCAGGCAAGATCAGAGTCAACACCCGAAACTGTCATCCCGTCCGTCAATAATCGCAGAGAAACACTACAGCTCGATACGGGTTCAGATTGGACGATCATCTCACGAACAAATTTTGAAATTGAATGCCCGTTTTGGCCCCAATAAAGAAAAGGCGATCAGCGCAACTGGTGACTATCTCGACATGTTGAACAGTTTTCAAGCTAATCTGAAGTTGTACGAACGCGGGGCCGACGGACAGGTCTATATTGCAAACTCCGCCCTGAATGTGTTTGGCAGCGATTGGATATAAATATTGGGGCTTTTCAACGTACTATTATCAGCAGTGTGCAACAGGATTCACGAAAATGGAGAAATTTTGCTGACGGCTTATCTAACATAATGAAGGTATCACTAAAATTGAAACCAGTGGCGAAGTCTGTTTTCTGTCGTCAGCGGCCTGTACCGTATGCAGCCGCTCAAGCAATTCAGGACGAGTTGCAGAAATTACAGTTTTTGGGAGTTATGCGACGGGTCTCAATGCCGCACTAGAATCTAATCAGTACCCACTGTCGAAATCGGCTAACATGTTGACGAAGTTCGCCAGGGTGCACTGTTTGGAGCAACAATTGGAGCTCGATGACGTTGCTAAAAAGCTCATGGTGATCAACACACACGTCGGACTGTTGCAAACCAATAGGTTGGACCCTAGAGTGAAGACATCTCGACGATATCATTGCCGCTGGAAAAGACGAGCTGGACCATCGACAGAAGCTATTCGATGTCCTCAACCGCATTCAGAATTACGGTTCCACTCTTCAGCTTGCAAAATGTTCTTTCGGTGAGATATCGATTGGCTACTTGGGTCACATCATCGATCCTGATAGGTTACGCCCGGATAAATCTAAATTTGAGATAATTCATCAATTGCCAGTCCCAGCTGACATTTCAATGCTGCGTGCTTTTCTGGGAGCCATTAGTTGGTATGGCAAATTCATCAAAAGATTGAAAGACTTGCGTGAGCCTTTGGATGAATTGCTGCGAGAGGACGTCAAATACGAATGGACTCTTACTGGTAATGAGGCATTCAGAAGACTAAAAAGTGTTCTGGCAACAGATCCCGCATTAGCATATTACGATCCAACGAAGAAAATGTATGTTGTCGCTGACGCATCTAGTTACGGAATGGGGGCAGCACTATTACATAAATTCGAAGATGGTTCAGAGCGTCCTATCATGTATGCAGCATCGTCATTTAGCAAGACCGAGAAGAACTACACACAGAACCAGCGAGAAACCCTTGCACTGGTGTTTGCGCTTAAGAAATTCCGTACCGGTCACCAACCATTGTTAGCAGTTTTTGGATCAAAACAAGGAGTCTCTGTATATTCTGCTAATCGCGATTTTGACATCAAATACATCAGTACGAAGATGCGTATGCTTAATTTATTTCAAGACTCATTAATGCGCAACCGAAGCCCTAGCCCGAAGATACCTTTATTGCAACCATTCGAACTGACAGTCATGCAGAAATCTTTTCCGTCGAGTCAGTAAAATTAATACCGGATAATTTCCAAGCAATCCAAGCTGAAATTGGTTGGCCTGAAAGGAGAAAGCAAATCAGAAATAACGCGATGGCAGACTATTTCCAACTCCGAACATCGCTCTCATTGATTAAAGAGTTTATTTTTTATGGCGAGCGGGTTGTGATTTCACTGAAATTGCACAAGGCTATTCTCGAGGAACTGCATTCGGGTCATCCAGGAACAGCACGCATTGAAGCTGTTAGCGCGAAGCAAAGTTTACTGGTCCGGAATTGACAACGATATCGAGTCTCATATAAAAAGATGTGGACCTTTGTCACGTATTCACATCGATTACGCTGGCCCAGTCAATGGATTCTACTACCTAGTCATCGTTGATGCATTTAGAAATTGGCCGGAGGTTTTCAAGATGAGCAGCATGACATCTGAAAATACCGTTGAAAACTTCATGGAAACATTCGCTCGACATGGATTGTGCGACATCATCGTGAGCGACAACAGCCCACAGTTTAAGTCTGACTGGTTCAAGAACGGCACCCTACAACTCACAGTCAAATGGCCGTGCCGAGCATTTTGTCCAGCTGCTTAAGACAGGAGCCGAAAAGTTGAAGGAGGAAGGGAATAACGACAAAATCTTGAGGTAATTTCTAATGTGCTATCGCTACACGCCTTCGTATATGCACTGGGAATGAAGTCTCCGTACAAACTAATGACTGGGCATGATATGAAGACCACGTTGGATCTGATTAGACCTCCTGTAAACCGAGGTGATGTGCGTAACACGAAAATGGAGCAACAGTTCAACGACCACTACGGAGCAAGATGGAAGAAGTTCAGTATCGGGGATGCCATTTATTTCAAGTCCATGCCGCGCGACAGTAATTTTGAGTGGCTGCCAGGGAAAATTGAGAGCCGTGAAGCGTGAAGGAACTGTCAACTATGTGGTACACATGCGTGCGGGCTCACAGCATTCAGCTGAAGTTCCGTCACGCCAAATCACACATTGATAAATTATTGATGGACATGTTCGAAATCACGCCGTTGCAAGAAGTTGTCGAGCCGATGATCATGCCTCAGCAACAGCAAGCATGTGATGATCGTGAACCTTTCAATGCCAGTCATATCAACGAAGCCATCGATGTCGGCTCAGTCAAAGAAGTCAACCGGAATGATCAGCAGGAGGTGCAACTCCGCCGTACAACACGAGCTACGGCTAGGAAGATGCCCAGCCACCTGGATGATTTCGACATTAGTCGATATTAGACGATTAATTTTCTTTAAATAAGGGAAGAGTGTGGTGACGCCAAGCGACGATGTCTGGAATTACTAAACGTTATACGGTGGTGGGATACTCATAGCTGTCCACTCTACTATCGTAAGTGATACAGTTGATTGCGACCCAACTATAGAACTATTATGTGTAAAGCTGAACATCTGTAAGAAATCAATAAATGTCATTGGTTTATATATTCCACCGAATTCGGAAACTGAGGTGTATACTAAATATACACAGTGTTTGTTTAAAATTTCATCTTCAACCAACATAGACGACAACGTGCTTGTAACGATGGCCCTATCTCGGTTCTCGTTCCCATCCCTGGAAAAAAAAATAATTTCCCTATTCCAATAATAATTGTTTTTCTACCCTGTCCTTCTCCTCCACTAGAAAAGACTATAAATAAGCCGATTGTCAGTCAGTCTAGGTTGAACGTTTTTATTGAATTTTTTGTTTACCACAAGCACCAAGTCTGTACAAAGAAAATAATATTAAAATTTTTTAAATTAAAATTTATATTGTGCCTCATAAAAAAAAAAAAAAATATATAGATATAAAATGAGTGGAAGTAGTGCTTATAGTTAAAGAATCCCTGTATAAAATTAAAATACAACCGATACGCGTGGGGATCGCGTAGTACATAGTAGTTATTTAATTCAAGTTTGTGATCTTGTGACGCTACGGCCTTCCCAAATATTGTGTAGTAAATAGTATAGCGATACGCTATAACCCGAGTTTAAAAACTAAATTAAAAAGGCCAGGTGTAATTCAGTGGGTAGCATTTTTGAGCCTATATCTGTACTATCTATCTGCGAAATTTGATAGGCAAGTGTAAAACGAACGGTATGGTTTACGCGACCGCTAACCGCGCTAATTCAAGCGGTACCAAATTTTAGTGTGGTACTGTGTTGATACGAATACATTATATATATAGCGAAAACCTAGTGATGATATCATAAGTAAGAAATTACGTTGGTTAAATTAAAAAAAAAAACGGCCTAAAGTGTTGGTAAAAGAAAAATACCGCCCAAAACCAAATTAAATAGAGAGTGTCATTGATTACGAAAAAAAAACAAACTGTATTATGAAATGTTCGAATTAATAAGTTAAGCTATAAAAAAAAAAAATGAAAACATTCTCTATACTAATTACGTGCATAGTACTAGTGGTTTGTATGTACGTAACCATACACCACTGTTATACACCTTCGACGGTTGTTTATTACTTGATCATCATTATTTACGAAATTGGAATGGTACATATTATGTACTCCATTATCTATGTATAAATCTCTACAGTTCGCGATAACGATATTCGCATTACAGTTCGAAAACAAATAGGCGGACACTAATTTGATGCGGAACCATACGATAGCACGGTAATTGGATTAGCGGGTGCAATTCATTCATGTATTTATTCGAATATTATATATTATTATAAATCTTTATATATTTATTATTATTCCATATATTATTATATTATATATTACTATTGACATTTATATTTATTTTTACATTATATTACAATTTACCTATATATTTATTATCTTTAAAATTTATACTATATTATACTTTATACTTTATTATTTATTATACTTTTTTTATATAAGGTAATTTCAAGTCCGGACTAAATGAGAAAAGAAAATTTTACTAGTCTTAAGTTCAATTTAGATTTAGTTTTTTTTTTGGCATTTCTAGTTATAAGCATTATATTTCATTTTATTTTTTTATGTGAACATTCAAGCTATGCGATTTGATTTTTGGATTGTGCTAAATTAGAAACAATAAAGATCTTTCTTATGTACTATTTGTATATTAACCAAAATAATTTATCATCTTCTTATTTTTCTTACTTTTATATCTTCTTGCTCGGTTTTTTTTTTTTTGTAGGTTTCCTCTTTAATTTCTCTATATGTTTTGTTTAATTTTTTTTATTTTTTTTTTGGGTACAGATTTAGGTATGCAGAAATACCCTAATTACTAAGACCCTCCCTTAGGATGATGGAGGCAATCTAGGTGGACTGGTATGCTAGCGGATTCTTTGCATTCCTTCCCCAAACAGCGGTATTCACGATTCCTGTAAGTTTTTGAAAACCCCACGACATCCCCTGAGCTCAGCCGGCTACAATAACCGCTTCAAAAAACCTCTGCAGGAATATTCTGTTCAACGCAACTTTCGTTTCGTTACATGCTAATTCTGGGAGACTTTAATTTACCTAGTGTCAAATGAGTATATGATGTGGATGTAAATTATATATACCTTGTAACGTGACATCGACTGTTGAAACTTCATGTATTGACTCCATCTTATCTCATGGTTTTATCCAGATTAATGATGTTCCTAACTACATTGGTAGGTTTTTGGATTTATTCTTTACGAATTCGATTAATTTGTATACGGTAATCGAAGCACCCGTTCCATATATTGTTAATGATATTAACCATAAGTCGATGGAGGTCAATCTGAACCAATCAGAACTTTTATTGTCTAACTCAATTTAGAATAATTTTATACCTAAATTTTATGATTTTAAACGTGCAGATTTTGATAGCCTGATTTCATTTTTCTCATCAATTGACTGGAATGCGCGCTTCTCATTTAATGACTTAGATCATGATGTGCAACTATTTTATAATATTTTGTTTAGTGGTATCGACAGATTCGTTCCAATTTCTGTTTTTAAGAATAATCGAAATAATCCTCCGTGGTTTAATAAATGCTTGATTAATTTAGGTAATCGCAAGAAGAAATTATATCGGAAATGGAAAAGATCCAACAATGCTTCTGTTAAATTGGCCTTTTCTTCTGTATCTAATGAATTTGATTCCATGCATAAAATAGCTTATAGAAACTATATCAACAAGGTTCAAAATGATTTGATATTAAATCCGAAATCGTTTTGGAATTTCGTTCAGTCTAGAAGGAAAACATGTGGTTTTCCGTCGACAATGTCTTACAATAATGTTTCGGGCAATAACTCTATAGACGTAGCCAACTTATTTGGTTCTTTCTTCCAAAATACTTATAGACTAGATAATGTTAATAAGGGAACACTTGCGGATACAACACATAATAGTACAAACACCACCTTGTATATACCTCGTATCACCCCGGAGGATATTATCAAATCATTCACTCAGTTTAAAGATGGCTGTGGCCCAGATGGTGTTCCTTCAAGTTTCCTAAAAAAACTTGGCCATGAGCTAGCATTTCCTCTATCAATATTATTCAATGGATCACTTTCGTCGGGAATTTTTCCAGTTGTTTGGAAATCCTCACATATTATTCCAATCTTCAAATCCGGTAATAGGAATGATGTCTCTAATTATAGGGGCATTTCTATACTATCAGCAATCCCTAAATTGTTCGAATGAATTGTTTGTGACCACATGTATTTCGGTCTGAAGTCATTTATAGTTGACGAACAACATGGGTTTGTCCGTGGAAGATCTACCGTGTCGAATTTAATGGAATTTTCAAAACGTGCCTTGGAGGTGATTGAGGCTAAGGCGCAACTTGACGTCATTTATACTGACTTTAGTAAGGCGTTTGACTCAATCAACCATGTTATTGTATTGGAAAAATTAAAATCTTTTGGCATTTCTAATAATTTGTTAAAATGGATTGAATCATACCTTACTGAACGCATACAGTTTGTAAAAATAAATGACCGATTTTCTAATCCGATAAAAGTGCATTCGGGAGTTCCACAGGGTTCCCATCTTGGACCCCTTATCTTCATTTTATTCTTGAACGATATCACCAAATGTGTCAAATTCGCTCGTTGTCTAATTTATGCTGATGATCTAAAAATATTTTTCCCTATAAATAATACGCAAGACTCATTTAATCTGCAGAAGGACATTGATGCAATTAGCCATTGGTGTGAAAATAATTTATTATTTTTGAATACCAAGAAATGTAAAATTATGTCATTTACCCGCTCATCGTCATATGTAATACATGATTACTGTATTAATAATGATAAGTTATCAAGAATAACTGAAGTAAGAGATCTTGGGGTTATGTTTACACAAACCTTATCAGTGAATCGGCATATTGATTTGATAATTGCAAAGGCTTGTTCTATGTTAGGATTTCTTAAACGAATTATGAAAGAGTTTAATAACCCGAAAGCTTTGATCTCGCTATATCAATCTCTTGTCCGTTCACAACTTGAATATGCGTCATGTGTTTGGTGTCCAAGTTACAGTAATCATGTCAATAGAATTGAGGCGGTTCAGAAATCATTCTTAATTTTCTATGCCTGGAAAACTATTGGGTTTGATAATCGTAGAATGTGCTGGGAGAATGTTTTAGGCCTCCCTCCATATACCGAGCGATCTAAATCTCTAAAACTCGAGCCACTTGATATTCGTCGGCAGCATGCTGGGGCTATTTTCATTTCCAATTTACTAAATGGCGAAATTGTAAGCCCGTATTTATTATTTAACCTTAACTTGTATGCCCCTGTGAGGAATCTACGTACTCGAACCCTTCTGAAATTAGATTTTCATAAAACTAATTATGGATGTGACGAACCTTTGAATTTAATGTCGAAGTTTTATAATCAATTAAGTATGTTTTGTGATTTTAATATGACGAAATCTGGAATCAGACTATCTTTAAAGGAAAACTATTTTAAATAATTTATTATAATAACCAGAATTATGTATTTCATTTGATATATTTTTTATTGCTAAAATTGTACTGTAATTTATATTACGAATTAATTCACTAAAATAAAAAATAAAAAAAATAAAAAAAAAAGTTATGAAGGGACGTGTTTTTAGATTGTAGTTTTGTGGGGCATTGCTCTTTTAGCTCTCGACGCGAGATGTGTAAGAACGAAATTCAGAAATAAAGATTAGTTAAATATATACAAGTATATAAGTAATCGGTGTTCAGATTTACAACAGTGTTTCTGATTGGTTTATGAGCTGTCTTAATATACATACATCCTAGCTTTAATAAAATATTAGCATGCCCAATTGATTCCTATTTCTCGGTTAACAATGTTTCCTTTTAAACATATGAAATATAGAAAACTTCACTTTATTTTTAACCACCCACTGTATTATACATTCCTGCTGAAATATAAAAATCTTGTAGACATTATACAACGAGTACATTCATATTTATTTGCTTTTTAACTTGAGTTGTGTTGTAACATTTTCCATATAAATACTTTGATTTGATCTAAAATCAATTCAACTGGAAAATAAAAGAAAAAAAATTTTGCCCGGAAAATCTTATTTAAAATTTGTTTCAATTTTTCTTTTATCAATTTGTTAGATACATAAATACACCTAAATGGTTTCCGGGTATCTATTCATGTGCATAGAGGTTAAAGTAAAATTTAAATTATTGGACGATATAAATTTTGTGTTTTCAAAAGCAATTCAAATATTTTGTACGTCGTCATATTTATTTTGAAAATTTCCAAAAATTTTCGTAACCGAATAATTGTTATTTCTTGTTCAAATGTTTATGTCAGTTAAACTATTTTATTGTTTCCTCCGGTTGAATTGTTTTAATCTATATATTCGTCTACTACTACATTGCAATTACATTTTGACATGGTTCAGTAGAACAGCTTAAGTAAATCGGAGACGTGGCATTGAAAGCATTTTTTTTAATACGTAAACAATTAAGTTTGCAAGTTGATAACAATATGAATAAACCCAAAGCGATCATTCTTCAAGAATAATCTGTCGGGCGTACGAGCTCTGACGAGATAAAGAACTTAAAATTTAAAATATTTTTTTCCTTTATTAATTAAAACTATCACAATTTGATTTACTGTGGCGAAACCCAATGGTTAGTCCCAAAATTAATTAAACCTATTTAAAATATAATTTTAATTTCGTATGTTTACTAGGTCAAGTGGCCTCGTTCTTTGAAGTCTTCTTTCAACGACAGGGTTATCTATCATATGGCGAATATCGGGGTTTCCATCTTCCTGGAGCATTATTTCGTGTTTGGCGGCGTGCTTTTTTATTTCATCTTTGATGTATTTCATCTGTAAGTCCCTGTGAAGGTCTTCATTTCTTGTGTACCACGGAGCATATACGATGCTACGGAGAACCTTATTTTGAAACGTCTGTATCATTTTGGCGTTTGTTTTCTTAGTGCATCCACAGAGTTGAACACCGTAGGCCCATATCGGCCAATATTTGCCGATATAGCAGCAGCTTGTTGTGTATTGTAAGCTCAGAGCCTCTACCTATGAGCTAATACATTTTTCTGAACTTAATATTAAGTTCTTATTTTTTCTTTTTGACATGCTCTCTCCACTTGAGCTTGGCATCGAGTGTCCTGCCAAGATATTTAGCTTTGTTTGCATATGGTACCGGTCGTGAGTTAATTTCTATCGGTAGATGGGAAGCCTTTTGATATGTAAAGTTAATATGCGTGGATTTCGTCTCATTAAGCTTGATTCTCCAGCGCTTAGTCCAGTTACAAACCGCATTGGTAATATTCTGGAGTTTGCTCGTTGCATCAGCGATATTACTTTCAATCGCCATGATTGCTGTGTCATCTGGAAATGTGGCTATGGTTCCTTCATCTGTTGTTTGAATATCCATTGTATATATTAAATACAGGATTGGTCCTAAGACACTCCCCTGAGAGACACCGGCAGAGTTTTTCTTTAGTTCTGAGTATTCATCCTCATATTTCACACGAAAATGTCTATTGGATAAATAAAATCTTAGTATGGCATAGAATTGCCTTGGCAGATCTCTGTGCAGCTTGAATTCCAGTCCATTGTTCCAAACTTTATCGAATGCCTGGGCGACGTCCAGAAATATGCTGGAGCATACTTTTTTGCGTTCTAACGTTCTTTCATTAACGTTGGTGATCCTATTCACCTGTTCAATTGTAGAGTGCTTTTCCCTGAATCCAAATTGATGTGGAGGAATTAGTTGTCGGTCCTCAATTATTGGTTTAAGTCTTTTTAGTAATCATTTTTCAAAGAGTTTTGACATAATTGGCAGCAATGAAATTGGCCTGTATGATTTTTTATCGTTAGGTGGTTTATCAGGTTTTGCTATCATGATTACTTCTGCTACTTTTCAATACCACGGAACATATTTTAACCGAAAGCTTGCATTGATACATAATCAAATCTCGTAATAGCTTACGAAATCCTTTACCTGGTAAAGCCTTGATTATTTGGCAAGTAATCAAGTCATACCCCGGGGATTTTTTAACATTTATGTTGCTTTTTACTTCTTCTGTTAATTCTTTGAGAGTTACTGGGCGTATATCAAAATCATCTAGCTTGTGGATTAACATTATATTTTCATTGGCCGTTGCCTTGGTAGTGGATGAAATATAACTTCTCTTTAGGACCTCTTGTCCAGGTTTCAACCTCCTTTTTAAGTGCAGGCACTTTAATTTCGGGGCTTTTGAGTCCCTTTGTCGCCTTCCACAGAATAATCAGAATCGTTTAGGCTAACTAATTTGAGTTAAAGCTATAACTTCTCAGGACTGGGAAGTTTACTCTATTATGTATTCTTTTTGTTAATTAGGAGTGCCTAGAATGCATTTCTTCGATCCAGAAAACCTCCATCAACCCCCACTAAATGTACTTTCGGGTTAATAAGGATCTAAACTAACCGAAAATTACCATTTTATGAAAAGTTATAGGGCTAAAGGTGTTTAGTACTCACATTTCGCATTATCCCACCAAATGATATGTTTACTTTCTGCGTTGTCGCCGAAAGTAGTATAAACGAGTATAATCTAAAAATAATTTAAAAGTCAGTTCGAAATTATCAGCATCCTGAAAATTCACAAAATGCTTCATACAAAGGGTGATTTTTAGAGCTTCTCAATTTTAAATTCAAATAGAACAAAGAAAAACATTTTGAATATTTCAAACACAGCCATTTCCAAATGGTTTGAAACTGTTTTGATCAATATTTAGTTCTTTACCAATTGCATGACTGCTTACATGCCGTTCTTCTTCAATTTTCTGCATGATTTCATCGACTTTCCAGTGGTTGGTTGACCAGAGCTAGATGCATCTCCAGAACGAAAGCGCTTGAACCATTACTTTGTTGCTGATTTTGATAAAGCACTTCTCCATAAACATCACAAATTATTTCGCAAGCCTGAGCCGCGTTTTTACCTTTTTCGTAATAAAATTGTAAAATATATCGAATTTTTTCATTATTTATCACCAACTATCGCTAACTGTTTATTCAATTCACCAATTTTAATGTTTTCTATGTCAAAGTACAAGTTAAAATGTCACCTTTCAAACACACATAAGAACTGCTCGATACGATCAATGGTTACTGAGATTCGCCCATACAAAGCACTTCCTTCAACCCTTCCATTTCTGGATTTCCAGAAATCACTCATACACATTTTTTGGAAATTGATATTTTGAAATTAGGGTTGAAATAAGGGTTTTATATTGGTGATTATAGCAGATGGGGTGTAGGCACAATCCTGAAATTTGATCTAAATGTTCATTTCAACTAGTTTAAGTGATTTTATTAATAAAAGGTGAGATTTCCAGAAATCACCCATCACAATTTTCGAAATTGAACTTTTTTTCCCCCTGCTCTCTGTTCTGGGGCCAATTCTCTCCCAACTCCTTCGCGGTTTGTTTATTTACGCCCTTACCTTTACGCCTGTGTTGGCCAATTCGAGGACGTACAGCGCGTTATTCTTTCTGAAACTGTTAGTATTAATATTCGCCTAAATGGCGGCAAACAAATTGTAAACCTTTCGGATCAACATCCTGTATAATTGTTTGAGCTCTGAATATTTGTTTCTTTTCGTACAATGAATTAATTTCAATTTAAATAAATTGAATAAAATCCTGAGCTGGTATGAACATATAACGTTATTGTTGCCTGATGTATTTTTTTTTCTGGAATGAATTTCTGGGCTAATTTGACATGTATGTTTTTGGTGGGGTGATCAGGGTCCATATTACAGAAGGCGTGAGCAGCGGCAATGATTAAAGACGGTTTTTGTTTAAGTAAAGCAACGATTCCTAGCGGAACATAAACAGTAGCTTTATGATGGCTATCTCCAATTTTTTTCAGGATATTTTCTTATTCAACCGAACAGTGAATTTTGAATATCGGGTGGCCATTTATATTTATCTGGATTCATAGTCTTCCACATTAGGATTTTCGTTTACATATTGAAGTAAACTTATTTCTTCCTTTATAATATAGACACGTGTTCTCATGTAGTCGGATTAGCCCAACTACGAAAGTACTAAGCTAGTTCGCCTATTAGTTTTAAATAAGAAAGCCACAGTAAACCATTATTCCTGAATATTATTGTTGTAATGTGTTCTTCCATACAAATGGAGCTTTTTCAATTTATACAAAGTATTGAAAGATTTAAATAAATATAAAAATGGTTGTCCTTGTTGATTTTCTGAAATTTTAACAGTGGGAAAACGTTTTGATTATACTCGTGCAAGAGTTTTGCCAAAAGTCCGGTTAATTTAGTTTATCTTTAGCTAAAGTCGGGTGTTGGCCACACCATATCCACCCCTCTATTTTTTAATTATACATTCTGTTATGTATACACAAATTTATGAAGAACAAATTGTGTTATATTTTCATCATATTTTAATTTGTTTTCACCGAAATATGGATCCATAAATAATTTTTTTATTGTTTTCATTTAATACCAGCAATTATTTCCCACGAATAAATTTTCCATAGTCACAGTCAATACCGATTTAATCATAAAATTGTCGTAATCGTAATGGAATATTACAGAAATTATCCAATCAAATTTAATAGAGACAGTCTCATCTAGATATAAATAAATATAACCAACAACAACAACAACAACAACCAAAATCTTTTCAATTTCGTCTTATTATCGTTATTTTATTACGATTATGATTTTATTCCTTATCCAAGCACGTTTCACGATAGGAAAAGTTAAGTTTCTGGCATTGAATATATTTCACCCCCCAGGCATTAGAAAATCATAAAAATATTTATGTAATTCTTTATGGGGGAGTGGGTTTTAGAAATTTCATTAAAATTAATCGGATTAATAAATTTCTACTTCCATGTCATAAATTCGGAGAATTTTTTCATCAATTTTAAATTTATAAACGATATAAATCATTAAAAAAACTATTTTATATACCCAGTGTAAACAAGTACATTTGACCCAATTCCTGTAAAATCGCTCGTATAGCTACTAAAAAATAATTAAAAAATTAATATTTTCGTATTAACAGATTTTTAATATAATTCGCCCTAAAAACCATATTGTATTGTGCTGGCCGACCCAAACAACCAAACCATAACAAACAATTTGTTGTAATTTTCTACTTAAAAACTAAAATTATCTCGTTTACTGCAAATATGGTAATTTGCGCTGCCTTTAGAATTTTGTATTTTCGTTAGTCGCCCAACCGGAAGATAATCATCCTGTGAAAACAGCAGTACAAACCAAAAAGGTCTTAACGATATACGATTGCCACTTTATTATGTATAAATGTGGGTGTGTTATTTTCAAAGTATTGTATTTCCATTTTACGATGTGGGTGCTTTCTGGTTAATTGGATTATTGAATATTGTGCGTTAGAAAATGAGGTGTTAATCTTCCCATATTTCGTGCTAATTATTCGAATGTGAATATGCGATTTAGTGTACGAGTATCTACATAGCCCTAAAAAGGTAAAATCATTATAAAAATTCTAATTAAATTTGAATTATTTATTAGTATTACAAATTTGCTATTCAACATTTTTCACGTGTACTCGATGATGTAAGAATTTACGGAGGTAATTTAAACTAAATTGCTTTTGCTAAATAAATTAAATTAAATTAAATTATTAGCAAAATATGATGTAGAGGTTGATGATTTGTCCTCTGCTGCTTTTAGATATGCTGCCGGTAGATTCGAATACCAGTGATTCAATTTAGAAACAACACATCGCCTGAAAATTTCCTGGTCTAACAAAGAAAGCACAATTTTTTTAGGAAAAATACATTTTATTCATCAACATAATTTCTTCCTAGAGCGATACAATCAGTCCAACGGCCCTCTAACATGTCGATACCTTTTTTGTAGAACGATTTATCTTTGTCTTCAAAATAAGCTTCAGTTTCGCCAATGACTTCTTCATTGGAGCCAAATCTCGAGCTTTTTGTTGAGCTCTGCAAAAAGGTAATAATCGCTGCGGGCCAAATCTGGCAAATACCTTTACAATGTTAGCTATTTCACTTCTCTTTATACGGTCTGTCAAAACAATTTCGAGGATTCTTTTATGTTTTCTGGAGTAACAGCCCCGTTTGGGCGTCCAGAGCGTGGTGCATCATCAGTGGTTGTACGACTACGTTTAAATTCAGCATGCCAGCCATTGATGGTTAAGTTTCTTAGTGCAGAGTCCAGATAACACTTAAAATGCCTCAAACAGATTGACGTCGAAAAAATCAGCGCTAAATTTAAAATACATGTATTCTCATAAGTGCGAAGAGCGTCGGCGTCAAAATATAAACATTTATATTTTTTTACAATGAGTGACATTTAGTCAAAAACACAGGCAATCAACCAGGTGTGTGAGTCACGCCAGAAATTCCATTTTGGAAATCTCAAGGTTTTCTTATTTTGTTGAGTAGTATTTGACTGTGCAATTTTGTGCGTGTAACGGTAAAATTTGTGCATAATGTATTTTGGGAGATAAAGTGGGATTTCTGACGTTATTATCACACCAGAAATCCCATAGATGCGTTTAATCATCAAGCATGTGGTATGATTTAGTTTAATTGTACAAAACTGTGCATGCCAAAACCAATTTAGTTTTCCTCCAGCTACTGTGGGCAAAAAGTAGTAAGACTTTTTAGTTTAAATTTCGCGCGGCAAACCATTCGTCGAAATATTTGTTTTTCTATGTTGGTATGACTGTCAGTGACATCTGTGCCAAATGTCACATCAAAATAATCATTAGTGTTTAGTATACGCTTGTCTTTCTGAAGTACAAAAAGTGCATTTGGCGATTTTTACAATGAGTGAAATTATTCAACAAAGAAGTTCCATTCCAATTGGAAGTTCCAATTATTCAAAGAGGGTCGAGAACGTGTTGACGACGAACCACGTCTAGGACGGCCATCAACATCAACTGATGATCAACACGTTAATAAAATTAAGGAATTGGTGCTCGAGAATCGACGATTAACAGTCAGATACCTTACTGGCATCGTTGAAATATCGGAAGGATCAGTGAAAACCATTTTTAAAGATCATTTGGGCCTAAGAAAACTGAAAGCACGTTCCAAAATCACTCAATTTTTTGGAAAACCAGCGTCGCGTTGACGTCTGTGAAACAATGCTTTTTGACAACCAGGATGTCATGAAACGTATAATAACTTGCGATGAGTCTTGGATCTATGCTTATGACCCGGAAACAGACGATCAATCGGCCGAATATCGTGCCAAAGATGAGCCGAAGCCGAAAAAACCACGCCAAAGCAAGTCAAAAATCAAGGTGATGTTGACAGTTTTCTTCGATTATCGAGGTGTGGTGCACTCCGAATCCCTTCCGACCGGCCAAACTGTCAACAAGGAATACTATTTGAGTGTTATGCGTCGTTTGTGCGAAGCTATTCGTAAAAAGAGGCCGGAATTATGGGTCGACAACTCTTGGTTTTTGCACCACGATAATGCACCTTCTCATACTGCATTGGTTTTACGTGATTTTTTCGCCAAAAATTCCACCCATATCGTTCCGCAACCACCGCCTGATTTAGCTCCGTGTGACTTCTGGTTGTTCAGCAAACTCAAACGACCGCTCCGGGGAAGCCGTTTTGAGTCAATTGAAGACATTAAGCGTGAATCGGTACGCGCATTGGAGGCTATTTCGGCAATTGACTTTAACAACTGTTTCGAGGAATGAAAAAACGTTGGCACAAGTGTATTGAGGCCGGGGGGATTACTTTGAGGGGGACGAAACAGATTTGGAGAAATAAATAAAGAATTTTAAAATTATGAACAAAGTCTTACTATGTTTTGCCCACCGTATTAAAACTAACATTTTTGAAATACACTTAATGAATGATATTTGAAAATCGTACATTTTATTAATGAAATCTCTTAAACTGGTTCACTGAACATATTGATCAAGTTTCATGTTTGTGTCTACTCCCCATCAGCCAGAATCACCAGTAGGGAACTCCCATTTCAACCCTAATTTCAAAAGATAAAATTCGAAATTTTTGTCCCTACTCCCCATCAGCCAGAATCACACATATAAGACTCTGCTTTCAACCCTAAATTCGAAAGTTCAATTTCACCGACCAAATGGCACAGTGGTTGAAGCTTTGGCGTTTGGATCGGGAGGTATCGGGTTCGAATCCCAATAGAGGCAGGATGCAAAGGGAATTTTAATCAACAAATTACGATTTGTGATGAAAAGGACCACATCTATGACCCCCTGTCGGAGTGCAAAACTCATGGGCCGACCCATCTTCTATGCCTGTATAGGCTGGCATGGAGCTATGCAATGTGCATATGGTAATAAAATCGGACCTATATCCGTACGATGGGCTTGAAATTGTTGTGGTACGTAGGGAGTATAATGACGAGTTGTTACTATTAAATTAATTTTCAGGAACACTTTGTTTCCAGGAGTTATTAAAGCAAATCCCTATTAATTGTATTAACAAATTTAAATATGAACCAGTAGCACCAATCACATCTGCAGGATTATCTTGAAATTGTTATGGTTTGTAACGGACATGATGACAAGTGGTTACTACCGGGTTTGGTTTCAAGAACTTTCGGTTTCTAGGGACCTGAAATAACACCAATACATTTGGAATAAAATATATGGTATTGTTGTTGTAAATTTCCCAAAGTAAGTCGCTTAATATATCAATGAAAATAAGTGAAAATTAGTTCATTGCATATTTTTTGTTCCCACAAATCGATGGTCGCTATGATTTAAACACTGCAAATGAATTACAATTACAACTAAACGTTATAAATACGATAATTAATGAGTTTTAAGGCAATCGTAGGGTTGTCTAAAGAGTTTCCGACCTTAACATAAAGATGGCAGCTCTCGTCAACAAAAGTGGGGTTGCGAGTATTCGCATGCGTTGAAAGATACTCACCCAAGTATCAGCCATTTTGGACATGCACTTGTAGTTTAATAAACGTTTGAGTGAGTCGATGTGAGTGGTTTTCTGAAAATGGCAAGAAGCTGTCATTAAATTTTTTTTTGAAAGGCAATGCGCCTACGCAAATCAAAGGCGAGTTGGGCGCTATGTATGGGGATTCTGCATCAATGAAATTTTGGGCAGCTGAATTTTAACGTGGTCGTACCAAATGATGCTAGACAACTGTAGAATTAAAGTTCGATATATATAAGAGGCTATATGCGATTATCTCCAAGACATGTGTTTGTCACATATTGAATTAAGATTTAAGCATGAGAAAGTTATCCTCGCATGGGGTGCCGCGTTTACTCACACTTTGATCCAGAAACTTGTTTGAAAAAATATTTCCAATGCTCTGATTGGCGCAGTTTATGTGCAATAAATTAAAGGTAATTACTGTTATTGGAACTAAACCGGGATACACCGTTATACACTCCAGAATCTCAAAAACACACAAAACAGTAGACTACCAAGAGGGAATCGATTTCAGAAAAGGTAAAGGCTGTTCCTTCGGCTGGGAAAGTGATGGCGGCTGCTTTCTAGGGCAGTCGTTGAGTTAACTTAATCGATTATTTTCAAAAGGGGAAAACCATTACAGGAGCATATTGTTCAACCGTTACAGGAGCATATTGAAAAAAACTTGTTCAACCAAGACAATGAGCCGTCTAATAGACCTGCTGTTGAATGGCGAAAATCCATACAAATTACGATTTGAACTGCTTGATCTCCTTATTCATTAGATCTAGCCCCAAGCAACATTTTTTGTTCCTAGCTAAAGGAACTAAGCTAAAAGTAGCGCTCGGGGGACAAAGATTTTCATGGAATGAGAAAGCTATAAGAGTTGAAGAAATAGGAGCATCGCTGACCGAAGTATATAAAATGCAAGGAGACTTAGTAGAAAAATAAAAATTAATTTGAAGAAAAAATGTATCAAAAATCGAGAAAGCTCATATGGAAGCTACCACTTCCGGTGGACCGATGACATCCCAATTTATGGGAAAAGCTTGGGATGTTCAGACCACGTCATTTCCGCATAAATTTAGAAAAAATTAAGCGGACCGGTATTGTTGCAAACTTAATTTACAATATTTTAGTTTTTGCAAAATATTTGCAAAAAACGAAAACGCTCTTATGGAGCCTGCTACTTTCAGTGGACCAATTTCAATCAATAATCATTGGGATCTCCCAATTAATGAGAAAAGTTTAAGTATTAAGTTTGATTTCGATTAGCCAATCTGCCTGCGCCGTAGAACACTAACAGAGATTTACTCTGCCCGGAACCACATAATTCGGCGATATAGCGAACGGTAAATCTGCGAAAATCTCGAGGTCAAAATTTTTCATGATGACTATACTTACTTTAACTACGTGACAGAAAGTAAAATGTAGATGAGTAAAAATCTAACAATTTACATTGCAGAACGTAAACTGTAGCATTCGTAAATTATTTCTTCGAACGTCTTATACGTATCGTAAAGCAAATTTCTACGAAAACCACTGTAATATAAAATACAAAGTCTAATTGAAAAATGAAAAATAAATGATTTCGTGGTGTAGAAGTTATTAAAAATTTATTGTTTTTGTACCAAACGCTATAGGGTGCCAATCTTTTCAAAGTGACACGTGTGTCAGAGACATTTATTTAACTAACCTAATTTCCAGATCATCTCGTTATTGGATGTCGACTTATCGTTCATAAAACCACCATTTAAAAATTGACACCTAATTATGAATTCACCATCGTTCCCTGATTCGTATAATATACCAAAATATGCGGATAGATTCAATAACCTAAATCTATACAAAAGTTTAATGAACTTTTTTGTAATATTTTTTATTTTGTTTGAGTGAATTTTTGGGAAAATTTTCTTTTTCCATGAAACATGACGACGGGAAGTTTGCTTGACGAAAAAAAAATTAAATAACTCAAACAGAAATATATTTATAATTGTATTACGAAAGTTACGAGATTTATATTTAGGATGTATCTATATATACTTTTTATTAACTAAACAAGAAATAATATAACTAGAAAATTCTAATCACGAAAGTTTATCATGAGATAAACATTGAAACAGAAAGTATCAAAATGTAGTAGGGGTTTGACATGGAATGAAAAATTTGCTTATATAGAAGCCGTCGTAAATAAATAGTTGATGTGAAACGCGCAGAAGCAGCCAAAATAATAAAGTGTGACAAGGTGCAGTTTGAGTTTACCTTGCTTGACCTCCGCTAGAGCCCAGATTGAGAACGGACTACGGATTGATTGCAAATGATGCGACGTTTTGGAGTATTTCTACATATTTTGCTCAGAACCTCCAGATTATAATCGTATCCTTCTGTTAATCTTCAAAAGAGGGTTCTCTTATTAGTCCTAATCTTATTTTTTATTCTATTAGTTTATCTCCACAACATGCCTTATAGCCTAGGCAGACTCAAATTTAAAAAATGGAGGGGTGAATATGTTGTGAATACACCACACTTGATTTCTAACACTCTTTCCACACTTGAAAATTGTTTTGTATAAACAAAAATTATTGTTCCTGCTTAAATTTGAAAAAAAACCAGCAAGGTTGACTCTCCTCTGTTGAAAATTTAAGCTTTAAATTTATTTAAACCTTGTAATTCTTTGTAAGTTTTGAATATACTAAACTTTTCAAGATCATTGCAAAAATTGAAAAAGCTCCGATTGAATCTGTCACTTTCGTTACACAGATTATCACCAAATTTCGAAAGCATCTCCAAATTAATTAAACGCTTAAGTATGAAATTTTATACGCGATTGTACTTGATACTAAATCTCTGGTGTAGGTTGCTATTTATTTGCATATATTCAGGGGTACATATTTTAAATTCTTTCAAAATACAGGGATTGCAGCTCGAAGTGTTACCATTTTCACGCTGCTGTGTCAACCAAAGTTATTAAAATGAAATTCAAAAACAACAGAGTTATTGCTTTGTATTTTGGTGCAAAATTGCAACCAGCCATTGTTACTGAGCTACGACATTTACAAAGCATCAAAATCGCAATGGAGGTGGACATCCAAAAGCAGCAGCATCACCAGAAATAGTTCGAAAGATGAAGGCCAGAATTCAACGTAATCCATAACAAAGCGCAGTTCAATTGGCGAAAAATCTCAATGCATTTGCTCGTAGCATGGGGTGCATATTAAAAAATACGATTGAAGCCCTACCTTCACAAAAGACAGATCACCTAGCAAGAGTAAAGGTGTTAAAACACTTACACGTTAGTGGCGAGCTTGAGAATTAGCTCTTTTCTGAAGAAAACTTTTTACAAGTTCAGCAATATGTAAACAAACGAAACGATCATGTTTGGTTAGAGTGCAAATCAAAAGGCAATTTAGAACTACGAAGTGCTGTGCGAAAGCAAGCGCCTGCATCAGTGATGGTTTGGGCCGCGGTAACTGCCACAGTTCGCATACACAGCCGAGCCAAAAGTTTTGTGTATGTGTGTGAGTGTCGACTTGAACAGAATACTCAAGCAAGAGCGAAATACTAAGTTCAATACTCTCACTTTTTATTCCAAGTCGATGCCAACATTTACTAAAAATAAAAAAATTGATTAACTTTTTATTTGATATAAAAACTACGTTAATTCTTTGGCATGACACTCATCAATTTACAGAAAAATTGATGCTTTTGTTTTGATAACGCTTTGGTCATGATTTCCGATATCTGCTCAACTGTGTCGTGCACTTGTGGAACTCCAGATTCTTCACCAGTTTTATTGCGCTATGATTATCCATGAAGAATACGGATGCATCGCCCTCGAATTTGTTCAAGTTCACCCAGCAAGTTTCGTAGCCGCAGACCAATTCCTTTATGGCGTGTGATGCTGCCATATATTCCGACTCTGTCGTCGAAAGTGCAACTGATTTCTGGCGTTTCGATCCCCAGCTGATGACGCTACCTCCAAACATAAAAACGTAGCCCGACGTCGATCGTCGCGTTTGCTTGTCGCCGGCGTAGTCCACATCGCTCTATCCGCAGAAGTTCCTGCAGTTGGTTTTTCCAAGTATCGGCTGACACTTCAAACTGCGAAGCTATATATCTGGCCTGGTGGTGACGGCCAAATACATCAGACTTCCAACTGCTTCTCGATACCGAAAATCCACTTCCTCGTCGGCCTCAAAATCGACTGCAGACACTGCATTGCAATCCGTCATGTTGAAACGATCGTTGACTTTTCTTGCGTACCCTTGTTGATTTACGTGAATCGATCCGTCCGATCGCCGATCAATTTCAAGTCCCAGAAAACAATTCAACTCGAAAACCTTGATCTCGAAATCATTTTTCAAATATTCGATGACCAGCGTAATGTCTTCCTGTCTCTCCGCTGCAATCAAACCGTCGTCGACATAAGTTGCATGGATTAACATATCATTTTTCCCGCAGCCGACGAAAACACGCGGATCCGATTCACTCGCTCTGAATCCAAAATTGTTGACAAAAGCAGTGAATCTTTTGTTTCACAAGCTTTTGGATAGCTTACACACATTTTCACTTTCATCGTCATATCCAATCTGCTGACTCATGTTTACATTTTCTTCTAAATCTCCATTTAGAAATGCCGTTTTGACGTTGAATGAAAACACTTCATTTGCTTTGCCGCTGCCAATCGCTCTGATCGATGTACACTTCACCACTGGAGTGAAGGTTTCTTGATAATCGATAACATATTCTTGCGTGAATCCTCGCACTACCAATCGCGCCTTGTAGTGGTGATCAATGCTTCCGTCATGATTCTTCTTGATCTTGTAGACCCACCGATTGTCGATTACTCTTTGGTTAGTTGGTGCCTTAATCAAAGTCCATGTACGATTTTTAATTAGCGATCACTCGACTGTATCGCCTGCTCGTATGTCCTCTGCTCTTTGCTGATTGCCAACATTGGCACTATATTCCGTCCAAACGTGGTTTGTTATAAGTTTTTGTAGCCGGAAATCTGAACTCTTTTTATTATCCTCTGAACAGTACGGACACTGGCTGAGACTCCCATTTTCTGCTATTTTTTTTTTTTACAGGTAGCATCGAATTCGAAGCTTAGCGCAAAATAGCTCCGTAATTTTTTCCGTAATTTTCTGAATCTTTGAGATAGTTCTTAATGGTCCAAGAATTGCGACCTTTTTTTTAGAATCGCACGATTGGAATAATTTTCTTGCTTAAGCGCAAGAATGTTTCCAATTTCTACCTTTGTTAGGGTTTTTTGTTGACCCATTTTTACCACTATTAACTGCAGCTGGTAATGAACTTAATAAATTGATGATAAACTATTCAACTTGACACAAATAAATTTATTTACACGCACCTTACGCCTTCGACGTCAAAAACAATGTGATGAGGGTAATCAAGTGTCGCAGTTTAAATAAGCAAAATAATCGAAATGAGGCGTTTCCACTTCGCATTGCATGAAGGTGTGGGTACTAGACATTGGAAAGTTAGTTAAGATAGCTTGTGGAGCGGAATATATGTGTGTGTGTGTGTGTGTGTGTGTGTGTGTGCGTGTGTGTGTGTGTGTGTGTGTGTGTGGTACCAAGCTGCACGAAATAATATGAATTCTATAGGCACAGCGTACAAATATGCTTCATTTAATAAAATAAAGTGAAATGTATTCTGAGCACACATTTTGATTGATAAATCGAGCAGCCCGCTTCGGCAGCCTGACCTAAATTATGGTGCTCGTATCTTGATGGTTCCTCCGTTAGTCAATTTTGGCGAGATAAGTGGCTTAAGTGATCCCGCTTCTAGATTTGGTTCTGCTTCTGATGACAATAGTACCTCGAGAGAAAAATAGCAAGTTACTAACGATGAAAACTTGTTGATTTAGGCAATCTCATAATTGGTAATGTCATCAATATCGAAATGATGCGCCCGGCGGCGGAACTTTCTATTGGACGTTTCTGTTGATACTTCTTGAATTCCTTCGCCATCCGTAAATGGATAACAATAATAGTATGAGTTTCAACGAAAAATTATGTTGTTAATCATAGATACGAATAGTATCTTGCCGTCGAATTATTGTTCAAAGTAGTTTATCATCAGGATACAATAAGGTATGCACATTCTACAGAAATTAGTACATGAATTTGTTGTAAGAAGAAAAAGTGTGAAATAATCAAACCCTTTACAGTGAAAGATAAACTTTTTGGTTCTCAGTTGCGAATCAAAAAAGTATGGGTAAAATGGTCATGATTTTCCGGAAAAAAATTCTTGTATATGTTATATACGTAATAATAATAAAAAAAATAGAAAATTTGACTGAGTAGTGTTGAAAATATCATCATGAATAATACACAAATCCACATCTTCTTCCTAAGAAATTTCCTCATAAACACTTATCCTACATATTCCAAAACACATACAAGAATAAATTCTTAGAAACTTCCACCGACACACTCTAACTATAGTACAATGAATGTGTATGATTTAGAATGATGCTTCTAATGTGAAAATGTTATTTTATTATAAAAGGCTTCCATTACATTTTTCCGGAATTGGTTCAGACATCCTACTATAAAAGTCTTGGTATATCCATAAAAATACATTTCCTTTTAAGAATATCTAAACGAGCTACCTTCCCAGTTGACTGAATAGAGAAATC